>CAOLHI010000029.1:600000-1200000 GCA_948474755.1 Ctenosaura bakeri | reverse complement strand
CTGAACTCTAATGGAGTTTCTTCTGGATTTTAGTCTGAACTTTAAAGGGGCTGAGCTAGGAGTGGATTCACCACTCCAACGAGCTCCCACCAGTATCAGTGGTTTGCTGGCTACGGAAGAGATCCAACTTGACCAGGAGGCTCTTACTGCCGACTAGGGCAAGTTACTTTTTCAAAGGAACAGAACATCCAGAATCCCCTCTCCCTATCAGGCTCATGTATGTGTGTACACGTCCCTCTTCCAAAGGTGTGACAGATGTAAATAAGAGCAGGCACAATTGAGGAAGAGTGTGTGACAGATGATGGCTCAGAGGCCGATGAGCAACTGACTGGGCCAGAAACAGAGCCAGCGACAGACCAAACTCTCAGCTGAAAGACAAGCTGAGACAGAGTTGCTGCAACCAGTGCCAGAGGGAGAGGGGACCAGCAGTGATGTAGAGGAATTAGATTCCCCTTTGCCCCCCAGCTCTCAACCACGGAGGAGACAAAAAGGAGCAGCTCAGAGGGAAGCTGTTTTGGCAAGACTGAGTAAACAGAACAATGATAAGTAACACCTGTTTTTGTCAGCATGTAAGTCCGTCGGGGTGGCTTGCGGTTTGCTTGTTGCAAATAGCTACTCAAGCTCCCACGACCTTCGTATTCCAATTCTCTTGGCCCTTTTGGACTGACCTTCGGCATTCTGGACCTTTTGGATTAGACCTTCACTTTGGCTCGGCTCAGCGTCTCCAGCATCCCTACTTGCTTGTTTGCATTCGGATACCCCCCACTGCCTCCTCTGCTTGGGCAAGTACTATCAGCTTCCTTCCCTTGCTGGCAGAAAGGCACGGGTAGGGAGTTGAACTCTGACCGTGTGTATCCATACACCACTCTGGAAAGGCCTGGACACCATGAAGTCCTCTGAAGAGCAACTTTAGGGAGCTGGGGATGTTTAGCTTGGAGAAGAGAAGGTTAAGAGGGGACATGATGGCCAGGTTTAAATATTTGAAGGGATGTCCTATGGAAGACGGAGCAAGCCTCTTTTCTGCTGCTCCAGAGATTAGGACACAGAGCAATGGCTTCCAGCTACAGGAAAGAGATTCCACCTAAACCTTAGGAGGAACACCCTGGCAGTAAAAGCAGTCCGACAGTGGAATCCACTGCTGCTTCATGGAGTGTGGGGGAGTCTCCTCCTTCTTGGAGGATTTTTAAACAGAGGCTGGAAGGCCGTCTGCCAAAGGGACGGCTTTGGTGGTGTCTTCCCACATGGCAGAATGGAGTTTGACTGGATGGCCCTTGGGTTCCCTTCCAACTTTATGATACTAGCCAGTTATAGCATGTCGATTCCTCTTTAACTGTCACAGCTCTATCCTGTGGAACCCCGGGATCTGTCATCTGGGAAGGGACAAGAAGCAGCAAGGGAGAGGACACATAATGCCAGTGTGCACCAAAGTCCCCAAACGGTGACATTTCCAAGATCTCAGCTGGCGCCGTCTGTGGTTTTGGTGCTGCCTTTCCTCTTGTGAGGGCGTTATTCAAGACTGCAGCTTTGGTTCTAATTGTCAGTCTTCACAGTACGGTCCCGTCTGACGCACACGCAATACATGCAATAAATCTCAGGCCGAAACTGTCAGAGCAACATTTTTGGGGGAATACTTGCAATGCCAATGTCTTAGCGCATTCTGGCTGCTTCGTCTTGGCCTGAGAAACTGGGATCCTATTAAAGTAAACCTCTGGCTTGAGCTCTGAGAAGATGACGAGGGATTAAAAGGCTTTGCAAGCTGGAACTTTTGACATTTTGCTCCACCAGCTTCGGGGTGGGTGGGTGGAACTGGGGGACATCTTTGGCTCTTCGAGTGCAATCCAGTTGTGCTTACAAAAAAATGAAACAATGGGGCCAAAGCTATATGCTCCCTCCCTCTCTCTATTTGCATCAGACCAAATAATGAGGAAAACATCCCTTATCTGAAATGCTTGAGATCAGAAGTGTTTTGGATTTTTTTTCTTTTGATTTTAGAGTAACTCTATTTGCATTTATGTACATAATGAGATATCTTGGAGATGAGACCCAAGTCTAAAGACAAAATTCATTTATGTTTCGTATACACCTTATGCACACAGCCTGAAGGTAATTTTTAACACAATCTTTCAAATAATTTTGTGCATGGAACCAAGTTTGTGCACACTGAACCATCGGAAAGCTGAGGTGCCACTCTCTCAGCCACCCATGTGGACAATTTCAGAATTTGGAATATTTCACACTCCAAATTCAATCCGGAGTCACACTCCAAATTCAAATGCAATTAAACAAGAACACCATTGTGTAATGCTTATCAAGAATATCACCATCAATATATAATCATTATCATCACCGCTACTTCCTGTCCTACATCCTATAAATAAAATCAATTTAAGCAGGTCAAGCTAATTTAAATCAGGAAGAAAAAATTAAGTTGGCTAAAAGCATATTAAGAAATCTGACAAGTTAAAACACGACAGTTTCAGACCTATGAAAGCCATTGTTGTTGTTGTGTGCCTTCAAGTCGTTTCTAACTTATGGCGATTCTAAGGCAGACCCACCATGGGGTCTTCTGGGGCTGAGAGAGTGTGACCTGCCAAAGCGGGGGGGCAACTTTTGGCAAGTGGGGATTCGAACCCTGGTCACAGTCCGGTGCTCAGACAACTGTGCCACACTGGCTCTTACAGGGTTATAGTTACAGGAGGGCAAAAGGAAAGGAGAAGAATTTGGGTTTCAATGAAATTTGCCTTCAGCCCCAAATTTCCAGCACTCCAAGGAGTGAGACCTTGAAAAATAGTTCATACCCAGGACTCTTCTATTTGCTGTTTTCACCTTTTCTTGGGATCCCTTGGCCTGCTCCTTCTCTTTGGATGTATTTCTAAACGCTCAGCTGGAGTTTTATATTACTGCCATGGTAGAAATTAAGGGGCTGAAGGGAAATTTCACGGACGGGGGGAAGAGAACTCATACGGAGAGAGGATGCTCTCATTTTGCCTCCACCCCCTGTAGTTACACTCCTGGCATGACTTCCTCTTTTCCAAAAAATTGGACTGGGAGTATTTATTTTAAGATAAAATATATTAAACTGTCTAAACAGTTCACTTTGTTGTTTCAGATGGTTTTTGAAGTGACTGCCGTGGGTATCCTTTGCCCTGAGATCAAACTGCTACTGGGTGAGTTAGAGGTATTTTAATATAGAGAAAGAAAACGAAAATGCATGGCAATGGGGACAAATTCTGCCCGAAATCAAGCACTGTGGCCAACATCTTACCTGGAATCCTGTGTCCAGTTCTGCGCACTGCAATTCATTGAAGGCTTGGAAACCACGAAGTCCTCTGAGGAACAGCTTAGGGAGCTGGGTAGATTTAGCCTGGAGAAGTGAAGGTTAATAGGAGACACGATAGCCATGTTTAAATATTTGAAGGGATTTACCCTATGAGGATGGAGCAAGCCCGTTTTCTGCTGCTCCGGAGACTAGAACATGGAGCAATGGCTTCAAACTTCAGGAAAAGAGATTCCACCTAAACCTTAGGAAGAACTTTCTCATGGTATGAGCATTTTGACAATGGAATTTGCTGCTGCCTGGGACTGTGGTGTGAAAGGACTTTTGCACTTGGAAGTCAGTTTCAGCAAGCAAAGTAAGTTGAATGCAAAGTGGGAAAGTGGGAGGAAGAGAAAGAAACTGGGGAAATGTAAAAGCACCTGAAAATGTAGGAGGACAGAAGATTAATTGCAATTTCCCTCCAAAACTGGGAACGCTGGAGGGTATGCTGTTGGCCTGGTGGTATAAATCTGACCTCACCCCAAATGATTTTGCTGCCTGAGGCAACCACAAAGTGCACAGTACGTAAACCCAGCTAAGTTCATATTTTGGCACGCAAGGCAGAAAAACCCTGCAAGGACCTCTCCTTTTCGCTGGCAATAAACACATACAATTTTTAAAAATTATTATGCAACTAATTCTTTATTGCCCTTTTGTTCCATGCCACTTGAGGCAGCTGTCTCCCTCTGCCTAATGACTGGACCGGCCCTCTTCTTCAATAAATCCAGGCCAGACGGGATACGTGTTCCATTCCTTTTGCTGGGTGGGGATGAACAGCTGTAGTGAGAAGATTTGGCCCGATAATATTTCAGAATGGGACTAGCAGATGCACCAAGAGGGAAAGAGCAGAGCTACTGAATTGCACGGGGTACCTTTGGGCAAAGGGAAGCCTCCATTCCGTCTCCTCTAAGGCCAGGCCTGGACCTAGAATGATGCTCCCTTCCCATGCCCAGGATTTTTCTTTCTCTCTCGCTCTCTTGCACTTGCTTAGCTCCGAAGGAACGGCATCACTGGGACCCCTTTCCTTCCTCCCACCTTAGCTGGGACCCGTCAGCTGGAGAGGATCAGTGCTGGAATGAAAGCCATCCGCCCTGACCTTTGGATTATCCCTCAGTTCAGGCGTCAATACTTGGTGTCATCTGAGCCCGTGCAAAGTTCCACCCAGGAACTCAGGGACTTAGGAGAGAACACGCCCATAACTCCGTTACTTGGTTAGTCTTTGATATGGAATCTCGGATTAGAATCCCACAACTAAACAAGCTGGTCATTGATCTTTTGGACGGGGGTGGGCAATCTCACCGAAGCCGGGGGCTGATGGTTGCCCCCACAATCCCTTCTGGGCCGGACTGGGATGTCACATCACTTCTGGGCCATTTCCGCACTAGCCGGTTATAGCGCGATGATTGCACTTTCAACATCCTCTGGAATCCTGGGGTTTGCAGTTTCGGGAGGGGCCTGCTGGCCCCTCCCGAAACTGCAAACCCCAGGTCCAGAGGATGTTGAAAGTGCAATCATCGCGCTATAACAGGCTAGTGCGGAAATGGCCCTGGTCTCCGTTTTCTGTTCATTTTTTAAAAATTAATTTCTAATACAAACTAATTCGCAACAACAGGAAAAAAAGAAAAAACTGTACATGAACAATATGCTCATATAATTAAAACTAAAACTTGGCTAAACTAAATTAATGAAGCTCTGTACCATACACTCATCCTAACTACACTAACTAAAAGACAGAAGAATTCTGATCCCACAAAAAACGGAAAGAAGAAAAACCAGTTAATGGAAAGTCCCTTATCCTACCATCACACATCTGACTAAATTCATCTTACTAGAATTACTAATAACCACAACCACACGTCCTCCTACATATCTTAAAATATCTTGGTCCACAAAACTTTCCCTAGATGGGTGACTTTTGTTAGATAGCTAGATCAGTTTCCTGAATTAGTTTATTGAATGTTTTGAACAATTGCAAATAACAGAACAACAGTTATAAACCCTACAACATAGTTGCAATAAAAGCACTCTCATTGATAATATTTTGTTAAGGTTACATTGAGCCAAAATAAAAAAAAATAGACCACTCCGTAAACTAAATGCTTTCCCTTCTTTCCACCTTCAGTTGGCAGCCTTGGTTGCAAAAAGGGGAATGCTCTGGGGGACACACAATAGTCCGAACCACTAAAAAATAATGTGAATTTCTTTGTTGCAGACCATCGTCTCATGCGAGTCAAAAAGGGGCCCAGATCATGCTCCCCACAGATAGAATATAAATGCAACTCATGTAGATAATGCGTCAAATACAAAACACATTTACATATGTGTTGACATAAGTCAACCATTGGGTCTATTCCAGATTCACCAACAGATTTCTTGCCAATAAGTAGCTAACTACAGGAAGTTTCAAATAACGGCAAACATCCAGTATAGTCATTTTGAAAATCTTCACCAGGAGATCTTAATTAAGTCACTCAAACACCTCTGATCATTCGCAAGCTTTGGATATAATGAGTCAAAGACGTTCTTGGAATGTGCTTTTAGGCTTTTCCAAAAGAAACATCGTCCAGCTTCTCCCGGCCAAACGGCCAGCTCTGCTCCGGAGATGCCAGATTAAAAGTAGCCGCTGTGAATGGCAACAAACCCAGGTTTGCTCATGCTGGGGCAAAAAGGAAGGAGAGAGAGAGAGAGAGAGAGAGAGAAAGAATTTGGTAGCGGTTCAGGTTGAGCAAAAAACGGAGTGCTTTGGATTGTGGTCGGAACAGTCGGGCAGGGATGGCAAACTTCCCTGAACGGATAAAGAGCATTTCTGGAGGGTCTAAAGGAGGTGTGGGCCACATGTACCCCCAAAGCTGTCTAGCAGTCCCCAAAGTCATGAAAGAACCCCTTCCCATTTTAATTTTTTTTTAAAGGAAGTTTTCAAGCAATTTTCAAGTAACTGCCTATGGCCGTATCCATTATGTGCATCATATTGGCTCTTACTTAGACCTCTGGAAGACACCCACGAAATTCCAGCTGAGGTCTTCTTAGGAGCATAAGGCACAAACCACCCCTTGAAACAGAGTTTGGGGCCTCGTTCCAGATCTGATTGATTTGAGACGACTTTATTTGGGGCTGTTTTTTTGCCCACGTGCGCCCTGATGCGAGATGAACGCGGCCCCTTGCGTGCCTGCGCTCGGAAGCTGAGTGATCTGCGGCAGGGAAGCGGCGCGAACGGAGAGGCCTTGTTTGCCTTTTAAAGTCACGTTTCTCCGTTGCAAAAGATCCTTGCACAGAAGGGAATCAGGCGCTGTGCGGTCAAAGGAGATGGATAAACAGCAGAGCCTCCGGACTGCTGCAAAGGCCGACTCTTGGCCTCTTTCCCCACTGAACAAAATGCACCCAATACAGAATTCTGTTTTGGTTTCGGCAGAAATCCCTTTCGTGGCCTTGGGGGAGGTTTTCAAAAGAAACGTGATCTCCAGAAACTGAAATGCAAACTTGGAAGAGCTTCCAAAGCAAAGGTTCGATCAAAGGCAAAATAAATTCTTTCTTTTTTCCTTGGTTGGGCAAAGTCTGTAAGGAACCCAGCACTTTCCTGACTGTGGTGAGATTTGATACAACGGGTGTGGGTCGAAATAATAAAATCCGGCTTCACACATGGCGATCAAATGACACTTTTTTATGGATGCTGATTAAGAAAGAGGAGGAAGAAAACCGTTACGTCAAAGGTGGCTTTACAGCTGCAGCGTGTGGCCTGGATCCAATTGTCACTTCCCAAGCGGAGGAGACCCACTGTATCAATGTGTTGACTCACCACCATTCAATTGATTCTGCACTGCTGTTGAAACCTGGGGCCTTATAACAATATACTGTTATGGCACTATCATTCCACTTTAACTGTCATGGCAACAGCCTGTGGAATCCTGGGGTTTGCACTTTAGGGAGGGACATTTAGCCAGAGAACTCTTGGGTCTCATTAAACTGCAAACCCCAGAATTTCCCAGGGTGTTGCCATGGCAGTTAACGTGGAATAATAGCACCATAACGGTGTGGTGTGATAGGGCCAGGACTCGGGAGCAAAAAAGCTGTGACCGAATACCCAGAACATCAGCGGCTGAGTATCAGTTGCCAAGTCCTGAATTCAAATTTTACCGCAGCTGGAGCTGCTCAGCTCTGGCCTCTGGTTTGCAGAATGGAAACGATGCCGGCCTACCTGGCAGGCCAGGTGCTGTAAGGATTTCCAAGATTGCATCGTTGAAGTGCACTGAAGAAGCCTCCTCCTCCTCCAGTTTCACAGTTTCCCGGGTGTTATTTGCTAGAGTTTGGGGCTTTCAGTGATTCGGATTCTATCTAAGAATCTAGGAATTGGTGAAGTGTTGTCGGCTAATGATGATGCATCACTTTTTGTAACTGTCCAGAATTCCAGGACGCAGCTGTGTTAGTCTGGGTTAGTTTGCAAAAGGATCTTGCAGCACCTTTGAGACTAACTGGGAGAAAGAAGTTGGTAGAAGCTGGCAGACTTTTTTACTGGCAGACTTCCTCACCATAGCTGGAGGGAAAATAGATTTCTTCAAAAGTATTGCACAATTAGGAAGCGTCCTTGTTCCAACATCCTTTTTATAATCCAAAGTATTTGGGGTTGGCTTGGACTTTAGTGAGCAAGACCCATTAGCTGTACAAAAGACTTCCTCCTGGTACAGATGAAAGCGGCTAGATTTTTTTCAGGGGGAAAAACACCCAGATTGAGACAGCCACCTGTATTTTTGGGCTCTCCTTGTGGACGATGGTGTAGGGAGTCTCACGATGAGGTTCTGCACTTCCAAGTTTTGCCACTCTGCAATTGACTGGCTGACGGATCCTCAGACTCTTGCTTTTCAGGAGATACGATTTCAAGAGCTGCCCAAAATAAAGCGTGTGCAAGGAGCCAAAGCCCCAGTTTAGAAAGGTACGTTGAGCTGACGCTGGAATAATTCTTCCTTGCTGTTGCAGCTCAAAGAGAATCCCAGGAGCATCAAATGGGGGTGGGAGGAATACAGTGAGCGTGGAGCACAGGAACACATGGTGGAAGTAAAAGCCCACGAGTGGCACATAAGGTCAAGTGACGGCTGGGAGATGGGCCACCAAAGCCCAAAACCTCTGAGCAATCCCAGAAGTAATCCTGATTAACGTGGAACCACCCCAGGGTCTCAAAAGAATTAATTTTCTGGACTACGACTCCTAGAATCCTACAGCTCCTCAGCCATGCTAAGCCCATTTTGGCTACAGGGCTCCCACACATGCTAGGACAGTTCCTTAAAAGTTCAGAGAAAAACCCGGAGAGGATTCACAATCCCACTGACATGGGATCCACCAAACAGCACTGATTGGCACCTTAACATATCCTGTTAATTTTCAGGCCCCTTTTTCTCCAATTAAAGACAAATGCTTAGCCCCACAGTGTTAATCGTTCGTAATGGCCGCTCTGGGATTTGGGTTGAGAAGCCCAAGCAGTGCAGGAGCAAAAACTGCTTTGCACAGTTCAACCACACAAGAACCCTGTAATTCTTGCAGCACTCTAAGGAAAGCCAGAAAGGAAAAGAAAAGGCACAGCAATTTAAGATGTGTGGGTGTGAATTAGCTGCCATCAGTGGGGCAAATGATGAGATTGGATTCTTCATAGAATCACAGAGTTGGAAGAGACCCCCCTCTCCAGGGCTATCCAGTCCAACCCCCTTCTGCCATGCAGGAATAATGCAACCAAAGCCCTCCCTTTGACAGACGGCCAACCAGCCTCTCTTTAAAACCCTCCAAAGAAGGAGGAGACTCCACCACACTCCATGGAGGTTGCAGTGGATTCTACTCCTAAACTGCTCTTGCTGTCAGGACCGTCCCCTGAAGCCGCTGTTAAAGTTTCAGTCTGGCTGAACAATTCAATGCAGCAATCCTGTGCAGGAACGAGAAAGACAGCTTGGAAAAATTAGGGTTTTTTTTATTTGTATTACACTTCCCAGAACCCTGATCCCATTAGCATCTTGAAAAGCAGAGCACATCTGGGCCAAGGGCATCTTCTGAAGAAGGATTTGGAAAGGTTAAGAGTTATCTAAAGCACTCGGAGGGTGCAATGAAAATTGTCACTAGAACCCTGCAAGTATTTGCTTCCCTATATGGGTCAAAGGCCTGGAAACCACAAAGCCCTCTGAGGAGTGGCTTAGGGAGCAGGGGAAGTTTAGCCTGGAGAAGAGAAGGTTAAGAGGCGACAGGATAGCCATGTTTAAATATTTGAAGGGAGGTCATAGGGAGGATGGAGTGAGCCTGTTTTCTGCTGCTCCGGAGACTAGGACACGGAGCAATGGCTTAAATTTCAGGACAAGAGATTCCACCTTAACATTGGGAAGAACTTCCTGATGGTAAGAGCCATTCGGCAGTGGAATACTGCTGTGTGGGAGCGTAGTGGAGTCTGCTTCTTTGGAGGCTTTTAAGCAGAGGTTGGATGGCCATCAGTCCAAGAGAGGGCTTTGACTGCATGGCAGGAAGGTCTTTTCCAACTCTAGGATTCTATGATTGCTAAAAGCAAAAAGTTTCCGCTGGAATCCCATATGACCTGTTGCATTACTTAACTTTATGTGTAGCAAACTGCACAGCAGAGGTGCTAAGAAACCCCTTTCCTGGATTCTGAAGATGTGTAACAGCAAATCAGGCAATGCACACTGGTACATTGGATGCCCACTGGGACTGATGTGATGCATGTCCTATTATGCGTCGATCCCATTGGTCACTTTGCGACTGTGCTGTGTAGCAACGTAACAGTAGTTTTCTGCTGGATACGGATGTTATGGAACCGCCTGATTCTAATTCCTGCAGACATGAGTCCACTTATGAAGACATAAATCCCCAAAGGAAGTCCGGGCTTCATTTCTAAATCTATGGAGCAGATGTGGAGCTCTATCACGCTGAACATTGCCCTCTAGCGGACTGAGCTGGGGAAAGATCATTCTTCACGTCCCGGGGCTGCTTTCCATGAGCTTGCTGCCAATTTTGGGGAAAACCTACAGATGTTGTATTTATTGCAAGAGAACACAGAAATCCACCTTCCTCAAGGCTGCTGGTTGGAACCAGAAAAGCTATGACAGAAAGCTGGTGAATGTATCTATATCAGAAGGGTATCTCTGGTCATGTACAGAGTGCCTTTCCACTGGAACTCTAGTGGCAGAGTTTTCAGGTAGGAAAGGACAGCATCCAAGCCTGTCTGAGTACCTGATATCTCTCCTTTAAAAAAAAAAATCCAACATTGTTTCATCAACGATGCAACTGGTAAGAAGTCAAACCTCCGATTTGCTCCAGAACAAGGTATCTCTCACTTGCAGTGAGAAAGTTTAAAATTACGGAAGTGGAAGCAGAAAACTCTTCCTTGAATAGAAGATTGGGAGATGAAATTATTTAATGTTATGCAGATGGACAGATTTACTTATGTCCTAAGAGGGGACATATTTGAAAGGTTTATCAAAGAGTGGGGTAATGTCATTACATGTTTCAGGAATCTTTGGGGGGGAAATTAAAATGGTGAACACTGACTTTTGAGATAGAGGCCTTTTCCGCACGAGACTGTTATAGCACTATTATTCCACTTTCAACATCCTGCTCAGGCCCCTCCCTAAACTGCAAACCCCAGGATTCCACAGGATGTTGAAAGTGGAATAATAGCGCTATAACAGCCTTGTGCGGAAATAGCCAGAGATACAATACACAGGTTCTGTTCTTATATTTTGTTTGATAGACAACGCTTTAGGAATTGTATTTCTGTTTTGCCTCTCACTGGGGGCAAGTTGGGCAAGAAGATTAAATGAACTAAGAAAATCTTTTCTACATGCACATTGTGGCATTATATGTTCTTGTCTATTTGTTCAGAATGAATGTCAATGATTATTTTAATATCTATAAATAAAAACAATTATGGAAGTAAGAAGAGGACCTCTCGGCTGCACTGTGCCATGCTGGCTCACAGTAGAAATGGCTACTTCAAGTTGGAAATGGCTAGAAGGCACGCAAGAGTGATAGCCACCCTGGTCTACTGGCCCAAGCACTGGGCTACCACCCAATTCAATTCCCCACTTGGCCATGGAGACCCACTGGGACACCTTGGGTGCATCACACCCTCTCAGCCCCAGAAAACCCCATGATAGGTCTGACCTGAAGGCATAGAACAACCAGAAGGCATCAACAGGACTCTGAGGTTGGGCATATTGGGTGTTGCATTATATGGGCTCAGCCCCATTAGTTGGTCTCCAACTAAAGTAGACCCATTGAATGAATTGGTGATTGCTGAGTCTACACACAGGTGAATACAGTTGATTCAATGGGTCTCCTATGGTTGGGATGACCCAAAGGTTTCAGACCACTGAGAATTTTTTGGACAGATCTTTCCATGTGTACGCATGTCTTTCTCATTCCCTGACTGTTCTTTCCAGTGACCTGGGGATGATCAGGGGAAGAAAGTATGAGGAGCCCACATTAAAAATCCTCTGGCACGCTCCGCAGATAAACAAAGGCAGGAGTTTGCCTTTTATAGGTCGAGCCTGCCTCGTGCTAGAGAAATATCGCTTCTGGTTGCCAAACTTCTTGCAAAGGTTGGGCTCAGGAGCGTCTGGAAGACATGCAGCCTTTGGGAAGGAAGCTTCATGGAGCAGGGACATAATCCAGCGTCCAAGCATTGGGCCCAGAGAGGTTTATTTTCCCCATTTCTTCAGTATTTCCAGGGACAGGGAATCAGAACTGCACACCCAGCCATGTAGAAGCTGGAAGACGCACATTATAAGTAATATTTGTCACCGTTGCTTTCTTTCAAGTCAATTTTACGGTGAACTTGCAAGTTTCTCTGCAAGTTTTATTCAATGGTTCTCCATTGCCTTCTTCCAAGACTGAGACAGTGTAGGGTTGCCATATTCCGTTTCTTCAAATTGAATGCTGCTCTCCAGGGTCATAGTTCAATGCTCAAACCACTAGGCCACATGGATTTCATCAAGTAAAATGTGTTGTTGCACGTCCTCAAGTCATTTCTAACTTATGGAAACCCTAAGGAGAAACTTTCACGGGATTTTCTGGGGCTGAGAGTGCGTGACATGCCCAAAGTCACCCAGTGGGCTTCCATGGCCAACTGGGGTCCCAAAGGCAAACTTATCACGGGGTTTTCTGGGGCTGAGAGTGTGTGACACACACAAAGTCATCCAGTGGGTTTCATGGCCAAGCAGGGAATCAAACCCTGGTCTCCAGGATCACAGTCCAGAACTCAAAACTATATTTATGGGTTTATAAATATAAAACACTCATAAAAGTATATCAAACCAATGCATATTAAAACTCTCCAATAAGCACTTTAAAACCAAAGTTTAAAGATAACCTGGGCAGGTCTGCTGGAAGACAGAGGTCTTTTTGCATAAAGGGCATTATAAATAAATGTTGCTGATGTTGTTGTTGTTATTATTATTGCTGATTTACACTCAGCCAGCCTCTTGTGCTGACGAACCTCTCCTGGCAGGTCATTCCACAATCTGGGGGCAGCTGAAGAAAATGTCCTCTGGGCAACAGTTCGCCCATCTTTGGCTGACTGAAGCAGATGTCTCCCAAGGGACTTATGTGCACGGGGTAGATTATACAGGAGAAGCTGTTCCTATAAATAATTTGGACCCAAATCATGTAGCTCTTTAAAGCTAAAAATGTTGTACTCTTTCTTGGGAGGCCTGGAGGTAATAAACCCAGTGTTGGACCAGAACACGGGCAGCTTTTCCCCCAAGTTGTTGGGAAGGCGGGTGGCGTTGCAGTGTGACTTTGCTTTGCAGAATAGTCTTAAGGGGGAAAAAAGAAGAGAAGAGGGCAGAGCAAAGAGGCTGCATGCTCGGGCAGGAACTCTGATGTTGCTAAAAGAACGCCCACTTGTTCACGCGAGCCCTGCTGCAAACTGCGGGTGATGTCATGGTTGTGCCAAGGAGGAAATTATCTTCCACTTGCATCCATATATGGAACCAGGAATGGGCCCGCGTACAGGGATGTGAACCAATTTCCCCAAAGGCCTTTTCACCTTTTGGGGTGAGGTGAGTCAGTGAGCTCATGTGTGGCTCTGGGGGTCATAGAAAGAAGAAGAGAATTAGGCTGAACTGGGTACGTTTGCTGGTTTAAGCCCTTACGGCTCATTTTTTAAAAAACAAAATATAAGATGAAGATGCCAGCAAGGCACAGGGGATAGATAGATAGATACCAAAAAAACCCACAATGCCTCTTCCTCTCTCTCTCTCGCTCCTGTGGTTTTTGGTGAACCACTAAGCAGGCCAGCAGCAACAATGTCTGCTTTTTGTCCAGATTGTGCCCATTGTGGGACGGACACTGGAATTTCCCTTGGGCTCAGGAAATACAAGCAGCAGACATTACACCCCGACCCGAACCCTGACCCCAGTTGTCAATTGACCGGAATTCTTGAATTCTCAGAGGGTGAGAAAATCCCTCCTCACTGAAGGCAAATACTTTTATCCTGTTTGCACGGAAGGTTAATGGTGTTTGTCCAGGAACGCACAAACACACAGCCAGTGGCATGGTGCACATGGACTCCTCTGTTTCGCCCAAGCCAAAAATGTAAGCTTTGGTAATTAATAGGGTTGGTTACACTGAAGAAATCCATGAATACTATTTTAGCTGGAGAAGCCATCTTATATAGCAAAATGTATCACCATTGTTAGGAAAGTTGGAAGTCTGTGTACATTTCTTTTGCTTTTTTTCCTGTTCTCTGTTCTTTCTCTTTTCAGTTTTCCTTCTTTTGTTTCCTTTTTTCTTATGCATATGGCAGCCAGCGAGGTATGATGATTTGAGCACTGGACTATGATCCTGGAGACCAGGGTTTGATTCTCCACTTGGCCATGGAAATCCAGTGGGTGATCTTGGGTACATCTCCCCTTTTCAATTATAACCAAAACCCATGCATTCTGTCCATGGTCCACTTTTTGACCTATTTTGTCATGTTTCCATGGTCTTCCATGCACTTCTGTAGCCCCGGACTACTTTTTCCCTCAATCCACTGCATTATTTAGCTTTCGCACACATTTGCAAGTGATATATACTGCGTCATTTATATTATTTTGGTGGCTAAAATGCATTTGCAAACTAAAAAAAAAAGAGAGATTTGGCATTTGGACAATTTCCAGTTTTTGACTTTGCTCTGGTCCCTAACCTACTGAATAAACAGCCTGTATTGGTCTTCTCTCTTTTCTTCCAGCTTCCTTCCCTGTTTCCCATTCTCCAGCACATCAGTTTTTGCAGGGAAGGAATTCATCCCAAGCAGCAGCCATAAAACCCCGTGACGAGAGGGCAAGGAATGCCGCTTGCTACCGGAGAAGCTTGCAAACTTAGCCATCTGGAGCCGGAGGGAAAAGCAGAGCGGGGGTGGTAGTGGGGGGAAGAAAAAGAAAGCAAAGAAAAAGCAAAGTTTTCCTCTTTAAAAAAACAGGAGAAAAATGAAAGAGGAAGTAGTTTGCATCAGTGGCTTGGTCTAAAGAGCACATTTTAAAAACACAGTTTAAAAAAGAGAGAAGGAAAAGATTGTTCAGTTTGTTAGCTGGGGAAAAAAGCACAACCCAAACATAGCAACATGTGAGCATGTATTTCATAGGTGTCACCTTCAAGAAAATTAGACGAGCCAAAGAAAGGGAAGAGTATGTCTACACTGCATAGTTATAGAAGTTTAACACTACTTTAATTACCATGCTACTTTCTAAGGAATTGTGGGATTTGCAATTTACTAAGATATTAAGCATTCCCTAGTACATTTTCCTGAATTATGGCATTGGAGCAGAGAAATTTAAAAACCCCACAAAAACTACAGATCCAAGGATTTTACTGCATAGACCTGTGGCAGTTAAAGTGGTATCAAAGTCACATAATAGTGTAGTATGGATATGCCCAAAAGAGGGAGGGAGGAAGGGAGAATAAGCTTAGTTTTTAAGGTCCCTATGAGAGTTTGAGCCCTGGACTGCAATCCTGGAGCCCAGGGTTTGATTCCCAGCTTGGCCATGGAAACCCACTGACTTTGGGCTCATCACACACTCTCAGACTCAGGAAAACCCAGGACAGGTTCCCCATAGAGTCACCGTAAGTCGGAAAGGACCTGAAGCAATGAGAAAGAGCCGTCCCTTTAAAAGCCATCGGTCTCTCTTGTAAGACAGAAAGCAGAACACACTCTCTCTCAGCTCCAGCTCTGCAATGCATTTGTGAAGCAATCTTTCTCCCCTAAGCAGACAGGGGACTCCAGAGCAAAATAGCCAAATACGGATATTGATAATGGTCCCTGTCTCCAAAGGAATGGATTTCCCAACCCCCTGTGGCTGCTCCATAGATTACAGCCTTGAACTCTAGATTCTTCAGAAAAGATACCTGGGGCTGGGTTGTTTTCCAGGGCCTTCTAAGCCGCTTCCCCCCACCTTCTCAAACTATCTGATGTAGCAGACGGCAGGTTTATGCCCAATAGGCTGGGAACAGGTACCAATATTGTGCCATATTATAACTGACTGAGATCCTGCTAAAAGAGACATAATATAACTTTATGCGCATTGAGAACTCCCTCATCATATAATTGCAATGTTGCGAAACCAAGCCTGCATGTGGATTGATGCACGTTATGCAACCATGTACAATAATTTGCAACGATGGCACAACATACCGGACTCTGTTTTTGTAACCCTCAACTCAATATGCTCTATGCATTGGCTAAAAAAAGAAAAAAGAAAAGAAAAAGTACAATTGTATGCATAAGACACTGTCATGTCCTACCTGGAAGGAGGCCTTTTTGGGCAAGGAGGGGAAGTGGTGTGCCAAGATAAAAGGTTCCAGTTAAAGCTGGAGGAGACTGGCAGTCCTATAATGGCCCTGGCAGAATTGGGCCCTGATCCATCCTGGGCTTTCAGGAGACAGATGCAGAAGCATTTCACCCTGTAGAACTTTGTAAATTAAAACACCAGGAGCAAACAGTCAGGAAATGCCTTGCTCCTTTTTAAAAGGAAGATGCTGTACTAATAAGGCCAGCTAGGCTGATTTACTTTTGTTGCACACTGGTGGCACACATTTACACATTTTGGCAAAATGTTTAGACAGAACTGGTTGTTAACTATTTTGAATGACACCGTCCCTGTCCCCTCCCTCCTTCTGCAGGTACGGTCACTACTCAGAACTGTACAACAGAGATCCAGGTGATAAATACTGAGGAAGGGAAAGGAAACATAAGAATTCCTAACCCAACATTTGCAGGTACATAATCCCAGCATATTTCTCTGGGTGAAAAAACGCCCACTCGTGCTTCAGAGATGGTGCACAGGGATCGTGGATGATGAGATACTCAAATAGGGGAGGGATGCAGGCCACAGAGATGCAGAAAGAAAGAAATTCAGGGACCTCTTTTCTTTGCAGGAGTTCAGACATCAACCCTGCACCCAGCAGAGACTAAGCACCGTGCCTGGAATACGTCTCATTCCTGCAATGAACTTCAGACAATGCCACACATTTTCCGAATTCCTGCACCCTTTGAGGGAGGCAGCTGGTAAAGAATCACATTTTTATCAAACCGTTCAGCTGTTCAGGTTTCTGAGCAAAGTATGTGTGGAATTTATCGTCTCCTGGCTTGAGTTTATTCCTGTTTCATCACCCAAGGTGACTAAGAAAAGTTTTGTAATAAGAGTTTTTTTTTTTAAAAAAATTGTATTGCACTTTTAAAAACTTGCATGCCACCTTGAATTACATGCTGGGAGAAAGGTGGGATACTAATTAATTAATTACTCCATTTGCTCAGCAAAGTCACCGTAAAAATCCCAGAGCTCTTGGCCCCAGCAATTATCCTGTGCTTGGCTCTCTACCTCTGGCCTTTTTTCTGCAGCTGCACCATCCCAAGTGCCAAAACCTCCAAAAAACCCTCTCCATCCCATAATATACTCTGGATTAGTTAATATGTAGGTTGCTGTTTCACCACAGTTTGCTTTGGCTCCTTTGTTTGGGCCGAGAATCCCAGCCATGTTATTCTAAGGCATTTCCGGCTGCCTCTTTTTTGTCTTGGAAAGAAAAAGAAACGGAGCCTGCCTTGAGTACTGTCGGGAACTGAAGATGGAAAAGGGGCCACCAGAATTTTCTTTGCTGGAAGAGCCATCCTGGAAGAGACCCCAAAGGGCCACCCAGTCCAACCCCCTTCTGCCATGCAGGAAGACAACATCCAAGCACTCCCTTGCATAGAGGGTTCCCCATCTTCTCTTTAAGACCCTCCAAAGAAGGAGGAGACTCCACCACCCTGCATGGAGGCAGCAGCGGATTCCGCTGTCCAACTGCCTTTACCCTCAGGAAGATCCTCTTAATATTTAGGTGGAATCTCTTTCCCTGTCATTTGGAGCCACTGCTCCGTAACCTAGCATCTGGAGCAGCAGAAAACAGGCTTGCTCCATCTTACCATATGACAACCTTTTAAATAGTCAAACATGGCTATCACATCCCCTCTTAACCTTCCATAGGATGGAACCTTGTCACCTAAAGTGGAATCATAGCACTATAACTCTGTAGTGTGAATGGGCTGGGCTTCCCTCAGTCTTCCATTCCCCATCTTCCCCCCTTTTGCATCCAAGGGAGGCCTGGAGCACACTCTCAGCCCCAGAAAACTCATTGACAGGTTTGCCTTAGGGCCTTAGGCAAACCTTAGGGTCGCCACAAACAACTTGAAGGCACACAACGACAACAACAAGCTAATTACGAGTTTGCTTACCTGGATCTGTAACGGTGGAATGAATAGTATTATCTTGTCTTCTTCTAATTTTCCCTTTTCTCGTTACAGTTTGGTGGGGAGGGGGTTCAGACCCCTTGTGTGTATTAGTAGCTTTGTGTTTGGTTGTTTAGCTGAGTTAGTAAGTCAGTGTTGTTCCAACAAGTTAGTGTTTTTAAAAAAAGTTTGTTGCTTTAGTATTTTATCTAGTGTGTTGTCTTTGGTTTATCTCTATGTTAGAAATATTTGTCAGAATTTATGTAATTTTGTATTAAAACTGATAAATACACTAAATAGAAGGAAATCAAATAAATTATTCACTGAGGATGGAGGGCTGAATGAAGAAAGCGATATTCCAAGGGACCGACAACAGCCCAGAATCTCTGGGTACCAGATGAGAACAGAGGCACCCAACAAAGAATTCGATCCTTCAAAAGATTTTATTTACGGTAAATACAAAACGGTGTTGTGGCCCAGATCCATTGCATACATATAGTGTGACATCAAAAAGGAGCACACCCTTCCCACACTTTTCCTTGCAAGTGTGAGGTCTTTCGAGAGGACAAGATGGTCAAAGGGCGCCCACATTTTGTGGGTCAGAAATGCCGCGCCCCACACCGTAAGGAGTCTCTGTTTCGTTCAGACATTATTTGGGTGTTAGCCCACCTTGGGAGTTTGGCCATGCCCATAAAAGTAGTTTTATGGCAGGCTAGGAGCAGCGTTGGCACAAGGAAAGGTTCCGCATTGTGATGGTTTGCAAAGGAAGAACGGAGTTGTCTCTTGCTGATGGTAGGGAGTTGGGCAAAGGTGCAACTTTTCTCTGGTAGCCAATTTGGGCAAGTGGAAAAGCACGGAACAAATGCTATTTCTCTGTGGATAGATGGTTTGGTTTCCCTAGAAGAGATCCTGGTTGGAATCCTATTGTTAGTTTGAAGTACAGTAGAACCATAAGTAAATCAATGGGATTCACTTATGTGTTGACTCACTGGTCAACACTGGATTCAATAGGTCTACTGTAGTCAGGATGCACAAATAGGACACAGGCCACTTTTTCATTTCCAAGTTACGGTGACCTTAAGGTGAGTGTGATTTGCCCAAGGTTACCCCTGGTTGTTATGATGCTTCATGGCTCAGTGAAACCCAGTCTCCAGAATCATAGCCCAGTGCTCAAACCACTAGACTACACCGCCTCTACAAAGAAAAAAAGAAGGATGGCAAAAGCAAAGATGGCAGAGGGAACTGTCTGTTTTTTTTTTCCTTGCTCAAAAGACCATTTGAGGTTTTTAAAGGTTTACCTTGCCATGTCATGAGAGCAGTATATGAGAGGAAGGTGGATAATGAAACTATTGTTGCATGCAGGATTTGTTTAGAGGAGGTTTGCCTTTGCCTTCCTCTGAGGCTGAGAGAGTGTGACTTGCCCAAGCTCACCCTGTGGGTTTCCACAGCAGAGCAGGGATTCAAACCCTGGTCTCCAGTCACAGTCCAATGCTCAAACCACAAAGGGATGCTGTCTCCCTGTCTTGAGAATACCGTGCAGAAGAAAGCAATAGCAATTCACTCCTGAAAGCCTTTGCCTCAAAAGCCTTGGAGAGAAGATAAATATTCCTATATTCCTAGATTATGAGCATTTTCAAACACATTGCAAACAACATTGAGAGCTGGCGCTGTCTATAGTTGTCCCCTAAAAGTGAGTTTGAAATGTGCTGTGCTCCAAAAAGCTTTGCAATCCTTTTTTTTTAGTCTTCCAAAGAATAATCTGCAGTCCTCTTTCCTGAACTCTCTGAGAATCAGGGACGACAAAGACTTAAAAGCTGCTGCAGGTGAACTCATGTATATTTCCTGCCGAAAGGTAAAGACGTTCAGCTGTTCCTAGTAGCCAACTAAAACTGGAAACTGAGTGTGTTTCATGCAAGGAACTATAAATATGTCTCAGAAGGAACATTCCAGAAATGACTCGTCTCGCTGTCCGGCAAGGTTTGCAGACTATAAGCCACTGTGGCTTGGACTGAATGGTGAATTTCGGAAGGGAGCAGCCTTCCCACCCTCCCCCTTTTCTCCTTGCAAGTGGACTTCTCGGATGATTTGTTGGTCCTTGGAGAACAATCAGAGAAACATGAACCCGGTTCATACCAAAGGGCAGGCGAGGTGATCCAAATCTCCTCCTGGACTGTAGGGTTGGAAACTGCTCCAGGATGTGGCAGAGATCACATATGGGAGTGGACGCAAAGCCAAGCAACCACACAACACCCTGCACTTAGAAAATCTAGCTGGCAGGCGAATGAGTTCTAACCCTGACCTTCCCACTACAATGTTAATCTTCTATATGCAAGGAAACATTCTTTGCATCTTTCCATGTAATTCTGAGATGGTACGAATCTGGAAACAGGTTGCTCCTCTTGTTTTACAGTTACATACATATTTGGCTAATCTCCTTGATGTCTTTCAGACTCTACAACCGCCATGATCCCCTAATGCCAGGGGCCACGCTGGCCTGGAGGAGACTGGAAGCTGTAGTCCAACGTACCTAGATTGGGTTGGCCAAACTATCCAATGTCCAATGCAATCTCATTTCTTTGGGGCCGGACAAAGAACTGGTTGGCTCCTTTCAACTTAAGGCTCAGCACACAGCATCCACCAGCAGAATGCAAGACTTCTTCTTGTGAAGTTACTTGGGCCAACCAAAGTTGCTCATCTGAGATGCCTATAACACAACTGGATCTGTTTAAAATGGGAGCTGGATGTGTAAAGCTATACACTTTCCATGCCTTTTAAGAAAACTCCATGCAGAACATTAATTCTCCAGTAAGGAGATGGGAAGGGCTGTTCCAAAGCTGTTTTAAGCAAGATGGATAATTCACAAAGATTTAGGCAGGTAAATCCAAACTTCGGATAATGACGCAAACCTCCTAGTAAGGATTACTGCAGTGGAAGGACTTTTCTGAATATCGTCGAAGGAAGTATCCAGGACCTCCTTTTGCAATGGCATAGCTCTGCCCACCCAGACGTGAAAGGCCATTGATTGGCTGGGGAAGAAGATGCTACAGCAGAATCTCTTCACATTTCTGTTGGTACCCAGGCCTCCTCCGCAAGTGCATTTGCAGGACTTTATCCTCCATCAACATCAAACAGGACTTGGCTGGAGTTTCCTAATTCCCAGCCCTGTAGCAGAGTCTGTTCTGCATGAGCAATGCCATAATTAAAGAAAGAACCTGCCCTGTTTCAGGATTTATGTCACACTGGAGGACAAGAAAAGCATTTCGAAGTACCTTTGGAGCAGCATTTTCATTTTCTACAGTGCTTTCATCAACATGGCAGTACAATTATCACCAACCAGGGAAGGGGTGGGAAAATTACGGCTGCTAAACTTTCCATAGAATTTCCACCACAGTTCATAAAAATGGCTTCTGATTTCTCCCACAAAACATAAGAAGTTTGTAAAAGCGGGCAGAGATGGAGAACATCAAAGCTGGGGGTGCAGAAAGGGCCAGTGGAAAGCCATGTTAATAGTCCTCATGAACTCTTCCTTTTGGAATCAGCTGATAGCACAAATTGAAGGTTTTTTTTTAAGGTGGAGCAAAGTGGTCAAGAAGTTACATCCTCTAGAGCAAGGGTGGGCAACAGTGGACGACCAGGGGTTGCATTAGCCCCGAGGATACCTTGGAGGGCTGAATCAAATGCCCTCTAGAGAGAGTGGAAGCATTTCTGCCATTTTAGGCCTAGGAAAGACCCTTTTTTAACAACAGAAAGTGAGTAGAAGTCATTTCCTGTTTCAAAAAAATGGCTTTTCCTAGATCTAAATGGTCCTGGAGAGCCCAAAAATGTGGCAAAAAATGCCACCCTGTGTCCCCTTGGATGCATTTGAGGGCAAAGTCAATTTTTTGAAAATTGTTTGATGCTTGGGGGGCCTCAGGGCCACAAAACAGGCCCTGGGGGCAACATATGGCGCAGGGGTCATGCTTTGCCCACCCCTGTCCTGAAATATTTTCTGTAATATTAGAAGCAATTCAGGACCGCCCCTCTCAAAACCAACAGCGGAGCAACTTGGGATATCAAACCATCTCGGGTTGGGTCATGTTCAAATCCCACAGTACCCACCGGTTGTCATGAAAACGAGAGACAAAACATCTTTCATGTTGAGAAGTTGTGTATTGTATCATCTAAGCAAGAGGTATATGTGTATATATTTATATATATATATATAAATCAAAGGGCATTTTCCTTCATGAATCAGTTACTCTGGACATCTCGTTGAAAATCACACAGATTGGTCTTCCTTGGGCCATTTTATCCCCCAGAAAGGATGACTTTCTGAAATATCTTTGGGGGCCAGATGTCTCCTCCTTGGAGGAACAAAAAAGAAAACCACTGTACAAGAGCAGGCGGGTGTCCGACAATGTGCCGAAACGAATACTTCTAGTGCAAACAGGTACCAAGAAGGGTTCCTCAACGTTATTTTTATTTTGGAGCGACTCAGCCCCGGGAGACAGGGGAGGAGGTCTCCGTCCCCTTCCGACACATTCATAGGTCCGGCTTCTCTCACACATTGCAGCTGCCTCAGTCTTGGGTTTTGGAAAGCGAGAGGGGGCGGAAAAACACTAAAACCCCAAGAACAAGAAAGGAGAGAAACCAACAGTCCCGTCCGGATAGCTTATTTTTTGCAACACAAGAGTTTTTCTTTTTTAACACTGTTTTCCTATGCAATACCGAAAAAGTCCTTAACGCAGGTCAAGGAGAATCATAAATAGGTTGAAACTTCAGGTTATGAGATAATACTGACTTTATAACCCCTTTTGTTTTGAGAAAAGAAGGGTGACTGCTCTCTCTCTCCAACTCCTGAGATACAGCAAAACAAGGACAGGGCGGACCGCAAGGCTGTACCGTCAAGATGGCCAACCCAAGATGGCACCATGGATGAGGCCGAGGAGGACTTCGAGGAGAAACCAGCCCTCCGGCCACATTGCCGCCGCCACTGCCGCCTCCTCTCGCCCCCAGCAAAACCCACTTCGGCAAGTGCCCCGTAGAGTTCCAACGATTCCTCCCCACCCCTCGAAATTAGTTTTCCGCCACCAAATCCACCATGGGGGAACCTTAGCCTTCATCTTCCCGCAGTTCAGTCGGGAGGAACTTGTACTGCTGCTGGCGGATCTGGGCCAGTTTCTTCCTCGCCTCCTCCAGCTCCCGCTCTTTCTTCAGCATCTCCTCCTGCGCGGCGATGATCTGGGGGCAAAGGAGGACAAATCTGTGGGCTGTGCAAAGCAATGCTGATGGCAACAACATCGAGCAGATGTGGGATTTTTACACCTGGGCTGTGACAGTGCTCTCAAGTCAGCGGAACAAAGTCTCTGGGACATTGCTTTCTGTGACTTTTGGGCATATTCATCCTGCTTACCAAGCTCACTGAGTACAGAATTATGTTGGACCTTTTCACCCAGCTGAGTATTTAAAGAATTCAACTGTTGTTAATTATCACAGACTTTTACTGATGCTTATAGAAACTACAGTCCATGTACTTTTGCATTGTCAATTTTATAGGGATATTCGCCAACAGCTGATTACCCTCCTTTTAACCAAATTCCCAGGACATTCTGATTTTTTTTACTTATATTATCTGTTGGAGAATCAGGAACAAACTGTTAAAGTAGCTAAATTTCGCCCCATTATGTGTAAGATACACCTTCAAGTGGTTAACAGTCATTGATGTGAAATAGCAGAAGTTAACTTTGTTACTTGCTTTTATGTCTGTGCTCACTATTTTATTGGTCAATGACCAAAATAAAGTGTCTGTCTGACATTTTACAAAAGCCAGATTTAATGTTTTCTCCCCCAAAATGCTCCAAGGTGTCCCTTGCAGTAACCAGGCAGGAGCACCCTTTTGCCCTCTGGATTCGACAACATATGACTATTCCATTACTGGCAAATCTACGCGGATGATTTTTATGTCAAATTCTTAATGGGAGATAAGAATCCAAGTGTGGATTCAACCTTGAAAATATTTTTAAAAAATCCAAACAGCAAACTTTGTCATTTTATTCAAGGGACGTCGTTCTACTAACCAACTGCACATAATGGGACTTGAGCATCCATGAGTTTTTGGTATCCACGGGCAATACTGGAACCAAATCCTAGTGGATATGGAGGGCCTACAGTATTTTAATAATCATAATATTCACTGTATGTTTTTAATTGCATTGCTCTTTTGAATTGTGGGATGTTTCAAGTCCCTTTTTTTAACTGAGTCTCAATTATTCATGAACAACAACAGCAATATTCTTGCTAAAAAAAGGAGTGCCAAAGATAAAGAAGTTGCTCTTTTGCCCACCTGTGCAATGCCTCCCACAAACTTGGTCTTCACGACCACATCGTCATCGTCCGCCTTCCCGAATGCTGCCTTTTGGGCAGCCCGAACGAGGTTGTCCGACGCACGTTTCACAGCATTGCCTGCCGCCTAGAGAAGAGGCAAAAAGAGCCATTAGTCACCTCACCCTAAATACATATATTTAAGGAACCTGGTTTCTGGAGTACTTGGCTACCTGCTTGCTCCCTTATAAAGTCATTCAGATCTTGAAGCTTTTTTGGGGTCCTTCCCTGAGTACCCCCAATGTTAGATGTAGATGCACTTTCCCATGGCAAAAGCCCAAACACCTCGCTTTTCTTCTGCAATCCTCCTCAAAATGCTGACAAGAACTGACGTTGCATCACCTCCTGTGGTCATTTTGGGAGGGACAGGAGAGATAATTTTTTTTGAGGGCTTCTGGGCTGCTCATGGATGTGGGTATTTTTGTGTGTTTATTCCCCTTCGAGGGGATTTCTCCCTGGCTTGGGAGCAAAAACTGCATAAAAATTTGTGCAAAGATTTTTAATTTGGGGGGTGTTGGTGGTGGGGTTTTGGGGGACAAGGACCTGTGGCTCACGGGCCAAAACGTACCCTCCCCTGCCCATGCCTGGTTGCAGAATGCTGGGCTTTTAAGCTTTGCAAGCTAGCACTTGATATCGATGGCTAGAATATGAGATTGCAGCCATTGGCATCAAATGCCAGCTTGCAAAGCTTGAAAGACCAACTCTTTCTGGATTCTGGTATAAATATTATTGCAAATAGGCAGCTTTTCACAACATTGGACAAGTTTCTGCTCTGCAGCTGGTGAAGAGGTGCTCTTGGCTCCCCTCCTGAACAAATTCCGCCCCCAAACGGGAACGGCTGGAGCCCAGCGCTCTCACCTGCAGCCTCCGCATGGCCTCCGAGTCCTGATCCGCCTTCACTTTACACGCAACTAGTAACTGCGCCGTGGAAGCTGCCACTTGCTTGGCGGAGGAGATCAGCTTCTCCTCGCTGGCGTGGCCTTGGACCGAAGCGTTGGCTGCTTCGCACAAGCTGCTGGTTGCGGCTGCCACCATTCGGGCCTGAAACGAGGAAAGAGCAGAGTATGAAGTCCTGTCTTTTTTTGTATTCCTATTTATTTCAGAGAGGGGCGAACAGATACTCACGGCAGAAATAAGTCCCTGAGACCACTGCCCATCGTCAGCTGCGTTTGCAGGGATGGCGCCAACCTAGAAAGAGAAGCCATGCAAAACTGATTAGGAGGAATAATTTTCCATTTCTGTTTGCATCTGGTCTCATTTTTATCCTCTAGGTTAAACCAAGAGTTTCCCATGAGCAGGGTCAAGATCTATAAGAGGCTATATAGACTGAACGTAGAATCCTAGAGCTGGGAGAGACCTCAAGGGCCACTGAGTCCAACCCCCTTCTACCATGTGGAATAACCATGCCATGCCATCTCGCCTCTGCTTAAAAGCCTCCAAATAAGAAGACTCCACTGTATTCCTAGGCAGCAGTGTATTTCACTCTCAAACTGCTCTTACTGCCAGGAAGTTCTTCCTGATGTTTAGCTGGAATCTCTTTTCTTGTAGCTTGAAGCCACTGCTCTGTGTCCTAGTCTCCAGAGCAGCAGAAAAGAAGCTTGCTCCATCCTCCATAAGAGATCCCTTCAGATATTTAAATGCGGCTATCATGTCGCCTCCTAACCTTCTTTTCATCAGGCTAAATTCTCCCAGCTCCCTAAGCTGCTCCTCTTAGTACTTCATGGTTTTCTAGCCTTCTACCATTTTGGTTGCCCTCCTCGGGACACGTTCCAGCTTGTCCATCTCCCTCCTGAACTGTGGTGCTCAGAACTGGACATAAGATCCTTCCAGGTGGGTTCTGACCAAAGCAGAATAGAATGGTGCTATCACTTCCCTTAACTTAGACACTACACTCCTATTGATGCAGGCCAGAATTGCATTGGCTTTTTTAGCTGCTGCATCACACAGTTCACTCATGTTCAGCTTGTGGTCTACTAAGACTCCTTGATCCTTTCCGCAAGTAGTGTGGTCAAGCCAGGTGTCTCCCATCCTATCACTGTGATGGCATGCCTACACTCATATCATCTGCTAATGCCTCATTTCTGTAAGTTGTTGCATTTTGAGAGAATAAAGGAGGAAAAGAAAGAAAGAGCCGGGAAGAGGGGGAGAGAAAGCCAAGGACGAGTAGGACCGTGCAGATAACTCATTTTAAAGAGGTCAGGCTTCTATTTCTGACGACACTCACGGACCTTTCCCTGGGCAACCAGCTCCCTCTGAGCGGCCGAGGCTGACTTGACGAGGGCGCTGGTGGCGGCCGCGATGGATTTGGCAGCTTCGAGGATCTGTTCTTCAAAGTCCAGCGTCTCATCCGCCTGCTGGAACCAGAAGGGGAGACTGTCACCTAGAGGCCGCTTGGAAACTTTGCACTCTTTCCCGAAAGAATGGAAATCTTGGAGTCATGAATTGCAAATCCATCAGCTTCCCAATGCATATACAGTAAGGATTTTCATTTTTATTTTCCTCCACTCTATGCAATCCTTTTACTCAGGAAAAAAAAGCAGTACCATCAGCAGAAGGTCTTCTAAATCTTTAAGCCTCTTTTGCAGATTTCATATTGCCTCCTGGTACTTTTTATTTTTAAAGACCAGATAAAAGATCGCCCGGAGACAGAGCGGGACACTGTAGGAATGTTTGATATATAGTTGGACTAAATTACAACCTAATATATCAAACATATCACACAGAGTCCTGCAGGAGATATTAATATTAATGGTAATAAAGGTATCCAGGTTTGGGCTCAGCTTGAAAATATAGACTAGTACGTGCTGAATGGTCAAGAGGAGGGAGATGCTATCATTGTGGGGCGGGGGGTCGCTGAAGACATAAACCTTCTATTGCCCTCCAGTGCCTTTCAAATGCCTTAAGCCCATGGAAAGAGAAGAATTTCAGGGAATGCAGCAGTCCCCCCTCATCCACGGGGGATCAGTCCCAAGACCCCCCTGTGGACGCCCGAAACTGCAGATAGTACTGAACTCTATACCCTTGCTTCTTCTATTTTATTTCACTTTTTAAAATTCCGTGTTGGAGAGCAGCGTGATGAAGAAAAGGACTCAATCATGGGCTAACAAGCCATGCAAAAGCAGCCTTGTCCCCAAATCGCAAAACACTTCAACATTTTAATGTTGGTTTTAAAGCGAGGCGGTTCGGGCTGCAGTCTCTGTGGGATCGGGGCCTCTCCGCTGCCCCCGGCTCACCTTCGGCTTGGCTCTGGGCTTCAGCTGCTCCAACTTCTTCGCGGCGGCTTCGATGGAGGCGGCCGCTCCCAGTAACTCCGTCTCGGCGATGACGGTGGGGTCCTCCGGATCAACCCATTCTGTGCCTGGAGTGCGGGCCGTGGAAAAATAAAAGGAAGACCGATGAGGTCCCAGGGGCTTTAAGAAATTTTAAACGTTGTGCGCTAATGGGAGATTCCTTGAAAGTTTGCACAATAATTTGTGGGAACTACTAGCTTGTTTAGGTAGATCTGTAACTGCAGAACCGTATTTGTCCTCTTAACTTTATGAGATGTATGAGTTTAACTTAATTCACGCAACAGAGCAAGGGCATCCACATAGGAAACAATGCTTTGAACCTAAATAGAGACATGCAAAAATAAATGGTAGACAGTAGAACTAAACCACTCCAAGAGACCCTAGGGACACGGCGGGCAAAAGATTACATTTGTCATCAGATCCACCTTGTTGTTTGAATTTCCCCCCCTCTCCTGCTATTTCCTAGTTGGGGCTACCCTGCCAGAACAACCGCACTCACCTTTCATGGCTTCAGCCGACTGAATGAGCTCCGTGACGGCACTTGCGACCCTCTTGGACAAGGAAGCCAACTGATGCTTCAGCTCTGGGGTCGGCTTCTGGAGGATCTAGAGGCGCAAAGTTGCATTTTAGTGCTGCGGAAAGACTGCATTTCCCCGCCTGGTCAGAGACCCTTTGATAGCGACTTTGGCACCATTTGCTTTCCTCTTTGGAACAGTATCTCCTCCTTCTCCACCTCCCTGGCTACTTAAGTCCAGCCAATTAGGGATCCCATAACCAACATAGCTGATGTTCACAGCATTACTGTCAAGCCAATTCAGAGCAAAAGGTTATGGGAAACATGGTTAACATTCACAGTATCGCCACCAAGCCAATTCAGGGTGCAGAACTACAAGAAACACGGCTGACCTTCACAGTATCCCTGCCAAACCAATTCAGAGCGAGGGAATACGGGAGTTGTAGTCCAACATCCCTGGAGGGCACCGGGTTATGGAAAGCTCCCCAGTAATAATCAGAGCTTGGAAAAGTTACTCTTGCTGACTGCAGCCCCCCAAAATTGCCCAGCCAGGCTGTCTTGCATTCGGCAAATCCTGCTGAGCTCTTGAGCTCTGGTACCTAATTTGCTTCCCACCCCAGCCGAGTTTCCAGGAAGAGACGTAACCAGTTCCATTCTTCTTGTGGCTGTTTGCCCCGTTGATTCCAGGCAGTAATGCCACTGGCACCTTTGTTTTGCCCTTATCTGCATCCCCACAGTGCCCATTTGTCCAATTTCGCAAACGGCATGACAGTTCAATGCCCTGCCAAACACACACCTCCCCTCCCCACTTTCTTTTTTGCCTTTTGATCTGGAAGTCAAGACAGGTGTTTCTATTAAAACAGCCCTCTGCTAGCGAGGAAGAGGTACATGAGGTGGGCAATTCATTGGCATGATTGCACCCATAAATCACAGCAATAGCTGGCAAAAGCTTTTGTGTTTGTTTGTTTAGCACAGCGTGGTTGCTAAGAGGTTGGATGTCAACAGAAGATTGCAGTTTTATCACAGGTGGTGGACATGTGCAAAAGCTGAAAAAGTTATGGTTCTGCTGTTCTCTCCAAACTTGTAATGTACTAGTGAATAGCATTAATAAGGCACTTTTCAAGAATGTAGCCAACTTAATCACTGTAATGCGCTATAATCACTTAGTGCACTATGATGCACCAGTTCAGACCACTGGTCCAATCTGTTTTCCACTCTGAATGGCAGTGACTCTCCCTTCACCTTTTCTTACCTGATGTTTTTGGAGGAGATGGCAGAGGTGGGACCTGCACACCTTCTGCAGGAAAAGGAAGGGTTCTACCTACTGATCGATCTGCCTACCTACAGGTCCCAAGTCTGCAAAACACACAAGCATTGGACAAAAAGTCATGAAGCTCCCAGCTTCCAGGTTGGCCTTCTGTGCCTGGGATGCAGGTCTACTCCCTCCTGCCTCTCTCTCCTCTGCAAAGTTAGACATAGAGCTTGAAAAAAATTACTTTTTTGGATGACAATTTCCAGAATACTCCCTTCCCCTGCCACCATGGCTGAGTGAAGAGGCATTCTGTGAGCTGTCATCCAAAAAAGTAAAATGTTGTCATTTAAAAAGGAACTTTCCCCAAACGCTTCAGTTAAGCATAACCTGTGGTTTACAACCGCAGTTCGAAGATGCTCAGGGGTCTTTGACCAGGGAATGCACAGGGCTACTTTTCTCCTTACCATGAGGACGTGTTCCAGGAGCTCAAGATATCCTAGGGTGCACTCCGTCCCGTAGCGCAGGGCTCTCGCCCGGACTTCCTCGCTGACATCATGGTGGTACGACGCTTGCTGAGGATGCAAAAGGACACCCGTGATGAAGGTGACAGAGCAGCAAGGCAATGGGTGCCCTTCCTTAAAAACTCTCAACAGGACAAGTCAATTCATCACATCCTTAGCTCAAGTTTCTTAGCTGCTGCTTCACCTGGCAAGCTCTCACTGCCTTACTTAACTTCCAAGAAGAACTACATTGAGACACACTCCTTCCTCCTTCCCTTGTTTTATCTCCTTGTTTGGTCCTTGGAGTTCACAATGGAACTCACCCTGCTTGGCTTGCAGAAAACTAGAACAGCATAAACAGAACGTGCTACTAAATTGCTTCTTTGCAGAAGATTCAGTTGACAATGCAAGTGAGTATACGTCTAGCCCAATTTATACATTTGAACAGGACGACACCTTTGCTAGTACCACACAAGAACCTCCTTGGAGGATCTGCAGAAAAGCAGCCAGCATCAAGGACTAAATGAATTTCAAGCTTTGGCCAAAATTAAAAGAGCGGAAAGAACTTCACACAGAGACACCAGCACTCACTCCCATCCACAGACAAACTATCTTGTTGCAATCCTAGCAACACAAAGCAGAGTCCACATTATTATAATTATTCCTTATTGCATTGCATTGAAATTGCAACCTCCAAATTTACATTGAAAGGCTGCTCAGTGAAGGGAAAACACCCACCTACCCCTACATTCAAAAACGAAACACCGTCAGTCACAAAAGCAGCCAGAAAACAAAAACAGTTAATCCACAACCTCCCTCGTTTTCTTTTGGGTTGCAAGGAAACTTCCCACCCCAAATTTACTAACGCCACCCTGTTCCACAGTCCCTTTTCTCCTTCCTCCTCCTCCTCCTCTTTCTTCTTCTTAATGGTTTACCTTGCAAGCCGTCAGCATGTCGGCAACTGCTTTGCGGCTGAGGTTGGCGGTGGCGATCACATCCTCCTGCCGGCACGAGTTCCCAGCCGCCACGGCTTTGGCCGTTGCCATGGTGATGCCTTTTGTCATCCGGATCGACTCTTCGGGCGAGGACGTCTTTCGGGAACCTCCTTTGACTGAAACACCTGGAAGGCACCAGGAGGGGAAATGAATGGGACGCGCAATTGTATAAAGAAAGCATCTTCTCTCCACGTTAAGCTTCTGGAGGATCGGAGCTCCAAGGGAAGGTTAAGCTGACTCAAATCCACCAGGAAACAAGGAAGTTCTCAATCAAGGACCACACATGAGTATTTAGAATCAATTCAGATTCAGTACAGTAAGGACATATCGTCTGTGTGATGTCCTCACCGTGAGTTCCTGCTTGATATACTCGATCGTGGCCTCCAGGGCTCTCGTCCCCCGCGTGGCCTCGTCCTCCACAGCTTTCACCGTCTTCAGGAGCGACGTGACGTTGGTGACCATCACCTGGAAAGACAAGGGGCGGGGGAGAAACACTTTTATGGCCAAGTGGTCTCTTAGGACACTTGGGCGTTGTGGGTCAAGGCAATCCCGTAAGACTGTGGAAGCCTCGAGACTTGGAGGGAAGTGGATTGAGCGTAGTTGCCTCTCTTTTGTAGATTACACTTGCCAAAATTAGCCATGAGCCAGGTACAAATTCATCGCCTCTTTCTGGACTGCAGGGGCGCAGGAGGCAGGTGGGCTGGGGAAGTAAGGATCGAGGGGCCGTGAGTTGACATGGAAACATCTACCTGGAGTACATGGTTCACAGACCCAGCATGGCATAAAGGTCCAGCACTGGACTGTGACTTTGGGAGACCAGGGGTCAGATCCCTGGCTCTGCCACAGAAACCCATTGGGCAACCTCGGGCAAGTGACAAAGCTTGGTATCTAATCATTCTTGGCTTAGGCAAAAGAGAAGCAAACCCTTTCCATACCTTGGCAGCCCCTTTGAGCTGGTACATGGACGGATCATCCGCGGGTTTGCTGGCCGCTCCTTTGGTGGCACCGATAAGATCAGACAAAGCCTTTGCAACATCCTTAATGGCATTGATCAGCACAACCTGGAAGAGTTTGAGGAACAAACGGAAGACTCAACGAGTCTGGTCATTACCCAGGTTTGGAAAGCAAACACGCAGTGCGCACCTCATCCTTTTTCAACAAAAACATCAGGAAAGTGGGATGGGGGACCCCTCTTACACACACACAACCCTGTTTTTATGCATGCAAGAGCCATCTCCTGGGAGCACTTTAGCAGTGGATTCTTGCTTTCCCGGAGGTTGGCCATTTGGGATAGCTCGGCAGCCGTAACAATCCGACCCACCTCCATCTTAAACGGCTATCAGCCCTCGGACCTGAAAGGAGGCTGCAAACTCTGGATCCTCCGTACCTGAGTTTCGGGGTCGTCCGATCCCAGGCTGGCCGCCCCGAGTTTCACCACCTCGGCCAGCTGCGTGATGGTGCTTGCCGAGGACTGGGCGGCCTGGGCCAGCTTCTCTTGGCTGGAGGCGGCTCCAGAGACCAAGAGCTTTGTATCTTCAACCAAAGCCTTTGCTGTCTTCAGAATATTTTCCCTGGAGAAAGAGGAGGACGGAGGTCAGAGGGAGACAAATAGAAACCACCTGGTACCCCTTTAAGATCCTCCGTCTCTCTCTAGCCTCACATCTCAAACGCAATGCAAGTCATGAATGAATGAGACGCGAGTCTATTCCAAAATGTACCGTGTTCCAAAATGTGAAACAATCCAAAATACAGAACACCTTTGGTCCCAAGCATTTCAGACAAGGAATATTGTAGGAGGCATATATGCATGCATATATATTTGTAATTCTTTAGTTTATGTCTTGCTACTTGTCTGGAAAAAGCTAGAAGAAACAGCCCCAAACTGTTTTTAGGCTTCACACCAAGAGAGTGAGGACTAGCGGCTTGTTTCAACAGAGGTTCCCAACATTCTGAAAAACACAACCAGATTCTGCACTCTGAGTCATATTTTCTAAATGGGATTGATAAAATTATAGATTCTGCTCCCATGTGGGATGGGAATTGAATATATTTTTGCAGCCAGGAGGCACCAGATGTTTAAGTAGTGTAAAATCATAACAATTATACTTAAAGCAGTGTGTGGCTCATCTCTCTCTCTCTCTCTCCCTCTCTCTCACACACACAGGGAGGAAGGAAACTCATTTAGGCAAAAGGAAATTAAAGTCGCTCCCAAGCTTATTGATCAAAGGTACTCCTAGCTCCGTTTTTCTCTTGCCTATAATTATCCTAGCAGAAAATGCAACAATGTGGTTAAACGCTTCTCGCATTGTGCCCAGAATGGAATTTTTATATATATATATTATATATATATTATATTATATTATATTATATTTTATATAATAATAATAAAAACCCGTGATGCAATACACTTTTCTCAAAAAAAGAAAGCAAGCAACTCTCCCACAACTTTTCTTGTTTCTTTTCATGTAAAAAAAAAATGCAATTTCAAAAGAAGCCAAGATGGTAAGAAACAGGGGATATTTTTGAATCCCCCAAACGGCTTTTGGAGGCTTTCTGCAGAAAACTTTCATTACTGTGGAATTACCAGAGAGAACATTCTGAAAGTTAGCTGTGCCTTAGAGCTTTTGGAAGCTGTCTGGTTATGAAGCTTTTCCCCCCCAAGAGAGCCTTTTGTTCCAGAAAAGAGACAGCTTTGTGTCTTTCTCTGAACCGCTGCAAAATTAAAAAAAATAGCAGAAAGCAATTTAAGACTGCACTCCTCCCTGAAAACATTTGCTGTTTGGGGGAGATAGACAGAGACAGATAATGATTTATAAAGACAAGAGTTCATGGGATATCAACCTGTTTTGGGCATGGAGGTAACAATGACCCAACATTGGGTATTTGTAGGTACAAAGCTCTTATGTGTTGGAGCTCCATTTCATCATCACAACAGGCATCTGTTGTAATTGTTGCAACTTAAATCCACAAAGACCACCAAAAGGTAAGACCTGTTCTAGCTGTCCTTCGATTTCATAACTTTATCTCTTTACTGAAAGGACTGCATATCACCATATTAGCTCCCCATTCTTGTTGCTGCTGTCGTGTGTGCCTTCCAAGCCATTTCTGACCTACGGCAACCCCCAGGTGATCCTGTCATGGGGCTTTCTGAGGCTGAGAGGGTGTGACCCATGCCCAAGGTTACTGATTGGGTTCCCAGGCCCAAACAGGGAACTAAACCCTGGTCTCCCAGAGTCCAATTCAGCGCTCAAGCCACAACATCACAATGGCTCTCAAACAAAATATATGTATAAAGCTAAAGCTAAACTAAGCTGAATGAAACTAAAACAATGACACATTGCTAAAGCGTATTCTAAAACACGAATCTATTGCCATAAACACAAGCTAACTGATCACCAACTAACCAGGACACAAAAGAATTCGGACTCCTGCTCTCCTAAACCATAATGAAAATAAAAACACAATTAATAGAAACTTGCTATAGCTATTTCGTAGCTCTGCAGTAGGGCTCTTCCAAAGACTTCTTAAAACCAGGATTAATTTGCTGAGATGGTCCTAAGTTTTGGAAGGAAGTATTACCCTCTCTGATTTCATTCTCCCTTGGAGTTATTGTACTATAGTGCAAAAGTGCCATTTCACCAACACACCATTGTTGTTGTTGTCTGCCTTCAGGTCATTCCAAATTAAGGCGATCCTAATGCAAACCTGTCATAGGGTTTTCTGGGGCTGAGAGTATGTGATGCACCCAAGGTCAGCCAGTGAGTTTCCATGGCTGAGTGGGGAACGGAATCCTCATCTCCAGGGTAATAGTGCAAGGTTCAAATCACTACACCACGCTGGCTCTCACTACTGCCCATGCCCCATGCAAATTTGGTGCCCCACTGACCTGTGGTCGGCAAAGGACTCGTTGTTCTCGGCGTTCAGCGTTCCGGCCGTGGCGAACATGATGGTGGTGTCCAGGTCCGCGATGATGCCGGACACAGCGCTGGCGGCGGTGATGCACGCCTGGGTGCCTTTGTTCCCTGCCTGGAGGGCCGAGAGCACCAGGGACACCTGCCGGAAAGAGGAAACGGAGGCATGTACAGAGGTCCCAGATGTTGAGCCCAGGGAAGGAAAGCTCCTTTTCTCACGGTGAAGAGCTTTACACAACTTTCCTTAAGCATTTCTCAAATATGTATGGGATGCCTTCGAGTTAACCATCCTGATCTAATAACGAAAATGGTGGAGATCCCAAGTCCAAGGGACTTTTTGGTTTTGCCCGGTTGCTGGATGTTAAACCCAGATGTTGAATGTGCATGGCTGGTATATAACTTGCATCTGCTCTTGGAGTGAGCAGAACTTCTAAGTTTCCTAAAAGAGTTCTCCTAAACTAAGCTTCATTCGGCCAAGTTAAGCCATCTTCTGTGGCTATGGGGACCTGAGAGGAAGAAGCTTTGTAACAGTGTGGACGGCACGTACCTTCTCGCTGACCGCCCGAGCGCATTCTATCAGCTCCCTTTTGGTGTAGCTGTCCGTCGGACAGATCTGCAGCGCGCCGGCCTTCTGGACCAGAAAGATGCAGCTATGTCCCAGTTCCTGAACCCGCGTCCTGATCTGGAAGCCTATCTGGAGGGCCAAGGGGGCCAGAAATACAAAGACAGCAGGGAATGGAGAGCGCGGATGGGAAGAAGATGAAGACAAGAATACATTGCACGTTTTTAATAAACTTGGACAGAGGTAGCACAGTTTTGCAAACTGCTCTTACTACTCAAATTTGATATGGGAATTGTTGGGGGAAGGGGAGGGAGAGGCTGTCCCCACATCTTTCGCATTGCTCTGCTTATTTTCAGAAGAATACGGGTGGAAAAAAGGTCTTTTATTTGTGAAAAATGGGAAGAACCAGCCAGCAAGGCTCTTGCATCTAACTAGGGGCCAAGCATCGCTTACATTATCGCCTGCCTTTCTATCAGTGTACGGCAGAAGGCTAGCAAAAGCTCTGTGCAAATTAAAAGCACAGTATCAATACAATATTCTGATTTTTTTTAAAAAGTATTCTAATCCAAAGGGCAAAGGATGTTTTGCATGGACAACAGCTCCTCCAGCAAAGAGGGGGGCCGGTTTAACCTGGGATTTGACCGCTTGCAGGTGGAGAGCACTGGAGGAAAAGAAAATAGGGGCTCTCCCACTGTGTGCCTATCCGATTTTACATCAGTCTCATTGCCTATTGGTTAAAAGGCCATCGATTTGCTGCAGACCTCTTCCGGTTCGGCTGTAGCAGCTGCCATTCGCCCCTGGAAAGCCAAGTGCCCGTAGTCGGTGGTCATCTGCGAGGCAAGTCCTCCCAGCTCCTCTGGGTTAGTGACCGCCTTTGTCATCTGGAAGGACACAGAAACAAGGATGAACAGGAGGTTACACCAACACTCCACTCCATGCATGGATTCAAGGGCTGGTGTGTGTGTGAGACTGTGTTCTCTTGGCAGTGGCCTTTCCTCGTCCTTGGAATGCCCACCTAGGAAACATCCTTGGCATCAGTTGCTGGTGCAGTTCCAGTGAAAGGAACAGAGTTTTATGACTTAATTCCCTGACTCATTTCATTATTCTGTTACCTGAGATCCTAGAGTGAGTTTTCTTGCATCTGTAGTTAGCATTTTATTCTAGCATGTGGCCCCAAGTATTTTATATTGACGTGCAGCCCATACACTGACAGACCAAAACTAGGAACTAATTTTTTAAAATTGCTTTGGTAACTAGGTTTTTTTAACAGCAACAAACTGGAATCCATTTATGTTTGTTTTGTTTTAAGAGTCGTGGTTGTAATTTTCTGCTTTTCAGTAGACCATGAAAGAGTCACCTGCTTGTTATGACTGTGTTTGTCTGTGCACGGAACTGAGTATGGAAAGGAGAGGTCACATAAACGGTTGCCTTGTGCTGCACCTAGGGCATCCATATGCCACTAAGTTTAATTTTGCACCAATGCTATCTCGTGATTGGCCTTGAATTTGCTTTGGGGCAGCACCGCTGGTCAAGCCCTGGCCCATGACGCCATCCTTAGGAAAATGAAGACAACCAGAGGTGCTCCAGTCCTGCAGGAGATCCACAACTTCCTTCTCTTACCATCTCTTGGGCGGTTACTGCAATCGCTTTGGAGTATTTGACCACGGTGGTCTGATAATCAACAAAGGACCCCTTGGGCTCCGGCGGAGTGCCTTCATCCAGCTGCGGAGCAGGAGGGGAAGAAGGGGGAAAAGACAATGAGAAGGAAGGAAGGGGGGAAATTAGCAATCTAGCACAGGCAGGAGACTAAAGGCCACATCGCTACAAACGCAGAAGAGCCAGCGCCTGGAAAAGGGACTGGTCTGGACTACCAAAAGGGAACACAATGGGGAGGGATTTTGGGAACTTAATAAAGTAACTTTCCCAAGCTCTGCAGAAAGTTCTTATCAACTGGAGTAAGTTGTGCAAATAAGGAAGGGCATTATGAAATATCCAGTTTGTATAAATTCTTTCTGTACTTATTGCACTAAAAAAATCTTTGTCTGTCTGTCTGTCTGTCTCTCCATCCATCCATCCATCCATCCATCCATCCATCCACTTATTTAGTTATTTGAACAGACATAGACAAAGGAGAATTGTGGACAGTGAAGGAGAGACTGAGGAATTTAAAGGTGGAAGGGTAAAGGAGCAGAGAGAAGATGCAGCCCAAGATGACATTTCATCACTTCAATGACCCTGATATGACATTCTCCCCGCATGCACCACAGCCATGACAGGTCATCATATATAATTTTTCTCCATTAAACTATGCTCGTGACTGAGCGATGCTGCCTCTCTCTCTTGCCTCCCCAAGATCCTTGCAGCATAGAGACTTCACCTATTACAACAGGCATTTTGCTAGCCAGCGTAACAAAGCCCCCAAGACAAGGTGGCTGCTAAAACCATTAAACACGACAACACTGAAGATTTTTTCTTCTTCTTATAGATGCGTGTCCAACCTGAGCCTTCTCAGATGCCTTGGCAAAGCTCCATGTGCCGCTGACTGGGAACACAAGATAAAGAGCCACAAAGAGATGTCCCAAGGTGACCCCTGCCCACCTTGCTCATGGCTTCAGCGATAGAGTCCACCATGTTGCCCACCATGCCCACTTCACTGGCGGCTTCATTCAGGGTGACCATAATGTCATCCACGGCTTCCTTCATCAGCTGGGCGGCTTCCGTGATGGCGTCGTGAGTGTGCGAAGCCTGCAGGAAGGTAAGAGGGAAACAGAGCATATCATAACTTCATTTTCCTGCAGTAAAACACATTCAGAATCCTTTCTATGTTTCAAAGAAGCATGCACACTTCTGTCTTAAAAACTCACACTGATTATTTGATGTTATGGAAAATTATAGCTATTTTAAATATTTGCAGGCCGCTTTTGTAGACACCAAAATGGCAATGGAGAAAACAGGAGTTGTTCTTAACCAAAATCCCAGTTGCAATGGGTGGCTTCCATGTCAATCAGGTGAGGAGGCCACTCCATATTTTTTTAAAAAAAGTGCCAAATACTATCCCCAAATTAGGCTCAAGACCTTGGATAGCTCCTGTACAGTTTGGACTAAAACTCAGAGTGGACTCACTGAGCCAGACATGGTCACTAGAGGAAACAAGCCACATTTCTACAACTCTCTGCAATGCTTCCAAAGGGAAGGAGATGCCAAAAAGTTTCCCTCTGGTTCCACCACCAGTTGTGGCTCTCACAGAGCCAAGATATAAAGCAGGAATAACTGGCTCCTTGTTAACTCAAGTAAGAAATAAAACCACCAAAAAGGGAAGAGAGCTGTTCAAAGGAAGGAGATTTGCATCACGGGAAGATAATGTTCCCAAAGCAACTCTCCAACCAAGCTCCCATCCTCCACATCCGACACCCTGAAAATTTATTCCCCACCAACATCTTTCATTCCTTCTTCTTCCTCTTCTCCAGGCGATTGCGGCATTTGCTTCACTGAGCTCCTTGGGGGAGGCCATAATCAGACAGGGATGATTACCGAAGGCTGGATATGTATTTTTTTTAATTATACACATCTGCATAAGGGGCTGTGAAAGAGCGTCTCCAGAGCCTCCCATCCTCCATCAGTATTCAGAACGTGATGGCTCACAAGGATCATATTTTTAGCCTCCGAGGCGCAGATAATTTCTGCTGCTCTGGAAGCTGACAAACCAAAACAAGAAGGAAGGAGGGCCAAAACAGGGGTGGGAAAGGGAAGCAGGCAGGCTGCAGGTTTTGGGGCCTCCAGACCTCCCCCCACAATGTTTAAGAAGCATTTTCTAACACTGTGCAGAGCACAGAAGGGCAATTCTGGCATGTTTTTAAAATCTCTCCTTGGCCTTTGTAGATATAGGAAAGACCTTAAGAAAAGGGGAAATAAAGTTTTTCCAACGGTTTAAATACCCAAAAGGCCCCAGATACCATCTGATTGTGGAAGCTAAGCAGGACCAGCCCTGGTTAGTACCTGGATGGGAGACCACCAATGAATCCCAGGTAGTGGGCTACATTTCAAAGGAAAGAACAGGCAAAACCACCCTGAGTCTTTGTTGCCTAAGAAAACCCTACGAAATTCATGGGGTCATCACGATTTATTTATTTATTTGTTATATTTGTATGCCGCCTTTCTCCCAGAATGGTACCCAAGGCGGCTTCCAACAATAAATTAAAATACTAAAACATTAAAAGCATATAAAATCATAATTCAACAGGTGCCATGAATGCACATCTAGACAAATGTTTACATTTATATATGTAATTTATATCCTGCTTTTCTAATAGTACCAAGCCACAGGATGAAACAAAATAAAGCTAAAACAATTTAGCAGTACAGATGTCTTCCACCGGAAGGAACTTAAAAAGCGTACTCATATAAGGAGACATTGCTCTGCAATCTACCGGTGACTCAAATGAGTTGTTTTTTTGCTCAGTTGGGTGAATGGTCTTGTGAGCAGAAATAGGGGAGGGGGAGGATCAACACGGGGTCTCGGCTCCATCCCGCAACGGCCACGTACCTTTGGGTTCCCTCCGCCTTCTTTGGCCGCGTAGAGCATCTGCAGGGCAGACTCGGCTAAAGTCTTGGTCTGGTCCAACAAGTTCATTTGCTGCTGGTGACTCATCAGCTTGGAGACCACGCCGACGGCAGCAAGGACCAGTGGCTCAAAGTAGCTGGCCAGCTGAGTCACCTAGGACGTTAACGGGACAATAAGCCACGATCCTTTATGGAAACTCAGCAGGCAAAGCCTATTTCCCAGCCGTGGAGCCGGTGGGGACGGAGGAGAAAGTAGTGGAAAGTAAAGGCTGCTCTTTTCTATTTTGGGGGGCTAGTAAAGGGAAGGACGAGGCACAAAGCGGCACCAACCTTGTGCCCCAGCTGCGCAGCTTCCCCTCGAGCTGCCGTGGCAATGGGATCGATTAGGTGCCCAATTTCCTGGACGACCGAGGTCAGCTGCTCTTGCAAGGCCTGAGGAGCAAAGGAAAGGAACCGGGTCAGACCGGAGAAAATGCAAGGATGTTTTTCACTCCGCCAGGACACTCTGTCACCAATCTCAGCACGGCTGTTGGGGAACAAAGGGAAGACTGGAAAAGAAAACAGCTGAATTGGGATATATTAATAAATAAACTCCAGTCTATTACCAGGGATCTGAACAGATAAGGGCTTTCGAGCATGCTACATGCATCAACAGTCTGATTTACCATGCAGCACCCTCAAAGTATATTTCCCCCCCAAAAAACTGCTCTCCTTCCAACACAACCTACTCTCCTAAAAGTAGGATGGATTGCTTTGACTGCACAAAAAAAATTACAGCTCAGTCGATCTGTGTATGAGCTTATTCTTATTCTTATTATGTGCCTTTAAATCAATTCTGCTATACGGAACCCCTGTGGGGTTTCCTTGGCAAGATATATTCCAAGTTTCACCATACCCATCCTCTGAGGCTGAGAGAGTGTGACTCGCCCAAGGTCACCCAGTGGGTCTCCACGTCTGAGTGGTGATTTGAACCCTATTCATCCCTATTTCTAGACCAACACTCAAGCTGCTACAACACGCTGGTTCTAAAAGCAAGAATTTTCTTGTCCAGACTTCTTCCGAGGAGTTTGGCCACCGGCGTCCTCTGAGGCTGAGAGAGTGTGACTTGCCCAAGGTCACCCAGTGGGTCTCCATGTCTGAGTGGCGATTTGAACCCTATTCATCCCTATTTCTAGACCAACATTCAAGCTGCTACAACACGCTGGTTCTAAAAGCAAGAATTTTCTTGTCCAGACTTCCTCCGAGGAGTTTGGCCACCGGCGTCCTCTGAGGCTGAGAGAGTGTGACTTGCCCAAGGTCACCCAGTGGGTCTCCATGTCTGAGTGGCGATTTGAACCCTATTCATCCCTATTTCTAGACCAACACTCAAGCTGCTACAACACGCTGGTTCTAAAAGCAAGAATTTTCTTGTCCAGACTTCTTCCGAGGAGTTTGGCCACCGGCGTCCTCTGAGGCTGAGAGAGTGTGACTCGCCCAAGGTCACCCAGTGGGTCTCCATGTCTGAGTGGCGATTTGAACCCTATTCATCCCTATTTCTAGACCAACACTCAAGCTGCTACAACACGCTGGTTCTAAAAGCAAGAATTTTCTTGTCCAGACTTCCTCCGAGGAGTTTGGTCACCGGCTTTCTCTGGGGCTGAGAGAGTGCGACTTGCCCAAGGTCACCCAGTGGGTTTCCACAGCAGATCCACAGAGCCTTAGTCTCCCGTTCATCACTCAAACCACTACAAGTGGCTTTACTAAATTACATTACAGAGGCCAAAGTTCTCCAGCCAAACCAGTATTTTGAAGGTTTATGATTGGTATTAATAAAACAATTGAGTTTCTGTACTCCGTTTTATAGTGACCCACTTGTCACTGTTTATAGAACACCAAAGGCCTAAACACTCTCTTTCATTAGTGCTCTGGGGGGGTCAAAGAGATTATAGTCCACGAAAACCCATGCCGAAATAAATTAGTTACTCTTTTTAACTACCTCCCTTTCTTTCTATTCCAAAAGAGACGAATCTCTCTCTCTCTCTTTAACAAAAGATACCTTGAACAAGACTGAATTCTCCCCATATCTGCAGAAAGGGGGGAAAAAGGGACAGCCTAAAAACTCCCACCCTGAAAAATGTTTCCACCTGCAAATAATAATAATAATAATAATATTTATTTGTATCCCGCCTCTCCACATGGATTGATAGCTGGCATCTGTTTAGCATCCTAGATGGACCAGGACGACACCACCTCCGGAAGACAGCAAAGCATTGTGGGAAAATCTCTTGCTCTGTAGCAGAAGATGGAATGGTCCTCTCTCCCCCTTTCACTCTCAGCCACTTAAAAACTTAGCTTTCTGGCTGAAGCTTTTTGGCACACGGAGACGGAGGCACCTGGCGGAGGGGGAGGCGGCCGGCTTTACCTCAACGGAAATGTCGTCCCTCGTGGCCAGGTTCTGACTGACGGCAGCCAGCGAGGCCTGCTCAATGTCTCGGATGCATTTGTTGATCCCGTCGATGGAGTGGTCGCATTCCCTCTGCCCCGGAGCCTTGTCCCTGGAAAACGCAAAACCCAGCTGCCTGTGAGCGTGCAGAATGTCAGGATGACAGCAACAGGAAACCGGGGCTGCAGCTCCGGCCAGAACAAAACAAAGACATGGCGAGAATTCTCCTCCTCCCGTGAAATTTCCCTTCCGTCTCTCCAAATTTCTAGCACTGCGGAGAGTGAGACACTGAAAACCATTCCATTTGCTGCATTTGCTTTTCTTGCATCAACTTTACCACCTTCTTTGCACTTGCATTTCTTGCATCAACTTTACCACCCTCCCTGCATTTGCATTTCTTGCATCAACTTTACCACCCTCTCTGCACTTGCATTTCTTGCATCAACTTTACCACCCTCTCTGTATTTGCATTTCTTGCATCAACTTTACCACCCTCTTTGCACTTGCATTTCTTGCATCAACTTTACCACCCTCTCTGTATTTGCATTTCTTGCACCAACTTTACCACCCTCTCTGCATCTGCATTTCTTGCATCAGCTTTACCACCCTCTTTGCACTTGCATTTCTTGCATCAACTTTACCACCCTCTTTGCACTTGCATTTCTTGCATCAGCTTTACCACCCTCTTTGCACTTGCATTTCTTGCATCAACTTTACCACCCTCTTTGCACTTGCATTTCTTGCATCAACTTTACCACCCTCTCTGCACTTGCATTTCTTGCATCAACTTTACCACCCTCTCTGCATTTGCATTTCTTGCATCAACTTTACCACCCTCTTTGCACTTGCATTTCTTGCATCAGCTTTACCACCCTCTTTGCACTTGCATTTCTTGCATCAGCTTTACCACCCTCTTTGCACTTGCATTTCTTGCATCAACTTTACCACCCTCCCTGCATTTGCATTTCTTGCATCAACTTTACCACCCTCTCTGTATTTGCATTTCTTGCATCAACTTTACCACCCTCTTTGCACTTGCATTTCTTGCATCAGCTTTACCACCCTCTTTTCTTTGGATGTCTAAACTCTATTTCTAAACGCTCAGCTGAAGTTTTACGTTACTGCAATGCTAGAAATTTGGGGGCAGAAAAGAAATTTCATTGAGGGACAGAAGCTTTTTTTTTTAAAGACTGGAAACCATTTTTTTTGGAGCAATAAGAAACCTAATAATGGAATAATCTGTGGTTATGATTATTAGTAATGCTAATGAATTGAAGGTACTTTGTTCTGTCACGGTAGCACAAGACATGTGATATTAAACCTTTTTTTCTTTTTCATTACAGTCAGTATGGGGGGCATTTGGAGTTCGTTTGTGCATTAGTGCAGTTAGGATGTGTTTAGTGTAACAGATGGATCTGTCTGTAATGGGTTGTTTGCTTCAGTTTAGTTTCATTTTAGTGATTTACATATCTCGTTTATGTATAGTTTATCTTTTTCTTTTGTTTTTTTCTTTCTTTCTGGAGTTGTGCATTAAGTTTGCTTAATCTTTTTCCAAAATCAATAAACGTTAAATCTCAGAAACAGACGGGGTTAGAGAGGATGAGGTCTATGTCCCATTTCATGCAGATGCTGCTCGAAAGCAAACCTAAAGACAGAGAAGGAGGAAAGAGGTGGACCTGATGGAGGTGATGAGGCTCTTAATGGACTCGGAGACAGTATGAGAGTGTCCCGCGAGGACAGACCAAGTGGAAGGGTCCTTGGGGTTGATGGCCAGGGAGCGAGCTGTTTTGATGAGGGAGGAGGAGCTCTCCAGCATGGTCCGAGCCGATGTCAGGATGGGCTGCTGAGCGAGGGAACCCTGTGCCACCGTCCGGAAAGGAGAGACAGAGAAAAGGGTCAGTTCTCTTGATCTTGACACTATACTCCTATTGATGCAGCCTAGAATCGCATTGGCCTTTTTAGTTGCTGCATCACACTGCTGGCTCTGATTTCCCTCAGGTCTTAAAGCTAAAACCTGGGTGGCAACAGATTAAAAGAAGGCTCCGCATCGTCAGGGTGTTAAATTCAAATTACCTCAGCACTGATCTGGGCTGGTATGCTGACAAACTCAGGGTTCGACGCAAAAGCAGTCAGGTTTTCCACGGCCTCAATCAGCGGAGCAGTTGCAACCCGGCACTTGTTACGGTTCTCTTCCGAGAAGTCACCATCCAAGGCCTAAGGAGAAAAAAAAAAGTTGGGGTTCAGGGACCAACAAGGAATAACGAAAACAAGCAAAAAAACTGGATTTAAGGTGGCATTATCTACATAAAACCTGTTGAGATATGCCACCAAGATTCTTGGCTCTACACTTTTGCCTGGGGGATTCTGGGAGTTGCAGTACCCCAAAGTAGTTTTTTGAAATTCTGGTCAGGATGGTTTGTTGGAGAGATCATGGGCATACACTCCTTTGCCAAATCACTTCATCCTAATGTCTGCTTTAAAAAGGGGACAGATCCAACGCTGGTGGACTGAATCTCCCTGCACGAGCCAGCCTGGTGTCCGAAATCACTGGAAGAGGACCTTCTCTCAGGTCCACCACCATCGCAAGCGGGGTTGGTGAGGACACGAGAGAGGACCTTCTGGGCGGCTGCCCCAAACTCTGGAACTCTCTTCCCAATGTAGCCAAGACGGCCCCCGTGCTGTCCTTCCAGCAGGGGCTAAAAACAGGCTTTCGGAAGCTTTTAAAGAATGCACTAAAGGGGTTCTGCATTGTTTTAAGAGCTTTTCATCTTTCTAATTGCATTTTATTCTTTCAACCAAGACACAAATTGCTTTAATATTGCAAATATTTTAATTCTAGTTTAATTACTCAGTTATGCTTTAACTGTCTTTTCCTTTAAAGTGGGAGCTGCTTTGAGCTCCAATTTAGGGGAAGAAAGAGATATAAATAAATATGGTAATAGTAAATACATAATAACATTGGCTCCCCTCCATTCTGGGAGAGAAGGGCAAGAATCCAACATATTGGGATTATATTGCTTACTGTTAAATTTGTCTGTGCTATGCATTATGTATTACGTTATATCCGAAAGGGCATTTATGTAAATACCGTTTATGTAAATATCTTAAGAATCGATCTTTAATAAAAATAATAATAAATAAACATAAATAAACTATATATATATATATAAAAAACTCATTCCTGATGTTATGAATCTGTTGTCATGACATTAAAACTGTGTGTTTAATATTGCAATGACCCTTTGGGGAAATTGCAGTTTTGAAAGGTGACTCAGAAAAGCTCATCCATGTCACCATCAGCAGGTAAGAGCATCAGTTGGAAAAAGGCACTGAAAATGCTGAACTCAGTGTGACTCCAAATTGATAGACCATTAGAACGTCACATACCAGACATAGCTGTGGCTGGGGAAAGGGGAAGTTTGGATGGGGCGATCCCCGAGGACTCGCGAATCAAAGAGAAAGGAGGTGGAAAAAATTATGACACAGTGCGACACACAAATGGAGAGTCAACCCCTCTGGGGTTCCAGTAGCGATCAGTATTTTGGGAGCAATTCCAAACAGAATGACAAAATGTCTGGACAATATTGCTTTGCAATGGACCATCAGTGCACAGTTGCAAAAAAGCAACTGTGCTCAGAAGAGGGAACATTTTCCAGCAATGCCTCACCGATTCCTAAATTTCTGGAGAGAATTTGAATCTCCGAGGGCATCGAATTTCAGTCAGTAACGTCTAGCAGACGGTGAATCTGCAAATACTAAGAATGATGACCACGTAATAATGTAAAGAGATTATCTTTAATCTGTATTCTAACATCCCTTCTCAAGCAAATACTGGGAACTTTTAAAGCTTCCTCCCTGCTTCTGCTTTCTGTGGCTTCTAATTCTCACACAATTGTGGCTCAGTTTTGCTCCAACCTTTCTCCAGAGCAAGCTCTCCTTTCTCCTGCAAGGAAGATGGGGAAACCTCAATGCAAAAAGGCATAATTCAACCCGAGCTGCCTGCTCACAAACACCTGAGCTGTTCTCAAGAATTCCAAGTGCAAGAATTCCAAGTGCAAAATGGCAGTTCCCGTGGGCACTGAAACCCCAGGGCAGAAGCAAACAAAGGAAACCGAAATGCTCCGGTGTGACCCGCCTCCCATCCTAACAGCTACGAAAACAGTACAAGCAAGGTCCTAGCTGGAAGACTTACTCCTTCTGGAGCATAAACTATCTAGATAGCCATGTTTAAATATTTGAAGGGATGCCATGTAGAGGAAGGAGAGGGCTTGTTTTCTGCTGCTCCAGAGACCAGGACAAGGAGCAATGGATTCAAGCTGCAGGAAAGGAGATTCCACCTGGACCTCAGGAAGAACTTCCTGACAGTCAGGGCTGTCCGGCAGTGGAATCTGCTGCCTCAGAGTGTGGTGGAGGCTCCTTCCTTGGAGGTTTTTAAGCAGAGGCTGGATGGCCATTTGTCGGGAGTGCTTTGAGGGTGTTCCTGCATGGCAGAAGGGGGTTGGACTAGATGGCCCCTGGGGTCTCTTCCAACTCTACATTTCTATGATTCTATGATTCTAGTGAACTCTTGGGTCACCGTGGGAGAGACAGTGTGATGGAGCAGTTTGACGCTGAGAAACCAGAGTTCAAGTCCCTGCTTGGCCATGGAAACCCACTGGATTGGGACCTTGGAGACCCTGGATGAGTCACACTCTCTCAGACTCAGAGGAAAGCAAAAGCAAACCCCCTCTGAATAAATTCTGCCAAGAAACCCCACGATAGGCTTGCCTTGAGGTCATTTTCAGTTGAAAACAACCAGAAAGCACATTTTTTAAAATTTAAGCAGGCTTTGAGTGTCTGAGCAGGAGAGCTTCTTATTGGGATATTTTATTTATCTTTTTTTAAAAAATTTGTATTTTGTTTTATCTGGCGATTTCAATTGTTTTTAAATTTTATTGTGAATGTTTTTAATTGATTGTTTTCTGGAAGTCGCCTGGGAGACCATTCTGGGAGAAAGGTGGCAAACAAATGAACTAACTAACTAAATAAGTAAAATAAAATCACCACCACAACAAACACCACTAGGCATTTTTAAGCCATTTGGCCATGATGATGCTGGCAAAGATCCCAGAGCCCCTCTGCCTGGCGAGAGGGCCCCCCACCCACCCAAGGGGGCCTGGAGAGGCCCAGAAGGCTCGCCTACCTTGATCGTTTTCACCAGGTTGGCCGTGCTGTTGGCCACCTCTTTGGCAGACTGGACAAAATGCCTCTTTGCCACTGGGTTGGCGGTCTTGGACGATGCGATGCGGCAGGCGTTACACAGGGCGGAAGTGTGCTTCGCCACAATAGTGGCGGCTGACAAGACCTGGAAAGAAGAGGAAAAGAGGGCGCACGGGGCTGAGAGGACAGAACTGGGAACCACAGCTCCGTGGCAGAGCAAGTAGCTTTGCATGAGGAAAGGGAAGCAACGCCATTCAGATCACAATGGGTGAAAGGAAAAAGCTTCTGCCGCTCTGAGTATCATGACAACATAGACCTGGGGGAGACCTCAAGGGCCATCTAGTCCAACCCTTGACCATGCAAAAATACACAGCTGGCAAAACCGCCTCTGAGGATTCCTTGCCTAAGAAAACCCTGTGAAATTCACGGCACAGCCGTAAGTCAAACACACATACACAAGCACTGAATTACAAATTTATCTTTGCTTCTGATGGGACTAACCATAGGATCGCAGCCTATATTTTGTCATCACCAAAAACAAAAGAGAGGAAAATGCATTCATCCACCAGTTAAGACCAAGCATGACATGCCAAGCATATCACAACCATAACTGTGCATGTTAGTTCATTCCAACCACATCTTTCAGGTTCAGCAAACATGCTTGCCAAACCTTATGCAAACCCATGGTTCCTTCAGCATCCAATAATGTGCCATCACCTCTCCCCACAACTATCTGAGTAAATTCTTCTCTTCCCAGATTTAATTAAACTTAAAAATATTCCACCAAATTGTCCTCTACCACGTAGAGGACATGTGATATAAATTTTCCTGCCATGAGTTCAATATGGGACGGTTCTGAGTTTGGAAAGGGAGCTAAATCTCCCAGAATCCACTGGCCATGCTGGTTGGCAGCATTTTGGGAGTTGCACTCCCACAAAGGGAGAGTTTTCCAAGTTCTGATTCTAACTGCATTTGAGAAATCTTTCCAAGGTTCAAAGGTTTTTCACCAGGAACTTTTGGTGAGAACAATCCAGCAATCAGGGAATCAGGATTAAGCAACAGAGTCAGTTTGGTGACACAAGGAACTCAAGCTGGAAAAATATTTGCACGTGTATTTTTAGAAGTGACAGCAAAGAGGGACACAAATCAAAGAAACATGTTCCAGAATCCTTTGCAGGAGATGTCAGGGCCTCTCTCTTATGCTCTGTGAAACTTCAGAGGTATTGCTTTGGCGCTGTGGCAAAATGGCAAGCGAAATCCAGGGTCCCACTTCTCAAAAGGAAGTCACCAGCAAAGTGTAGCTGGCAAAACCTCTCGAGGACAGTCCCCACTTCTCTCCCCTGGGATAAGCTGTTACCTGGGACGGGCTACTTGCTGGGTCCACCAAGTTCTGGCAGGCCATCTGGATGGCTTGATTGGCTCTGGCGAACTGGATCGGATCCACAAGACCCTGCTGACCCGCCTGGCTGTTGGGGTCTGAGATGCCCACCAAGTAAGCAGCCTAGATAGAAACCAAAGACAGAGGCGGCATTCATGAATCATGCACCAAAAAACTCCTTCCAACAGGATTCCAATCTTGGACCAAAATGGAACGAGCTATTTTCCTGTTTATTCCCAGCACAACCACAGGACCAAGACAGCATTGCAGCGGAGCAAAAATGCCACCACATGGTTACACGAAGCCCACCCGAGTCATTCCACTGTCATGCTTTACAAGAGTTAGAAGGCATTTAAGGGAGATAAAAACCGTCCCATCCATCAGATCACAAAAGCTTCTTTACAAGGTATTAGGAACCGGAGGCTCACCTGGGCTGCTGCTTCGGTGAGACCGCAAAGGGCCTTTGAAGCCACTCCGACACACTCGCCGAAGACGGGAAGGTCTCCTGTTTTGGCGTTCTGAGAAATCCCAGCCATCGCCTCCCCAAGCACCTTCGGAAGGAGGGAAAAAGTTAATTCAAGAAAAACATTTCTCAGCACCCTTTGTGGTATCGCTACCAAATCTCCGCCTGAGCTCTGTGATTGATTTATTTACACTATTTATTATGATGTGTAAAAAGATGTGTTCATGTGTTGAAACAAAATATATTGGCTTCGTACAGATAATGGAAAGAAAAAGTGCTGAAATGATAGTGTATAAGGTAGTTAAAATGCCCAAGCAACCATCAGAACGAATAACTGTGAACACGCAAAAGAGAAATAAAGTTAAAACAATGACCACCTTAGAGTTTTCCATGACACCTTCGATGCAGTCGAAATAGGAGAGGTCGCTCACAGGTTCGTTGGGGTTTTCAAGCATCTCTTTCACTGTCTAAAAAGGAAGCGGAACTGTCAGTCATTATCAACAGAACTTAATAATTTAACTTAATCATCATACTAAATAAAAGCTTGGATTTCCCAAGTCCAAACCCAACACTTTAACCACCATACAATCCTAGCCCAGATCATCGATGCTGACCACGGCTGAGCCCCGAGAGGCCTTTATTGGAGGGCAGGACCACTCAGCAGTGTCCAATCTCCCAAACCACTGTAATGGGAGCTACTTATCCTGTCCAAACAAACAGTAAACACGCAACCACGCCACATACCTCCAGCTCGCGGAGAGCGTTGTCACACTCTTTTTGGCCCGGGGCTTGCTGGGTACACAAGGTGATGAGCTGGTTTATGCTCTCAGTCACGGCCCTGGAAGAGAATTTCTTTAAAAAGTGATTTCCAGCACACGATAAAATTAACAGAGTAAACAAAAGATGGAGAAGTTGTCCCAGTGGCCATATGGCAACTTCCTGAATTTTGTGGTTGCTTATAGCTAGGAATGTAATTCTTCATCCATTTTCCATTTGAAGGAAGCAGCAAGTAATTTTAGCCATTTTCTGCCTGCTGCAAGAAAGTCTTTGAAACCAGCACAGTTTTAGAAGTTGATGCACAGAAGACTGTTTTTTTGTGCAAAACAACCACACGCAAATTTTGCATAGAATATGTTCCCACTTACAGCATTTTCTGTGCAGCAAACAGGTTTTTCTGCGCAGAAAATAACATTCTGTATAGACGTTTCTTTTTGTACTGAAAATGTTGCTTTCCATGCAAAACAACAATGTACGAATTTTGTGCAGAACAAAGTCCTGAACTGCAAATATTCTCATCAGTCCACAATTCCTCTTGTTGGGTTTTCTCAGTACTTGAGAAACATGTTTTTTTGATCATGCTCCAACTGTTTTGGAATATTCCTTCCTTCCCTATTAAGAGCCCACTACCGCTGAACTTGTCAGTAAAACACTCATGCTTATCTCCAGAGTAAAGATCTCCTGGCTTCCCCCCAGATACAGGCTGGAACCCTCCATGATGCAGTTTTGGGCATCCACATTACAACTGAAGCATGCAGCTGGTCCTTCTTTGTCCTCACCTTGCTGCAGCCGCGAGGAGGTTCTTGGCGTTGGGGGCACCGGGGTCCACTGAGAGAGACTTGGCGGCCAAGAGCAGCTTGCTGGAAGCCATGGAGATGTTTTTGAGGTTCCCTATGACTTGTATCTGGTCCTCTTTCGTCTGCCAAGGTCAGAGAGAACAAATCAGGATGGGAATTCAGCATGTGGAAAAAGAAGAAGGCATCTAGGATGTGGCTCCAAACGATGACAGCAGCAGCATCACCATCACCCATCTTCATTTATATCCCGCCTTCCTCCCAATAATGGGACTCTTGGGCATTCATGGGCATTAATTACAAATTAAATGCCCAACTAATTTAAATACCCAATAATAGGCATTTAAAACAATACAAATGAAAACCATGCAAAGCATTCATTAAAATGTAAATACAAGATTTTTAAAATAGTAAAAAAAATATGAACTTCAAACATTACACATTTAAAAATACTAAAATACATTAAAAGACAATACAAACCTTAAAAAGAGAACTGCATAGTATTAAAAGCCCAATGCTAGTCAATTTCTAAAAGCCCGATGGCACAAAGATATTTTGACCTGTTGACGGAAGGACAACAAGGATGGGGCCATCCTGGGCTCTCTAGGGAGGGAGTTGCAAAGTCTGGGAGCAGCCGCCAACATCCTTCCAGAAAGTCTACCCGGTGGGCTTGGTTTAGGGCAGAGCAGGAAAATATTGAGACCCGAACTCTGCATTTCTGCTCACTTGACATGGGAAGGGAGCCCACACCAGAAAGCAAATGGCTTTAACAATGGGGACGTTCAGGGAAAACTGTGATGGAGAAGGGGGGGGGATCTCCTAAAGGATCCGTTGAACAAGGCTTTCTGTTTGCTTGGGCTGTCTCCGCTTGGCACAACCCAGCCGGCTCTTGCGTGGCGAACAGCAGGAGCCGGGCACTGCATTCTGCTTTCTCAGAAAGAAAAATCCATCACGCGCTGAAAAAGCGACAGGAAAATCATCCCTGCTGGTTTTGTATGTCTTTCACTGCAAGGACTTAAGAGGCATATCGTTTCTGTGGGGAGGACAAAAAAGATGGCACGCTGCCCTAGGCAGGCAGACACAGCAGGGACCCTGGCAAAGGACAGCAAAGGCGAATGGGTTGGGAGTCTCTGGGCTGCAAAGCCAAGGTCTCCAAAGTTACATGTTGTTGCTTGGAGCTCATCACGGCCACGCTGACGAAGGAACCTTCAGAAAGCCGTGCTGTAGCTCGGTTTGGGAATCCCCCCCACTGCACACAATAAGGGGAAGGGCAGGGGGCTGGTGCAGAGCTCCTATGATGACTCCATTGTGCACCAAGGAAAAGCTTTTCTTTCCTTCTTGCAAAGGAGGGAAGCAGAAACAAGGGGACACTGGGTCTCTCTCCACCAGGTGGAAAGAGGGCTTCATTATGGGTATAAAAATAGGGAGGGAAGGTGGATATAAAAAGAAATGTGGCAGCAATTGTAAGGTTACAGTTGGCTCTCCGCATTACATAGAATCCTAGAGCTGGAGGAGACCCCCGAGGGCCATCCAGTCCAACACCCTTCTTCCATGCAGGAGGGCACAATCAAAGCCCCCCCTCTGGCAGATGGCCCACCCGCCTCTGTTGAAAACCCTCCAAAGGAGGAGACTCCACCACACTCCCAGGCAGCAGCGTAGTCCACTGTCGAGCTGCTCTTAGCATCTAAAGCTTAGGGGCTCAGGACCCACACAAAGGTGGAAAAATCACAAATGTCAAAATGGTTAGGTGCATCTGTGGTCAGGGGGCTGAGGCGCGGTGGTGGGCAGAGTGAGCACCCGGGGTGCAAATCAGATCAGGGAAAGGAGAGGGAAAGGAGGGTGGGTAAACCTTAAAAATCCCCTTTAAAACAGCACTGTATAGCATTAAAAGTCCAACCCTAGTCAGCTTGTATAAGGCTGATGGCACAAAAATGTTTTGACCTGATGATGGAAGAATAGCTCTCCTTCCAGCCTCAAGCAAAAGCACCACGCATGGCATTTATGTTTCCATATGTCAACGTTTATCCCCTGCTTTTCCATCCTGCCAGAAGTCCATCCAACCATCTCACCTGCGCTTGTCCGGCCATTTCAATCCCAGCATCCAGGAATTCATCAAAATCTTCACTGAACTTCCCGGAGGCGGCCGCCAGCTCCCCGCTCTGGCCCCGCGTGGCGTGGACCACCTCTCCGGCCGACTGGTTCAGGTCGGCAGCAGCCTGGTTGAGTTCGCTCTGGGCTTCTTGGAATGATTTGGAACTGGGAGGCAGCTACGAGGGGAGGGAGAGAAAAATGAACAAACTGCCAAGACGGACTTACCAAGTGGGTAATTATGCTATTGGAGGGGGTGGGGGGTTTCATTTGGAGGGGACTACAGCCTCGAGTCCAGCTTTGCAATTTTTTTTTTAAGACAATCCACTGATGCTAATTACTATTGGCACTTAAATCAGCTCACCGATTCTACAAGCAACTTCTTGCTGGATTCTCCAATGCTCTTCAAGGCCACGTCAACGTCCTTTTGGCCGGGAAGGCAGTTCACGCAGTTGTTCAGCGAGTGGGAGACAGCTTTGGCCACCTTGGGGGACACAGAGATCAATGAAAGACCAGGTTAATGCAGCTTGCAACCTCTGACCATGTGCAAAACGCCATATCTCCTCGCAGAGCACCAATACAATGCAGCCAGGCCAAAGGGAATTTTGTTTTGTTCCCGTTTGCTATTTTTCTTTTTTAAAATTGTCCTGCTTTTAATTGCTGTTAATTCTATTGATAATTTAATGATATTTTTGACTTTGGTATGGTGTGGATTTTTAGCCATATCTGTTTTAAGTTTTATGAGCTGCCTGGAATTCCAGGACAGTGAAAAGGGGAGGTCGTAAATACTGCTAATACCAACACTAGTAACTTTCCCTCACCTGGGCCAACCTCTGCTGGCTTTCAGCATCGCCAGGAGCCACCAGGGCTTGCTTGGCTTCTTGGATAAGCATGGCTGAACCTTCCATGACGTCTCGTGCCGAGTCCAACATCGCATGTGCTGCAGCCGGGTCGCTGGTAGACGCCGCGACTCCCCTTGCGGCCTGGGCCAAAGTCTTCAGGGCCTGAGCTGTCTCCCTGGCAGCAACTCCTGCATTAAAAAGGCATTGAGATCTTAGCTGACTGGGACAACGCTGTCCCTCTCTCATGGCTTATTGCATGTGCCTCCACAGCTTGGAAAAGTCACTTTTTTGGATTACCACTCCTACAAATCTACAAACTGTGAATCAGGAACCCATCTCTATTCTTTCCGTGCTGTCTCTGCCCTGGTTCCCAGTTTTCCATTAAAGGAATAATGCTCCGGAAGACATGCATTTTCTTAACTATGTCTGCATTTTAAAAAACAAACAAAAAGGTAACGCTTTACTAATGAATGCCTAATATGGCACTTTCTAATTAGCAAATAAAATATTACTTAAAAAAACAAACAAACATCCCAGGATCTCATCATACAAATATTTTGCATGTCATGTTTTGGGCCATGCACAAGAAACCAAACAGACTCTGTGTGCTGGCTGCAATACGTTTGCTGCAGTTCACAAGAGAGTTTTAGCTTTTCCTGGGAGCTGATTTGTACCTGTGTAGTGTTCGTTGCCTTGGGCCGCGCATGTCAGCAGCTGGGCCATGGAGGAACCCACTGCCTTCGAGGTGCTTCCCAGGTCTTGAGCACATTTTTCAAGCTGAGTGGCAGAAAAGGAATGGTAACATGAACCAAAATGGGAAGATCACATTCTCACATTCTCACCCGGAGGAACATGCACTTTAAGACGGTACAGGCTTCCCTCATTTATCTGACAGGTTAAGGACCAGAGCACTGCCAGAAAATGGAACTGGTTGTAAAGGGGAATCCATGTACTATATTGTAGGGAGCATGGAGGACTTATGGAGGTTCACTAGGGACTGATTGTGCACACATTGCTTGGAAAGTTTCAGTTGGCTTTGCAATGTTTTCCCTGCCTCTCGGCTCACTTTGCAAGCAGCGTGCGCACACAAGTGGTCCCAAGTGAGCCTCTTTTGGCAAGAAGAACCGAGCAAAGATTCAAACCCTGGTCTCCAGAGCTGTAATCCAATGCCCAGACCATTATACCACGCTGGCTCACTCTCACTTTATTTCAATTTACACAATGGCTATTTTCTTTTGAGTTTTCGTCTGTCTCAACCTTAATATTTTTATGACTGATTGTAGAACTGGACAAATGCTGTTCATCTCAAACATATGAAATACTTATTCTGAAAGGCCCAACAGTATATCGCTAACACCCCCTCCCAAGCTCTGTCCAGCTTACCGTTTCTCCTGGAAGTGGCTTCAACTGCCCATCGATAGCTGCCATCTTTGCATCCTGGAGTTCATTTTTGAGAGTCTGGACAGTGTTTAAGGCGGAGTCAATTTCCATGGGTCCACATGCTTCATGTGCCTAGGCACAAAGGAGATGAAAGCCCCACCCCAGATTCGCTTATTAAAAATATTTATGTTGTGCATTATATCTACAGATCTCAAGGCAGCGCACAATAAAATTAACCTGACCAGTTTAAAACGATGCATAACAATAAAAGGAAAAATTTAAACTGACAAAAACCATGTTAAATAAGGATGGTTTTAAACCAGTGAAAGCAGTGAAAGGTTTGTTTGAACGCAGTTAGTTCCCACAGACTTCAGTAATTATCTCCAGCTCCTCCTCCCATTATTAGCAACACATCCCCTTTTCCACGCAGCTTAAAGGGCATAGGTAGCACATTACAAGTAACGGCACATGTGAGAAAGAAGCACACACATCAAGCTTATAGCCACATATTTTTTCACTGTGGTGACAAAGGAACAGGCCAATGTTCAAAAACATGAACATTCTGGGTTCTTGGGGGGCTGCAAAAAAGAAATTGGGGCCATACATGGCCCATGGGAAAATGCATTTGGGGTATCTGTGGCTCTGCACCTCTCCAGCCTACAGATTCAAGAGTCTCCAGTTGCACTGAGAATAGAGAGTCCCACCCAAGAGTCTGGGCACCTCCCTACCTTTTGGGAGGCAGTTCTCAGCTCGGCAAGGCTGGTGGCCAGGTTCTTGGCGCACTGGCTCAGCTGCATCGCTGCCGCCTGGTCACCCACTGTGGGCACGGCTGCTTTGGCTGAGGCCACCATTTTGCTTCCTGGCTGTTTAAAGAAGGGCAGAGAGAAAATGAAGCAGAGTAGCTACGGGCTGTGGTGGGATAGGGCCACTTTGCCTGCAGGAGTTGCACAAGCATTGTCCGAGGGAGGACACCGTTTCCTCCAACGTGAACAAAATGGCAGAAGAGTGTTTACTACTTGCAGGTTTGATTAGTACATCTCTCTCTCTCTTTCTCTCTATACCTCCCTCCCTCCCTCTATTAAAGGTCTGATGACCAAATTTACGTTACCTGGAGGAAGTTTTGGCTGGAGTTGATCAAGGCCAGCTGAGCACTCAGGTCCTCTGCTTGGGCTTGGCTGCCTCTCACGCCCTGGACGAGTTGCGGAATGTGGTCGGCGACATTCTGCAGAGACGGGGGAGAGAGAGCTGGGAAGGAGCAGGCTTCCAAAAGACAAACTGAAAAACCACAAACTCACAACCTGGAGAAGTGTAGGAACAGCCCCCCTAAGATTCTTCCAAGACATCCTTTTAAAGCTTCCCCATAAACATTCCTGCTTTAAAAATTAAATAAGAGGTATCAATTCAAACATCCAAATACCTCCATTGGCTTCTTTGGCCACTCTCAAAATGGTGACCCTTTCACTCCTTACCACCCTGTTTAGAAACTTCTGCGGTACCTCTCAAAATGGCAATATAGGAAGTGGAGGCACATCTTTGCTTGCTGCCATTTTGAGAGTGGCTGTAGAAGCAAACAAAAGTATTTGGGTTCTCCAGGGTTTTAGGGTGATTGTGTAGCATGGGGTGGGATATTTCTGCCTGTTTTCTGGGTTTCAGAGGGGGTCGGTGTGATTTAGGCAAAAACTGCTCAAAAATTAAAAAATATATGGGGGGTTGGGAGACCGGTGGGAGCTTGGTGGGATGCAAAATTGGGGCCCAAGAGCCATATGTGGTCCACTGGGCACCCTTTGCCCACCCTTGCCCTAAGAGGACAACACACTTAACACAGTCTCCGAGAAAGTCCAGCCCCCTGTGTGATGGCATTTCGCCCCACCATGAAAACGCAAGCAGATTTTGTGCTCAGGTCTTTCCCCACAGAGGCAGAAACGGAGATGCACTCCATAAAATCCACAAGAAGAAACCGCAGATGCATTTCAAGATGCTCCAAAGATGGCTATTTTATTGGTAAAAAGGCCACTATTTTAAAAAGTGAAAATATCCTCTTTGGAGCATCTTGAAACAGGTGCCCTCTTCTCCAATGTTTCCCACCAGCTTGAGAGGCCCTTACCTTGCAGCTCTGGACCAGCTGTTGGTGAGCCGCCGTGTTCTTGTTTGAAATGGCTGCGTTCTGGGACGCCGCAATGGTTTGGGTCGCAGCCGCTGCCGCCTGCTTAGCGGCAACCTGGAATAAAGAAATAAGTTTTATTTCCAACCATGATCTCCAAATTATTTCCCGCCTTCCAGTAGCAGGCACAACAGTAAGAGATTATGGATTTGGTGGTCCTAAACATCCGGAAGGCTAAAGGTTCCCTACCTCTCAGGTTTACGGGGGGACAGACAGAGGAAAAGAGAGAAACACAGCTTTCTTCAGCACCCCGGACAGCTCTGTTAAAGATCCAGAGTGGATCCAACTTACTGCTGACATGGAAGGTGCCAACATCCGACAGGAGTCATGCATTCAGTTACTCTGGAACATTTTATGTTCACACATGTCAGCTGCCTCTATGAAGAACTCCAGATACTGAGCCTTACGGAAAACGAGAAATGAGGAAAGACAGGGAGAGATGGATTCCCTGGCTGCGTTCTGACCTCCAGTCTGTTCACAATTTTCTTTTTGATGGCATTTTGTGCAGCTGCGTTGGTGGCCACTCGCAAGCCCTCGGCTGCTTCCCGGAGCCTCTGCTGCTGGTCTTCGTTTTCTGGGTTTGCTGCGGCTCCCTGGCAAAATTGGTTAGAAAAACCCACATTAAAAAACCCCAGAAGACATGAGAAAATTTAGGATAAACTATTAAAAGGGCTGCTTGCAATTCTGGGACTCATAAGCCTTAATCCACTTGCTCTTCCCAACCAGAGTCCTTCCTGTGGGAATGAACTATTTTTGTCTACCCGGCACCATGGAGGAAACAAACTACATTTCTTTGTTTCACTGATGTTGTCGGTTTCTCTTTTCATCTTATTGTTAGTTTTTTAATTTTTTGCCAGCAACTCATACACTGGCAAAAGCAAAGAGGATCCTTAGAATTCTGGACCCAGTAGCACCATTTGTCACAAAACCCCCCTAAATTTTAAGACGAAAATTCAATTTGCAACTATTTTACGGAAAAAACCTCCTTCTTCCTTTACACCAAGCCAAGTTATACATAATGCATTTTATGTTCCTAACATAACAAAGTGACTTCCAGTTGGGAAAGGGAGATGGCAATGTTTTTTTTCCTGGATCTCTCACTTCCTCCAAAGCCTGGTGGCTTTTGCTAGGGTACCTTTGCGGCTTCCACCATCCGGGCTGTCGAATCCGCCAGGAGTTTCGCCGCAGCCAGAAGCTTCTTGGAATTTTCCATGTCGATTTCTGCTTCGGCATCTGACCGCATGGCGTTCACCAGGTCTGAGGTCGCTTGCGCCAGCACCCTGGCCTGCCGCACCATTTCACCTACGACGGTATGGAGTTAAAAAAATCTGCTTATTATCTCTCCTTTATTATCCCTCCACGTCTTCCTCCAACTGTTCCTAACTGGTTTCGGGGACTGAAAGATTTCCCCAGGTGTTTTGGCCGGATCTTTTGTGGCCACAACAGTTTTTGTGTGCCTTCAAGTTTTATATATATATATGTATATGTATATGTATATATTTATATATTAATATTTATTTATTTGCATCCCACCTCTCCACATGGATCGAGGCGGCAAACAACATGAAATACATCATGACTCTAAGGTGAACCTATCACGGGGTTGTTTTGGGGGTTGAGAGTCTGTGACACACCCAAGGTCACCCTTTGGTCTTCCACGGCCAAGTGGGGAACCAAACCCTGGTCTCCGGAGTCACAGTCCAATGCTCCAATGCATTAAAGAGGAGACGGAGGTCCGGTCCCAGCGGCTTACCAGCGTCCCCCATGGAGCTGAAGATGCTTTCCGTGACGCACATGATGGTGTCTGTGGCCTGGTCGTAGCGCCCGATGGGCTCCCCGCGGCTGGCAAACTGGCGGACGTGCTGCAAGAGGTCGTTCAGGGCTTGGCTGACCACGCTGGCGGCCGCGCTGACCTGCTTGAGCAGCTCCGTGTCGTCCGTGGCCGCCTGGCAGGCTCGGACGCAGTTCTCCACCGAGCGGTCCACCAGCCTCCCGGCTTCAATCAGCTGCTCCTGGCAGACCGGGGAGCTGATGGTGGGGCTCACCACCTGGGCCAAACAGACCACCACACTGGTTAGGAAAACCAGGCAGAATCCACCACACCGTCTTGCAAAAAATATAGAACAATATCTACGTATTCCCCTTCTCTCTGCGTCTCTATTTCTTCTACCTGTTCTCTATGACGGACACCCTGCTCCTATTTAACCTTTGCAACAACCCTGTGAGGTAGGTCAGGCAGAAAATATAATGACAGGTAATGGGTTTTGCTATTGTGTTTTCATTTTAGTTTGATTTAATTCTCGTTTTATACAATGATATTGCATATATATATACACACACACACACAGATAGACCCAGTCTATTTTTAAGTATACTTTTAATTCTATTTGTACTTTTAATTGTACTTTTTAATTATGTATTATTTTAACTAGGATGAATAGTACTTTTTTGCCACTTTTTTTCTTTTTCATTTTTTTCACTTTTTATATGATAGGTATAACATGTATAGTAACGCTTTTTTATTTATGTTATGTTACTGACATGATTTTTGTTTGTGTGTAAGGCCCTAAAATTAGGTATTGGTCTATTTAATATGAAATTCAAAACAAATATATTTACATATATTTTAATTAGCATATATATATATATATATATAAAATGCTTTGTGCTTTTAGAGCATTTTAGTCATAATTTAGTTTTTGAGCATATCTATGCTGTACTGTCTCGAGCCTAGAGAGAGGCGGGTAACAAATAAAATAATAATAATAAATTATTATTATATTACTATTATTAATAATAATAATATTTGTTACCTGTCTCTCCCTAGGTTCCTGGAAAAGAACTTCCATATATGCACACTGTATTATTATGATTATGATTATGATTATTATACAGTGTGCTCTCTGTATAAATGGAGGTTCTGTTCCAGGAATCCCATGTAAGACAAAAAAAAGTGTGTGTCATGTCCCATTGTAGTCAATGGACATGGTGTGCACTCATTGTGCCCATTCACTACAATGGGAGAGATGCTTTGCACGCCCTTGCACTGCCGAGATCGTGCCAGAAGAGGGCGCACTGTCCTTCTCTTTTGTCCCCTTTCCCCCTTTATCTCTGAGCTAAAATTAATGCTATTAAATTATTCCAAAAAAACAAAACAAAAGATAATCCAAGGCGCACATCCCGCCGTACCTTTGCGCAGGCCACGAGCTGGGAGGTGGAGAGGGCACACTGGGTGGCCGCAGCAATGACCCTGTTTTGGAGGACAGCGTCTTCGGCCACCTGGGCCACGTTCTTGGCCTTGAGCACCAACATGGCGGCGGCGTTGGCCACGGCTTTGGCCAGGCTCATCAAGACATCCTTGGGAAGAGGGCGAGAGAAGGAAAACCAGGGAGAAACGGCGAGAATTTTCAACGTCGCTTTCGATTATCTCTCTCACGGATTGGTCATTTTTTAAAAAAATTATTTCAAAAAATTCATTTCGGTTTCAGTGCTCCAGCACAAAGCCATAGCAAAGAGCATAATGTTATATTGCAATATGAGAAAATATGACGATAAAAAAGATTTCCGTAGTAAGTTAAGACCCCTTGGCTGTTTTTAAAAATTATTTCAAAAAATTCCTTTCAGATTCATTGCTCTAGCACAAAGCCATAGCACAGAGCATAATGTTATATTGCAATGACAATGTTCTATTGCAATTGACAAAATATGATGATAAAAAAGATTTCTGTAGTAAGTTAAGACCCAAACTGAGGAGAAACCAGGAGAGATTTCCAAGCTTGTTTCCAGTGATCTCCCTCACCGGTTGGTCTTTGAGGTTTGGGTACCCTGGGAGACGGGGCTTCCCATCCCCACTTGGCCATGCAAACCCACCATGGGGGGGGGGCTTGAGCAAGTCACACTCTCTCAGCCTCAGAAGAAGGCAAAGGCAAGCCCCCTCGGAACAAAACTTGCCAAGAAAAACCCACAATGGGTTCTCCTTGGGGTTGCCGCAAGGCCAAAAATGACTTGAAGGCACAAAGCGAGCAAGAAAAAGGAATTTCGGCAGGTGATGAGCAGCAGCTGCCAAAATGCCCTCTTCTCCCCGGCTAGCAAAGGTTGAGGAGTTTCTGCCCTGGCCACCCTAGCTGAATTTCTCCCACGGGGTCGGTTGGATGACTTGGTGGCACACAACGACAACAACAAAGTTGGGGGAAAGTAAACCAGTGCGTTGGTTGCTCTTCAAAGACCTGATCCTGGAACCCCTGTAGGGTTGGACCTGGTTCATACCTGGATAAGAGACCATCGTGAAAGATCTCCAGGTTGGGCTAGAGAAGAATCCCACCTCGCTCCCCAGAGAGAGTTGTGGTTGCCGTCCGGATTTGGCAATACCACACTAGACGAACCGGTGGCACAAGATGGCTTCCATACTCCCCCTCGTTTGCAATGTGCAAATTTAAACGGACAGACTGGTCAAGCCACCAGCTTAAACCCACACACGTAACCCGTTCCAATTTAACTCCAGAGCTAATCTATATTTACTTTTTGGACTCCAGTTCTCCAAATCCCCCAGCCATTCTCCATATTGGCTGGGGCTTTCTGGGAGCTGGAATCCGAAATTGAAACTTTTCCAGACTCTGAGATATAATCAATAATATCAACATGCTACTCGATCCAACTTGGCTGGAACATTATGGCACGCAAATTGCACATACAGGGTGATTCCGCACTAGCCTGTTACAGCGCGATCATTCCGCTTTCAACATCCTATGGAATCCTGGGCCAGGCCCCTCCCTAAACTGCAAACCCCAGGATTCCATAGGATGCTGAAAGTGGAATAATCGCGCTGTAACAGGCTAGTGCGGAAATGGCCGCTGTCTCTACAAAGAGCAGCGCGGATGCTGCCGTTACCTGGAAGCGCTCATCCGTTTCGTTCTCTCCGATCTGCCTGAGAAGCTCCCCGCTGGCCTGGCCGATGCTCCCGGCTGCGGTCAAGACCGTCTGGCGAGGCTAGGAAATTAGGAAATTAGGTTATTAGGCTAGCAAAGGGAAATTGAATTTCCAGTTCGGTTGCGTCTTCTTCCTAAGAACTTCCACGGATCACGATATGGAGGAAAAGATGCTGTGTATTAGGCTATGTCTTATCTTATCTCCAAAGAGCTGCTTATGTAATATTTCAAGAACTGACCTCTCATAAAAATATTAACAAATAATAATAATTAAAAGGACAAAGCAAGCCTCTTGCCTCAACAGACTGCGTACTAGTTTAGACTAAAATTGCCCAGTGTTGCCCTGGAAATCTACAATGAATCTCTCTCCATTCCCTTAATTCCCTGCTGGTCTGTTGATATTTCATATTTTGTCTTTTAATGAATTTTAAAGGACTTTAATTGTACAGATTGCTTGCTTTTAAAACAATACACACACACACACATTGTGTTCAATTTTAAGATTTAAATTCTATAGATTGCTTGCTTTTAAAAAACATACACACACACATATATTTTTAATTTTAATGGCATGCTGTTCTGTTGCCTTTTTAATACTCTCGCTTTTAATTATTATTAAAGGATCTTAACTTTAGATTTCTTGCTTTTAAAATAACATGGACATATATATTATTCACGGTTTTGTATGTTTTTAATTTGGACTGGTTTTAACAATTTGTAAGCCGACTTCATCACCACTGCTGTGGAAAAGGAAGGTTATAAAAGAACTAATAATAATAATAATAACAATAATAATAATATCATATTATTATATGATACGATATTATATTTTAATATATAATATACTGCAATATAACATTATATATGATATAATATATATAATAATATATATTATATATAACATACTAAACTATATAATATATATAATGTTATAATATAATATAATATATTATATAATATATAATACATTATAATTACTGTTATTATTATTAACAACTGTTGCAGTAGTAATAGGGCAGCTCAAATTTCCAAATTATTCTATGAAGATTCAACATTTCTAACTCTTCCCTTTTTTAAAAAAAAGAAAATCAAAGCATATATTAAAAGAAAAACAAAGGCATATTTCATGTTTGGAGGAAGGCCATTCTTTCCTCTTTTGGTATTATGGAGCATGGTGTGAAATTCCAAGGCCAGAATTGCAATCGAGCACATCTGTCCAAAACCCCAGCGCACATTCCAGCGCGCAAGTGTTTGTATCTCAGTGGGGAAAAGGCGGCCCTGGCCATCTGTAGTTTTCACGAAAAGCAGGACAGTTAATGTGTGCATGTGTGTGTGTGTGCGCGCGCGTGCATAATAGTCCAGGCTGATGGAAGCAAGGAAAAATCCTGCGTGTGCCCGGCTGATGAAGCCCCAAGGAGTTCCCAGGGAGGTGCACATTCTGAGCTGACAACCGGGACGCCCTTTGGGAGGAATCGCTCAAGAGCGAAAGCAGAAGAGCCAGGGACTGGCTTCGAGCCAGAATCCAGGGAGAGGAAATATCTGAAGCCATCCATTAAAGCACCTGGAGTGAGGTTCAGGGGACAATATCCCCCCACTTCAGTCTCCCGTGGGCCACACGTGGGAGCAGCGTCCAGAAACAGGGTCTTCTTTGGGCTGTTTCCCACGCAAAATGCCATCTGGAAAGGACATTGCGTGATTGCCAGTTGCCATTTGGGCCAGGATACGGATGGAAAAAAAGGTAAGAGTATATTGGGTGTGGCAGGGTTGGTCTGCTGTTTCATGTTTGCACACATGTGGTCAGTCTGAAATTGTTCCCCAAAAATAAAATAGCTGTAGCCAGAGGACCGGTTACAGGGACCATACTATGCCCCTGTTGAAAGAGCTTCGCTGGCTGACCTCACCTCTCCCGACGTTGGCTCCACGGCTTTCAGAAGGTCAGAAACGGCCCCTGCCAAGGTCCGGGCGGCTTTCAGGAGATCCTCCCCGCTTCCCACCTCATCATCCATAAGAGCAGCAAGCAGCTTGACGCCTTTGGACATCTCTGTGAGGTTTGAGGAGATGGTGGTGATGGCACAACCCACAGCCGTGTAGTCGGTATCAACCGGGTCACCTGTGAAGAGGAGAAAGGTCAAGAAAGCCTTGAACATGCAGGAAGGGAACCAAACTTTTAAGTCAACAGGGAGAACTGCTGTTCAGCTGTGCTTTTAATTCTTCTGCCTCTTTCTCTACCACAAGGCAATCCATTCCCTGCCTGTCTGTCTAGTTCTCTGTTTTGGTCCATAGACCCTACCAACCAAGGGCTCTTGAAAGAGCTTGTAGTCCCTCATCAGGCGGCACGAGGTGACTCAAAAGGTCCAGCGGCCAAGAGCATCCCAAGCCAAACCAAGAAGGGCTCCTGATTTTACCTGCCGTAAGGTTGACGACAGACGCCGTCCCTGCAGTAATGGCATCCACTTGAGAGTGTATTTCGTGCTTCGATTCATCCACTTTGTTCTGAACCCAAACTCTGGAGGCCTGCAAGGGTGAGGGAAAAATCAGATCCAAAGTAAGGAGCCACTTGTATGGAAACAACGATCCAATGCAGAAGGGAAATATGGGTCCAACTTGGAGAGGCAGCTGTGCCACCGGACGGGTGGAACGGTAGCCACTGAGAAAAGCATCCACAAGGAGAAAGGGTTCACTGGATCAAATCAAACCGGGGCAAGCCATCAGAGATCTCCCAGATGTGTTCCTGGCTGAACGTACCATGTCATTCCCTAAAGGTGGGAGGTTGTCAACTTCGGTGAGGTCCGCCTGGGCCTGCTGGACGGCATGCATACTGGTGTTGATGGTCCCCATCAAGGCCTGCTGGGCAGACGTCTGAAAATGGAAGGGAAAGGAGAAGACTTCACAAACAGGGATCTGTCAAAGAACCTTTGGCAGCAGCAGGAAGCAGTTAGGTATCTCTAGTTATGAATACATGGCGAGTGCTCAAAGGTTAACAGAAACAGAAGGCCAGGGGAGGAGATGCTTACCAAGGGGGGCATGTGACCCCTGTGCATCTGGCCCACCGTGACCTGCTGCTGGGGCGAAGGCATGCTGCCAATGTTGAATGTCTCTGGGCCGGTGGAGCCCGAACGCATGACGGCTGGCAAGGCAACGGAGCCGTGTTCCACCTTCCCTGTCCGGTTGAACTGCTGTTGCAAGATTGTTGACCTACATAGGAAAGGAAAGAATTGGGTCAGGAATACTGGTTTCCCCTCTTCCTTCTCCTCCTCCTCCTCCATCATCATCATCATCGTCTTTTTTACTCTGCTCTGTAAGCGCTCTTCTTTGTTTCCCTCCTCTTTATTACTATTACTTCCGCACTAGACTGTTATAGTGCTATTATTCCACTTTCAGCATCCTATGGAATCCTGGGGTTTGCAGTTTAGAGAGGGGTCTCAAGGGCCATCCTCAAAGGCCCCTCCCTAAACTGCAAACCCCAGGATGCCATAGGATGTTGAAAGTGGAATAATAGTGCTGTAACAGTCTAGTGCGAAAATGGCCATGGTCAGGTTTTGCACTCTAAATTGAGAAGATGGCCAACCAGCAGCCACAGAAGAGATCTTCACTCTCAGGTCTTCACCGGAGGTGCCTGTGATGGTGGTAGGGCCAAGAGAAAGGCCTTACTGGTAGACCCCCAACCAGGCTTGTAAGGAACATTACAGGCCTTTGGGTAGTCCAAACCTAGAATCCTAGAGCTGGAAGACCCCCCCAAGGGCCACCCAGTCCCACCCTCTCCTACCATGCAGGAAGACACTATCCAAACTTCATCCAGCCTCTGCTGAAAAACCTCCAAAGAAGGAGGAGACTCTACCACCCTCCAAGAGAGCACATTCCACTGCCAAACTGCCCTTACCCTCAGGAAGTGCTTCCTAACGTCTATCTGGAATCTCTTTTCCTAAAACTGTATGTATGAGCAAATCCACATGCTGTACATGTGAGCACACCCAAGCTGTATGTGCAAGCACACCTACTTTTTAGGTGATACGGATTCTTCCAGCATGGTGGATTCTTCATCTCCTTCCAGCCCAAATCGGTCTTTGCTTTGCTTCTGCAGAAGAGATCAAAGAGATCTTATCCGGCATCTTCCCCTTCTTAGCCATCCATCCTCTCGTGCAAACTAAGAGTCGCTTCTCGTAAGGCTCTGAAACACCCTGTCCCTAAATCAACCAACCAGAGACTCCATGCAGCCCCCAGATTTCCTTTCTTCACAGACACATTGTCATTACATTCTGTCTGATCTGAAGTGGGACGTCCGTGGGTTAAAAAGGGGGTGCTAATTCTTCCCTCCCAATTCTGCAGTCTCCCCCTCTTCCATGTTCTGAACATACACACATACAGAAATATCTAGCAAACGGAGGGAGGAGAAGGGTTAAGTGGGTTACCCCTCCCTCCCACCACTTCTCTGCTAGCAATGATCCCCCTGCTTTGCAGCTAATTGTGCAGAGCACTGAGAGAGCCATTGCGCATCAGGCGATTGTTCCCCAGCAGAGAAAATTTCTCCTTTCCGGACCACAATAGCGCTGATTGCCCTTCCCTGGGGTTTTGGCATTCAAACCGCCCTGGCCACAATCCAAAGAGCTACTTTAGGTCCACCCAGAAGCTTTGAGACTTCTTTTCTTTATAGCCCCCTTTTTTTTTTGGAACAGCCAAACTCCTCTCCGTTTCCAAAGTGTTTTGCAACGTGACACAGGGGAGCACGAGGGGACAGGGAGAACGGCTGTTGGAGAAACACAAGCCCCCGTGGGAACACTCAGACAAGTTCTCCAGTTCTTTGGACTGGAGTCACTTCGCATTCAAAGAGTAGAAAAAGAAGACGGGGAAGGAGTCTTGGAGCACCTTTAACTGGGTTAATTTAGGCACAAGCATCCATCAATGCATCTTGAGGACACGGATGGCAATCCACGAATCTTCATGCTAAAACAAACAAATGACCACCCCACCAACTGTCATGAGAAAAGGAAAAAGAAAATAAGGCAAGATAATAATATTTCACCAGGACGTACCTTCTTGAGGATGATATCGATGTAACCGGCAATCAGCTGAGAGATCTGTTCACCTTCAGTCGTTTGGACTGAGTAGTAACTTTCTTGATACTCGCCGAAATCCTAACGAAACAAGGCCGAGGCATCTTGGTTAAGTTAATTGCTATGGGTCCTGTTTTAAGGACAGGTGGGTAGGTGGGAAAAGCTTTCAAGGTATTGGTGGGCAAAGTGTGGTCCTAGGACCATTTGTGGGGGCCCCACGAGTGACCTTTCTCTGGCCAGAAGGAAAAGACCCTCCTAGAAGCCTTCAGGCACAACAAAAATTGACATTTTAACTAGATTGATGTATTACCAGCTCAGATGATATAGAGCATTTTCCCCCCATTCCTAGGGAATAATGGGACTGATTTTTGAAACCAAAAAGGTAGCTCAGTTTTCACTCTTCTTCCCCTTCTTTCTCTTCCTTCTCTAGAGTAGCCGGCCACCCTGTCTCTCTCTTTCTCATTCCTTTCTAATTTTCTCCCCCTTTTCTGCAAACTTTGCTGTTTCTGTCTTGCTTTCTAATCAACCTATGGTAAGTTCCCGAGTGTGGCTTTGCATTTTACATAGATTGACCTGTACTGTTTATGTAAAATCACATCAACAGCAGCAGCAGTAATAAAAACAACCATTTTTGAGAACCAGAAGTGGAATTTACTTTGGAAAATGGGCTGGAAGAAGGTGGAATGAGATGGCCTTCAAGGACCTATTGTACAATTGGGCTAAAAAAAAGACAGAGTGAATTTGCAAAAGTTGGAGAGAATTTGGAGATGCGCGTCTCCCTTTTTGCATGTGTGTGTGTGTGTGTGTGTGTGTGGATTGCACAGGGTACCCTCCAGTTTTGCCTCTTCCCCCTTTCATCCCCAGCAACCAATTACCAAAGTGAAACTTTTTGGGGAGGCTGCCCAGCGCTTGACGGTGGTCAGCGGCCACTCCTGCAAGACCTCCTTGGTCTTCTCATCCACGCGCATTACCGACTCCTTGGTGATGCCCAGCAAGCGAGGAACCAGTTTGTTTTTCCCCTTCATCTTCTCCTGTAGGTGGAAGAAACCAGAGCTTATCCAAGTTTCTCTTCCGCTCAGGCGCTGCCAGGTTGATAACAAAAGAATGGCTCCAGGTTTGGCAAAGAGGCCAACTCCGGCACGGTAGAGACCAACCAAATGTCTGCACTAGATTGTTATGACGTTATTATTCCACTTCCACTTCCTATGGATGTTGAAAGTGGAATAATAACGCTATAAGTCTAGTGCGGAAGTCTGGCGAGAGAACTTAGCAACTAGCCTGAAAGCTTCCACTGGCTCAGTCATTAACCAGGGGTGGCCATTTAACACAAAAGTTGCATATCATAACAAATACTTAACCCCACATCCAGAGATACACACCATACAATTCCATCATAGGATCTCCAACTTGGGATTGAGTTTAATTTCAATCCTCGGGCTCAAAAATTTAGCAAAAGCCCTGGATTTCTATGCTTCTTCCTTGGAACTCTTGACCCACTGATATTTTAGCACTTTACACTCTGGAGAACTCAAAATAACTGGTGCGCTATTGCCGTTAATAAAAGCTAGGGCCTGTCTTTGGATTTAGTTTTCCTCCAGCGGACCAAGATGACTACTTCCCCTTTTTTAAAAGAAATAAAGATGTTTGATGCATCCCAAGCTGTTCCTCGTCAGGGAACGTGGAGTCAACCCAAGATCCGTGGTGGACAGAAGAGAACTGACCACAGAGAGATGGGGTTTGAACGGCTGATTTAAAACAAATATTTAGGACGCAGCAAAGACGCTGTCGTTGATCCAAAGGCACGCCATCAAAACCTTGTTTATTCCCAAAGACAGGCTGACCATCCATGCGCCTCCCTTGCTCTGTAAATAACATCTGCACTATTTCAATGCTCTAATCTTTGGAATCAACCTCAACCTGTCATGAATCGGAGTGCCTTTAAGACTAAATTAACCATGAAGTCATTTTTTTTTTTTTGGCGGGGGTTGGGAGAATGAGGGAGACAATATTAAGGCGATTAGAGATTTATTTATTGACATTAATAAAAATCTCAGCTTTCTTCCTAGGAGTTAAGGAGAGGTTGCATGATTTTTCTACTTCCACTCCCAACTATAAGATTGTACTTGTACTTTAATTGTACCCCTAATTCATTATGATATATTTTAATTTTGAGATATTTGTTATTTTAAATGGCTTTGTGTTTTTAGTGTATTTTAGCTATAATTTGTTTTTAATTGTATCTATGTTGTACCTGGCCTCAAGCCTTTGGGAGAGGCGGGTAAAAAAATAAAAGTTTATACTATTGCTAATAATAATATAAGATTTATCAGTGGTAAATGAGGCTGCAGATTGCCTACAGCAGAGAAGCGTTCCAACCCTTTCACTGATGGGGTCCAAGCAACCCTTCACAGCCGAGGGCAGATGGGGCCCTTAAACAATTATCAATTAATTATCAATTATCAATTAATTAATTAATTAATTATACCCAGGCTATCCTTGGCTGGCAATCCAATTCCCCATGGCTGATTAAATGAGGAGCCCATGAGCCAGAGTGCACCCTTTGGGTGAGGTTGATTGAAGAGGAATTTTAGTGCAGGAACAATCAATCGATCAATCAATCAATCAATCAGAAAGATCAAAGTGCACTAGTGTGATCAGTCTCCCCCATAGCTATCAGAAATTGTGCAATCAGCTTAGCAAGAGATGAAAATTTACTCCCCCAGCCCATTCCCTGCCGTCGTATCACCGCCAAGCTAATGCAAAATTGTACCCGACAATACAAACGGACCCTTTTATGCCACTGGGCTGCTGTTAATGTTTGGCCGTGGAGCTCGCAAGGACTCCAAGACCCATCTGCCTGGTGAAAGAGGCCCGACACACACTACACAAGGTCTAGGAGCTACTATGCATGGTGGTCCACCCAAAAGTAATGGACCAGAATCGCCTCCCAGAATTGTCTTCTATGGATTCCTGCAGGGACATATTTTACTCTCTCTTGGTTTGTTAAACCCAGATTTTTTTCTCTCCTTCAGCCTCGTAAGGCTCATCGGAATCCAGCCATCTCCACAAGTCAGATGCTCATGGGCACATTTCATGCACATCCAGTTTCTCTATTTGCAAAACGAGAACTCGGCTGAAAGCGAGAGCTCGTTCCCCTGAAAGCGGAAGGCTTTTTCTGCCGTGGGAAAAAACAAACAAACCAGGGTCAGCTCCTTGGACGGCCAAGTCTTTTGCCAGAAGAATCAGCCACTGGATTTAATTGTCCATCCAATTAACGTAACCGCTCACCCAGTTCCAGCCGAAACCTCTTTCCATCCCGCTTACCTTGACAAGGAAAAAGGAGACCCCGTAGGTCCTCAGGGACCGGGCCAGCTTCACGTACTTCACCTTGGCTTCTATTTCTGTCATCTCTCCACAGTTTTTGTGCTCCTGCAAAGAAGTGCCAAAGGATCAGTTTCTTTCTGCACCACAAAAGGTTTCAAAGGGACCCCAAGGGCCACCGAGTACAACCTCCTTGCAAGGTGGGCACGCACAGTGAAAGCATCCCTGAGATAGGACCATCCAACTTTTGTTTAAAAATATTCAATGAAGGAGAGGCCGTAACCTTTCCAGTTAGCCCATTCTGCAGCCAAGGAAGTCTAAATATTGGGAAATCCTTCCTCACATTTCACTGCAATCTCCTTTCTTGTAATTGGTACCCACTGATAAGAGTTCCTGCCCTCTGGAGCATCAGAAAATAAGCATGTTCCATCTCCTGTGTGAAAGCCTTTTGGACATTTAAGAAGAATTATCATATCCCATCTTAGTCTTCTCCGGATCAAATATAACCAGCTCCTCTAACCATTCCTCCCAAGGCTGGAGAACAGCAAACACTGTAAATCCCTCACTGTTCCTGGGGTTGTATCTCGAGCAAAATACTCCTAAATGCAAGCTCAGCTATGCGCTCACCAAACACACGGCTCCCATCTCCACAAAATGCATGGATTGGACCGTTTTTAAGCTGCATTTTTATTAATTTTAATTGCAAGTCTTATATCACTTAACAGTCTTAATGGTTCAATTCTATTTTAATTATGGATCTGTTGTAGGTTTTTAGCATATATCCTATTGCAAGCTTCCTGGAGTTCCAGATTTGGGAAAAAGCAGAGTAGGACCATAACAACAATTCCCCTGACATTTTTAAAAAATGAATCTAACCCTCACCTGGAAAGCCTTGTTCAATTCTCTGCCCAGCAAGATTTTTTCTCCTTTGCAAGCTCTCACTCCATCCAAAAGCTGACCATTGCCATCCACTAATTTATAATTCCTTCCCCTTAAACCATTTTCCTCTTGCACGGACATCAAAAAATACCCAGCAGAGAAGATTTCTCAGCCCTCATTCTTTAGGGAAGGAAAGTTTTTTCGCTCTCCTACGTGCTAGAAAAATAACAGCTGCTACTCCGTGGCTCTGCTTCATCCGAAAGCGCAGGAACGGCAAATCTGCAAAAAGTGTGTGTGTGTGTCTGTGTGTGTCAGCCTTCATTAATCCCCAAGACACCAGTGGTATTCCCGGGATACAGTATTAGCATGTGCAATGACATTTTCTCGGTGCTCGCAGGACCGCTGTAGCCTTTTGCCGACAGCTCTTTCTAAAAAGGTCTGCGTCAAATTAAACTGACACCGGGCATCTTCCTCCTCCTAACGAGCCAAGGCGGCCAAACTCCTCTATAGGGCGTCTGAAACCAGAAAATGGACACATCCGGTGCAATTACAACCGCAAAATTTTGAGAAATTTTAAAATTGTCTGTGTGCGGGGGAAACTCTTCTTTTTTTCCTTTTTTGGGTTAAAAAAAACCATAATTTTTTCAGAAAAAATAAGTAGTAGGCTTTGTAGAAGATAGTCACTTGGTGATTTTAGAAGCACAAAAAGTGTCATGCCTGATTTGCCTGGGCATAAAATTGTCACGTTTGGCATTTTGCAAGCACAGTTCCTTCAGACGATAATTAAAAAATGGATTTTTACTTTTCAAAGTTTTAATTTCTGTTGCAAATGAAGATAAAAGGTTCTGAACTGTAAGGAACCTCTTTTGGTTTTTGCCAATGTATGAGAAGCAGGCTAAAAGAATAAAACAAGAACTTGTGTGTGTGTATGTTTGTGCTACTGACTCGCGGGTTTTCTTAGGCAATAAATCCTCAGAGGTGTTTTTTAAAAAAAATTAATTAATTAATTAATTATATTTGTATCGCACTTTTCTCCCAGAATGGGTTTTGCCAGTTCCTTCTAGAACATCACCCTCCAACATTTCACATACGAAAAATAGGACACGTGTGGCAAAGTAACTTTGGAATGTTGTCAAGGCAGCAAAAAATATGAATGAGGAAGAACTCAAAAGCTAGGAGAAGCCGCAGCAGTTTGCTTTCGCCTGAGCTTCATGGGGAAAGCTAGGCCATTTCCGCACTAGAATGTTATAGTGCTATTATTCCACTTTCAACATCCTATGGAATCCTGGGGTTTGCACTTTAGGGACGGGCCGTTGATGTTTTGGGACTGCAAGTCCCATCAGTTGTAATCAGTATTCGCTAAATGTAAGGAATGCTAGGAACTGAGTCCAAAAACATTTGGAGAGCCACACAATTTCTGCTTCTGCTTTAGGTCTAACTTGATGCTTCTCGATGTTCTAGAGTGCACCTCCCATCATCCCCATGGCTGTGCTCTCTGGGGATGACAGCAACTATAGCCTGAACCATCTGGAGATTGCCACACTGGAGCAGAATGCTTGTATCCCAATGCAATGGGGTCTTGATTTCCCCCAAAAACCCCCAACTACTGCAATCTGGGATGGCTGGTGGCTCCCTGGACAGCTGCCTGGTGAATCCATTCCAGATTTTAGACAGTTCCAACAGAGCTCTAAGAAGAAGCTGAATCAGATGCTGTTCAGCACCTTGGAGAGCTTCTTCAAAGCTTTTACTAAAGCCTGAAGTGGATTCACTGCCCCTCTGACATTGACAACCATCAGTCAAGCTATTACAGAAATTTGGAAAGGCAGTACAGGTTAAGCGTCCCTTATCCAAAATGCTTGGAACCAGAAGTATCTTGAATTGTTTTTTTTTCAAATTTTGGAATACCTGCATTTGCATATATGCACATCATCAGATAATTTGGAAATGGGACCCAGGTCTAAATATGAAATTCATTTACGTTTCATATACACCTTACACACATAGCCTGAAGGTAATTTCATACAATATTTTTAATAATTTTCTGCAAGAAACCAAGTTAGCATTCACTGAATCAGCAGAAAGCAAAGGCGTCACTCTTTTAGCTACCCGTGTGGACAATTTCAGATTTTGGAGGATTTTAGATTTTGGAATTCTGGATAAAGGATGCTCAACCCATACTTCACCTTTTAAAACTTTTAACGGTTTACCCTATGACCATCCTCAACAGCCAACACAAAACCAGCAATACACAGAGCGCTAGACAACAAGATCTGGCTTTCTCAACAAGAAAAACCCGAGCACATTGTGCGAACAAAATGGACCACGAAAAAATGGTCCTTACATAACCGCCTTCCCTCCCTTCCCTTGCAAACGCGCTCCTTTTTTGCCATCTACGTCATAGCCGAAGAGCATTAAATGTGCTCATTCCTTGAAGAAAATGCACTGAAATGCAAAAAAATAATAATAATGAAAGATCTTTCCAACAACACAGAAAATTGGAATTAGGAGAGCAAGTTTGCCAAAGGGGGTGGAAGAGGAGAAAATAAAACCGTCTGCTTCTTTTACAGTTGAGTTGGTGCGAGTTTACGGCTGAAGCGAAAGCCAAGAGAATAAAAATACCACATATCTATAATCAGCTGGAAAGGGGAAAAAAAAAGAAATGAATCTCTTAATTACCTGAAATATCCTCTTCTCAGCCCCTCTTTGCTTGATGTATTCTTTTGGAAGAAATTCTTTTAGGCTGGGGATAAAAAAAGAGCCACTATTAATGAAGCGGCACTCTCCCGTTCCACGTTTTGAACCATCGGGATTCAGAGAGAGGGGAGGTTGAACCCTTCAGTCCAAGGGATTTCTAGTATTCCTCAGCCTCCCTGGTCCCTGATTGGCTACCTGGATCCCTCCCATCCAGGGACAGCCAATCAGGGTGGACCACTTCATGAACATCACTAGATTGGGGAGGAAAGCAAGCAACCAACTGGAATCCTGCACAGCCAGGTCCTCTTTTTGGGCATCTGAGCATCCTCAGACATGCAAGGAAGCCAGAAGAAAAAAAATCCAGCTGCACAGCCAGGTCCTCTTTTTGGGCATCTGAGCATCCTCAGACATGCAAGGAAGCCAGAAGAAAAATAATCCAGCTGCACAGCCAGGTCCTCTTTTTGGGCATCTGAGCATCCTCAGACATGCAAGGAAGCCAGAAGAAAAAAAATCCAGCTGCACAGCCAGGTCCTCTTTTTGGGCATCTGAGCATCCTCAGACATGCAAGGAAGCCAGAAGAAAAAAATTCAGCTGCACAGCCAGGTCCTCTTTTTGGGCATCTGAGCATCCTCAGGCATGCAAGAAAGCCAGAAGAAAAAAATCCAGCTGCAGTCAGCACATCTGCACTTAAAACCCGCCTGCCTGTTTGATTTTTTTTTTGCTATCTATTTAAAAGGAGCACTCTGTAAAAATCCAGAAATAGCTGATTTACATCTGGAAGACTACGCTTTGCCCAGTCCTGAGATATCATGAGAGTCCAGGGGCTGTGGAGGTCCCAAAAAGCCAACACAAAACAGCCCTCCCTATAAACCAAAGGGACAAGCTTGTGCTTCTCTAGATGTTGCATTACAACACCCATGTTCCTTGTTGGCACAGGCTGATGGGAAGAGAAATCCAGCCCAGAAAACTAAACAATTTTTTCTCTTTCCACCATAGACCTCTGTGTTTGCAACAACCCAACCTTCCTGACCCGTTTCTGCATGTTCTGCAAGTTGGGGAGATGCCTCCAAGACCCAAAGCTTGGAAAAATTACCTTTTTTGGGGACTGCAACTCCCAGCCTCCTGAGGGCGATGGCAGTTGTGGACTCACACATGCAGAGGGTGCCTCGTTGTTCTCCAGTGTTTCAACACAGCCACTCCTTAATCCTCAACACAGTCCAGAAAAGTTTGACTACAACTCCCAGAATCCTCTGGTCAAAGCAGCCTCAAGTCATGCTGCCTGGGCAATTATGGGAGATGCAGTTCCTCCCCCCTGGAAAATTTTTCCAAGCTTTGCTCAGATCACTAGAAGTTTGGCTGCTGATTCACTGATCAAACCGGGAACTCCAGCTACCGGGAAATAAAAGATTGAAATTTAAAAAATAAAATCAATCTCCCCCCAATATTTTGACAGCAAAAATCAGGTCGTGGAGCCTTAAACCAGAAATGGAAGCTGCAAGAGCAAGAAGTAACCCTGGATGTCAGGTGGGAAAACAAAAGGAGACGCTCTGCCAGCCCTGAAGGAAAACCATGTCAGTTATGCAATTGTTATACAACCAATTTGGGAGAAGCAGGGAGGGAACACGGCAGAGATCACAAAGCCACGAGCCCTCCTGAAGCAACACGGATTCCCACAGCGCTTCCACAAAATCATGGTGGGTGAAGCAGCAGCCAGAACAAAAGCAAGAAAAAAGAAATTGCTAAAGGAGGGTTTAAAAAAATAATCCAGGTCCACCCCTGTGTTCCCAGGGCTGGGCTGCTCAGCAATTCAAAAAGTAATTTTTGCAGCAGGGAGTGTCCAAAAGGCACCCTCTCCCCACCTCGTGCCTTCAATCCCCGTCTGGGTTGGAGAAGCACAATCCAAGGTAATGCATGCAAGCGACAGGCTTTGGCCAAACCCCTCTGAGTTCGGCGCTTGCCCAGCACGGATTGAGGGGTGGGCAAACCGGGGGAGAACAGGGGGTTGCATTGGCCCCTCTGGAGAGCTTAGCGAGCCAAATCCACATTGCACCCCCTCGTGGCACAAGAACATTTTATGCCCCCAAATCCCCTCTTACGGTCCTCGGGGGCATTGCCAGCACACCTTTAGTCCCACCAATCACATTATTTTAGGACCAGAAAAGGCAATTTATTAAAAATAATTTTTATTAAAAAAATAAACATTATTTCTTGACATTGTATTAGTACAACGAAAATAGAACAACAATATCTTCGTTAGCAGAATATACATCTATTATATTACAATAGTTTACTCACTACTCAAATATACATTCAATAAAGTTGCCACAGTATAGGTTGGTGTACCCTAATTTAGACTTCCTTTCGTCCCCTGTTGGATATTAAAGATTAAATATGTATATTTATATTTCATATCGGAGTTCTCCTATACTTAATGTGTCACATTATGACCATTCCTGACCTTTACTAAGGTATCTTAAGTCGACCTTATTATTTCTAATTGACAAGCCAGACCCTAAATCATTATATACTCCAAGTTTCCCAAAAGAATTTAACAGTGAAAAGTAAAAAAAAGTGTCTCTTGGGCCACAACAAGAACAAAACATCAACAACAACACCGGCTTTCCCCACTTATCTGACAAATTAAGGACCAGGACTGTCAGAAAACAGATGTTCATTAATTATGTTAATGGCAACGTCTTTTTATGTGGATAGGATATCTCGTTTATTGTTTTCTGTTTATTGTACTGTGTTCTTGTCAGTTTGTTTATTGTATCTATTGTCAATGCAAGTCTTTTTTCTGTTTATTTTTGAAATTAATAAATATAATTTAAAAAAAGGAAACGGAAAGGTTTGGGGAGCTTAGAAGTGTGCCCAGTTCCAGCCCCAGAACATTATCCAAAGGAGAGGCTGGAGAAGTTACTCTTCCGGACGCCCGTTCCCGGACCGCAGCATGGCCCTTAGCAAGAGTGTCTGGGAAATTATGGGATCTGTAGCCCCCCAAAGCTGTGGTCTGAAGACCCCCTGGTCTAGAACCCTTTCCCAAACAGAACACACAATTTGCATTAAAGCCAAAGCACAATCAGAGTTTTTTTTTCGGGGTGGGGGAACTTACTCTAAAAATCCAGGTTTGTGCTTGTGCTCGACGTGAGGTCCGAACTGGATCTGTGCTTGGAACCCTCCAAATTCGCAGGCCTTCTCGAAGGATACAGGATGGGAACCATTCAGAATGTCGTCACGGGCCTGCAGGGAAGAAAAGGCATTGTAAAAGATGCCCTTTTAAAAGACTGGAAACCAAGGGCTGGGATATCACTCTGTCCAAAGAAGGGGGTTTATATTCCCAAAGGTGCATGCAAAATTAAAAACTGCCTCATTTCTTTTTTCTTTCTTCCCTTTCCTCCTTTTTTTAATGCTGCAAGAGAATAACACAGCTATCTCTTTGAAAACTACCAACACCTTTAGTTACACTGAAAGTGCAACCGGATTCCAAGCAAAGGAACATTTTTGTATAATAGCATATGGATTATATTGGGAAGTAGCGATTTTCTCTTTCTTCCTCCACACTTGTTTCCCCCTTAGTTCCACCTGCTTTTCCCCTCTTTGCAGAATTATATAAATTCCGAAGAGGAAAAAAGGTGAGGTCCTACGGCTGAAGATGCACAGGAGGCTCCAAGACAGCAATGCACAATTGGGAGAGGGCTGGCTGAGGGGTTCCGAAAAGCAGATGTCCCAAAACGCAATCCCAAGCGATGGTATTTAAAGAGACCAAGATGGCTGGTGGAATATTATTTGAGCAGAGATTCTTCCTTTCCAGGTTTAGCTTATTACCTGAACATAAAGCAGGTTGAGCTGAACGGGGTCTCTTGAATCCACGTTCTGGTCTGAATAGAAAAACTTGCGCCTTAGCAGGAGGGTCTCATTCTCGTCCACTCCTTGCTCGCGGAACGTTCGGCTGTGGTCCAGCCAGTTTACTATAGATAAGATAAGATAAGATATATATAAGATAAGATAAGATATATACAAGATATAATAAGCCAGGTGGACACCATCACAGCTGCACCTCTTCCTCTTCCACCACTGCAAACACAAGGATTGCACATGCAAGCAATTGCAACAAACACAGACCGAAATCCCATCCTTACTCCCAACTGGAGTAGACCCATTGAATCCATGAGATTTACCAAGAGGTCAACACACTGTGGAACAAAGGATGCAATGCGCGTACTTGAGTCGGGATTAACCAAAGTCCAGCCATAAAGTACAGCCTATCCAAAGCGGTTCACCTGCAATATAATAGAATCTGGAGGTGTTTATAACTTCAATACATTGTGTGAGTTTTTGTTAGATAAGGAATTAATTACCTACGGAAATAAAAGAGACATATTGCTTTTATTCACTTATTATCTCGAATGGAGGACTTTGTATTTTTACAACTTTATACATATATATATATATATATATATATATATATATATTTTCTTTTTCTCTGCTTAATGCATTCATACATAGAATTGTAGAGACACCATTTTTTTGGAATATAAATGTATCTTTCAAATAAAATTTTAAAAAATGTTTAAAAAAATTAAGTGGCTCACCTATAATTCAACACAGAGATTACAGGAGTGAGTAATTTGCAGCTGATCTGATATTATTGAACTGGAACACCCATCAGCCCTCGCCAGCATGTATAGTGCATATCTTTATATTATATATTTTCCTAGCGTTTTTAGCTGGCGGTGCCTGGGATTTTATTTTCTCATAAACACTTGTTAGAAATACCTTAGGAATTAGATGCAGCTGAAATATATATATATATATGTGTATGTGTGTGTAAAATAAAGATATGCATATATTGCATGCATATCTATATATGTATGTCCATGTGTATGTACATATATACACACACACACATATATGCATGTGAGAATGAAATAAATGCACGCTTCCCTTCCCTGCAAGAGAATGTTAGAGCCTTCAGTTTGGCTGCTTTTGCTACATGGATTCTGCATTTTCATAATTGCAATGGAAATTGGGGTTCAGAGCATATTTATGTTAACATTGCTATATAAATTCTGGGAGGCCAAGCCGAAGAGCATCTACAGTTTATATTTCAATTTATTTATTTATTTTTGGTCCGCCAGCTGCAGATCTGAATAATTTTAGTTTCCTTGGATACAGTGTGACTTCCATCCAGCACTGGGGGAGTCGGCATATTGCAGATTCATTGCAGCACTGAGCATTTGTGTGTCGATACAGCCCTTCAGATTAATGGGGTTATCATTCAAATATGCAAAAGGACTGAAGAATTGGCTAGAGAGGGATATAGTGTTTTAATTGTTTTTTTTAAGAGCTTTTATCCTTTTTAATTTGCTTTTTCTTTACTGAGGTGCAATTGTTCTAATATTGCAAACAGCTTAATTCTATTTTAATACTCACTTTTTGTATGCTGTTTAAATTGTAACATTCTTTTAAACTGCGAGTTGTTTTGAGTCCCATTTTGGGGCAGAAGCAGGATATATATAAGTATCATCATGCTATCAATGACTTATCAGTGTTCCACAAAACCTATACATAGATTTTTGCTAAGGTGGAAATAGCTGTACCCTCGTATTCAGGGTGGCCTTTGAATGACAGGGGAATGGTCTTGCAATTCAAGAAAGTCTTTCAATTTCCAATTTCACTGCAGCCTGACTCTGCAATTATCAAGCTGTGGATAATGTTAGACTCTCTGCTCAAAATAGCCTCAGTGTTTTTTCTTCTTGCACCCTTATGAAAGTGTATTGCACCACGTTCTCTGGCATGGAAAAATCCCAATTATGCAGCAAGACTGAAAAAAACCCTTTGCACTGCACATCAGTGGTGGCTTCCATGTCAGTGGGACAATGAATCCAGCCCACATTTTTTCTGCTGGATTTAGAAGGGGTTACTTAAGGGGCTGGACCAGTTTGGAGGACACTATTCAGCACTGCGGACAGCTCCTTTAAAATCCAGAAACTATCCCCTGATCTCAAAATGGACGCCGCTGGTTTCCACTGGTTTTTGGTCAACTTTGCTCCCCAAACTCTACTCTCTTGGAGGGCCGAACCTTTTTTTGAAACACAGAGGGGGCAGAAGTTCCTTCCTCGTGCAAACGTATTGCTCCTTCCAGTGCAGGACACCCCAAAGTCACCAGACCCCTCAATTCTTTTTTTTTTTTAAAAGATTGCCCCTGAGCAGCCTTAACTGCTGCCCCAGACACACCAAAAGTGCAGCACTTCTTCACAGAGCTTTACAGAGTTAAAAAAAAATGCAAAAATTCAGAGGGGAAAAAAAATGCAGAAGTCAAATCTGGTTTTGACTTGCTTTTCCTTCTGACGGATTTTGGCAATGCAGAACACATCAGTGCCACTTGCTGGGGGTCCATGGGGTGTGAATTGGGCCTCACCCCGGCACAGTTACCCAGTGCTGATTTATACCCAAAGCAGCCCCCAATTCAGCCCCAAGTTAGGAGGACCAGTGAACAGGTGATGAAAAAGAGCCTTTTCCACCTGAAACTCTGGAAAATTGCTGCCAGTCAGAGTAGGTGATACTGGCCTAAACGGAAAACCAGGCTGACCCAGCACAAAGCAATTTTATACAGTCCTTGGAAGCAGCTTCACTGTTATCACCAAGAATGCACAGCTGGTTTTGACCTTTAGAGAACGTGGCATTGTTCTAATTCCTCTCCGGCCAAATTAAAAGCTAAATAGCAACAGCAATTCCATAACAGGACTGTACTTTCCCAAGCATTGTTTTCGCTTGCTGCAGTTTCTTGCCAGATTCTGTTCCCTCCCCGGACAGTTTTGATTTTGCAACTGGAAAACAACCCTCAAACCTGAACAGGGAGGCGAAGCCAGGCTAAGACCTGAAGAAGTCAAACCAAAGCATGAGAAAGGACCACCCCTATTAGCTTGGTGCATCGTGAACTCTCAACTTGGATCGCTGCTGAAGTTGCGGAACAAAGCCAGCATTGTTTTAACTTCCTTTGCAAACACTATTGATATTTCATGCTGCAGATTTCTGCAGGGGAAAAAAAGCCCACTAAGTTGCATTGACCTCCAATATTCAAGGTTAGAGGAAGAGAAAGAGAGGAGAGCAATTTCATCTTGAAACAGCATCCCTTAAACTATTATGGGAAGTGTCCAGCAGAGACCTGAGGCTATTTTTGGGGAGCGAGGGAGGAAAAGGGGGGTGTATACAGGGAAGACGTGTAGCTGTTGCTAGGCAACTGTTATTGTTCCTCCGCCACATACAGAGGATCGTACCCTCGTACGCTGCACATTTAATCAAATCAAGAACATCCAAGATCCTGGACTCTCGCTTGGAGAATATTGGATTAATGCATTAATGCACTTTTACAGGCATGCCTCGAATGAATGGGGAAACACCCCTCAACTTGCTGTTTAAACCCAGCTTATTTCAGCCAGCTTGCAAATACAACTGGAAGCCAAAAGGATAACTCATTCAGAGTAACTGGTCTTGGGCATATAAATAACATTTAATAAGGTGCCATCCAAATGTGCACAATAAGGGGAGGACAACTGTGCAGGAGGCAATGTTTGCATCGCTGGTACTTTGTTAGAGAAACTGGAAGTGACATCATGGCATTTTCAATTCCTATTTGGGCCAGTTTGGGGCGTTTTTTTTCAGTTGCGGGGAATAAAAAGAGTAGAGAGAACAGCATAATTGGCATAAAAGGCACTGGTTTTCCATGCAAAAACTTGAGATGCTTTTGGCGCACAACAGTTTTTCTTGGGGAAAAAAATCTTTGGGGGAAAAAAAGGCCCAAAATGTGGAATGAAAAAAATCTTGCATACTTGACCCCTTTTCATCAGGGAATCTTAGTGTTTTGAGACACCCATTCTTCTCAAACATAAGAAAAGTGGTGAGAACTCTTCCTATGTGCCAGTACATGCTATCCAAAAATATTTGAAAACTGGCCAAAGCCCACGTGTTTCTCAATTGTTGAGAAACCCTAACGAGAGGAATCTCAGAGTGATAAAAACCTTCACAGGTCAGGATGCAAAATCCACATGCTGTTGTTTTGTGCAGAAAATAGCATTTTCTGCACAGAAAGTAATATTCCTACACCAAACAGATGCTGTTTTCTGCACAAAAATACCATATGCAAATGTTGTGAGGAATAAGCCCTAAACTGCACAGTTTTTGAAGACTTCCTCACCATGGGAAGAAAACTGGGCATGTCACACACTCTCAGCCCCAGAAAACCCCATGAAAGGGTCACCATCAAATTGGCTTTCAAATACTCTCTGCAAAGAGGCCTCCTTGGCATGAATGGCAGGATCACTGGGGCTCCAGTTGAAAAACTCTTTGCATTTTTGCAAGCTTTAATCTTTCAGTTTTTCACATTTAATTTTACATCCCTAACCTGGAATTCTCACTAGCTGCTGGTTTAAAGGCACGGCTGTTTCAATTTTCTCTAGATATCAAATTCGATTTTATCCTATTTGTGTATTTTACGGTCTCAGACGTATTTTTTTTGTCAACAGTGAGTGTCAGCTATTGGGAGTAGAGGAATGCAGTTAAGTAAAGGGAGCAAAAAAAACAACAGACCTAAATAACCTCCAGGCACCAGATCTGGTCTGATTTTGGATGCTAAGCAGGGTCAGCCCTGGTTAGTACTTGGATAGGAGTCTGCTAATGAAAACCAGGTGCTGTAGCCTATATTTCAGAGGAAGGAACTGGCAAAACTATCTGAATTTTCCTTGCCTAAGAAAACTCTGGAATTCACGGGGTTGCAATAAGTCGACCGGTGACTTGAGGACACATACACACGCAGAAAGGGAATACAAGATGATTTCTCCCATGAGGGACACCCATCCCCGGAGAGGCTACTCACAATCATCGTCTGTGTGCAGCTTTGCCTTTAACTTCTCCATCTTCTTCTCATCCCGCAGCAGCGTGCGGTCCTTCTTCAGCGTCCCTGTGCCCTCCTCTTTCTTCTCTTCATTGCTCTCCTGGATCAAGGAGTACTCTTCGTAATTGGTTATCCCTAGGATGGCAAGCAGAAGAGACAACCTGAAGAGCAGGGCAGGCGGAAGGAAAAAATAAAGCCACACCAAGGCTGCGGTCAGGGCCCATTCACACTACACAGTTTATAGCACTATGATTCCACCTTAAGTACCACGGCTCCCTCCTATGGAACTGTGGGGTCTGAAGTTTGGAGAGGGGTATTTGGAATCCTCAGCCAGAGAGAGATCTAGTGCCTCCTCGGCCTACAAACCCCAAGATTCCATAGGATGCAGCTGAAATGGAATCACAGTGCTATAATTGCGCAGTGTGGGAACGGACACAGGAGAAGTCAAATGTTTAAGACGATGCCCTCTTCTGACATCTACAGAATCTACGCACCGTGGGACAGGGCTCCTTCAGGTATGTGATGTGGGTGACCAGTAGGTTTTCCTCCCCAGTCTAGAGGACCAACAGCATCTTGTGCCCATTGGCTGCGGATTTTAATTTCTTTCCTGGAAATTTGATGAATACCAGCAGACAGGGGTCTGGCAATGATGGATAGGTGAAATCAAGGGAGACGTACCCCAGAATCTGCAAGACCTCAGCAGGGTGGTGGATGACAGAGCAGCTAGCAGTCTCTCGTCTGTAGGGTTGCCATAGGTCAAGGTTGACCAGAGGGTAGTTAACGACAATAACAAATGATTTACCCAACCCACCACCAAGTAGCCCAGCTGGAGAACACTTTTGCAGCCACAGTCTATAGTCTCAACTGGGAGGAAGGTACCACTCCCCAAAAGGACGGGGCTGAGATACCCCACATGCCCAGATCACGAACTACTGGTGGGCTTTGGTGCTATTTATCCGCACGAGTGTTTAAATCTGAACATGTGTAAATGGTCGATTACTCCACACATGTGAGGTGAACCAACTACTATCCAGATGAATCCAACCAACCACCAAAGAACACCTAAGCACTGTTAATTGAACTTCACATCAAGCGCAAGGAACTGAGAATGGATATCAGTGCAACGTTTGGTGTGAGGTCATCTTACCTATCCGGCTACAAATGGTCACCAGCAGTTCCCCAACGGTTTTAGAGTCGTCCACCATCACCGTCTTCACCGCTCCATCCAACATCCGTATCTTCTGTGGCCTTTGTTTCTTCTTGTATTCCAAAATATCCTAAGGAGACAATCCACAGGGATCATTCAGGAGACAGATATATGGACATCCGCTAAGGGTTAGGGGTCCAGGACCTTGGCAGAAGTGGAATAACTGCAAGTATCAAAAAGTGAGTGTTTGGCTGGCCCCTCCCGAAACTGCAAACCCCAGGATTCCATAGGATGTTGAAAGTGGAATCATTGTGCTATAACAGGCTAGTGTGGAAAAGGCCTTTGTGTTTGTGGGAAGGGAGCCAAGACATGGTGGGGAGAGTGGGAAAGGGGGTGGTTTGGCATGGTGGCTCTATCCTTCCTCTCTCAAGACTACTTCCTCCCTAGCGCATGGGGGAACATCAGGAGATGGCTCATAGTGCAGAGAAATTGGGCTGCAAACTGACCTTATCTGGCCAGGCAGTGGCTGGAGGAGGAGAAAGAGGACTAGAGGTGAGTTCCAAAGGGCTGCATGGCCTGACTGGAGCTGCTGAGAGCCCCAGAAAACCCTGTGACAGGGTTGCCTTAGGGTCACCATAAGTTGCACGTGGCTTTTAGGCACACAACAATGATAACGACAAACCACAGAAGAGCGCAGGGATTTTGGGTCTCACCCCGTTCCGCAGCATGTAATAATCCAGGGTCCTCCCAGCTTCCAGCCATATGCCTTTCCGCGGATCTTCGTCGGAGAGGAATAACCCATAATCAGAAGCTGAGAAAGGAAGGCAGAAGAGAAGGGACTTGAGAGAGACTCCAGAGTAACGTGGTTGCCATTCCAAAGTTTCTACTCCAAATGATGTTCCTCCACCCAACTACAAAGGTACCCCCAACTCTTCCAACACATGCCTTCACCACTTCTGCCCATGTTGTCTCCTTCCATCTGCCCAAACTCATCTCCTTCTCCTCCTTCCACTCCCAATCCTTTTCCCTCTTCCAGAAGACAGACAGACACAGAAAAAGATAAAATATCTGTTTTAGAGGAGATGAGCAGAGATTCAGCACTGTCCCTATAAAATGGAAACAACTTAAAGGGCCTTAAACTTAAAATCATCATCACCAATATTTATATCCCGTCTTTTATACCCTGATTGGGACTCAAGATGGGCTTACGAATGTACTGTATCCTGGGAGGAGGGCAGGAAGGAAAGAAGACACATGGAATTGCTTCTTTATAGTTAAAAACGTATTATTGTTTTTCTATTCATTTGTATATTTTATGACAGATTCGATATATACTTGTATCTATTTCATGAGAACAACAACTCTAATAAGAAGTGTATACTGCTATAAAAACCTAAATAAAGATGGCTTACAAATTAAATGATTAGAATATATTTTAAAACATTAAAAACAGCCAAGATTCTTCAATGGAGAAGTTTAAAACATCTTAAAAAAGGAAGGTCAAGGGGTTTTAAACAAGGGGAAAAAGAACTTTCAAAAAGGTAAGTTGAAAGTTGAGGCTGCCATGGAACACGACACTATTTTTTAAGCTTTGTAGCGGACACGTTCTGGGGTTTTGCATCTTGACGGAAGCGACCAGGATTGCATCCAAGGCTATGGCCAAAGAAAATATGCGCAGGGGAATGGCAGGGGAGTGGGCTGCCGGGGGGGCCGCAGAGCCATGCCCCCACCCTGGGGACTGGGAACAAACCGGCAGCGCCAATGTGCCAACCACGGCACTTTAATCACTCAGTGCTAATTAATGAAAGCTGTGCTCGAATGTAATGAAGCATCTAATGCAAAGCAGTTTAAAGCTAATGCCTCCACTCCATCAGTGTCTATTACATTAAGCCGCCGGTTCAGCAGGCAAAGGAGTCGGCAGCCCGGAGCAGAAAAGCCAAAATCAGAATTCAAGGGTCCCGAGGAGAGCGTCCAAGTCAAGGTTCCACACCTGCGCAGCTGATGAAATGGCCGCCTCCACTTGGGCAGGGGCATAGTCTCCAAAATTGCACAGGGAAAATTGGGACACCGGCGACCAAGCAACCCCAGAGGGTGGTCAAGATGGCAAAAGTTATGAAAGAGGAAAAACTCACAAACTGGGACAGGATGCAGCGGTTTGCTTTTGCCCGAGCTACTGAGAAAGGAAAACACCCATGTCTCTTCCCACTCCTTCCTATTTAATTAATTAGCTAATTAATTTACATCCTGCCCTTCAAGTCACCTAGCATACCTGATCTCTAACTGTTTCAATTCATATGTGCATATTGTTAGCTCTGAATGTTTTCTGAAACATGTTGAATTGCTCTTCCTTTTGGGGGTATAAGAATCCACCCCATTTATTCCACGTGATTTCTGCCTCAGGGGTCTAATTTTTTTGGTTAAAGAAGGAGTATCCAGGAATACCTTTATAGGGATTATGACCAGCCCTTTGCATACAGCCTGGAAACAAACCAGAGAACCAGTGAAGATGTTTCAAAAAGAGACTTTGGTGTTCCCTGAGAGCAAACTGGTTGCAGCATTTTGGATCAGCCGAAGTTTCTGAACAGTTTCCAAGGGCAGCCCCACACAGAGTGTGTTATAGTAATCCAAACAGGGCGCAATCACCGAAAGCACATGATTTCTTTAACAGGAACATATTACATTTCAAAACTAACTTTCCAAGCTTTGCTCCCGGCTATGATTTGGGAAAGCCTGCCGCGAGGCCTCTGCTCACCTTGTCCCGTCTGGGCCTCCGGGACCCGCTCCCGAATGACGCGGCAGGCGTCGTAGACGGCCGTCGAGGGCTCGAACTGCATCGTCTTGACCACATTGCACTGCCGGACGCAGATCTTCAACGACAAGGCAACCATGTTTGCTGGACCGCTTGCAGGCTTTGCTTTTACGTTACCTGAAGGGGAAACGGAACAAAACATTGCAGGCTGCGGAAAAGGAACTCTGGCCCTGGTTTAACTTGTTGACCTGTTCATAGATATATTAAAATCTTAATAAAAATATGAAACCAGAAGCTTGTTGAGATTTTCAAATATGCTCCTCGTTGCTGTTCCACCTGTTCAAGTCATTTCTGATTAGCAACCCTAAGGCAAAGCTATATGGATCTTTTCTTGGCAGAATTTGTTCAGAGAGGATGCACCATTGCCTCCCTCTGAGGCTGAGAGAGTGTGACGGCACAGCGTAGTGGTTTGAGCGTTTGACTATGGCCCTGGAGACCAGGGTTCGAGTCTTCCCTCAGCCATGGAAACCCACTGGTCGACCTTGGGTGAGTCACATACTCTCGGCCCCAGAAAACCCCGTGACAGGTTTCCCTTAGGGTTACCCTAAGTCAGAAACGAACCGAAGGCACACAACAACAACTAAAGGCTAAACTAAAAACTAGGAGCTTGGCCATATAGATCTAATTCTGTATAATTCCACTCCATACTTAATTTGGCTGTACAGATACAATGCTGTATAACTCTACACCTCCTTTAAGAGATATAATGCTCCATAATTCTGCAGAATTATAATTCTGGAGACCATGGTTCAATTACCTGCTCGGCCATGGAAACCCAGTGGGTCACACACTCTCAGCCCCAGGAAAACCTGTGATAGGCTCACCTTAGGGTTGCCATAAGTCAGAAGTTACTTCAAGGTACACAACAACAAGAGTGTGTACATTTTGGGGGGCGACACCCTGTATGATAGTCCTCCCATGTCTTCATATTCCCTTTTTTTGCTAGCTCGTATTCCTTGGGCAGGGAAACGTGTTTTTATGTTTTATTTTTGCACACTATTGACGGTGCTCTGTTTATGCATCTATCCATCCAACACTCCATCCTCTCCTTCTCACTCAGTAAATGCAAACCAGAACATCACCACCCTTGAAAATATGACTCAGCGAGATGCCAGGGCAGTGTGTTACTAAGAAACTATGTCAAAAGAAAAGAAAATGAACACTTTCCTTGTTTTCAATGTTCTTGGTCTTTTTTTTTTTAAAGAAAAGAGAAAACATTCCTGGAGAGGTTTGCTTCATAATTTCCAACAGCTGGCAAGAACGGCTGTCCTCGCTTCTTACTACATCACATCGTAAAATTCCAGGGACGTGCACAATCCGGACAGGAAAGGATGAGCAACGAATGCCTTTGCACGCCGGGTTTTCTAGATGAGCATTCAAGCATCACAACACACACCCTGTGCGCGTTCCCACAGCCCTGGGATGCACATGTCAAACACCCCGAGGGCTTCAGAATAGATTTACATATTTACAGACAGCATCAATATTTATTTCTATCTGTAAAAAATAAGGCCAAGCCATTTCTCCATGGGACTGAAATGGGTAAGAATTTTTCAAGTGAGTCCAGCACAGGCAAAATGGAACATATTTTGTAGTACGACACAGTATTTTCACGTTGGATTTAGAATCCAAGATTCAAATCTCTGCTCAGCCATGGAAACCTAGTACGGGACCTCGGGCAAATCACACTCTCTCAGCCTCAGAGGAAGGAAAGGGCAAACTGACAAAATTTTGCTAAGCAAGGGTTGCTAAGGAAGCACATCACAACACTCGTAGCATCAGGCTCTGAAGTTTCAGGTCTGGTTGGAGTTTGAAGCCTAGCAGTTTGGAAAGTGAAGCCTGACTGGTAGTTCATAGTGTGGGGCAGTTGTCTGGGCTTTGTAGATCTGGGATGCCAGAAGACCTGGGTTCAAATTCCCACTCAGCTCTGGAAACCCACTGGATGACTTTGGGAAAGTCCTATTCTCTCAGCTTAGGGGGCTGGGGATGTTTAACCTGAAGAAGAGAAGGTTAAGAGGAGCACAGGATAGCCATGCTTCCATATTTGAAAGGATGTCCTGTCTGAGATGGGACAAGCCTGTTTTCTGCTGTTCCAGAGACCAGGACATGGAGCAATGGCTTCAAACTACAGGAAAAGGGATTCCACCTAAACATGAGGAAGAACTTCCTGATGGCAAGAGCAGTTTGGCAGTGGAATCTGCTGCCGCCTCAGTGGAGTGTGTTCAGGTCTCCTTCTTTGGAGGTTTTTACACAGAGGCTGGATGGTTGTCGGTCAAAGGAAAGGCTTTGATCGTGTATTTTGGCACGGTCAAAGGGGGCTGGACTGGAGGGCCCCGGGGTCTCTTCCAACTCTATGATTCTATGAAGATGATAATGATCTTAGCTGAGTCTTTTCAACAGTTCTTTGCAATTTTTTCATTCCTGATTAGGCTGTGCAAAGAACAATCAATTTCCAGCAAAATAAGACAGATTGTGCATCCTATTTTGGGTGCATATATTAATGTGGTTATTTGCGGCCTGTGTGTTTCTGGGGAAGGAGGTCCACAGTTTTCCCAGAATCTGATAATGTATCTGCAATCCCAGCAATAATCACTGAATTGCTCTCTTCTTTAATCAAACTGGAAGAGGAGCATTTAAAGGGCCGGACCTATCGAGATCAGCCCATCTGGAATGGACAGATGTGGTTCAGTTTTCTCATGCGCTGGAGGTGATGGAAGCAACGCGCCAACTCCGTCCTGATAAAGCCAAGTTCTGCTAGATCTCGAGTTCATCCAAAAGTGACGTCCGGACATGAGGAATGCTGGCAGGAACCACCTTTGTAACGAAAACAAGCCGCTTTTGAATTCCCCAGCCGGCCGGGGCTCATCTTAAATTTCTGCCTCTCCCTAGCTCAGCAACTTTGGAAAGGAAGTCCATCAGGAAACACGGAGGTCCCTTCTTCTTCCTCCTATGAGTCAGGAATCTGCACGGCCAAAAAGACTTAACAGCGCCGAGCGTGTAAAGGGAGCAAAGTTCAACGTATGTTTTCAGATTCACCGTTTCCTCTCCATGGAATTCCTGATCTAAGAGGCAACCAGCACCCCTTGTCAATGAAAGCGTCCTTCCCACTAACAGCAAACCCGCACGGCTCAGCGCCAGCGGGACGGGAGCCAAAATGAGGCCACTCCAAAATAACAGGTCTCCATATGCTTGTGTGAACCTTGAGATAACGTATAAAGACAAAACCTTTTTTTTTTTAAAAAAGAATACTCGAAATAAGAATATGGAGGGGTGGGAGAATCTCCAAATTAGAGATTGTCTCTTCCACAGCATGCTGTCTCAGTACAGTGGGAAGATTGGGGATGCATTCTCTTAAGTGATCTTACTCAGCACAAGAGTTAAACTTCAACTAGTTTTTTGCTTATCACATTTCCTTCATTTTTGGGGAAATGACTCCAGTAAAAACAGTGCTTTTTCCTTTTTGGTAGTGAAGTGTGTGCAGACACACAGACACTTTCTTTTACAGTGGGGCTAAAGGCACAGAGCAGACATAATTCTTACTTATTGGGATATTTCCCCAGCAATCAGACAAACCAGGGGTCCACCATAAATATGTCTATGCAAGAATAAAGTCATAGTGCTAAAGCTTCTTGGCCTGCAAAGCACAGCCCTCTCTGTGTATGCAAAAGTAAGCCCTGATTCAAGAGCATCCTGCTCTGCAAAGCACAGCTCTATGGTATACTTATCTATGCAAGTATAAAGCCAAGTACAACATTTTTTGGCCTGCAAAGCACAGCTCAATTCTATACATGTGAATGCAAGAAAAAGCTCTGATGCAAAAGCACCCTGGCCTGCAAAGTGAAGCTGAACTATACACTCGTCTATGTAAGAATAATGCGTCAGAGCTTCCTTGTCTGCAAAGCACAGCTCAATTACACACATGCCTACCAAGGAGTGAGATCCAGTGTGCAACTAGTCCTGGTGTGCAACTCAGTTCAATGCATGTCTACCCAGAAGTTGGCCCTTGGGCAACAGATTTCTGGGCTGCACTAGCCTTCAGTTCCAGGCATGCTGGCTCAGGAGTAAGCCCCAACAAAACAGCTTCCCAAACTGAAAACTAGAGCTCAGCACTCTGTGTGTGTGTGTGTGTGTGCGCGCGCGCGCATTTGTCTTCATATATAAACAGAAGCATGAACCTATTAACCTCCTGCCCAAAACAGGATATCCTGCAGCTCCCAACTCTGGGACAGATGGCAGCCTGGCTAACTTTGCACAAAAGCAAAAAGAACCCAGAGACTTTCAACATCTCCAGATAAAAACCTAAGCCACACAGTTTTGCAACTTCCAAGAAGGGTGGAATATCAGAGCCAAAAGGTCTACTTGCAACTATGGATAGGGGAGAAACTGGTTTGGTTAAAATTTAATGGGAAGTTAAAAGCGGGGCAATTTTGGAGCCGTAGTCTAAGAAACGATTCTCCCACCCCAAGCTCTGGTCCAGAAAACACAATAGGATAAGATACAGATCATAATGAAAGGCTGAAGTGCAACTGAAGCATTAAATATTTCCTCTGAGACAAAAAATGCAAAAGAACAATTGCAATTAAAACATAAGATACTTCTATATCTGAGACAAAAAAATAAAGCAGCATGGGCAGCTGAAGGGCGAGATATTTCAGCACCCAAAATAAAAAATTCCAACATGGACCAACACGGAATGCAATGTCCAATAAACCACAATGTACACCAGTCCACAATTCCTGTTTCCACTGTATTTGCCTAGAAGAACTTATTAATAAACTGTGTCCATGTTTGCATTTATCTGACAGACGTTGGGCCTCAGAACGGTGATGACGATCGGATCATATAAACCCAATGAATGCCTCTAACACTTAAAAAATAATAATACTCAGGATGGAATCCTTTTAACACACAATGCCAGAGTAGGACTGTAACTCTTCACCAAGTTTCAGCTTGAAGGAAGGAATGAGTAAAGCCAGGAATTTCCTTCCCATTGAGAGAAAGACTTTAGAAACACAGTTTTCGAAGCCTATTCGTAATTCAGGACTTATTTTGTGCAAAATTCACACACGATTGTTTAAAAAAAAAAATACAGAAAGCAACAGGTCAGTACAGGAAGGATGGTGTATTCTGGCACGGTCAAAATGTGGATTTGTAAGCTGAACATTGCCTAGGAGGATTTGGGACTTGTAGTTCCAAAAAATAACCGCGGAAAGCTGGGATAGTGGCTCCCTACGAAAACCGGCCCCCATTTGATACATTTGCTGATTCGAAATTCAGGGCTGTTCCGATTCCAAAGACTTTGGAGCTGTTCTTACTGGGGAGAGTCTTATGCAATGCTTAATCCTTTTGCTGCTCATTAGTTGTTTCCTTTTCCTGATTCCTTTTCTTGGAATTATAAAACATCAAAGCACAACGAGAAAGTCCAGCGATCAAATAATTAACTCTGTCGTATTTCCCCTCCTCCATCGCCTTATGCACACAGAAGCCACAGTTTCCGACCCTTCAGAGATGCAAAGTGAATAATTATATCATGGAAGAAAGTCAAGAAAAAGTTTAGGTCTCTCAGCCCCACAAGAGGACCCTCCCATCTGGGAGAACTTTTCTTCTCCTCCTCACCACCCCAGGCCACACCAGACCAATGCAGATGTGCCAACAACCATGAATGACTTTTGTGGGACTCTGCCACCTTACCCACGCCATGCGCCAATTCCACATTTCCACCGGCATCCTTTGCTCACAGAAGACACGGAGCCATTCCTGGGCAAACCTGAAATCCCTTGTGTGCAAAACCAGGCAACGCAGACGGGCCAAAGATTCGCAGGCTGCCCTTATTTTTAAAATCTCAATTAAAAGCCTTTTTTTTGCTTCCCAAAGCTTTGGGGATTTTAGTTTAATACTGTTTTATAACCGTGTGCATTTTGATTCCATGTACTTGGGAGTTCGTTTTATATTGTATTTTGGATAATTCGGTTTGCAATTGTTTGGTATGGTTTTATGAGTCCTTCCTTCCCTCTGTGTTTGTGTGCATAGACATGTATTTTAGACTTTGGCAGTTTTGGCTTGTTTTGCTTGTAAAGGGCCAGGTACGTGGATGGAGCTAGATAACAGATGGATGATGAAGATGATGACGAGGGCATCTGAGCTTCCCACCATACATACATTCCCCATTCAGCCTTGGGGTCAGACCCAACACAAACCAAAGGATCCATTTGGGATAACATCCGATGGCTTGCATGTTGTTAACAGTAGTGAATCTGTTTTGGGGTTTACTCTGAACTTTAAAGGATCTGTCTGAGGTCCTGAACCCTCTTCCAAGTTCAGGATACTTCCTTCAGAGTTTAGACCAAACCCTGGACTCAGTGCTCCATTGACATGGAAACAAGCCCTGGAATAAGTTGTTATAACTTCAAGAAGATCAAGATCTTCAACAGGTCTACCTGAAAGCAAAGATCAGAAAGGACAGGAGGGGAGACGTAGCTCAGGGATGCTGCAAACGCTGCCAGCCACTGTTTGTCAAACTTACTTTCTGGAGTCCTTGGAATCCTGTCGAATCCCGGGATTTGCAGTTTAGGGAGGGGCACTGAGAACTCTCAGGCAGAAAGCTTTATAGCTTAGCCAAACTATACATCCCAGAATTCCATAGGATGGTGCCACAGCAGTTAAAGTGGAATCATAGTGCTATAACTGTGTGTAGAATTAGAGGGGTCCTTAGTGTATGGAATCTTCCTACATTCCTTTATTCTCTGCTTAAAACTATTTTATTCCGTGGGTTTATAATCCATTCAAAGTGGCCAAAAAGTTATACTTCTGAGGGTGGGGAAAAACAGATGAGTTTGTTTTCCTGACTCCCACAGGAGAAAACTCTGATTCAAATACCTTAAAACTTTGAACTGATTAACTCCTCCGATTAGAATTAAGGCTATTTTCTCACATCCTTGCCATTCCAGGTCACTGGCTCCGGCAATGAACACACACACAGGGTTGGCCAGGGAAAAACTTCTATCCCTCCCTGAGAAATTAAGTGTCAACATATTTAGAATAAAACCTAGGGTGTGGTGCCGAATGCTGGGAAATCACATAACTTCCATGTGTGCAATGTTTTAACAGCTTTCATGCTTCTCCTGATCAGTGGCCATCGGAGTTTGGACAATCAGGTCTTTAAACAACTCCTTTAGGTCTAGCCTTTTAATTTCTGTAAAAGCAATGCTATTCCAAGTGCTCAGCTACTTTTCAACTTAGAAAAAGAGAATTTTGGACATGACTATAAGGACAGTTGAGTCTCGACAACCCATGCTCTTATAACTGTACTAATTTATCAGGCATGACATGTTTTAGCTTCTTGGTATATAGCCAAGGGGTGCTAGAAGAAGGGAAATATAATGTTTACTCTTAAAAACTATTGCCAGTATTTGGGGTGTACATGTACAGAATTGAGCTGTGCTTTGCAGGCCAGGAGCATGTCACGTCCTGGCTTATTTTGCACATATACGCATAAAATTGGCTGTGCTTTGCTGGTCAGGAGCATGTCATGTCCTGGCTCATTTTGCACATATGTGCATAAAATTGGCTGTGCTTTGCTGGCCAGGAGCATGTCACCTCCTGGCGTATTTTGCACATATGTGCATAAAATTGGCTGTGCTTTGCTGGCCAGGAGCACGTCATGCCCTGGCTTATTCTTGCACACATATGAATAAAATTGGCTGTGCTTTGCAGATCAGGAAGGTCTTGTACATGGACTTATTTATGCACAGACATGTCCTAGGAAGCTGATTATTCTTAATCATTATATATTCTCAAGTGATTACACATTGCTCAAAATCAGACAAACAGCAGCTCCCATCCAAAATCCAGCAGGGATTTCACTTCTGGAACACACTTGCCCTGAACGGTATGTTTTCCTGGCACGCTGGCTTAAATCCTTCCCTGCCGTGGAATGGCAGGGGCATCGCAGTGCCCTGCATAGGGGTGAAGAATTTGGCAGATGCAAAGCAATGCCAGAAGCATCCAAACTTCTGTCAATGCAGAAGCGAGAAAAACTGGGAAGGCATGAGCGAGCCAACACGAGGCCCTTTGTGATCTCTGAGCTTCTCTACACTATATACTTACTGCAGTTGGATGCCACTTCAACTGTGGTGCCTCAGTCCTACCGAGCCCTGGGATCTGTAGTTTTTGAGAATTTGTTATAGCAGAAGTTAGAAAAATATGACCATTGGCTCCCAAGGCTCTTTTTGTGCCCCTGACAGTTTTGAGCATGGAGAGCAATTCCGCCACGCATTTTAGTACCTCTGAGCCACTTTAAGCTCAGGAAGGTCTTTTTCCCCCTAACAAGAAGTTGACCTCTGGGCCACTTCCAGTTGTTAAAAAAAAGAAAGAGAGCCTCACCTGAGCCTAGAATGGTATGGGAAGGTTGCCCCAATGCCTCCTAGAGGGTATCTGGAGGCATTTATGGCAAACCAACCAACCAACCCAAAGTAGTTTCCCCTTGTCTATGGATTTGCTCTCCATGGTTTCAGTTTCTTCCCTCCACAACTCACCTTCCTCCCTCTGCCCTGATCCATCCTCCAGCAGCCTGCTCCAGGTTTGGCCACCTACCTTTTGTTGGCCTGCCCCCAATTTAACTGGAGAGGGGAAGGTGCCCAGCCAGCTAAGAGACTTTGCACAGTGCATGGTCCAAAACAAGCTGAGAAGGGACATGACGCACCAATCTCACCGAGAGACCTTGCAAGCAGCCCACATGCGGTCCGCAGCGGGCCTCCAAGATTCTCCCATGTTCCCTCCAGGAAGAAGACTGGATGCTGCTTTTCAAAAGTTTCAGATTTTGGAGCATTCTGGGGATTTTGAGTGTTCAGATAAGGGATGCTCCACCTGTAGTCTAGACTTGAACTATGCAGGGCTTTATAGGTCATAACCAGCACTTTGAACTGTGCCCAGAAATAAACAGGTTGTCCTATTTAGAAAGCCAGCCACAGTTCACAATCCTTAAGCACAGTCTCTTGTAGCAGCCTTGGCCAACATTTACAGAAACCTCGTTTATACTCAATTACTGTTCTTGTTTCAGCCATCCAAGTCAGCAATACATTCAGGGTATCCGTTCAAGGAAGTATCCAGCGGTGTAGTCAGCACATGAAGCAAGCGTCAAGGTCTTCCAGGAACACGAGCCACGGGACAAAACAAGAACCTGTTGCTTCCACCAGAATTGGCAGTTATCTGCAACAGACGTCTCCCTGCCCTGCCTCTGGTATTTATTGGCCAGCAGCGTCCCCCAGCTGGCTGCCTGATTAATAAGATTTCCCTGTATAAGTGCTCTGAGGCTCATAGGTTCTCCCTTTCTTCTGGCTACCAGATAAAGAAAGCCAGGACACTAAGAGACACCTTGGTCTGGCCAGGTATTGCTGTCTTGGGGTCTTCCAAAAATAAGCACAATCTTGTCCTCTTCTAGCTGGGAAGCTACAAAGGATGCTCATTATTTCCCCTCATGTGGCACAGAGGGAGAAGTTCTGCAGCTGGAAACAGAAGATACTCGGCATAGTTATGAGGGGAGTGGAAGTTTCAAAAGGAAGATTCTTGCCTTTGTTTTCAATTTTTTTTAAAAAAGAAAATCTCAGCATCCAACAGGAATGTTTCTTCAATAGTGGTCCAAATTTCCCACCCTGGATTTGCTTCTGCAGTCTTGGAGAACTAGAGCCTTACTGTGCGGAGCAACACACTAGATTGCAAATGTCATACCAAAGCAACTGAACTTAATCATCATCATCATTAGTATTAGTATTATATTCAGTATTATATCAGTATGATATATTTAATGCATATGTACGTACATATGTGCATGTATATACACACACACACGCATAATATTTAAACGTATTTATTTATATTTCCCCCCCATCTGTTACTCAAGACACCTTACAAAGGCTAAAACAATTGCTTTTGTTGTGTTCTGCCTCCAAATAATTTCTGACTTACGGCAACCCCAAAGCAAAGCTCTCTTGGCAAGCTTTGCTCAGACAGGGCTTGCATTTGCCTCCTTCTGGGGCTGAGAGAGTGTGACTTGCCCAAGGTCAATCGGTGGGTTTCAACGGCTGAGAAAGGATTCGAATCCTGGTCTTCCATGCGTCCTAGTCCAACACTCAAACTCACGACTTCTTGGCATACAGAATTTTCTTTAAAAAATTGAACTAATGATAGAATTAGAAGCAGTTAAAAGTAAGACGATTAAAAAGAACGTGATTAAAAAGAACCCCCAGCAAATGACCATCCAGCCTCTGTTTAAAAACCTCCAAAAAGGAGGAGACTCCACCACACGCTGAAGAAACCGTGCCAGCAGCTTCTTCCTCCATCTGAGACAAAAGTCAAACAATCATTTTTAATTTGGGTATAACAGATGGGGGTGGGGGGGAAACCAATGTGTGCACTTTAAAAAGTTATTAATTTTTGCTGCCAAATGAAGCAGTCGCCCTGAAAAACCATGAATAAGATCCCTGCCATTTGGCTTCCTCTAGAAAGGAAGCGACAACATTAAAACCAAGAGAGAAAGTGAATATTTTATGTCCCTTTCTCCTTGATGTGCGGAAAAAGAGCGCACTGCTGCGGGATGGCAAAGGCTTTTTAAAAATGCATGCTAACACAGGCGTTCCGTTTTGCAGAGAGAGAGAGAAACGCACGGTCCAACTATTATGCAATTCCTTTTTTCCACCCTTATTTTTAAAAGGTTACACATCAGAACACAGACCAAACGAGCATCAGACAAGATGCTCTTCTTGAAACCGGGGAGTTTAACTTTTTAAATTGGGCTTGGAGAAGAGGTACTGGCCTAGAAAATGAGCTTAAGCAATCGGATATGGGAAGAATGTTTCTTTAGCCAGACCTGACAATTGAGATTCAACCAGGCTTCCACAGAGAGAGAGACTGGCATCCGATGCCCGAATCCAGCATATGCCGTCGTGGCAAGCTGTAGAAAGGGCTCTATGGGTGAACAGGACAACACAGAGGACAGGATCAGAAGTCCAAGTGGCCTTAACTGATAAGAGAGGTGGGCCAAAATGTCAAAAAGGGGAACTGTAAGGTAATACACTTGGGCAGAAAAAAATTTGAAATGCACTGATATGGGTAAGGTGGCCCCTGGGTTGACCACAATACATGAGAAAACAATCTAGGAGTCTTACTAGACCACAAGCTGAACATGAGTCAGCAGTGTGAAGCGGCAGCTAAAAAAGCTAACGCAATTCTAGGTTGTATCAATAGCAGTATAGTGTCTCAGTTGAGAGAAGTAATAATGCCACTCTGTTCTACTTTGGTTAGACCTTGGTTGGAACAGTGTGTCTAGTTCTGGACACCACAACTGAAGAATGAGATTGACAAGCTGGAATGTGTCCAGAGGAGGGCGACCAAAATGGTCAAAGGCCTGAAAACCATGAAGTCCTATCAGGAGTGGCTTCGGGAGCTGGGGATGTTTAGCCTGGAAAAGAGAAGCTGAAGAGGTGACAAGACAATCATGTTTAATATTTGAAAAGATGTTATACTGAACATGGAGCAAGTCTGTTTTCTGCTGCTCCAGAGACTAGGGCATGGAGCAATGGATTCAAACTTGGGGAAAAGAGGTTCCACCTAAATGTTAGGAAGAGCACCGTAAGGCCCACACTTTACCTGCCCCAGCTCTACGGAGTCCTTTTATATCGGTCTGCCCGTTGCACAACATGAAAGTTTTCCATTAAGTAGCAAATCCCTCCTATTAAGAAACCACAAGATTTTTTTTTAAAAATTGGTTCCTACAGAGAAGAAAAAGCAACTGAGCATCACGAGATTTACCACAAAGGTCAGTGTTTCCTTCCCAAGGTCTCCTCCATGTTTTAAAAGCCTCATGCTGTAAAGTGAAAAAGATCCATATTTTGCAGGCTGGAAAGTTCCTTGTGTTTGAGACACGAGATACCCCATTTCTGCAAGGCTTGTGGCCCCCAAGAAGAAGGGTTGGAAGTTCTGTACCCCTACCAAAGTTGCTGAGCTGCAATTCCTAGCATTCCTCATCACTGGCTATGCTGGCTAGGGCTGCTGGGAATTGCAGTCCAACAACGTCAGTCTCACCAGAATACTGGGAGTCGTAGTCCAAAAAAAAAAAGTAATTCTTCCCTACCTCTTGGTTTCATCTGCACAGTGAGACAATCTCCTGCCTTGGCAAAGTATGTCCCAGGTAAAAAAAAATATCCAGGGAGAGGTCCAAAGGATCCCCTTATTTCCATTCTCCTGCTGTGAATTTGCATTACAAGAGGAGAATCATTACGCCCTGCTGAGATCCAACCATGGCTTCATTTAATGAGGATTTTTAAGAAAGGAAAATGGAATGCATAGCACTCCTTAGTCACTGGGATTTTATTCTAAGCAAACAAAAATCGGTAATGTTCTGGGTGTGTTTTCTCGAGTGGGAGTATTTCATCCATTAAATGGGAAACAGCTTTGGGTTTTGTCCACAAACAGAGCTGTTGGGTTAAGAAAAGGGGGGAGGCAGAAAGAAAAAGGGAGGAAAGGAAAGCAGGCGAGAGAGACTAAAATATTATCTGAAAATGTTGTCGTTTCCAACTGGTTTAATTCGGTCCCTACAAAAGTGAGGGTGACTAACATGTAACCGTGCAACAAAATGCAAAAAAAGTTGTGGATCCAACAGGCTACATAAAACAAGAAAACTATGCATGGATATATGCGTGTGTGCATGCACACATGTGCACACGAGAGAGAGCAGAGTGGTGTCATGGTTTGAATCTGGACTACAGCCTGGAGACCTGGGTTCGATTCCCCACTCCGTCGTGGAAATCCACCGAGTGACCTGGGGCAAATGTCACACACTCTCAGCCCCAGAAGACCGTGTGAAAGGTTTGTCTTAGGGTCGCCATAAGTGAGAAATGACTCGAAAGCACGCAACAGCAACAACTTTCTATCTCTCTAAGGTTTTTCCTTCACTGAAAACAGAGAGAGATCTACAACCAACAGCAAGACCAACTCTTCCCCGGCTTGGCTGTCCTTCCATTGTGGATTTTGTGCAAATGAAAACCGATGGGCTGGAACACTTATCGCCCAAGACTACGTCCCATTGTGTTCAACCAGGTTACTCCCAGGCAAGCAGGCAGCTGTAAGTTTCCACTCCCTCTGCAACCGCTGAGGTCAATGAAGTAAAACAGACCAAAGTCACTTAGATCCAAGGATTTCATGCTTAGCTAAAACCCAAATTGCAGCTAAGTTAAAATATCTATCCCTATTACGGCATGTTATTTCAAGCTGGCAAGAAAGCCAGCGCTCAATAGAAGCGTTCTATATTTCACCGTAAGAATGGTGGTGGAACAGAGCGAAGGTTTCATGGATCGTGATTCTGCCGTGCCTTTTGGGAAACTCACAGCAAAGAAATAAGGGCAAGAGGTCCTCCCCACAGTTGATGGGCCAACAGTTGCCATTCCATGTGGCTGGCACGAGCAGCAGCCACTCACTGACTTATTCTCCATGAATATTATTCTGAAACCATCCAAGTTGGTGGCCAGTATGACAACCGGAGGGACTGAACTCCGTAGTTTGGACCAAGTGCTGTCTGCACAGTTGGACATCCACATTTGCTGAGGTTCAAGGTGCAGGACCCCTGCAAAGGTGGAAAGCCACAAATCTCAAAATGTGGGAAGGGCATTTGGGGGCAATTTTCTACCCCTGCTGGTTGACTATGGTTTTCAGGATGACCTTTGCCCACCCGTGTCCGAGGCATTGCTCTCATTCTACCCAACCCATGATGGGAAAATCCAAGGGTAACCGAAGAGGGGGCATTAAGTAGACCGTGCATGCAAGACTGGCTTCTCAAATGACAGCACAGACTTTGAAACAACCAGCAGGAAGTGAGTGAGGAAGAGAAATGGGAAGCCAGAGCAAAGTTTAGCCAAGACCAGCAGAAAGTTCAGTTCCAGAAAGCTGAGAAAGGCAGGATTTCAAACCGATTTGCCTAGAAGTTCAACACAGTAAAAACACAACGGAAGCAAAGTTGGCTGTTTTAAGGGACAATGACCTCTCCATTCATAAACCTCAAGGATCTCCCTGTCATCTGAGCAGTGGAGGAGGAACAGCACGAATTAAAGCAAAAGGGAAGAAGAGGGGTAGAGAAGGCCAAATTTTCCAAGCAGCATAGCCCACATTTTGAAAAATCATTTCCCTGGAAAGAACATTCACCATTAGAGATTTTCACACTCTAGTGGTTTCATTAACTATTCAAACTACTACATTAACTGCATCCAGTCAGAAAATGTTGTTACCGCCACATCCTGGTTTGGTGCGGGACCTTTTAATAAATTAAGCCTCCATGCTTGCCTGCAATTTCCTCTCATATATATATATATATATATTCCATTAAAATGTTTTGCAAGACACATTCAGAACAGGGGTGTGCATTGCCATTTCGTGGCTGAGAGATTCCGAGGAGTGCAGTCCAAGAAGAAAGAAAGCAACATTTCCAAATAACCAAATCTGTGAAAAACAAACCTGCAAATGTGGAGGGCCAACTGTACGTGGTGTTCTGGATGGAGAAATAACCCCACCTGTATGCTGTGGGATGGAAAGAGTAAGAGGACAACTTGGTTAGTGCTGCCAAAGAGAGAAAAAGAGAACTGCATGACTTCGGCTGCAGCTCATCCCAAGAGAGCCGGGTGTTTCCTGTAAGTAAGTGAATTGCTCAGAGCACTTGAAAATTGATCAAGATGAGCTCATTTAAAATCTCTGCCTATCTTTTTTTTTAAAGTCTGGGTGAGAGGGCTGATTTCAAAAGGATGCTTTGCAGGCGTTGTCATAAAGCTATAACGTGAAAGCCTCATCGGCCTTTTAGCTAACGCGCAGCCGCCATGACATCACACTCTGCAGCAGCCGGGAAGATCGATACCAAGAATTGAAATTAGCCTGATAATGCAAGTGCTGATGTATTCCAGGTTCAAGGAACCAACAGGTTTTAAAAGGCCGTGGCAAGGTTTTGGTATTTTTAATTAAAATACAGTCTCAAAAAATGTCACCAAGTTCAGAAAATGAATGCCGCCATCCATGTTTTTGGGGTCCACAATATCCTGCAGTTATGTTAGCAATCCGGAGGTAACACATTTATTAAAAAACCTTATTTACCATAGATCTCCAAAAAGCGCATTAGCAAAAGAGGAATTTCATCTTAGAAGAAAGACTCTGGCAAGGACGTTTATACAAGAAAAGCTCATAACATCCTTGCCATGAGCAAAACTATATTGCTTGGAAGGGTGTCAAAGCCTTAAATTCTCCAAATAACAAAGAAAAAGTAATCAAAGATACACACAACATTCCCAGCACGCCTGGAAGACAAATACAGTTTGCAAAACACGCGGTGGGAAAAAGAAGGATCGGAGACCAGTGGGCTCTGGAAGTGGAGTCGTTGTCTTCTCCAAGTTCCATTTTAAAGTTGGAACATAATTCAAGATACCTGCCAAATCCAGGGACATGGTTGTCTCAATCAATTACTGGAACCATAATAGGTGGAGAGCAGGTGGAAAACAGCACCTCTCCTTGGACCCACGGCTTGATTTCTGCCATGCATTTGACTGGAAAATTCTGGAAATCCAAAAGGACACAGCAGCATTCAAAAAATGTGCTACCGCGATGCATCCCAGATGTGCAAGGCGCATGTACCAGAAACAGGGAAGAGGCTGGAAATGCAAAATATGTGAGTAGGTTTTTTTCTCTGTGATGAACTGGGATCAACACCCCCAGATCTGGGAGAGGGTGGGGAAAGGGCACCTGATGCTTCCTGATAAGGGTTTCTTAAGAAGCCAAAGACTTTCACTTTCAAGAATGGAAGGACTCCACTTTGGTCTCAGCCATCTGGAAGCGGAGTGGAAAAGAATTCTTCTCCCGAGATCCAGATTTTATCCTCTACAGGACGTGGTGTGGAAACAAAATTGCATCGGCGTTTGTCATCCCTGTGCAATCGTAAACACATATGGTCTTATGTACATATGTCACATTTTTCCTCTTCTGTATGTTTTGGTGGATTTATTACACATTGTAATACAGTTGTATACAATGGAGTCTTTGTTGGTTTTGTTGAAAATTATCTAAAAGAGGGCTGGGCAACTGTGGTAGGTCCAAGACTTTCTGCCTGGATTGCCAAAAATGTTGGGAAAAGAAACAACAACCCAGAATTGGAAGTGACCGCGAGTCCTCTTCTGATTTTGTAAAACAGACATTTTGGTGGGTTAAAACGGAGCGAGAAGAGACTCCAAGAAAAGGTTGTTCCATATCTCCAACTGTCCTGTTGTTCCATATCTCCAACAATGTGTCAAAGGTTGTTCCACATCTCCAACTGTTTTGTCAGGACAGTCCCAATTAATCCTCTGCTCTCCCAGTTTTTCAGCTGTTTTCAAAATGTCCCAGCACCTCTCTCCTTCTCTTCCCTCTTCTGCCTTTGTCCTCAGCTTGCTTCAGTTGCTGCAAACTGAAGTAAGTGTGCAAAAATAATCTGTACTCAATTAGCTCCATGGGTGGAAAGAGAGGAGGGTAGGAAGTGGACTCTCACCCTTCCTAGGCAGCTCTTGCAAAAGCAAACTCCTGCAGCCATTCTTCCTAACAACTTTTGCCATCTTGACCCCACTCAGACATTGCTCAGTCCCACATTTTCTTCTGTGAATTGCTGGAGGATGCTCAGTGCACCTGTTTTATAGTCAGAAAAGGGGGTGGTCTTTGGGGCTTAGAGGGACTAACAGAGCCTTCGAGGGCACACCTGGCCCCAGAGATGCCTTCTGCCCATCCCAGTTTAATGATTCAAGATGGCAAACCACACATTGAATTATTCAATGTCTGGGCACATTCGTGTGTTTGAAACACCACAGCTCGCTCTCTCTGTCCTCTTTAACATTCTCTGTACTTCACGTTGCTTATTTCACCGCGGTTGTTCCCCAAACGCTCGTTTTTAGACGCTTCGTCAAGCACAGTTCTTAATTCCTCATCAAAGGCCTCAAGTGTCCTGCGTGAGCTTTCGTCATAATAACTCCTTCAGCGCAAGAACAGATGGGAGCTCCTGGGAGGATGCGGCTACAAGCCGACAAGTACACCCAAAAAAGGAGGAAAATTAAATTGCGGTGAGTTGAGTAGAGCCACATCTGTGCGAGAGGTGAGCATGGATACTCTCCGCAAAAAGGTATCCACAATCACCACTCCATTCTGCCTTGGTCAGGCCCCACCTGGAAAAATCCTATGTCCAGTTCTGGCCACCACAATTCAAGAAAGATATGGACAAGCTGGAAGGTGTTCAGAGGAGGAGGATCAAAATGAGAAAAGGCATGGGAACCATGAAGCCCTGTGAGGAGCAGCTCAAGGAGCTGGGTATGGTTAGCCTGGAGAAAAGAAGGTTAAGAGACAACACAATAGCCATGTTTAAGTATTTGTAGGGATGTCCTATGGAAGATGGAGCAAGCCTGTTTTCTGCTGCTCCACAGACTAGGACACGGAGCAATGGCTCTGGAGCTGGGTGCATCACACAGCTCCAGAAAACACTGTGATAGGTTCACCTGTGGGTCATCCTAAATTGGAAGTAACCTGAAGGCACACAACAACATCAACATTGTACAGCATCCATATACTGAAAGTATACACAACTTTGCAGAATGCAGAATGAATACGGAATCCAAGTCAAGAATTTTATAGCCCAGGAAGAATTTGGAGCAGGTGAGAGGGAAAGAAAGAATCCAAAAAGAGCAAGAGTTTGGTTCTGGGTTGTGTGTGTGTATGCATGCTTGTGTGCATGTACATACACAAAACACAAAGGCATCGTCCCTCTTGTAAGAATTCTGACCCTTCTCGATGAAATTTTCCTTCAGTTCCCAAATTTCTAGCATTTGAGAAGGTGAGAAATGGAAAATTGTTCACACCCAGAACTCCTTTATTTACTGAGTTTGCATTCGCTTGGTACGACTGTCCCCCCTTTTTTGTGGGATGCCTTAATTCTATTTCTAAATGTCTGGCTGAAGTTTTGAGTTACTGCAGTGCTAGAAATTTTGGGGCTGACTGAAAAATTCATGGGGTGGGGGCAGAATTCTTAAGCAGGACAATGCCCTTGATTTTGCCCCCACTCCTGTAGCTCTGCCCTTGACAAATGGATGTATTTTTTAAGCATTCCATAAATTGCAGGAGAGACCACCTGCTTCCCCGAGAAAGCCCAAGATAGCTGCCAGCCGATCCACATTTTTCCAGGGACCCCTGAAACGCAAACTGAATGAGAACGCCCCATGCTGTATTTTTTTTTTTAAATTGTTGAATGGGCCTTTCAGCCCTAAACGAAATAATTCTTGCCCATGCACACTGGGGGCTTAATTGCCCTGATAAGCATGCCATTTGTCATGCATGGATAATTCAGGACCACCCTTCAGCCGTGGCATTTCTCAGCAATTGTTTCGTAACCACATACCTCTCTAGGAACCCACGGGAGCGTCACGAATTCCTCCACAAAGGCACAAAATCACTCAACGCCACCATCCTAGGATTAGGGAACAGCTCCTCGGAAGAATGTGCAGCCATTGACCTGATCCGTTAATTCTGGGCCGGTGTCTCCAACAGTGGACAGTTTCTCCCCAATTGAGATGGTGCGTCGGCATGACAGAAGCCCCTCGCTGTTGAGACCCCAATCCAGCAACTCTTAATGAAGCAATTGTCTCCTGTAGTTTTAATAAAATCCCACCAGGGCTGTCCAGTCAGGTTGCAAAGTCTGGTTCCTTCCCCGTTTTGGGTATTTCTGACCCACGGCTGCAAAAGTTAGAGTACACTACAGTGTGGTTCTCAGGTTGCAAAGCTATTTCTGTCTGTTCAGCAATGCAGGCGGCGGTTACCGCTCTCAAGCTCAACATGCAAGCTCCAAGGGAAAAGATTACCGGAACTCCACTAATATATACTCTCCAAGGAGTCTGTCTCTGCACATGATGCATGCTTGCTTGCTTGCATGTACAAAGGGGTAGCTCTTTGCTTTCTGAAATCCAGTCTTTGCATTGTAGACAGACTTGATATTTCCACATGCGGGGCAAAACCCCAGCACCTTTGCTTACGTAACCAAGCATTATGCAAGCACACCACCCTGGGCCCACCACCCTGATCAGCATCTGGGATGACATTCCATTGTCTTGCACAACAGAGGTGAGGCATGTGTGGCCTTCCAGATCTGAAGGGCCGCAACATCCATCAGCCCCAGCCAGTGGTGAGGTACACTGGGAGTTGCAGTCCAACAACATTTGGAAGGTCACACGGTTTCCAAAATCAAGGTTTCCTTTCTGGAATTTTTTCCCCCAAACATTTTTGAGCCATGGTTGGTTGAATCCACGGATGCAGAACCCATGGATATGGAGGGCTGATTGTAATATCAGTTGTCCACAGGAGAAACGGACTTAGATCTGGAGTTTTTTAAAAATGAGAATCGCAGGGAAGTTCTCGTCTGGAAAGTGGCTTAGGACATACTTTACCTTCAGCGGGATGGTCAGATCGTGATGTACTGAAAGCAAAGAAAGCCGGATGAATATAGGACCACTCCAGAAGCAGCCAAGACAGGTTTCAAGAAAGGGGGATCCCCAGAATAACTCGACTCCAGCTGGAAATAAACTTGCGCGGAGACAGCCAGGAATAAACTGGTTTCTGTCTAGCAGGGAAGGTCTCAGGCCAGCACAGAAGAACACCCAGTGACCGGTTGCAGTCAATGGATTACTGCCATTAATAGCCTGCGTGTGGGCCTGCAAGTTGCATGTCAACATGCGGCAATCCCACGAGTCTCATGGGGTTGTCTTGGGCAAGGAAGACTTCAAGGCCCTTCAGCCATTTTCCAACTCTAAGGTCTTTGGGGCACTGACCCATTCTCCTGCTCAAGGCAGTGGGAGGACAGCAGCATCTCTCACACTGTTGGTGCAATGCCATTTTGGCCTTCCCACCGCCAGGCAACTTTTGAGCATACCTTCCATTACTTCTTGACCAGAGCATTTTCGGCACAGGCACACTGGGCTGGGGGTAGGGATTTTGAGTGCATTGGGGGTGAAAAATCATAGAATCCCAGAGTTGGAAAAGATCCCAAGGGCCATCCAGTTCAACCCCCTTCTGCTATGCAGAAGACACCATCCAAGCCCTCCCTTTGAGAGATGGCCATCCAGCCTCTCTTTAAAAACCTCCAAAGGAGACTCCACCACCCTCCACTGAGGCAGCATTTTCCACTGTTACTGCTCTGACCCTCATGAAGTTCTTCCTAATGTTTAGATGGAACCTGTTTTCCTGAAGTTTCAAGCCATTGCTTCCTGTCCTGGTCTCTGGAGCAGCAGAAAACAAGCTTGCTCCATCCTCTATATGACATCCCTTCAAATATTTAAACATGGCTCTCATAACCTTCTCTTCTCCTGGTTAAACATTCCCAGTTTCCTAAACTGCTTCTCGTTGGGCTTCATGGTTTCCAGGCCTTTTACCTTTTTGGTCACCTTCCTTGCTGAATTGTCATGCCTAGAACTGGACACAATACTGAGGTCATGAGCAAAGAAGTCTTCCTGGGGGTCCAAGGGTCTCCTCGCTCTTTGGGAGATGGGTCTCACTTCCCCCCATCACAACAGCTGCTAAGAGACACAAATCGCCTTCTGTGAACTTGTGTAACGAACTACGCAAAAGTCTCCAGGTAACGACATGGCTGCCCGCCTCACCTTCCGAACGCAGGAAGCCAATTAGGCAGAAGTGAACAGAAAGGCCTCGTTTAGGGAGGAAAAACACAGCAGGGCAGCCATTGACAAAGGCCTAACGAGGACATATCTCCTTTGCAACGTCTTTCTCTTCCCGTTTTGTCCTCATGAACCGAGCTCTCCGGACACCCACCTCCAACCCTGGGGAGATGCAGGAATGGAAGAAGCCCAGAGGATTATCTCAGAAAGTGGAAGGGTGGGAGCAGACCTCGGAAGGAGAGTTTTCCTTCAAAAGTCTTTCTATTAGGATGACGACAAAGGAGGCTGGAGCCAGGAACGCTCTACTGAGGAGGAGAAAGATGACAAGGATGATCTGGAGACGAGTGAAATGAAAGATCTGGAAAAGCCACAAAGAGAAATCACCACCAAAGATACTAAAACAGAGGAGAAATTCAGCCTCTAAACAGACAGATGGTCCTCCAGATGGGTTGGATTGCAACTCTCAGTATCCTTCGCCAGTGGTGATGCTGGCCAAGGCTGATGGGACCTAGAGTCCTCATACCTTGCTCACGCCTGCTCTAAGCAAAAAGGTGGGAGCAGGCATTTAATTGCCAGTACTGAAGATGTGCCTCGTTTGGATTAACGAGCAATCTCAGCAGCAGACCTCAACACTGTCTCCTCGTCTCCTCGCTCCCTGATCACATCTTTACTCCCTTCCCTCAGCTACGTTTGCATCCAAAAAGTGACTTCATCCTGGCTTGCTCCAGAGTGCAAAAAATTAAATTGCTTTAAGAGTCAGTGCCTGTCATCTTTTAAATACCCTTCGCCTAAGATGGTCTAAGGATCCCAAGAAAATAAACAGTTCTTGGAAAAGGAAGACATCAGCTAAAAAGCAAATCCATAGTGTCCTTTGCCCCCCCAACTGTGTAAAAAAGGAGGATTCCTTGCTTTTGGTCAGAAGGGTTATTCGAAAGACCAGAGAAGAATACCAGGTGGGTTGGGTTATCACAGTACCAGACCACTTCACTTCTTGCTATTTGCCATCAAATCGACTTGGACGTATGGCAGTGCTCTGAGACCTCCAAAAACCATGGCCATCAACTATCCTTCTTGGATCTTGCAACCTCGGGGCAGCCATGGCTTTGCCGATGGAGTCCAACCCACCTGTAAGGTAGTCTTCCTCCTTCTCTGCTGCCTTCCATTTCCTTCCAACATTTTATCCCCATTCTGAATTTGGACAAATCTGTTGCCTACCATTCTAGGGATGTGTCCCAACCATCTCGATCCACCACTACATGTTTTCTCTGAGAAGTGAGAATGAAGAAAGCTAAACACCTGGGCCTAAACTCAACTGCTAGTTTCAAATAGAGTGGACACGTTGGATCATCTTGGAAAACACGCAGCCCTCCAGATGTTGCTGGTCTACAGATCTCAGTCTTCCTCACCACTGGCTTTTCTGGCTATTCCAACCATATGTGACTTCAAGTCATCTGTTGACTCATGGTGACCTCATGAGTTTTCTAGGGGTTTCTTAAGCAAAGAATCCTCTGGGGTAGTTTTGTCAGGTCCTTCCCCTGAAACAGAGCCTACAGTACTTGATACCTGTGCGCAGTCTCCCATCCAAGGATTAACCAGAGCTGACCCTGCTTAGCTTCCAAGATCAGACAGGATCTGGTACCTTTGGGGTATTTAGGCCCCTCCAACTAAAGAAGACTCATTGGATCAGCTGCTGTAAAGTAAATCCAGATGATAGCAGACTATAAATCAAAAGAGCCCTGGTGGCGCAGTGGTTAAATGCCAGTACTGCAAGCCCAAAAGGTTGTGAGTTCGATCCTGCCGGGCTCCAAGGTTGACTCAGCCTTTCATCCTTCCGCAGGTCGGTAAAATGAGTACCCAGCTTGTTGGGGGCATGTATAGAAAAATGTATCGAAATACATGCTATTTGTAAGTTGTTTGCCGCCTCGATCCATATGGAGAGGCGGGATACAAATAAATAATAATAAAATAATAATAATAATCTGCAAGACCAGTAGTGAAGAATGCTGGGAGCTGCAGTCCAAGAACATCTGGCAGGCCAAATGATTCCCATCCCTGATTTACATAAATGCTGACTTATCATTCAACAGCTGGTTCAGTGGGTCTGCTCTAGCCAAGCCGAGCCATTGGAATTCCTCCATGGTTTAATCCTCCCTCGGACAGCTGGGGGGCTTAGCAGTGCAGAGCCCTGGCCCAATCCCACACGTCCCTTCCCTTCGTCATCCTTTTCCATGCAACACGCTAACCCCACCGCTCACTTATTTTCAACAATATTATTGGTTGGCTCTGTTCAAAAGAGCCGTTTATCACTGCATTCTCCTGCCAAGGACTGTCTAGTTTGAGCTCATGGCCAAGCTGGAACATCTTCCGCGGAAGGAGGTCAATTTTAGGTAAACGTGCAAAACGGAACTGCCTGCGAATCGATTGTTCTATGACACAACACGCAAGGAATCTCTTAATTAGGCAGAGGCTCACCGCCAAAGTCAGGGCTGGGTTGTCAAAATCCATAGCACAGAAATGGTCCTTATTTCTGCAATTCGTTCTCTCTTTGTGCCTCTGCCTGTATCCCCCTCCCCACTTTCCTTCTCTTTCCAAACAATAGTGCATGTAGGATCTTGACCATGCCATCGCCCCGTTCTATGACAAGTTACATGTTACAAGTTACACTGTTATTTCCCCCCAAAAGCAAGCAAGGAAAAGAAACCCATCCTACCCTCTCTCTTGCATACGTGGGCCCTTTCTGAGACGGTAGGGGGCTGGAACGTCTCCAACGGGGATCAATCTCAGCTTGGCAAGGGGCCACACCCAGGGGCTACCAACCTCTGGACAAACAGACCGTTGTTGACTTACGAACCACAGCGAGGATTCTTACTGTGATTCTGAGAGCAGCCCCCGAGCGCAACTTTCCGGAATCCCAACAATGTTATCTTTCTTTCCCATCTCTGTAGTACCAGATAGGCTCTGCATAGCGAAGCGTCAAAGATGGGCTTTGTGTACTGTACGCCTCCAAGAAGCAGGGTAGTATTATTATTATTATGATTATTATTTATTAAAAAAAGAGAGAGAGGAGAGATTTTTCAGGCATGCTTTTCCAGAGAAAGCAACCAACAACCGTAGTGATGTCACAAGCCTTGGTGCTACTTTAAGCAAGTGCTTAAAAGGCATGGCTGGATTGTTCAGAAGATAGCCAGTACTCTGCAGAAGAAGTGGAATTCTAGAGTTACTCATGATGTAACCAAACTTGGCTTGCAAATCTGTGTGGGCAGAACTGGCTCCAAGGTTGGGGAGGGGACTGGACCACATGCCTTTTTGCTCCCCCATCCTCTCACCCCAGTGAGTCCCCACCTCTCCAATGCCATCACCACCACCTTTGTTTGCTCTTTTCTTCTAAACCCAACCTAGAAAGCCAAGCGGGACCAAGTCAAAGCCACTGGTAGTTCATACAGCACCTTTCTTAATTGCAAAATTCACCACCACAAGGTACAGTGGACTCTCTGCTGGGATTTGGTCTCAGGACACCCTACGGATACCAAAATGCAAAGATCTGCAAGTTCCATTATGCACAATGGTGAAGTAAAATGGCGCAAATTATATAAAATGGAAAAACAACTCAAATGAGTGCTGGGGAGAGCACGAGGTTTTGGGAAGTGGTGGGAGGCTACAGCAGGGTAAGCATACATATCAGCATAGCTGCTTGGCACATGGCAAAATCAAAGTTTGGAAAAAAAATTTTCCTGAATATTTTTCAGCTTGGTTGGTTGAATCTGTGCATGCAGAACATGGGGGTGCAGAGGGCCAACTGTACTGCAATGACCATCTGCTTGGATAGCTTTAAACTCATGGACTGGAGACATTCATGGAAGCTGGGGTCATCCATGGCTTCAAGGAAAGATGGCTACAAATTATTTTTGTTAACAGCGGCAAGATTCCCCTCTGTACCAGTGGCTGGGAAGCATAAGATGAAGGATGCAGGTGACCTTGTCTACTTCTGGAAGACTTCTCATGGGCAACTGCTTGGCCACGGTGGGAACACAATTCTGGGTTCAATGGCCCGTTGGTCTAATTCAACATGGAATCATAGACTCTTAGAGCTGGAAGAGGCCTCAGGGATCACCCAGTACAACCCCTTGCCATGTGGGAATACACAACTACAACATTCTCGAAAGATGGCCACCCAACTTCCTTTTAAAGACCTTCAAGGATGGAAACTCCACCACTCTCCAAGACAACCTATTCCACATCAAACACCATCAAGAAGTTCCTCCTAATGTTTAGAAAGAGTGGGTTTCCACGGCTAAGTGAGGAATCTAAACCTGGTCTCCAGGGTCATAAACCAATGTTCAAACCACACAATGCTGGAGAAACCTGGGATTATAAGTCCAATCAACAACCACAACAAGAAGAAAAACAAATGAAGTGAGGAATAGCATCTCCCATATGCACACCAAGCTTCAACCAATTTCTCAGGGTGCAAAGAAATGGGACCCCAAACAGGGAAAACTAAACTCAAATTCCTACTTATGTCAGCAGAGCCTGGATTAAGAGGTCCCACTGCCCTGCCAAAGGTGGTGGCTTTCAGTTTGTCAACAGCAATCCTGCTCGGTCCGCTTCCACGAACAAGGGCTATAAAAGAAAAGGCATTTCAGCCCTGCAACTTTGCAAACAGAGTGGGCAGAACCTTTTGGAAGCGAGCGGCTCTTTCTGCTGATCACTGCTGCTGAATCGAACATTTCGGCTCCCCGAATGCTGAGGCAGCAAAAGCCCTCTCCCCCCTTCGTCCCCTCTGAATTTGTTTCCAGCTTCACGGACAAAAATTTCCTCCATAAAAGGTAATCCAGCTCTCGAGCTGCATCGTCTTCGGTTCACTGCTAAGGAGAAAATTAACAGGCGTCCCTGGGCCTATTATGTGCTATAGGCCATTATATACTTTAGCCGGTGACCCCAGAGGCTCACATAATTGGAACTAGGTGAGAAAATAGGAACTGAAGTAAGTTTGGATGGCTGTTCTCCAACCTGAAGGGGCCTCTTGTGTTCAATGAATTATCTACAGGAGGTGACACGTATTGTGTATAAGTCAGGAAATCGGCCCCAAAAACCTGGGTCAGCTTATCCACGGGTCAATGTAATTATTCTACCTTAACCCTGATCATAAATGGAACCATCCCATTCTCTGAAAGGCAGGAGCTCAGTCCATACTTGGGAGAACCGAAAAGAAGCACTACCCTCTCCTCCTCCGCGCCGCTTTTGGCTTTTTGGACCGCCTGGGTGGGAAAATGGAGGCAATGGTCTTTGGCACTTCCCCTCCAGGGAGCGTTGAGAGAGTAGAGGGGGTCACTGGCGCTTCTTTAGGATCTCCCAGGACAGACCAAGCTGTCACCTTTCTCCACTCTATTCAGAAAAGGGACTGGTTTCTTTCTTTTTTTTTTAATAGGAGTTAATACTGTACCTTAACTTTTATCAAAAAGGAGAACCATCTCCTTCTTTGAGTAGAGTGGCGAGAAGCCATTTTGAATGGCTGGGCAGGAAAACGGTGGCCAGGGGCAGCTGACCCGCTGAGGTGGTCCTGGCGCTTTCCCCTATCCGCAGAATGACCCTCAACTTATCCATGGATCACATAAAAGCCCCGTAACTTTGGCTCTCTTTGCTCTCTGCCCTTGGACCTAGAGACCAAGGATGCTTGGCACCTGGTGTGGGCACCAAAATGCCAGGTAAACAACTTCTCCCTCTCCAACCTCCCCCTGTAAAAACCCCCCATTTTGGATATTTCCCTGTGCAGAGACAGAGGCATAAAGAGGTCAGTTTCCAGAAATGGAGGACAGGCTTTGGAGTGATTTATTCCAAAAGGGAATTCACAGCCAGCTCACGAAGTCATTTTATTCAACCATGGGGCTATTAAAACTTACCAGCTTTGAGGGGGGCTGCCTTTGGGGCCAAGAGGAACGTAGTCATACAGACAAAAGCAAGTTTGACAACAGTTGAAAGAAAACTCTTGGTTCTGTTGCCAGTCCCAATGATTCACATAACACACACACTAATGCCTTGCGCATGAGATCTGCCTCCCTCCATACACCACTGATATCCTCTGTATTGTTTTATCTGTGCCCTGCCTTGTCCCCAAAAGCTGGGGCTCAAGGTGGCTTCTGTGATAAAAAGAAAAACAAGTAAGGCATACAAAACATTATGTTGAAAATGGAATTGAACCTTCAATAGATAAAAACATACTAAATTTTACGTCTGAAGTGGCAATAAAATGCCTACAGCCGTGATCCTGGAGCTATTTGATGGGTGGGACTGGGAATTTCCCCCCAATGAGCCAGGGACCAGAAGCAAATGTGTGCTCATCAGCTACAGGTTGATCCTCCCTTATCCAAAATGCTTGGGAGCAGAAGCAACTTTTCTCATCTTAGCTACACTCCGATGTCACTTGTTCACCTGTGTCCTGGTCTCCATCTGTGAAATGTTCGAGGGTAGGAATCTATGATTTCTACTGAGATGTGAGCCTTGTAGAATTATGAACCTTCATCATCACAAAGGCAAGTCCTTCTCCCCTCTTGACAGCTACTCCTTGCTTATAGTTTCCAGAGACCCAGCTGTGTTAAGTTGCTAATTTCTGCCACCTTGGCCACAAGCATCCTGGTTTTCATCTGTGTGAAATGCTGGAGGAGAACTACCCTAAAAGTACCAAACCTTGTCTGATCTTGATAGCTATGTAGGGTCAGCCCTGGTTAGGACTTGGGTGGGAGACCACCAAAAAAGGGCCCTAGGTGCAGGAAGCAATATTTCAGAGGAAGGAACTGGCAGAACCAACTGTGCATCTTTTATCTGAAATGTGGTCTTTATTCCTTGCAAGACCAACCGTTATCATTAAAGCAGGCCGTTTGCAAAAATGCATTTACAGTATCTGCTTGCTTGCTGCATTCTGTTCAGAGACTTTAGATCTTCATGGTGTGAAACGGAAATTTCCTTGGCCGGAGCACATTCCTCTTTCACGCCCCCCCAAACCCCTCCCCATCTTCATGAGTAATTGGATGCATTGCTGAAAACTGAGAGAGCGGGAGCAGTTCCCTGAGATAAAGCACAAATGTTCAACCTCCGGTTTCAACGCTGCGCACAGGTGCGGCTGCGCTGCTCTCGGAGACAAAAGCCACCTCTTTGGCAAGGACCGGTTCTCTCCCCCTCCTTGGGCTGCTATAAGAAAGCACAGCTGTCTCAAAAATGTCAGCTCAACGGAACCCATTCTTGACCGCCTCTGTTCCAGATAAATAACCATTTGATTAATTGGTCCCCGGAGCATGGCTATTTTTTCCTCCCCATTTTAAAAGCTCTCGATGTTCAACACCTGTTTGAATGTGCAAACCGTTCTTGAATTTCCCAAGGTCTACTGTTCTCTTACCAGACAAATGTCCTTTCTAGTAAAGTGCCCAGATCTCCGTCAGTAGGATTATTTAGAGCCGTAACTAACGGGGAATGAGGCTCAATGGCCCCCAATAAAAAAACCCCCCCCATTAAATTTTCCTTCATGCCTCGACTTTCTAGCATTAAAGACAGCTCACACTTACGGGCTGTCAAAGTTGCAGATTTTGCCCAATTTGCAAAATTAGAAGTGGTTTTAAAAACAAAAAAAAGTCAATTGAAGATTTTGTGAAAGGCTGGAAACCATTTATATTTTTTTGTCAGCAGTAAGAAATCTAATGATGTAATAATCCATAGTTATGACTATTAGAAATTCTAGTAAGTGGAAGGTACTTAGATCTGTAACGGCAGAAGAAGATATGTGATATCGATTGATTTTTCTTTTTCATTACAGTTGGTACAGGGCTGTTCAGAGCTCTTTTGTATGTTAGTGTATTTAGGATGCATTCAATATAACAGATGAGTCTTTTAGCCATGAGTTGTGCCATTAGGTTCTAGTTTAGTTCAATTTAGTTTTAGTTCTAGTTAAACATGTATCTTGCTCGTGTATAGTTTGTTTCTTTTCCTCTTGTTCTTTGCTATTTCTGTAGCTGTGGGTTAGTTTGCTTGTATCCCCTGCCAAGGTTAATAAATATTAGATCTTAAAAATAAAATAGCTCATACCTAGGACTCTTCTGCTTACTATATCTCCACTCCCTGCCTGCCCCTTTGCTTTGGGTGCCTAAGATGCATTTCTAAATGCTGAACTGAAGTTTTAAGCCACTGCAATGTTAGAAATTGAATTAGAAGGGTGAAAAAGATGCCATTTGGGGGGACAGCATACTTACTTGGAGAGGGAAGCACCCTCTTTTTTGCTCCCTCCTCCACATCTACACCCCTCTTGCTATATTTTATTTATATCAAAACACTACACCACACTGGCTCAAGATTTTTTTTTTTTTAAAAAAGCAGGTGTGTCGCTGCTGTGTGCCTTCAAGTTGTTTCCGACTTACGGTGACCCTAAGTTTTCTTGGCAAGGTTTGTCCAAAGGGCCTTTGCCTTTGCTTTCCTCTGAGGCTGAGAGAGTGTGACTGGCCCAAGGTCACCCAGTGGACTTCTGTGGCTGAGCGGGAATTCGAACTCTGATCTCCAGAGTCGTAGTCCAACACTCAAACCACGCTGACTCTTCAAAGTGGTTTATAACCGTTAAAGCCAACCGAGTTAACAATTCACAGCACGAAAAAGTAAAAAAGCAATTAACAACAACAGCAAGGGTCACAGTATGAAATCCTGCCTGGGGTAGTGGTTTGAGTCCTGACCCAGGACCCTGGGTTCGAATCCCCACTCAGCCATGCAAATCCACTGGAGGACCTTGGCCAAGTCACATACTCTCGTCCTCGGAGAAAGGCAACTGCAAACTTCCTTGGGATTAATCCTGCCATGAAAACCTGATTATACTTAAAAACAGCAAGAATAAACAAAAGACCAGCACATTACATGAGGCCTGTTTCCCATGGGGGAAAAAAACCATTTTTAGAAAGAGAACTGTCTACTGGAATCAAAAGGGTTTTACTGTCTGGTGGAAAGACAGTAAGTAAGTTCATGAAATGGAGACTGACTATCTGGTTCTTGGGTTGTGGGGGTTGAGAGCTATGTGGTCATTTTGCAAAGGAGTTTGGAGCAAATTTTGTGGGATGAGGTGGGCTGTGAGAAAACCCACTGAGCTGTTAAAGCCTTGAGCTGAGATTTTGGACGTCCCTGGAGCTCTCAGAGACAGTAACACTTAGCTGCGATTTCCAAACAAATTGCATGACCTCACTTCCTGATTTTTTTATTTTTTGCAATAAAAATTGGTTGTCAGTTTCTTTCTTTTTTTTTTTTAAAGCTTGCCCTTGGAATCTGAAGAGATCTCTGCATGTGGGAGGGGTATGCAATGCACGCATTAAGAGCAATAAAAAGGGCGCATACATTTGCAAGGCCAGGAGCTGGAACACTTGCTCATTCTTGCATTTCTGACCTTCCCATCCCAAGGTTCAACTTCTCATTTCATTTTAAAATGAAGTGGACTAAGCAATGGATCTTTTTGTTTCATCTGCCTGCAACCAGAAAAAGCCCCCTCCCCATGCTGCCAACATTATGGAGCGGGTGTCCCATTACATGAGATCATATCGCTGGGCCGTTGATTGGACGGTGAGTGTGGGTGAGGTGGGGGATTTGGGGAGAGCTGTAGGAAAACTACCCCCAGCTGTGATGTGTCAGAAAGCCTTGGCAATAGACTCAGAGACCCCCTAACCAGCAAAGTGAGGCTTTGACGATCCACAGCAGAAGCATGACTTCTTGGGGTTTGCAAAGAAAGGCAATCTGAAAGGTCTTCTGGATTTAATGAGAACCTAGCTATGGATTGCAAAAGTTTTACTGAGATGGGCTTTTTACAACCTGCTACCTCTGAGAAGTGCTGGAATCCAGCCCCCATCATCCCCTGCAAGTCCCAGGAATCCCCATCCCATGTGGAATGTGGATTCTGGGGATAGAAGTTTGAAAGTTATGCTTTTTTTTAACCTTATGTTACTGCTCAGCCACAGAAAGTAAGTGCCCTTGGGCACATCACATACTCTCAGCCCCAGAAAACCCTGAGATAGGCTTGCTTTAAGGTCCCCATAAAATGGAAATGATTCAAAGGCACACAACAACAATGACAGTCACTGTAAATAGGAAATCCTGCCAAGAGTAGTGGGGTTTGAGTGCTGGACTGAGACTCTGCGTTCGAATCCTCTTTCAGCTATGGAAACCCACTAGAGGACCTTGGAAAAGTCACTCTCTCTCATCCTTAGAGAAAGCCAATGGCAAACTTCCTTGGAATGAATCTTGTCATGAAGCCCCGATTACAGAATTGCCATAAAGGAGCCAGCATAGCGCGGTGATTTCCATGTTGGACAAAGAGTTTGTGAGACCCCATTTGAATTCTCACTCTGCCAGGGCAACCCACTGGATGATCTTGGGAAAGTCACACTCTCTCAGAACTCCCTCAAGGGGAGGCAATGGCAAACCTCATCCAAATAAATATGGGTGAGAAAAACCTTTGATCAGGCCACCGTAAGTTGGAGATGACCTGAAGGCACACAGTAACAAAGGACTTAAAGTTGTCTGCCAGATTGCTGCAAGGTAGACCCTCCCAATCTGCAATTTCCACCAACCACGGATTATCACATCCTATACATAAAATGGCGGCAATGTGAACATGGGTGTGCCGAAGTTTCCATGCACATGTCATCACCATTTAATAATACGGGACACAATTATGTGCAGTTTGGAGCATGTGCGGAGAGTCCTGGAACCGAACCCCTGCACATCCGGAGGGCCCACCATTTCCCACTCCCCTCAAGAACTGAATCTTAGGTCCCTCACCAAACTACAAATCCCAGTATTCCACAGGACAGCTAGAATTATACCAACCTGTAACAGATTTCTAGCATGGCTACAACCCCTGCCAGAGCAATGAGGCTGGAAACAGCTGTCACTGTTCAACAGGATTTTTTTTCCCTCACTCAGTGGAGACACCAAGAATTGAATCGAGGATCTTCTGCACACAAAGCAGCTGTTCTACCACCGAGCTACGGTTCTGGCTGTTGCCGTTCCCATGCTCAGATTGGCATTTTATGAAGGTTGCTTGTATGCACATGCATATATGTGTGTGTGTGTTTCAAAACCCCAGGAGTGAAGATACAAATGAATGCATGTCCCTGTTGACTTTGGACCCCACCCACCATAGAGTAAACGGAGTCCGGGAAAAGAAATGCCTGGAAGATGTTGTGCAAGAAATTAGATTTCTTTCAGCACAGATAGGACTTGAGATGTTATAATCTGCTCTGCTGTCTGGCCTGCTCTTTTGGTTCCATTTCGTTCCTAATCAGTGAGGAGTGACAGTGGCAAAATCCATTTACGTGCCCAGAGAAAGGAAGAAAAAAAAGTCTGAATGGCACTCCTCTTTCTTTCTGGATGCAGCCCTCAAGACACCAGGAAGCTCCCTGCATAAGCTCCTTTGGAAAGGAAGGATGTCTGAGAACCGCGTGGCCAAATTTACTGGAGCAACTTAATTTTGGCCCCAGGTTTCAGTCTTTGCTAAAAGTGACAATGCTGGGCTCTGTGGTTTGGACAGAAAGGCCACAACTGGAGGGGTGGGAAATTGACAAGGCTTGCTGGGCATACAGGAGATCCAAAGATGAATCTCTGGATAAAATGGCAGTGGTCAGCTCAGTATTTTGGTACTCCCAAGCCGAAATCTCCCTCTCCATCGCCACTCACCATCAGAATAGTTCTCCCTCCACATGGCTTCAACATTTCCAGAAATTTTAGCTCTCTACTTGCAGAAGTATATAGACACTCACCCCACAACTTTGACTTCTCTGCATTTTCTTGTGTTGTCATTTTGTGCACCTTCGAGTGATTTCTGACACCCCTCAGGTGACCCTATCACAGGGCTTGCTGGGGCTGAGAGTACGTGACTTGCTGGAAGTGTGTTACCAGCTGGGCTGAGAGTGTGTTGCCAGGCGATGGGGAGAAGATGCCCCGCACTAAAGAAACCAGGACCCATGTGGCTAAGCAAGAGTGTGCTCAAGAGTTAGGAATGAGGAAAGACATAAAATCTGGAGAGGCTGCAGCAGTTTTCTTTCGCCCAAGCCTTCTGGGAAGGGCAAGACTCCATCACCTCCTCTCTCCTCCCTCCTGCTGAAATTAAGAGAGGACAAACGACTTTTTTCAGTTTGAACTCAATGGAAGTAAACTGAGGACAAAGCAGGGCAGGAAGTGGGAGAAAGGAGGAGAGAGAAGCTGGGGCGTTTTCAAAGCAGCTGAAAAAGTGGGAAGACAGAGAATTAATTGGAATTCTCCCTGCTGAACTGGAATCGTAGGAAGGTATGACGTTACAAAGTTGCAAAATATTTTTGTTGTTGCATCACAGTACGTGCAAGTTAGCATTTTGTGATGTGGGACTACAACTCACCACTACCATCCAGCTAGCATGGGAGTTGTAGTCTGACGCAGGTAGAGGTCGCCAGGTTGATAAAGGCTGAGTCACGGGACCCAGGTTGACTCCAGTGTGAAATCCCAAATTCAAAGCAAAAAGCCGACGGAGACCGGCCTCTTTTGTTTATGCAATGACGCACCATTCACCTCGAATGCCCCGGGGCTTATCTTCTTTCCAGACCACAAACACACTTGTTCGCTCCCTCCTTCTCAGGGTTTTAGGTCTTTCTCCCTCTCCTTATCTCTCCAGGAGGCAAACAGTAAGCGCCAGCCCAGGGAAAGAAGAACCAGTTTTCCCTGAGTTTCACCAAAGAGTTGAAAGCAATAGGACTTGGAGGTTCCATCACTAAATTTTCTCTCTTCTTGCTCCTTTTTCCTTCTGTTCCTTTCTTTCTTTATAATTACACTTGAAACACTTATTTTTAAAACATCATATTTCACCCACTTTCCCCCTCTTTTTCTTTCCCCTCATTTTTCTTTCTTTTTTTCTCTGTTTTTCTTTCTTTCTCATTATTTTTAAAATCCAGTATGTAATACCCTGAAGGCACGAGATCCTGTCTGATAGTGGAGGCTAAGCAGAGTTCAAATCCCCACTCAGCCAAGGAAACCCACTAGGTTTACACTCTCTCAGCCTCAGAGAAAGGCCACGGCAACCCCTCTCCAAACAAAGGTAGCAACCCTGCAAAAGGGCCAACTTAGAGTCATAAGTTTGCAACAACTTGAAGGCACACACAGCAACAAATATTCTTAGCCTCGGGGACATTTGTTCATTGGCTTACCATGAATAGTAGAGAAGAACCTCTTACATTGTCACATTAGAAAATGGTCTTTAGAGGATCTTGACAATGGACGAGGTCAGCAAACTCTGCTTGGCAGGAGGAGAGGTTTCATTCAGCAGCAACAGAGTAAGATTGAGGGCCGGCTCTGCCATTGGGCAGAATGACAGATGTCCCCACATCAAGCTGTGGCCATTTATCTAGACCTGGGTCAAGCACAAAGATGCCACCTACTTCCTGAGCATGTATTGATTTAGCGTCATTTGTATCGATCCATCAATGCAATCTCCAAGAGCTCATTAATTTCACTTCCTCTGGAGAGTTTGCTCAATTATTTAAGAGGGCAATGAGTGTCTGGCAAAATCCACGGGGGGAGACAACACACAACCACATCGTTGCCCAGAACTGTTTAATTTAAGTCAAGCGGAATGGAAAGATCACCACCACACTGTTTGGGTTGAAACTGCTCCTATCACTGTGTGTGTATTTTTCTCTCTCCCTCCCAGAGGACAGTTGATTTAGGAGACAGGTCTACTTAAAATAGAAAGCCAAAGTGATCCAGAGCAAGGACAAGCGTTTATCATTAGCCAGATATTCCCATTTGGGAATATAAATTATGGCATCTTTTGCCTGTTAAATTATGGGTTATGTTGGAGCCCAGCTGCCAAAATGCACAAAGCAATGAAACAACTGGATCCACCTGTTAAGCCAAAAAATAGGACCAGATATTGCACAGGGATCTTCCTATGTTCTCATGAGTGTTCACAGCTAAAATCTTGAGCGCTCTCCACCCCACCACTCTCTATAGGCTCTTCCAATTAAACCTTGTCAATTGCAGCAAGCTGCTGCTCTGTCTGAAATGAAGATCTGCACCCGGCTCTTTCCTCTTGCCCAGGGGTAAGCCCCTCAAAATGGAAGAATTTACATCGTCATCTCCTGCCTGGATTTCACTATGCATGGAAACTGGAGAACCAGGACCAGGCCCTGAAATCTAACAACTCTGTTCCTGATGTTCACAGACTCATAGAGCTGGGAGAGACCCCAGGGGCCATCTAGTCCAAGCCCCATTCTGCCATGCAGGAAAACACAATCCAAACACTCCCTTTGACAAGATGGCCATCCAGCCTCACTTTAAAAACCTCCAAAGAAGGAGACTCCACCACACTCCACAGAGACAGCAGCCAATTCCACGTCAAACTGCTCTTACCACCAGGAAGTTCTTCCTAATATTTAGGTGGAATCTCTTTTCTTGGAGTTTGAAGCCATTGCTCCATAATGTCCTAGTCTCTGGTGCAACAGAAGGCAAGCTTGCCTCCATCTTTGAGATATTTAACCATGGCTATCACATCCCCTCCTAACCTTCTCTTCTCCAGGCTAAATCATCCCCAGCTCCCTAAGCTGCTCCTCAGAGAGCTTTATGGTGTCCAAGTCTTTGACTCTTTTGGTCGCCCACTGCCTACAGCAATGATGCTCAGTCTTTAGTTCTCCAGATCTTTTGGAACTTGGACTTTTTGGAACTTCAGTTCAACGTTATCTTATGGATTACAGGTCAGGAAGGTGTTAAATCCACTCAAAGATCTAAGCATAAACTTTAAAGGAGGTGGAGTTCCATACTCCATAGCTTTCCACAGAATAAAGCTGGAGATGCGGTCATGAAACATCAGAATGTGGTCAAAATGGGGGAAATTATAAATGAGAGAGAACACACAAGCTAGGAGCAGTTTCCTTTTGCCTGAACCTCCTGTGAAGGACAAGATTCTGTCCCTTCTCTCCTGGCTGAGTTAATCAAAGGCAAACTCCTTTTGCTCTTGGAGCTGAGTTTGCAGCAACTGAATTAATGGAGGACAAAGGCAGGGAGTGGGAGGAGGAGAAGAGATAAGACCAGGACATTTTAAAAGGAGATGAAAATGTGGGAAGACAGAAGGTTCATAGGGACTGTCCTTGCCAAATTGGGATGGCTGGAATGTACTGGGTTCTTTGGGGGGCTGGGGGTGATCGTTAACACTAACTTGTTAGCTTGCAAGGTGACATTTTCAAGCCCAGGGCTAAAAGCAAGCAGATAACTGGTTTGTCCATAACCCAAAGAGAGATGGTAGAGAGGTGGGTGAGTCTGTCATGACACTGACTTTGACATAACTCAATCTGAACTTCTCACCCCTCTCTCTCAGCCAACTGCCTCTAATTTCCTTCCTTTTCATTTTTATTTTAATTTAGATGTAGCTCAGTCCCCCACCTTGCAGCATGCCAGTGCACGGCTCAGTGTGCAACTTGTAATCGTGCATTAAAAACAGACACGTAAACCTGGCTTGTAATTTTGTCCTCGACATTGAAGTTGTGGCCAGACTATTATTGTGGAGATGGCAATTCCGTTCAACGTTTCAGTTTCCCCTCATCTGGAGCGGATACAGTCAGGGGGGCTTGTTCCTACATAATTACTGCGTATACGTATATCCTCTCATGTTTTCCTAAGAGTAATTAGTTATTTAATAACTCCATGAGCTTTAATTAGAAGGCAGCATACCTCGGTGCACCCGGGTGGGTCTGGAAAAAGTAAGGCCTTTGTTCCTCTTTGGAGGCAAAGCCATTGCACTAATTTAAAATGGCAGGATGGCAAAAGAAAAAAAAATACATGAGGGAAATCCAGAGTTGCATGGCCTTTTGGAGGGTGGGGACTTGGAAAGGCTACATAGTTTGGGGGTGCTCCTGGTTATGGATTGGGAACCCCGCTTTGATGGTGTTCTGTACCATCCAGTTGACTTTGACTTCTAGTAATCCTACAAAGGAGAGACGTCTCAGAGCCCCCTCACCAACAGCCATGCTTTCGTGCTAACCAGTTACAGGTTGAGCATCCCTTCTCCAGAAATGCAAAATCGTCCAAAATTGTCCATGTTGGTGGCACCTTTGCTTCTGTACACAATGCACACAAACTTGGTTTTGTGCACAAAATTATTAAAAATATTATATAAAATTACCTTGAAGCTACATGTATAAGGTATATATGAAACACAGATGAATTTCGTATTTAGACTTGGGTCCCATTTCCAAGGATATCTCATTATGTACACAGATGCAAATACAGGTATTCCAAAATCCAAAAAGAAAAAAAAAGCAAAATACTTGTGATCCCAAGCATTTCAGAAAAGGAATACTCAATTTTTACAGTGCTCTACTGCACTTTAATTACCACGCCAACAGCCTACGGAATCCTAGGTGTTGCAGGAGATGTAGAATTCTCAGCCAGAGAGCTCTAGTGCCTCCCTAAACCGCAAATCCTAGGATCCCACAGGATGCTACCATGGCAGTTAAAAGTGGAACCATACTGTTAACAAGGAAAGAGATCCAGGTTTGGGAATCTCGGGGCTGTGGCTTGCTTGACAGATTCTTCCCCCTGTAATGTGGTTTTCCTCTTTTCCTACAGCCTTCCACTTCACAAAGCATTATTGTGTTTAGCAGTGAGTCATGTTGTCTCATGATATGTCCCAAGCAGGATAGCCTAGGTTGGGTCATTTTTGCTTCAAAGGAGAGCTCAGGCTTAATTTGCTTCAGAACCCCGTTATTATTATTACTATTGTCAGTGGCCCACAGCCCCCCCATTTCAAATGGGTTGACTTTTCCTCCTTTCAGCCACCTGCTGTTTCTACCCAGGGGCTTAGCAAAGTGTCACGCTGGCAATGGGTTAATGGTACCTGTCCAGTGGATATGGTGGTGCTTACCTAAGAGGCAGTCCCACTAACCATAGCCCCAGCCTGCAAGATGGATGTCCGCACGCTCACGTGTGTAGAAGCAGTTTCAGTACAGGTTCCCTGCAAAGTCTAAACGCAGGTTGTATCGGCAGGAATTGTGGTCAGTGCCTGGCCAAGCTTTGCGGTGGAGTCACTCAGGCTAGAGGCCGGGGCACTGAAGATTTTGGGTTCTGAGCTCTCTCCCCCAGCCTTACCTAGAGATGTTCCTAGGCAATGAACATGGGTCAAAAGCAGGTGTGATCTACTACCAAGCCACAGCCTTTTATTGGGCTCCTTTTTCTTGCAAACAGACAACCTTCCAACTCAAATGTCAAATGCACACACACAGAGGCACTGCAGCAAACTCAATTGTGCTGACATTCATCTGCAAACAAGCGCCGGCTTTGTTCCTCCAATCCATGTTACAAGATTTCCATGCCAGGGTGCCAACCCCATGGGCAACGTCTGCTAGATGGCACCAGAGATTATTCTTTTCATTCCTTCCCTTGCCTTCTACAGCTGTGTATCCTCCAACCACTCAGATTTTTTGGTCCCTGTTGGGTAGACGGCTCTATTTTTTAAATCATGTGGGTGGGACTGTATGCACACTCAATTCCCTCAGCTTCCAGACCCTTCCACCCTGTCCCTTTAAATTAAATCTCAGAGATGCATCTTAACTCTGCCGCTGCATATGCACGTAAAAAAAGATGCAAGCACAAAGGCGGAAAATGCCGATGCATCGTTTTGGATCTCCCTTCCCCGCCCCATGAACAGTAAATATTGCAGAAAGCATGGCAGCCAGGCTATAAAAAGAACCAGATCCATTGCTAAATTAGATGCACTTATTTGCTTTTCTTGAAGGAAGAGGCAGCTGTGGTGGCATGAGTCATGTACCGGTCCAGCACAGCAAAAATAAACAGAATGCCTATCGACCATGGAAGCTAAAGCTCCTGGCTCCAGAAGTGGACAGAACAGGGATAGGAGAGCCTCGACACGGATCGCTGGTGTGAGAACAGTGTGCCACAGCCAGCGTCCTGAGAATGCCAATTGGCAGCCAAGGGTGTGGAGCATAAATATGCATTGACAAGCATACCTGCTTTCAACTGTCCAGAGGCTGGGAGGGTTTGCAGCCATCTTGCAAAGTGCAAGGATTTCCAAGGCAGGAATCTGAGACAAATATCAGTAACAGGTATAGCACCTGCTTTACATGCAGAAGCTCTGCCTCCTGACAGCGTTTCCAGTTAAACACTCCCAACCTCCTCATTTTTAAAAAAGAACCCCAAACTTTTTTCCCCCCTCCAGCCAAACATAAAGTTGTGGATGCATGTCCAGCTGCAAGCGCTATTTTGTTTTTTGGCAGGGGGCTCTCACCCTGAAACAAAACAAAAGGTCCAAAAGTGACCAAAAAGGGACATGCAAAATGTTGTTTCAGTTTTCTGCCAACCGAGGAAGAGTTGAGCCCTAGTTGAGTCACAGAGAGGAGGGGGCAGGCCTGTCCTCTGCTGCCCCGGAGGGTGCGACCAGGTCTAATGCTTTCAACTTGCAGGAAGGTAGATTTCGACTGAACAGTAAAAGGAACTCCTTGACAGTGAGAGCGGTTCAACAACTGAATCAGTTGCCTAGAGAGGTGGGCGGGGGGGGGTCTCCTTCTCTGAATGTCTTGGATCCCTGGATGCTGGAGATGTTGCACTGAGCAGGGGGTTGTGCTCCTTGGCCTTATGGGACCCCCTTCTCACTTTAGGATTCTATGACTCTCTGTAACTTTATATTGCAATAATTTAAGGAAATCTTATTATGAGGCAGCACTGTCCCTTGCTACTATATGCAACAAAATCTAACTATAAGAAAGCTAACTACATTGTTAATATAATGTAACGGAATGGAACTAAAATACAACGAAGTGTGATTGCATTGTAACAAATTACTTCGGAAACAATTGCCAAGACTGCACCGTAATAGATTACTTTGGGAAACAATTGCCAAGAGAGATGCAGGGAGTCTTCTTCTCTGGAGGTCTTCAGAAAGAGGCCGGAGAGCTCGCTGTTGCTGGCAATGCTCTAACTCAGAGCTCTCCAAACTTTTCATGTTGGTGACACACTTTTTAGACATGCATCATTTCACGACACAGTAATTCAGTAAGTGAAGCAGCCCGCACCCGAGCCTGGCCTGCTGCCACCTTCACTGGGGTCTTCCTCGGCCCAGGGCGGTGGCAGAGGAGGCCCCTTCACCTGCTACATTTGTGCGACACACCCACACGCTGCAGGTGAAGCACTAATGTGCACAACACATAGTTTGGAAAGCTATGTTGAGACTGCACTGAACAGGGGGTTGGCCCATGGGGCCCCTTCCAGCTCTCCTCGGTCCATGAGGTCCCTTCCAGCTCTAGGATTCTATCCTGCTCCCATAAGTTCAGTGCTTTGGAAAGCCCCTTTAAAGTTCAGACTAAAACACAGAGCAGATTTGGTGCTTGGATGAAAATGAATTCACCAGTTAACACTGTAAACCATCTAACTTGATATATGGAAGTGGGACTTATGTAAGAAGGCATACCCATGCACTCCAGGAGTTGGTGGCTTGTGCCTACTGGGGATGGTAGGACAGGGGCGGGAGAGGCGGAGCCAAAAGGTCAGGAGGGGCAGAGCCAACTACTTATAATTTGTGACCCAGCTGCCTCCCTTGCAAGGCCTGCGCACTGCAGGGATGGGAATTGTGCAGTTCTGCAGACGTAGTTGAACTTCAGTCCCAGCATTCTGCACCGTCAGTCATGCTGACTGTGGCTGCTGGCATCCGCAGTCCCATAAGAGCGAGAGAACTTCACGAGATCCCTTTGTCTCCCCCTCCTGGCCAGGAAGGGTGTTGGCAGTTGCGTAAGCATTGTGGCATCCAAAGAGCAAGATCATCCCGGAGTCTCCGGAGTAGAATCAGGTTATGCTTGCAAACTCCCTGCTTACACACACATATAGACCTGCCATAAGACGTCTCCATCAAAAAGCCATCAGTATTCCTGCAGTAAATCATTTTTTCCCCTGTTCCTCTCCCTCCCTCTCTGTATGAAAGCTAGTCCATAATTCACCATGACAGCTGAAGTCAAGCTGCCCTCCCTCCCCCTCTCCCTCTCTGGTATACATATTCATGAGCTGGCTCAAAGCCAACCGAGCCCCCCATTTAATTAACAGAGATTATTTGATTATAATGGAAACTGTCTTATTAGTTAAGATAGATAAATGAAAGCTGGAGCTGGTTGTTTAATTTATTAGCTCTGTTACATTTCAACAGAATCCTGGAGTCCTTTTTAAAAGTTTTTTTTTTTTAAAAGAAAAATGCTGCAGCACGCATGCATGCAATTTGCTGGAGAAACCAGACAGACAAAAAGCAACTGATGAGAGAGTAACAATGCACACAACACACCCACAAATATATCACTACCAACAACAGGGATGCTAGTTCCTTGATTATACAGCAGTAATTAAATACATCAGTCTTCCTGAACCTGGTGCCCTCCAGCTTGTTAGACTACAGCTCCCATAATTCCACAGTCAAAAGGATTTTTTTCTCTGCTGGGAACAGCCATAGATAGGGGAGATTTTTATTTCAGCTTGGTTTTGAAGAACTCACCCACATTTGCAAACATCTTCCTATTTCAGGCAGAAAGAAGTTGAAAAAAAGATTCCCCCTCCTCCAACCCAGGGAAAGCAAAATTTAGAAGTTTTCTGACTCCTACTGCAGCTCTCCTAGCATTTTGGGTCCATTTACATGACAGAATTATAGCACTATGATTCCCTTTTAAGTGCTATGGCTGCATCCTGTGGAATTCTGGGATTGGCAGTTTAGGGAGGGACATTTCAAATTCCCAGCCACAAAGCAACCGTGCTTTCCCAAACTACAACCCCCAGGGTTCCCTAGGATGCAATTAAAGTGGAATCATAATGCTATAAATACGTGGTGCATAATGCATAATTCCCCACTGCACACCCAATGTGCTCTCCCCACAGATCTGTATAAAAGGCCATACTGGCTTTCCCAATTATCTGACAGGTTCGGGATCGAAGCCCTGTAAGAAAATGGAATTGGCTGAAAAGCAAAACCCGTGTACTGTGCTGTAGGGAGTATGAAGGATATACAGGGGCTTACTTGGAACCAGTTCTGTGTGTGCTGCTTGCAAAGTCACCGGATCTTTTCCCCCTCTCAGCTCACTTTGCAAGCAGCACACATGTGCAAGCTGCCCCAAGCAAGCTTCTATCGGCAAGAAGAATTAATGAAAGAGAGGAACCCCCATCAAACTGACAGAACTTGTCCTTAGTTTGGAAACATCAAAAGAGTGAATTATCAGACAAGAGGATAACAAAGGGTGGGGGCTTACCATATAAGATTGATTGGTCTGTTTCTAATTTCCTTTCCAATTATGCCCAATGCGGAGTTCACCTTTCGTTTCTCCCTCCTTCTTTCCACAGCACAGAAACATGCTTCTTAGGCTATCCGCCACCTTCCCAAAATCCCTGCCAGCTCAGAGCGAAGAGAAAGGGAAGCTCCCCATCAGGGAATCCGATGCTGCTCTCCTACTCACAAGGAGCTCCAGGGCTGAGACATCCCACCGTGGAAGGGAGTGGCTTCTAAACAGTAACATGCCCAAATTGCAGAGATTATAGCATGATCTCCAAGGTGGAGGGACCATAAAAACTCCCTGCAATCATTTCAAGGATGCCTTGAATGCCTGGACATTAGGAAAGACCTTGGTTTAAATGTAAATAGATTTAAGAGGAGGTTACAGGGGTGTCTAGCTGCAAAAATGGCTTTCTTTTTTGCTTGCCTTGGCCTGAGAAGATCAGCTGTAGCTTTTTGGCTTCTGCACCTTCTTTAACAGTGTGGGAAATACATTCTCTCTTATTTCAAACCTTCAGATCAGCAGGTGTGGTTGCTGCCTGCCTTCGAGTCATTTCTGACTTATGGCAACCCTAAGTGAACCTATTATGGAGTTTTCTGGAGCTGAGAGTGTGTGACATGGTCCAGAGTCACAGTCCAATGGTCAAACCACCCCGCCTCTCCGGCCAGAGGATAATTAAAAGCGGAGGGGCTTATGTTCTTCCTTTGAAGTGGCTGTTGATCCTCTCTGCCTCTTGGCTGCAGCTTCTTTGAACCCGGACACATCCAGGAGTGGAGCAGTGATTTGGGAAGGGAGAGGACCTATCATGGAAGTGTGTATCCATACATCACAGGTAGGTGGGGGCTCAAGATCTAGGGCTGAGTCCCACACTAGTCTCCCCCAGTTGCCCACCCCTGCACTGGACACAGCAGGACATCACACCATCTCCCATTGTTGAGGCTGGGCAGGGCTACAGACTCACGCATGGTTACCTGGGAGTAAGCATCCCTCAGGTGAGGGGGGGGCTTCCTTCTGTCTTCCAAGGTTCAGCTGGTAAAAACCCACCGAGCATCAACACAGAGGCTCAGCCAGCAGAAACACGTTCCCAAGATTTTAATTAGAAATATAAACCATCTCAAGCGTTACCGTTCCAACCACTAGAGAAATAAGAACCTCATCAAAGAAAAGAAGAGATGCATCCAGCCTCTGCTCAATCTTTTGTCTCATTCTTCTGTTCTCCCTACACCCAGAGTAGAAATCTTGTGGTGCTCCAGAGGTTCTCACACTGCAACTCCCATCATCCTTCCCCATTGCTAAGGTCAGTGGGGTTTGCAGTCCAATAACATCTAACCACCCTTTTTTTGGACATAACCAGTGTAGGGAAGGAACACATACTCTAGATATAGATGGACTACAACTCCCATCACCCACTTGTTATGCTGGCCAGGGATTGCCCACTGTCACGGCACAGAAAAACCCGACAGGCAAAGCTGAGACAGAGGACCTTCCTGCCGAGTCTCGTAACCAGCCAGGCCTCCGTAATACAGGCCAGGTTGGCATTTTTGCTGTTGTCGTGTGCCTTCAAGTCCTTTCTGACTTCCCTATCACAGTTTTCTGGGGCTGAGAGAGTGTGATGCGCCCAAGGTCACCCAGTGGGTTTCCATGGCCAAGTGGGGAACTGTGCCCTGGTCTCTAGGATTGCAATCTAACGCTCAAACCACTATACCACCCTGCCTCCCAGGTTGGCATGTTCATCCAGAATCAGATCCCAAACTTGTTTTTCCATTCACTGACCTGGCATTCTGTTTTATTTTGGGGGGGGGAATCTCGAACAAAACCCCCCCAAAAAGCAGGCTTTGGGACAGTGTGAGTCAACCCAAAGGCAAACCTTATTGATTTTATGAGTCTAGTTCGGAGTATCCACAGGTTTACTGTGTCAGCTACAGCTACTGTATCAGCCCTATCTGTTGATACACACAGCATTTCTTGTATCAAACACAACTTCATCAGCTACAACAATGCAATATAACATCACAAATGACCTGCCAGTTTCATCTTAAAGAGAGGGACCCCTTGCTGCTAAATCAATCATTCCTCACCAAGAAAACCAACACTTGGGTAAACTGTATTGATTGCATGGGTCTACTGTAGTTCGGACTACAAGCAGAATTCAGATTTATAACATATGCAGGGCCAGGCCTGGCTAGGACTTGGATGGGAGACCACCAATAAAGACCAGGTGCTGGAGGCTCCATCTCGGAGGAAGGAACTGGCAAAACCACTGAGTTTTCCTTGCCCAAGAAAACCCTAGGAAATTAACGGGGTCCCCCTAAGTCAAAAGATTTACACGCTTGCTGGAGAATCCGGACAGACAAAAAGCAACTGATGAGAGAGTAACAATGCACATGACTTGCACGAACATACCCCGGGGGCTTCAGATCCAGTCTGATCTTGGAAGCTGAGCTGGGTCAGCCCTGGTTAGTCCTTGGATGGGAGACCACCAATGAAGACCAGGTGCTGGAGGCTCAATCTCAGGGGAAGGAACTGGCAAAACCACTGAGTTTTCCTTGCCCAAGAAAACCCTAGTAAATCAATGGGGCCCCCCTAAGTCAACAGGCGACCTGCACGAACATACCCCGGGGGCTTCAGATCCAGTCTGATCTTGGAAGCTGAGCTGGGTCAGCCCTGGTTAGTCCTTGGATGGGAGAACCTCAATGAAGACCAGGTGCTGGAGGCCATATTTCAGAGGAAGGAACTGGCAAAACCACCTCTGAGGAGTCTACAGGTAAAAACACCCTATGCATTTCCATGGGTCTCCATCAGTCCACAGGCAAAACTCAAAGGCACATAGCTGTGCATGCATGCACACACACACAAAGCAGTCTAATCTATGCCGGCTGGACTCCCACCCATAAGCCCACAACTCCCCCGCCCCAGGTTAATCAACATTTAGGTAAATCCCATTGATTCCATAGGTCTACACTGATTCAGACTATCCGCAGAATTCAGTTTTGGAATTTATATCCTATAGCGCTGCACAGGGCTCTCTTCATTCCAAGAGAGCAAGTCTGGCCCATAAGGAACCAGACCCCACCGTGTAAATTGACACTCGTGCAAATATATGGACTCCATGAGTCTACTCGAGTTGGAAGGCACAGCGGCGAAGGCACCCCAAACATGACTCCTTTTGGCCAGGGGTATTTTCCCCCCAGACCCCCCTCTCTGTGCGGCTCTCCCTGGGGGGCCAGGCGGGACCCCCCTCCCCCGGCTGCGCGCCCACCGGGGTCTGCGCCCTGGGGCTGCAGAAAACCCCCAAAGCTCTGGGTCTGGAGGGAAAAGGAGGGGAGGGGCCTTCCCGAGCAGCGGGAGCCCCGGGGGCTGCGAGAGGGGTCCGGGCCCGATCCGGGGCTCCTTTCCCCGCGCCCCGCCTGCCTCCCTCCCTCTACCTCCCCCCCTCCCCCTCCCCGGGCGAAAGAGTCCGGCGCGCGGAGGGGAGGGGGCGTGGGGGTCCCCCCTCCCCGCGCGGATCGGGTCCCTCTTCCCCGGCTGAGAAACGCGGGGCCCCGATCCCCCGGAAAGTTGACGCGGGGGGTGGAAAGAGGCGGAAACAAGAGACGAAAACGAGAGGGGGCTCACAGAGCGCTGGATCGAGGGATGGACGGATCGATCGAGCAAATCGACGGAGTGGTTTTGGCACCCGGGGGGGGAGGAGCAGCCCCCTCGCCGCAGCCGAGCCCGCCGCCTTCCCGTGCGGGGAGGGGGCGCGGGAGGGGGCGCGGACAGGTGGGAGCGCGCGCGAGGCGGCCGGGGGCGTGGGAGCGCGCCAGGGAGGGAGAGGCAAGGTCACATCCAGCCCCGATCCCCAGCGCCGCCGCCCGCCCTCCTTCGGGGGTGGGGGTGGGGGGATGCACGCACAGGTTGCAGAAAGCGCCCCCTCCCCAAGCCGGGGTTACAATGCAAAAAAGGTTTCAAGGTTAAAAAAAAATCGCCGTGCATGAATGAACCCCCCCGATCCTGCAGCCCCCCGTGCCAGCCTTACCGGGCGGGGCGAGGGGTCCCTGGGCAGGGCGGGGGCGGCCAGGGGAGCCCCGCGCCTCCTTCTTCCTCCCTCTGCCTCCCGCGGCGGCTGCTCCGCTTGCACCGCCCGCCGCTACTGCTCGCCTCTCTCTCTCTCTGGCTCGCCAGCGGCTCGCTTGCAAGCCCCCAGCCCGGGCAGAGCAGGAAACGCGTCATCACCCCGGGACCGACCGGCCAAGCCGCCGGCCAGCTGGCCTTCCTCCTCCTCCTCCTCCTCGCCGGGAGACGCCTGCGGGAGGCCGGGCTCCCAGGGCAGCAGAGGGAGCGGAGGGGAAGGGGAGCCCCTGCTACTCCCCTCCCTCCCTTCCTCCTCGCCTGCCTTCTCTCCTCCCGAGGAGACCGAGGCGGAGGCTGCCCGGGGTCCCCATCGGGGCCTGGAGGGGGGGTCCCCCCTCTTCCCAGACCTCCCCACTCCAGGGGTCGGCTCAGGCAGAGGCCCTTCGGGGGGCTTGGGATGCTCCAGCCCTGCCCAGGACTGGACCACCTCCAATGGCCAGTGCGCAGCCTGGTCACCTCCAGGTCGGACTTTGGCTCTGCCTTGGGGGACCTCGGTCCCAAGTTCGGAAACACCGGCTGGTCCAAAATGAGGGCAGCCAGGCTGGCGACAGGGACATCAAGGGCTGAGCAGATCACACCCATCTCCAAGTCACCCCACTGGCCGCCAATGAGTTTCTGGGCAAAGTACCAAATCTGCCTTATCACCTTTGAAGGCCTACAGGGTTTGGGTCCCAGTTACCGGTAGGATCCATGCCATCCATGCCCATGCCATCTGCCCCTTACGCTCCGGTCCCTCTGGGGGCCATTTGCCTGGACTAGGTCACCCAGAAGAGCTTTTCCTTGGTCGCCCCTAGACCGTGGAGTGACCTGCCGGAAGAGATTCAACAGCCCAACACTGGGGATTTTGAAAAAGCTCTCCGGACCTCTCTCTTCCAGGAGTGTGGTGCAATGGTTTCAGCATTAGACCACCACTTGAGACCAGAGTTCCATCCCGGTTTGGGTATAGATACTCACAGGGTGCCTTTTGCAAGGTCATGCTATCTCAGCCTCAGAGGAAGGCCGGGGAGAACCTCCCCTGAGTGAATCTTGCCAAGGAAAAGCTAGGAGAGAGTCCTAGCTGAGCTTGGGAGCTAAGCAGGTTAAGCCCTGGTTAATAGTTGGATGGGAGAGTGCTAATGAGCACCAGGCGATATTTCAGAGGAAGGAACCGACAAAAACCACCTCTGATTATTTGTTGCCTAAAAAATCCCTATGAAATTATTGGTGTTGCCTTAAGTTGAAAGATAACTTGAAGGCACCTTCTCATATGACAAGCTCCTGTTGAAAACAGAGAATCAGGGCCAAGAAAAAACCTCTCAGCCAGTACGTGGCATCAAAAAAGTTCGCCACCTTATGTGTCATCAGCAAAAAAAAAAAGTTGGCCACCTTACCTTTCCCTCATCTCACTTGGCATTCCAAACAAAATACTTTTGCTCCTCTGTGCTGAGATTTGGAATGCTGCACCGCACAGGACTTGGTATTATGGTGACTCATATGAAATGTGTTGAAAAATATCTCATGGGCTGGCAGCAGAGCTTGGAAAAGTTACCTTTTGGTGAAGGGGGAACTGTCACACGCAGAATGCACGCAAACCCCAGCCAGCATCACCTGGAGTCATGGGCTCTTCAGAGTTGGAAAGGGCCTCATGAGCCCTGGGGTCCAACCCCTTCTGCCATTCAGAAGTGCAAAGCTAAAGCACTCCTGAAAGAAGATACCACTCCAACCTCTGTTTGGAGACCTCCAAAGCTGGAGGCAATTGGACAGCTCCCCCAGGAAAGATCTTCCTAATGCTTAGATAGAACCCAAAGGCTGGAGACATACCTACTTCATGTGTGGGCACACCATTCAACAGCTGGGTCAATTGGTTTTTTCCAGCTGGGGCAAACCAGTAAGATTCAGGCCTCTCTGAGCCTGATCCCTGGGGTCTCTCTTGCCCAGTCTTGTCAAGGTGGAGAAGCTACCTGGGTCAACCTGGGACCTTTTGCATAGAAAGCAGGGACTCTGCCATGGCGCTGTGGTCCAAGGTGACCCAGGGAGCTTCTTGGATGAGTCAGAGATGAACCTGGCTCTCCCCAGGCAGGTGAGGCTCAGGGAGTCCCCAAACCCAAGTAAGTAAACCTGGACATTTGGGTACATCTTGAGAAGCTTTGGAGCAGATTGGCCAGGATTTCTGATTCCTGGTGGTTGAACAAACAGCAGCGATGTTATGAATCCCTCTTAGATTATACTTGTTCCTTCCCCTGTTGTTGTGTGTCTTCACAACATATCTCATTTATGGCAACACTAAGGTGAACCTTTAGAGTTATAGAGCTGGAAGGGGCTCCATAATACCATCAAATCCACCCCCATACTCAATGCAAGCTCCCCAACCTCTTTCTCAGGAGGTCCAGAGAAGAAAGGGACCTCACCACACCTCTCTGGGCAGTTGCTTCCAAAGTAATTTGTTACAACGCTGCCACACTTTGTTGTATTTTAGTTCCACTTTGTTACATTATATTATCAATGATTATATTTTTACTTCCCTTTTTTTGCATTATATTAACAATGTAGTTATAGTTTTCTTATAGTTACTTTCCGTTACACTATAGTACCAAGGTACCATACTGTCTTATAATTACATTTTCTTAAATTCTGGATGAATAAGAAGACAGAAATAATGACCACAGATGATTCATCTGACTTCAAAGGGAATAATGAAGACATCAAGATTTCCTCTACCTTGGCTTAGTCATTAACCAAAATGGAAAGGTAGTCAAGATATCAGAAGAAGGCCAGGACTTGGAAAGGGATTTGTGAAGGAACTAGACAAGACCCTCAAGGGTTAACACTTATCCATAGTTAGGATCATCTACACCAACATATTCCTGATTTCTATATATGGATGTGAAAGCGGAACAGAGAAGAAACTTGACAGGAAGAAAACCAACTGATTTGAAATGTGGTGGTGGAGGACGAAGGTGCTACAGATATTGTGAACTTCTTAAAAGACAAATGAATGAGCCCAAGAACATATTAAGCATTGGCTTGTAATACAAGCCAAATTGACCAAAGTATCTATGTACTTTGGACATATCATGGGATAACATGCCTACAGTACCTGGTATTCACTGATGGTCTCTCATCCAGGTACTAACCATGGGTAACCCTGCTTAGCTTTCACAATCAGACAGGAACTGATGCATTTAGGGATTGTCATTATGTGTCTTCAAGTTCTTTCTGACTTGTGACGACACTAAGGTGAACCTATCATGAGGTTTTCTGGGAACTGAGAGTGTGTGACATATGCAAGGTCACTCAGTGGGTTTCCATGGCCAAGTGGGGAATCAAACCCTGGCCTGCAGGGTTGCAGCCCAATGTTGAAACGCTGCACTACGCTGGTTTTAGAGGAAGGGGAATTAAAAATAAAACGAGAGTGCCATCTGCTGACAGTTTTTTTTAAAATAATTAATACTACAGAGTAGTACTGGACAGGCAGAGCCTGATCCAAACTGCATGACTGCACAGTTCTCTAGATGTTGCTTGACTCACCAAGCAGCTATGCTGGTTTGGGGATGATGGGAGCTGCAGTCTGGGAAGACTGCACCTTGCCCCTCCCTCTTGTAGACAGTGGTCCAGTTCTTTTCTCAGAACTCCTCTCATATGGCCCAGAGCCAAACATGAAATGCCTCCTTCCTTACTGCTGGGCTGGGCATCATGTGCCCCTCCAGAAGTTGCTGGACTGCAGCTTCCAGCATTCCTCACTATGGGCTGAGCTGGGAGTGGCAGTCAAACCATATCTGGCAAGATTTGTTTGGGGGGGGGTCTGCCCTCCAGTCATTTCTGAGTTATAGTTACCCAAAGGTGAACCTTGCAGGGGGGTTTCCTGGCAAGATTTGTTTGGGGGTCACGGGGGCCAGCTATCTGTGCCAGGCAAGAGAGTGCAGGGCTATCAGGAGACCATTCAGTGTCAAACGGAGGCACTAACACTCAGTACAGCTTACCTGTTAATGGTCCAGAAACAATCCAAAAGTCCAGGAATCCAGTGGCCAACATGGTCAGAAAATCCAGGCAGGGAATCCAGAGAATGCAAAACAGGGGCCAGCAACACACAACTTGCTTCCCGTGTGGAGCTACTGCCTTCCTGGAGAAGCCTGGACCCAGCTGCCCCTCGTCCCAGCTTGATTAGCACCTGGAGCCCTGGCTTCTGCCCGTCCTCGTTCCGGGCTGCTCCTCACCTGGGGAGGCCGAGTCCTGGCCAATGACGCCCCTGCCTGATGGTGGGAACAGGTGCCATCGTTTGTCTCCTTTCAGTGAAGGCTGTTGCCTAGAAGAAACGAGCCCTCAATTCAGTGCTTTGACGCATTGGTTTGGTGCCTTGGGGTGGCATAGCGTCAAAGCAAAATGGCAGCTCGGAGGCTGAAATTCTGTTGGTGTCTTCTGCATGCATAAGTTCCCCTACGGATGCAGCTGGGTGTAGATAGATGGGAGATGAGAGACTCACAGGGCCTTTCCGCACCACACTGTTATAGTGCTATTATTCCACTTCCAACCTCCTGTGGAATTCTGGGGTTTGTAGTTTCCTGAGGCCAAAGAGCTCCCTGGCTGAGGATTAGAAAAGGCCCCTCCCTGAACTGCAAACCCCAGGCCCATATCTCAATTCTGCGCTAGCCTGTTATAGTGCTATTATTCCACTTTCAACATCCGATGGAATCCTGGGGTTTGCAGGTCGGCCCTCCCAAAACTGCAAACCCCAGGATTCCATAGGATGTTGAAAGTGGAATAATAGCACTATAACCGTCTAGTGCAGAAATGGCTATTGTTTGATTATGTACTTTAACAATTGCTGAAGAAAAGATTGGAAATCATTTTTAACTTTTTCTTTCCTTTTCTTTCTCTCTTCTTCTTCTCTCTATATTTTTTCTCTATTTCTTTTTTTCTTTATTTCCCCTTTCTTCTTCTTCTTTTTGTTGCTGTATTATTTAAAGTTTTATTGCACATAAAAAAATCTTAATACTACTAATAATAAATACATTTTTATTTGTTACCTGCCTATCCTCAAAGCTTGAGGCAGGGTACAAAAGAGGTTAAAATACAGTTGAAACCAGCATACCAATTAAAACACCTTATGATTAAAATACACTAAAAAGATAAAATTATCCAAATATATCATAATTAAAAATACATCATAATTAAAAATAGACTGGTAGGCCTGCTGGAAGAAATAAGTCTTTAGTAGTTGTTAAAATTCAGATGGCATATTTTGCTGTCAAAGCTCTTCCATCAGGTCATTCCACAATCTACGGGTGGCCAACAAGAGGGTTCTCTGGGACCCTAAAAATTTAAGAGTTCCAATGCAGAACATCAATACTTAGTTCAAGTTTGCAGAAAAAAAGTTGCACGTGTGCATGCATGCAGGAATACATGTGCATTCACTTGTCCCTTTGTTGACCCATTTTGATGGGCACTCAGTTCTGCAAAATTGATATTCAACACAAGGGCTGAATTTGGGAAGTCACACTACCCCAAGCTTTGGCTGGCAGCTCCCATGTCAGTGGGACGGTGAATCCACTCCAGGTTTTGGATGATTTCCTGTGAGTTCTCCAAGGTGCTGAACCTCTTTGAGGAGAGAAAACTCGCTAAAAGCCTGACATCCCCCAGTTGCCACTGTGCTACACAACCCTGTTGTGTGTTCTCTGCCTGAGAGTCTGCAGAGCTTTCGAACCTCCCCAAACCCATCTGATGCTCATTTCGTTGTACCATTCTGTAGCAAACGAGGAACTGGATGGAGCTATTTCCTTGCTATAATTGCAAAAACAACCCAAGATAAAAGGTCCCTTTTCATCTGCTAGGCTAAAGAGGCATTGATAAGCTCAGCTGATGGTTCTAGATGCATCCGTCCCCTTGGGAAAGCCTTGCCTTTTAAATCTCCCATATTTTTGTTTATTTCAAGCAAAGCTTAAAAGAGGAAGGGGAGAAACCCTGATCTATTTGCTGCCACTTCTGGCCTGATTTTAAGCAGCCAAAAATCTGATAGTGTAACAGAGAAGTGGAAAAGATGACAGACCTCAGGGGCAACTGAATTCTTTTTGCTTTTTCTTTCCATAAAAGCTTTTTAGGCCCTTAAAAGGGCATTTCATGTCTGCCAAGGACTTGTAAAACTCCCTTGCAAACTTATCTCATCCGAAACAGTGAAGCTGTAACTCTTGGAATGGAACATCCTTGCAAAATGTAATCAAGGAGTTCTTGCCAGATGAGGAAATCATTCTGTCTTCAGAAGTCAGTGGGTATTAATGTGGATACGAACTGATACGAGCTGTGCAGAGCCAAACTCACACAGGGAGTCTTGAGCTAAGCTATCGAAAGAAAGAAGGGGCTGGGAAGAGAAGAGACAAAGCAGAGGAAGACAAAAAGACAGAAAGGCAGACAGGCAGGCAATGAAAGTAGCTGTATTTACTGATTCAAACAAAATCACAGTTATTTAATACTTCTTTGTCATGTATCTTCAATTCCAACTCGGAGTGACCCTGTCCTAAGATTTTCTTGGGAAGGTCTCTTCAGAGGAGGTTTGCCCTGGCCTTCCTCTGAGGCTGAGAGAGTGTGACTTGCCCAAGGCCCACCCAGTGCATTTCCAAGGCTGACTGGGGTCTTGAATCCTGGCCTCTCAGAGTCCAACACTCAAACCACTATCCTGCACTGCCTCTCATTAATTACAATATCAGCGATCAGAAGACGGGTAATGTAGTGCAACCCACACGTTAAGTATGTTCGTACAGATTTATACTTTGCAAACATGAAATAGGATCTTGCGCTGCATATCAAATTTTGTCAAAGAACACCAAAGAAACCCCAAGAACACCATCACTGTAAACAAGGGCAATCCTTCCCTGTTTGGCTTTAATGCTTCCTGTATTGTTGTCACTTTGTCTTCAAAGGAGTCGTAACAAATAAATGGGAGAGTTATGATCTGGATTTACTGCTCTGCTTTCCTTCTGATAGTAACAGGTAACAGCTGTGCCTTCCTTTTGTCCTGAGGCTTTCTTTATTATTCCCCACCAGAGCCTCTGCTTTTGATTTACACAACCACACTGCCTTTTGATGTTCTAAAACCGGCAAAATGCAGCCTCGGACGTGTTCGGGTAGGTTCTTGACAGCCCACTGTCTGGTTCCTGCATTCTTCCAAAAGGAAGCGTTGCCAAGGCCCCCAAAGTGCCCTTCCTTTCCTGGATGCCAGCCAGGATCTAATTGCCCGCGTGAGCAAAAGTCATTAGCAGACGTCTTGTTGTATTTGTACATTTAGTAAACTGTGAACATCTGCTTATGCAGCCTGGGCTTTGCACTGTATGCCTCTTCTGCAAACCCTCTAGATTCTAGTTTGAAATCAATATCTAGCCATGCTCTTAGGGTATGGGATGTACAGGATGACTTTGAGCTCAAAAAACTGGGCTTAGAGATTTCAAAAGCTTTATTCGGAAACATCTAAGAAACAATAGCACACCTAGGCATTGCCAGGACTAAGGAACCACTGGGTTTGCAGTATTTTATAAGCTGTAAAATTAGAAATTAGCATGCACTAGCACTCCATTTGATGGCTAACTGTAACAACTCCTTTTCCAGGTTATTCTGTCCCCCTCTCAATCGGCTTGCCGACAGTTCGATCTTTCAACCCAGTCCGTGCCATCGTATTCCCAATTTCTACACAGGGTTGTGTAAGCTGGACAAGGAAGAAAGCTGGTAGGAGGGAAATCAGCTCATTCAAAATGTGGTGCTGGAGGAGAGTTTTAGAGATTACCCAGGACTGCTCAAAGGGCAATGAAGGAGTCCAAGAGCAAACCAAGCCTGAACTCTCCCTGGAAGCCAAGATGACTAAACTGAGACTATCGCATTTTGGACCTATCGTGAGAAGACATGATATCTCTCTAGAAAACACAATGGCACTTGGCAAGGTAGAAGACCGTAGGAAAAGAGGGAGACTGCATTACAGATGGACAGACCCAGTTTAGGGAGACAACGTCCCGGAATCTGCAAGAGCTGGGCAGGGTGGTTGGCGATAGAGTGGCTTGGAAGTTTCTCATCCGTAGGGTCGCCGCGGGTCAGAAACAACTTGAAAGCACACAACACCAGGGAGCAAATCAAGTCTGAAGGCATTGGCACCAACCAGGAGAATTCAGGATGCAGAATTTGGAGTGTGTGTTTGTGTGGTGTAGCATTTGTTCTTGGGTTAAAATGAGGGGTGGAATGAGGGTTCCTCACTGCAGAGAGCCTGGTAACGGAGCAGAGAAAAGGGCTTGGCTAATTGTCAAAATTCGCTGTTATCGGCTCCCGTCCCAAACAAGGCCTCCAGTGTTCATCCCTTAAGTGCCACCAATATGTGAAGTCAGACTCATTTCTCCCTCACTTCCTGAGAGGCTGAGGGCCGGATGGTTAGAATGATTCATACTGGGATTGGACCTTTCGCTGGAAACCTGTGGCTGGGAATCTCCCAAAGGGCTTGAAATGGCTAAAGATCAGCCTGGATTGGCTACTCTGGATGAGAACCCAAGCCCCTGGCCCAGAGCCACTGGATGTTTCTGCCACGACAGCGAACGGTATGGATGTCTCTTTGGAAGGTCTACCACGTGCAACTGGTGGACTGGGTTTGACTTTCTTTGGGTGTGGAAAATTAACTCCCTTTGCCCTTGTGTTTGTTGCCTCTGTAGTGAGTTCACAGCTTCAAGTTACATCTTGGGTTTGCATGAAGAGTCTTACATCTTACATTACCTTCTCCGTGCAGCCTTGCTTGCAGTCAAAGAAACTGTATCGGGGAACTTCTCTTGTGAAAACCTGACTCCAGTCTTAAATTCATTGCAGGAGGGAGTCCTGGTGGATTATGCTTTAAATGGTTCCAGTTGTTAAAGCACAAAATGGCGAGGGGCGGGGGGGGGAGGATGGAATTAATCAGTGCTTGCAAGGGAACTATGTCTTCGGCCCCATTTTCGGAACAGGTGGGGAACCAATGAGCAGGCGGGCTGGATGACCCAGATGTTTGCAGCTGCTGCATGAGGGGGCCCTGCGTTGGTTACGGCGATGCTGTCATTTTTGGAGATGCCTTGAAATATTTTGTTTCGGAGGGATGGGGAGAAGGAGGTTTTAACACAAAGGTGGCAAATGGGGCAGGGGCAATTTGCTGCACCCCCAGGCCTGCAATTTCTCCCCCCAACCAACCTGCTGGGGGCCTGCAGTGAGTTTTATGAGATCCTTTATGGACTTCCTGCAGAAAATGTATATAAGCCTGTGCAAGTTTGGATTTAGATATCAGAAGGTATATCAAGAGCCAGGGTGGTGTCGTGGTCCGAGAACAGGGTTTGATTCTCCACTTGGTCATGGAAACCCCCTGGGTGATCTTGGGTGCATCACATGCTCTCAGCCCCAAAAACCCCTGTGATAGGTTTGCCTTAGGCCATTTCCACACTAGCCTGTTATAGTGCTATTATTCCACTTTCAACATCCTATGGAATCCTGGGGTTTGCAGTTTGGGGAGGGGGCTCAAAGGCAAAACCCAGGGTTCCATAGGATGTTGAAAGTGGAATAATAGCACTATATCAGGCTAGTGCGGAAATGGCCTTAGAGGACCCATACGTTGGAAATGACTTGTAGGTACACAACAACAATAAAGTATATGTTATAGAAAGGAAAATGAAGAATTATTATGATTAGAAGAGAGAGGGACAGATTAATTGTAACTTCAATAACTGCTAAAGAGAAGATTAGAAGCTATTTTTCTCTTGTTTCCTTGTCATATACATTTCAAATATATTTTTGAATATATATTTTAAATATACTTTTTCTTAAGTTTATCCATCTCTATTTCTTCTCTTGTCTTCATATTCTGCTTTTTGTTCATTCTGCATTTGCTGTTTTGATTAAATTTGTATTGTATATCAAAAAAATGTTAATAAAAGTTATTTTAAAAAGAGACACAAGATGGCTAACAAGATATTTAAAAACAGCTCTATTGCTGTGTGCCTTCAGATTGTTTCCCTGCCGGAAGAGACAGGATATAAAGATATAAAGAAAAGGGAAAAAAATCTTTATTTTTACATTTTTATTTTCAGTGGTTTTGTTCAGGTTACTGCAAGTCCCTTTTTAAATAGAGGAAATGTTCTGTTCAGATGCTTAACACTTGTGCAGGAGCAACCAACGGCGCACAAGATGTTCTCGCTTCTTTTGCAGCTGCGAAGGTGTCATGAAATATAGATATATTTTTGTCCTGGTAACTTGTCTTTATCTTGCCAGTCCTAAAAAAGGCCCAGCTGAAGTGTGTGAATAAGAGGTTGTTTCAGCCATGAGTGCTAGGTCTGTATTTTGGGAAGTGACAGCGGAGCTGAGACTGGCGAATGGGCATGGATATTAATAATTCCAGCCAGATAAGGATGTAACCGGGATTTGAGCTCATTTTTCTCCTCCTGCATGCCCCATCCTGAAGTGTGCCACACTTGATTATTATTTTTCTGTTCTTTCTGAACCCAAGGAAACTGATTTTTGGTAAACTGATGTACAGTCAGCCAGCCACATGGGTGGATTTAACATTCATGGATTTGATTATTTGCAAGGTCTTCCGCACGAGACTGTTATAGCGCTATGATTCCACTTTCAACGTCCTATGGAATCCCGGGGTTTGCCGTCCGGCCCCTCCCGAAACTGCAAACCCCAGGATTCCATAGAACGTTGAAAGTGGAATCATAGCGCTATAACAGTCTAGTGCGGAAATGGCCTGAGCAGCAATTCACTCTTTCAACTGTCAGCAGGTGGAGCTGTGGATCTCCAAATAATAAGTTGCCATCTAGCTAGTTCTGGACTGGATCAGGCCTCCAAGATTCGATCTGAAAACCTTTCCAGCAGTAAACACCTGTGACCACTGTGGTCTATGACTGAAGGAAGGGTGGCTTTTGTGGTACTGCAGCATACTAATTTTTAAAACTAATTCAGGTAAGGAAGGAGGGGTACCTACTTTCCAGAGCTTCTGTTACTGTGTCTGTCGTTCAGAGAGTCATAGAATCATGGAGTTGGAAGAGACCCTAAAGGCCATCAACCCCCTTCTACTTTGCAGGAACAAACGATCAAAGTATTCCTGACAGATGGCTACCCAGCCTCTGTTTAAAAACCTCTAAATGAGGAGGAGGAGGCTCCACCACACTCCGTGGAGGCAGCAGTGGATCCCACTGTCAAACTTTTGTTACCATCAGGAAGTTCTTCCTTATGTTTAGGTGGAATCCCTTTCCGTGAAGTTTGAAGCCACTGCTCCGTGTCCTAGTCTCTGGAGCAGCAGAAAACAGGCTTGCTCCATCCTTCATATGCCATCACTTTGAATATTTAAACATGGCTGTCATGCCGCTTCCTCATTTTCTCTTCTCCAGGTAAACACCCTTAGCTTCCCTAAGCCACTTCATGGTTTCCAGGCTTTTGACCATTTTGGTCACCCTCTGGACACAGTCCAGCTTGTCAATATCCTTCCTGAACTGTGGTGCTCAGAACTAGAGATTATATTCCAGGTTGGGTGACCAAAGCAGAGTTTCTGACTCACGGCAACCCTAAGGTGGACCTCTAATGGGCTTTTCTTGGTAAAATTTGCCCAGAGCTGTCCACTGCAATCTGGCAGGCGTACTGCGAGAGGAGGTGGATTTTGCACAAATCTGTTCCTTAGATCCTGCTGCAGAATAGGATTATGGGCTCAACAGTTTAAGGACGCTGATTAAATATAGGATCAGGAAAGGGGAAATTGTTACTGGATCTTTATGAGGTTGGACGAGAGGATCTTCTAACATCTCTTGAGTAGGAAGTCTAAGAAAGCCATTGATGTTGCCCAAGAGTCCCTGACCTAATTTATGACTGTCTGCGGAACAACACACCTCATTCTTTCAGAAGGTCCTTGGCCTACTTATGTGTCTGAGCTTTTCTGGGCTTAAGTAAGCTTTTCTGGAGTCCTGGAAACATAAAAATAACTCCGTTCTCTCTCTCTCTTTCTTTCTCTCTCACTGCCCAGCCCTTCTCAGCCTGCAAGAGAAAGATTGCAGAAGTCCCAGCTCTGAACATTTTGCTCCTCTCCAAGGCCAAGCCCAGCACATGACTGAAGCATCACAGGACCTGCTGTGAGGTTTCTGGCAGTCTGGCCTTCGGAAAGGGCTGTGAATCTTTGTTTAAGGAACATTCTATTTCTTAATACAGGAGCTCTGGTGGGTAGAGCAGAGACTGACAAATACTTTGCAGAAGTGAATAACTATTGAGATATCATTGCTTTGGGGTGGTTATGGAAACAGTGGTGGAATCCCCTTGCTTTAGAGATCAAGTTGTCTCCCCAAATTCTTGCTTGGACAGCCTCAGATATTTTATTTTTTTAAATGTACTTATTTCTACAAGCTTTCTGCAGAATAATACAGGTTATTATGGCAGCTGGCTTGTGTTTCTCTTTCAGAATCAGAAATTGCACATGTTTAAAATGACAGATATCTAAAACCACCTTTTAAAAAAGCATCTGATACAACAGTATCATAGAATTGTGTGTGTTGGTGACATGACATTCTCTCCTGTGATTTTATGGATCTGTATCGCAGATATTTGTCAGTTATGATTTTAGATATTTCTTCATTTTAGACATGTGCAATTTGTGATTGTTAAACTGTGAGGTTAAGCCTTTGTAGTTTGTAGATTTAAACTCTGTGTTTCCAGCTGCTCTGACCTCTTATGAAGAAGAGAGCTTTTTACAAGCCCAGTTAAAAACAAATATAAAAAGTAAGGACTCTTGCTTTTTGGAACCCTGGTGCATGCACTCAGCAGAAGCACAGCCTAGCAGAGGCAGAGCTTGAAAAGGTAACTTTTCCTGGGACACATGCTGGCAAACAAGCAAACCCAAAAAGGGAATGTTTTCATGCACTGTCCTTTTCTAGGTCGTCCTGGGAGTGAGAGAGAGAGCTTGGGAAGGTCCAGTCCTCACAGGCACGCCCTGAACTTGGAGAATGTTCCTCTTAGACGGGCCGTGCAGAGACAAGATGCTCTTGAATCCCTCCACGGTGTCCTTTCGCAGGGTCAGAGCTCGTCCGGTCCTTTTCTCTCCAATAAAGGAGCCAGCAGCCTCTGTTCTGAAAGAGACAGCTTCTTCCTTGTGTGCTTGCGGGGTTCCATCAGGAGAAAAATGAGGTGGACATTTCTCAGTGGGATCATGTAAACAGAAGGTTCTCTTTTGGGAAGAAAAAAGGTTATTTATATATTAGCTTAAGCACTGAAAGTAAAACTAAAAGACAGTACTAGTGCACTAAACTAAAATGCTGAACGCTGACTTAAACACTAAATGCTAACCTAATAAAAGATAAAAGGTCTCTGACTGCCCCCCCAAGAAAGAAAAAGAAGAAAGAAAGAAAGAAAGAAAGAAAGAAAGAAAGAAAGAAAGAAAGAAAGAAAGAAAAGTATGCTATTGTACCATTTCAGATGCAACTAGGTAATCCTGTTAGGATTACTAGGGTCAATTGCCACAAATTATTGCATTGTTAGATTTCTTATTGCTCAAAAAGTCCATAAAAGGTTTCCAGTCTTTCAGAAAGAAATCTTCAGTTGGCTTATCCTTTAAAATCCACATTAGTCCGGCAATTTGGGCTCGCTCAGCAACCTTGCGATCAGGAGGTTCTGTTTAGATAAAGAGGTGTTGCTTTGTCTGAGGGGTAAGCATGCAGTTTCCCTTTTTTTCCTGGAAAAGCAGAGAGGAGGAGGAGGAGGAGGAGGCCATGATCCTGCACTTCCATGGTAGGGGAGACACAATGAATTCACTCTGGGTTTTATGATAACGTTAAAGGAGCTCTCTGAAGTCCTGAATTCCAGTCCCCACCTAGGTTCAGCACCTTGGAGAGCTGCTTTGTGAGGACCCCAAATAGGCTCAGCACCTTGGAGAGCTCTTTTAGAAGCAGCAATAAAATAGTGAATTCCCAACTCCTCTGACATGGAAAACCATTGATGCCCTGCTGGAATGTGTAGTGGTTTTGCGGCATAAATTTATGCCACTGGAGCTATGCCAGAGTTTTGCTATGGGGGGGTTATCCTGGATTTTGGCTTCCTGAAGGTGATCACACAAGGGCGATGCATCTGAATCCGGGTACCTGTTGCAGCACAGGCAAGCATGAGGAGCCATTGCTATACCTATGGTGCAATCTCCTAAAAAGTACAACTGCTCGCGTACAGGATTAAGGGTAGTGTCAGTTGCTAACGGGGTTGTGGCAGCAGACAGCCTTGGCATGTGCAATGAATGAATGAGGAACAGGGTTGGGTCAAGGGAAAAGTTAAGGAAAAATTTTCAGGAGAAGTCAGATTTGTAGAGTATGGATTGTTTGGTACCCGTAGCATCACTTTGGAAGGCTATAGACAAGTTGGGGCGATTTCAGAGAACGGCAATGAGGATGACAAGAGGTATGGAGAACAAAACATCCGAGGAAAGGTTGAAGTCGTTGGGTGTGTTCAGCCTGGGGAAGAGAAGACGGAGGAGTGACATGATGGTGCTCTTTAAATACCTCAAGGGCTGCCCCAGAGAGGAGGGTCCAGGCCTGTTCTTTGCTGCCCCAGAGGGTAGATCCAGGCCTAATAGTTCCAAGTTACAGGAGGGTAGACTTTGATATAATACTAGAAAGAACTTCTTTAAATTTGTTAACTACTTACTTATAGGGAAACCGCTGAATGTCTATACCTGCTTTCATCAATTGCTATCTTTCTTTAATTTAGTAAGAATCTCCGGAGTTTTTCAGAAGGTCTTTATCAGTTAGCCAAACGCCCTGTTTCCTTAATTCTTTAATAGAGAGGGCTTTAAAAGGAAAGAGCCAGGATGGCAACTTAGAGTGAAATACCCATTTGTATTTATCCCAAAGATTTACGGATAATGGGATTTTAAAAAGATCTCTGGACGCTTACCTTATTATAACAAAGAAAGACATGCCAGCCGAAATGCAGGTCATGCAGGCCTTTCTAGTGACAAAAGCTTTGTAGTATTAAGTAAAATCCATAGCCTTAACCAAGTCAAACATGCTGTGTGATGATATAAATCTACATCTGGGATTGCAAGGGGTTAGAAGAGTAGATTGTCAAAAAGGAGTGGGGGGGGGGCTGTAAATGAATACCCAGTGGCCGTGCTGTTTGGGGGAAGCCAAAGTCACTGCCTGAGGCCATTTCTGCACTAGACTGTTATAGCGCTATTATTCCACTTGCAACATCCTGTGGAATCCTGGGATTTGCAGTTTAGGGAGGGGCTGGCTGGCCCCTCCCGAAACTGCAAGCTCCAGGATTCCATAGGATGTTGCAAGTGGAATAATAGCGCTATAACAGTCTAGTGCAGACATGGCCTGAATTGGATGCCTCACAGAGTTTGTTGTCGTTTCTCCATTGAAGTGCCGAAAGGTGGCAGCATTCCTCCACTCTTGGGCTGCTAAAAAGGCAAGACAGAACCACCTCCGAGGCCTCACCGGTCTCTTCCAAAGATGCAGCCTGGCACCTGCTGTTTCCAGCGCTGTTTTCATCATCTGGCAGGATTAGGCCCGGGGGGGACCCCTCAAGATAAACAGCCTTTGCCCAATAGGGAGCCAGTGACATTTGGCATCCTCTGAAAGGGGAGAACGTGGTTGTTCAGGCTGACTCCTCATTTAGAAAACAGGGGAGATTAGCACTCCTGTGTGTTTTTCACGGGAGGACGGCAATCCTCCCGTTTGCTCGGTCCCGGATTGCTTCTGACCTGAGGAGTGTTTTCTCTCTGGCCTCCACCTTTGGGGCAGGAGGGACAAATGTCCCTCCAGAAGCACTTATTCTCTCTGTAGGAGCACAGAGTCTTCTGATGCCAGGATCCTTTCAGTGAGGACTGGGAACCAATTGCCATTCTCAGTGGGCTGAGTGGAAGGGAAGGACTCCAGGCTCTAGGTCCAGAGTCAGCTGGCATGCATCACAGAATCCTAGAGCTGGAAGAGACCCCAAAGGGCCGTCCAGTCCAACCCCCTTTTTCCCTGCTGGAAGATGCAGTCCAAGCCCTCCCTTTGACAGATGGACACCCAGCCTCTGTTTAAAAACCTCCAAAGAAGGAGGAGACCCCACCACACTCTATTGGAGTAGCAGTGGATTCCCATTGTCCAATTGCTCTTACCCTCAGGAAGTTCTTCCTGATGTTTAGGTGCAATCTCTTTTCCTGTAGTTTGAAGCCATTGCTCCGTGTCCGGATCTCTGGAGCAGCAGAAAACAGGCTTGCTCCATTTTTCATATGATATGCCTTCAAATATTTAAATGTGGCCATCATGTTGCCTCTTAAACTTCTCTAAACCTACCCAGATCCCTAAGCTGCCCCTGAGAGAGAGGGCAAGGGAGGAGAGGGAAGGTAAAGAATCCACCCAGTTCTATGCGCAAGGAAACAGAGCCAGAGAGTTTCCTTCTTGGGGGCTGCAATGCTCAGACTTCCCAGCCACTGTTCTGGACTGAGTGTTGCAGCTCCCCCAAAAGGAACGTTTTCCTGCTCTGGTGGAAGAAAATTCCTTTTCTACCACCTCTGGTGGGGAAGTTCCTTTTTTAATGGAGTGCAGTGAATGCCTGGAAGAAAGCCAGCTGTGTAGCCAGTGGTCTGAGTGTTTGACTAGGATACTGGAAGGCCAGGGTTGGAGTCCTCACTCAGCCATGGAAAAGCATGGGACCACCTTGGGCAAGTCACACTCTCTCAGCCTGAGAGGAGGGCAAAGGCAAATCTCCCTTTGAACAAATTTCGCTAAGAAACCCCCGTGATAAGTTTGCCTTAGAGCCACCCTAAGTTGGAAAGGACTTGGAGGCACACAATAACAACAAAATGATGCCCTCTCTGTGGATTCTGGGCACTGTAGTTTAAAACAAGGAATTTCCTGCAGCGCTGGTGGCAGAAAATTCCTTGTTTTTCAAAGGCAAGTTCCTTTTTTTCTTCCCTTTCCACTGCAGCATCCAGAAGGCTGAGCCAAACTGTGGAACCGGGGCATTGCCGTCCTCTCCCCCGCCCCAAACGGACTTTCTCCGATCTCCGGTGGGAGAAAACCCATTTCCCCTCGACTGCAACACCCAGAAGCCCCAGCCGGGCTGCGGATGGTGGGGGCTGCAGTCCGAAGACACGGAAATTCCCCAGGACGCGCGTTTCCCGGCAGCGTCCCCTTCCTCCCCGCGGCAGCTGCCGGCTTTTGCTTGCGCGCGGCGCGCAGCTGGCACCGCGGGCGCGGAGCCCGGGCAGAGCGGCGCCAGGGAGGGCGGGGGAGCCCGCCGAAGAGGCTGGCCAATCGGAGCCCCCCTCCGCCGCGCGGCTCGCGTTCCACGGCCTCCGATTGGCTGCGGCGCAGCGCCCTTGGCTAGAAAAGCCCGAGCTCGCGGCGCAGCGTCTGCACTCGCTTGGCGCGCGAGAGGGAAGGAGTGGACTTACTTGCGCAGGTTGGGACGGGGCTGCTTTGCCCGTTTCTTTCGCTCCTGGAAAGTGACGCCCTTGCAAGGTAGGCAGTGTTGCGCCCCTCGGGTTTACTCGCGAGTAAGTTGCATGGGGGGAAAAAGAATTCGCAGAGCATCGTCTCCAATTTAAAAGGCAAAGCCCTAAAGGGACCTTCCCGCTGATTTATTAGGGTTTAGCAAGAGATTTTGTTTTTTAAAGGAAATAATTCTTTGAAGTTCTGGCGAGGGCGAGGATCGTGTCCTTCACCCTCCCCTGTGAACGTCGGAAACCCTTTGCACGAGTCAAAGGCATGGGATTTCCATCTCAAAAACTGCCAGAGAATTCATAGATGCCTTAACGGGAGGGAGCGAAAGCCTCTGGTCCCGATCCTTGCCTCGGGAGTCCAGGGAGGCTCTGACTCGCAAGTCAACACCTCTTACCTTGCGGTGGCGAAGCTGCAAATAAGGGTGTGTGGACCACACACTGCATGGATATCGTGCGTGTTGTGGGAAGCTTTTGGACTACAACTCCCAGAATCCCCACTGGGGGTGTTAATCCCCCCAAAAAGTAACTCACTACATCGCAACTCCAACCTTCTTGATCTCTGTTTTGTGGGCTGCATACAAAAAAAATGTGTGTCACTTTGTGTGTTTTTGTCTGCTTCATGGTGGTCTATGTTGTGTTGAAATTCCAGCTCCAGCTGATTTAGAAATACTCGTGCGTTTTTGCATCATTAGTTTTCTTATTGCTCAAAAAGTCCATAAACAGTTTTCAGTGTTTCAAAAAATCTTCCCTTGAGTTAGCTGTTAATTTGGCCATTTAGGCTAACCCAGCAGCCTTTGCAATCTGTTCTGCTATTGTCGGTGTGTCAGTCCGTGTCCAGGTTTGAAAAAACATTATTCTTGGTGCTCTTATCACATATATCAAAGAAGTAATCCATATTTACTATCCAATTCTTCATCCAAAATGCCCCACCAAAACTTTTCTGGCCACGTTAAAAAATCCACCTTTACAATTTTTTTGCATCAGCATAAAAAAAAGGTTTCCAGAGATCCTGACCTCTTTGCACCTTGCACTTTCTTGGCAGGTCCTCCTCTTCTCTCTCTCCTTCTGGACCCTCAGTGGGGACTCTCAGAAGCTGCCTCCATGTGGTTCTTGGAAAAAGTCAGGTCCTCCCCGGGGGAAGCCGGCTCTCCGGGTATGTCCTTCCTGGGCTTGCCCTCCGGACACGCCGTTCCTGACAAAGCCACTCCGCCCGCCTCCGGTGCTGCTTTCAACAACATCTTGACCCCGGACCGTATCCCTGAATTCTGCATCCCTCCGCGACTGGCGGCGCCCCCTCCGGTGAAGAGTCCCGGGGCGGCTTTCCTCCCCCACCGCTGCCTCACCGAGCCGGGCTTGCAGCATGTGGCTGCAGCGCCCGACCATGGTAGCGGAAGCAGAGGCGGCCCTGGCGTGTTCCTGCCCCACCTCATCCAGGTGGAAAGCGTGGAGGAGGTCTCGGGCCTGGAGGAAGAAGAGGAGGAGGACGGCACTAACTCCGATCCCCAGTCGCAGGCGGCTTTGTCTCTGCCCCACTTCCCCAAAGCCCAGACCTCCTACGGCTTCTGCACCCTGCTGGAGAGCCCCCACACCCGGCGGAAGGAGTCCATCTTCCACAGCGAGGGCCCCTTGGCTTGCGGTTCCTCTGGCCCGGGCCTCACCCTCCCACGGTCCCGGGCCAGCAGTTACAGCGGCCGAGAGCTGTCCTCCACCAGCCCTGTGGGCATTCCCCCGCTTTTCCTGACCCGGAGGCGGCCGGGCACCTGGGACAGCGACACAGCCTCCTCCAGCGAGTCCTCCCCTTTCAGCTCGCCACGTCTTTCTCCCCGGTCCAGTTCCCTTTTCAAAGCCTGGAGCCATGATGGGCTGCTGGGGAGGACCCTGAAAAGCCGGAGAGGCTGGGGCCGGCCGGGGAGAGCTGATTCCTTGTCCACCGAAGAAGGGGGCAGCTCCACCGACAGCAGCCCCAACGCCACCCGGAGGTCTTCGGAGAGCCTTTTTGACCCCACGGCGTCCTTGTCGGCCTCTCCCCGGGCTTACAGCTTGGCTCCACTGCCCACTATCTTCCCCCTGGACCTGCCCTGCGGTCGGGAGCGGTTGGGCCAGGAAAGCACTGTCGCCCTGGGCCCGGGGGCCCTGATACGGCTTTCCTCAGAGTACTGTGCTGAAAACCGGCGCCTCCGGGTCCGCCTGATCAGCGCGGAGGGCTTGTACGCGGCATCGACCGAATCCAAGAACATCCACTGTTGCATCACGTTCTCGCTGGTGCCGGGCAGGATCCAGAAGCAGCGCAGCACGGTCATCAAGCGCAGCCGCAACCCTATCTTCAACGAGGACTTTTTCTTTGTAGGGGTCACCGAGGAGGACCTGTACAGCTTCTCCCTCCGGATGAAGGCCGTCAACAAAGGGTGCAGCATGAAAAGGGACCTTGTGTTGGGCGAAAGCCAAGTGGCCTTAATGACTCTCCTCACTGCCTAAATCTCTCATCTGTTCTTTTTTGGTTTTTGAATTGCAAGCTGACAGATATTATTTATTTATCTATTTTTGTATTGTGTGTGTGTGCCTGCATGGAAGTGTGATGGTTTTCTTTTCTATTTGAATAAACTGCATTTTTATTTAAACGTGGCAGTGCGTGTCTTGTGGTTTTGACAAGGGGTAGCAAATGATCCTGGTTTGCGCGTGTACATGACTTCAAGTTTCCTATTACCTTTAGTAACTGTGAGTTTCACAGTTTTCCTAAGCAAGGAACCCTTAGAGGTGGTTTTGCCAGTTCCTTCCTCTGAAACAGAGCTTCTAGCACCTTGTATTTGTTGGAAGGCTCCCATCCAAGTACCAACCAGGGCTGACCCTGCTTAACTATCAAGATGGGAGAGTACGGGCGTAAAAAGACATTATAAAAAGGAGCTTCTTTCTTAGAGGGTTTGTTCACTGAAGCATGCCTGTACTCTTCTGATGCAAAGGGCAAAATTAATAAAGGACACCCTTTGGATCTTGCATTTGCTAATAAATGTTCTCCTTCCTCTTCCACCTCTGCAAGCTTCTAATTTTGTTGCATACTTTTATTACCCAAATGTTACCGTGCTCTTTAAAAAAATAAAAAGCTCAGATGAATATTTTTGGGTCATTGCATGATAGAATACTTGAACAGCCAAATAGCCTTGTTAAGTGTCTTTCAGCAAAGGGGGTGTATAGATTGCTTTCGGACTGTCTACGTGATTGGATTGAGCGCTGTGTTGAAAACAGAGCCCGTCGGCCAAAGGTGATGAAAACTCAAGATCCAATTACCCCAACCTAATTGGATCTCGTATAGGACTGAATGCAGCATTCTCCTCCACTTAGCAGTAAAATCAGAAGTGAAGTGACTTCCTGAAATTAGCAATAGAGAATTGGCAAGAGTTTAAAAAAAAATCCAAGCAAACCAATGACATTTAATTCTCCAGCAACCACAAGCTGACAGCACCCTTCCGTTATTCATGCTTTAAGAAACCCCATGTTGCTTCTTCTCACTGTTGTTGCTGTTCTTATGTGCCTTCAAGTCATTTCAGTTTTATGGCGACCCTAAGCCATAAGGTTTTTGGCCTATCACGGGGTTGTGGTGCCCAGAACTGGACGCAGCGCTTCAGGTGAGCTCTGACCAAAGCAGAATTCAATACGGCCCATAAAAAAAGGATTGGGGGACCAGGAGGGCTGTGGGGGGACTGCCAGGGACTTTTGGGGGGGGGCTTAAAATTTGGGTTTGGGAGCCAAAGGCATCCCATGGACTACGCTTTCTCTGCCTCGGCACAAATGGATGCCAATGTGGCTGTTGGCTACTTGAGATCCAACAGCTGTGCAACCCATGGCAACTGGCTGAGCATGGGATGCCAAGAGCCTCAGCTCACCTTGTTGCACAGTGTTGCACAAGATTCTATCAGCTTCCCACCCACTCATCCAAATGTGAAAGAGAAAGGGCTAGGTGTGTTCTTGGAGACTGCCTGCACTAGGGATGGTGGAGTTTACACAACTTCTGGGAAAGTCCAATGGTTTGCATAATTATTTTTACAGTCCAGGGTAATTCTGCAAGAGGATTTGCTTTTCTCAGCATTATGGAAGGGGAAGTTTCCCTGCAGATAATCAAATCTAGTCCTCTGCCAGGGCAGGAATCCATAGCTAAGGCATTCCTAAGAGAGGAGATGATGATGATGATGGCCGCCAGAGGAAGGTGACCATAATGGTCAAAGGCCTGAAAACCATGAAGCCCTCTGAGAAGCTGTTTAGGGAGCTGGGTAGGTTTAGCCTGAAGAAGAGAAGGTTAAGAGGGGACATGATTGCCATGTTGAAATATTGGAAGGGATGCCATATAGAGGATGGAGCAAGCTTGTTCTCTGCTGCTCCAGAAACTAGGACACAGAGCAATGGATTCAAAATACGGGAAAAGAGATTCCACCTAAATTTTAAGAAGGCCTTTCTGGCAGTAAGAGCAGTTGGACAGTGGAATCTGCTGCTGACTGGAAGTGTGTTGGAGTCTTTTTCTCTGGAGGTTTTTAAACAGAGGCTGGTTGACCATCTGTTGGGAATGCTTTGATGGTGTATTCTTGCATAGTGGGTAGTTAGACTGGGTGGCCCCTTGCGGTCTCTTCCAACTCTAGGATTCTAGGATGATGATTTTATCCTTTTATATCTCACCTTTCTCCCAAGATGGCTAAAAACATATTTAAAACAATGCAAAGGTATGTGTAAAAGTATAACCGTAGGTTTAGGAAACAAACAATTTATCAAGTTAAAGCATTAAATGTTAAAAATGGAAAATGCATTAAATAAGTATTTTAAAAAACTGCAGAAATGGAACTGCACAGTGTTGAACCGCATAGCCTTACTCAGTTTGTAAAACCCTGTTTGCACAAAAATGTTTTGACCCACCGAAGGAAGGAGACCAAGGATGGTACCATTCAATGGCCATTTCCACACTATGCTGTTATAGTGCGATGATTCCACTTTCAACATCCTCTGGAATCCTGGGGTTTGCAGTTTCGAAACTGCAAACCCCAGGATTCCAGAGGATGTGGAAAGTGGAATCATCGCGCTATAACAGCCTAGTGCGGAAATGGCCAATGTCTCTTTAAAAAAGGAAGGAGAAACAGACCACTGCCCATTCCATTGTTGCACAACTCTTACTGTCTAGAAATTCTTCCCAATGTTATAGTAGAACTTCTTTCCTTGGAATTTTAATCTATTGCTTCAGGCCCTGGCCTTTGGGGCAGCAGACAAGCAGAGAAACAAACAGAAAACAAGTTTGCTCCAACTTGTACGTGACCTCCCACCAGATACTGAAAGATGGGTGTCACGTCACCTCTCAGTTGCAGCAAATTTTTCCAAATTCCAGTGCCTTTCCAAATGCCTGTGCTGAAACAAAGGCACTCTGAACTGCGCACAGGTTTCCAGGACTCCTCCTATGGGCGCCTGCTTGGCTTTTCCTCATATTCATTGCAAGCCAGAGTCCACCTCCTGCAGAAGCTAAATTGAGGAAATCATCAATCAGAAGAAAAGGCCTTCTCATCCTGTAACAAGTAGGGAAAGACATTACCTTAAATCCATCTTCGCGGTTTCCTCATTTCTGCGCTCCTTGGGGAACCGAGAATTTTCCCAACCAACCCCTTGGACAAAGATGACAAAGCTCCTTTGTGGAAATGTTTCTTGAAAAGACGTGGCCCAAAGCCCAAGGCAGGAAGTCAGCTGCATTTGTAAAAATTAATAACCTCGATTTTTCAAAGGAATAAAGTTGGCCACACAGAGTACTATCCCTCTGGCCGTAATATCATTCCATTCCCTGACAGTGGCTGGTTTATTTTTTCGTATCATTGCCATTAATTTTCATAGTCCCAACATGTTGACTGGCTCTTTGCAAAGGACAGGAACACAAGTGTCTGTTGCAAGGGCGTTGCAATCTAAAAAACAACACAAGGAAGCAAGGAATACGGACAATGGCTTCAAGGCACACAATGTGTTGGTGCGTGCGTATGTGCATTCATGCGCTCGCACCTTCAAGTTGCCTGACCAACTTATGGTGACCCCAGGGTTTTCTTAGGCAAGGAATCCTCAGAAGCAGTTTTCCAAGATCTTTCCTCCAGCATCTGGTATTCATTGCTGGTCTCCCATCCAAGCACTAACCAGGGCTGACCTGGCTTACCTTCCAAGATCAGATAGGATCTGGTGCCTTTGGGGTATTTAGACCTGTGTGTGTGTGTGTGTGTGTGTGTGTGTGTGTGTGTGAGAGAGAGAGAGAGAGAGAGAGAGATTGGTTCAAGTCTCTTGGCAACTTATGGCAACTCCATGAATTTCACAAGGTTTTCCTACGCAAAGAATCCCCGGAGGTAGTTTTGCAGGTTCCTTCCCCTGAAATGGAGCCTGCAGTATCTGGAACTTGTTGGTGGTCTCCTATCCAAGCACTAACCAGGGCTGACCCTGCTTAGCTTCCAACATCAGATGGGCTCTGGTGTCTTTAAGGTGTGTGTGTAAAAGGGAAAAGATTTATGTGATCAGAAGATACATGGAACTGCTTCTCAATAATTAAAAAAGTACTATTGCTTCTTTATTTCTTTGTATATTTCATGGTGGATGTGCTATATACTTGTATTTTATTTCATTGGAATAACAATGTCAATAATGAGTGTATAGTGCTACAAAAATATAAATAAAAAAGGTATGTGTGTGTGTATATGTATGAATCTTCCAGTCGCCTGTTGACTTACATCAAGCCCATGAATTTCCTAGAGTTTTCTTAGACAAGGGGTCTTCAAAGGTGGCTTCCCAGTTTTGCCAGCTGCCATTGTGATTTCCCTGCCCCGTGTTGGTGGACCCATAGATGGCTGGCCCTAGTTGAAACAGATGATGTCTCTATGGGCCTTTCTGCACCACACCATTATAGCGCTATGATTCCACTTTCAACCTCCTATGGAATCCTGGGGTTTGCAATTTAGGGAGGGGCCTTTGAGGATGACCTTTGAAGCCCCTCCCTAAACTGCAAACCCCAGGATTCCATAGAATGCTGAAAGTGGAATAATAGCACTATAACAGGGTAGTGTGGAAAGACCCTAGGATGCCCAGGCCATGGTCGGCAGCTGGCCCTGAACACTAGAGCGGTGCATGCTTTTCTCATGTATGCATTCCCTTCCCCTCCTTTTTTTAAAAGGCATACACTTCAAATATTTTTGGCATCTGCTGAGCAATGGTAGCCATGAGGAGGCCTGCAGGTGCATCACAGAGCCGGAACCCCTCTGGCCTCCTTTGAGATGTGGCTTCAGCCTCCAGCGAGATATTTCTGCTGCTAAGACGGTCTCAAGAGGGAGATTTGAGGGAAAAGATTTCTGTTTGTCCGCCCCCTCTGTGTCCCAGAATACGTCAGCAGACCTGCTTGCAGTGGATAAAAACCCCGTGTAAATAGACAAACGCATAGCGGCGACAGTTGCAACCAGCCGTGGGTTTTCTTTTCCTCTTTTCTTTTCTGGGAAGATAACCAGGCTTTCAAGGGATCGAGCCGAGCCGGGAGCCATCGGACTGTGTACAGAAACAAATCTCCACAGCAATTTGAAAACATTAAAGTTACATAATCGGCTGTAAAAGGGCGCTGATTCTGCACCTGCAAACTGGCCGTGCTTTTAATCTCTCCTCGTCTTCCCCTTTTTTTGCAAATGACGTCATTAATGCACAGAACTCAGCGGTGAGCGATAACGTACAAATATTGGCCATAGAAGGGAAGAAGGGAAGCTAAAAGGGCCGTTCGTAGGGTACCTGCCTCATCTGTGACCAGTTTGCTATGGATGGGAATGCAAAGAGCTCTGAATCTCCCTCGAGTTCTCTACTGTCTTTGCACCGGGGGCTGAGATCAGTCCGTGGGCGTTTCCGCACTACACAGCTATTGCACAACTGATATAGTGCTATTATTCCACTTTCAGCATCCTGCGGAACTCTGGGGTTTGTAGGTTACTGGGGCCAAAGAGCTCTCCGGCTGAGAATTCTAAATTTCTCTTCCTAAACTGCAAACCCCAGGGTTCCAGAGAAGGTTGAAAGTGGGACAATAGCACTACAACAGTATAGTGCGGAAATGGCTGATGATTCCATTTTAATGGCCACCATTCTGTTCTGTGGAATTGTGGGATTTGCAGTTTAGGGAGGGATATGTAGAATTCTCAGCCAGAGAGCTGCAGTACCTCCCAAGACTACAAAGCCCAGGATTCCACAGGAGGCAGTTAAAGTGGAGTTATAGTGCAAAAATCGTGTAGTACAGAAATGCCTTGTGTTAAGGTTGCATCTCAGGCCCGGGGTCTGCAGCCAGACGGATAACTGAGGCAGGATACAGCCGCCATACTATGCTCCCTGTCGAAACAGCTCCACTGGCTGCCAGTTTGTTTCCAGGCACAATTCAAAGTGCTGGTTATGACCTATAATGCCCTATGGGGCTCAGGTCCAGGCCATTTGGCAGACTGAAGCTTCCTGTATGAGCTGGGGGTGGGGAGGGTGGTTTGCCTCGGGTGGCAATGTTTTTGGGGCGTCCCAGCCCGTAGCCATGCACCACAGCCACACCCCCACGCACGATGGCCACGCCCCCCTCCCCACACTCCAAGCTCCACCACTGGACACAAGAGACGGCCTTCTTGGTGGCTGCTCCAAGACTCTGAGGCCATTTCTGCCCTACATGGTCACAGTACTATTATTCCCCTTTCAACCTCCTCTGGAATCCCGGGGTTTGCAGTTTAGGGAGGAGCATTTAGAATTCTCAGCCAGAGAGCTCTTTGGCCTTAGGAAACTACAAATCCCAGAATTGCACAGGATGTTGAAAGTGCAATAATAGTACTAGAACAGTGTAGGGTGGAAATGGCCTGAAAATCCCTTCCCCACAATGGGCCCCTCCTTGTTGTCCTTCCATCAGCAAGCTAAAGCCTTTTTTGTCCAGACAGGCTTTTAAAATAGAAGGTTCTCAAAGAATGGGCTAGGAGGTGCTATATTGTTTTAATTGTTTTTAACAACTTTTCATCTTTTTTTGAATCGCATTTTTATTCTTTACTTAAGTGTTATTGCCTTAATACTGTAAATGCTGTTGCTGTTGTATACCTTCAAGTTGTTTCTGACTCATGCTGACCCCAAGGCAAACCTATCACTGGTTTTTTTGGGGCTGAGAGAGCGTGACATGCCCAAGGTCATGCAGAGGGTTTCCATGGCCAAGCAGAGAATCGAGCCTTGGTCACCTGGGTTGTAGTCCGAACTACTCAAACCGCTGCACCGCGCTGGCTCAGACTGGAGATTTGTGCACAACCCTTTTCCTCTTGCCTGGAACTGAGCTAATAATTCAAAGAACTATGCATTCAAGAAAAGAAAAAGAAAAAGCAGGAAGAAGGATCTTAACTTACTGAAACACAAAAGGGCTCTGATTCCCCCACCAAGCCAAACTGTGGTGAAAGAAAAATAAAATAGGGGAAAAAAGAAAAGATAGATTATTCTATCATTATAGATCTCATCAAGCTTTTCTGCTAGAATCACGAGTGAGCATAGCCACAAATTATTGCATTGTTAGCTTTCTTCTTGCTCAAAAAGGCCGTAAACAGTTTCCAACCTTTCGAAAAATCTTCAGTTGGCTTATCCTTTAAAACCCAGGCTTCAACCGTGATTTGAACCAGGATCTCCCCAAGGAGGGATGCCTACAACTCCCAGAATCTGGGATTCCGGGAGCTTTTGTCCCTAAAAGTAACTTTCTCAAGCTCTTCAGTGTGAACGCAGAACCAGTCCTTTCGGTGTGTTTGTGTCCTTTCGCTGGACTCCCAGTTCCGGCAAGAACACGAGAAGAGGGCACGGTGTGCCGTGCGCCCATCTCCCATGTGTCTGTGTTTATCTGGGCTTCTTGCCTGCCTTTCCCATAAAAACCGGGAAAAGGGCAGCGGGACAAACAAAGACTCCCCTGCTAGGAAGCCAAGGCGGACGGTTGCCAGGTGACCAATGACGGCCAGGAGGTTCAGGTGAGAGGGAGAGATGGAGCGTCGCTCAGAGGCGAGCTGCTGCACAGGAAGAACAGGAGAGGGAAGGAGGAACAGCCAGAGGGAGATGCTGGGGTTGGAAGTTGCCCTGCAGCTGAAATGTTTGCTGCCTGCCTGTGCTGGAGGCAAGTCACCAGCGGGCGCCTGTGCCAAGTCTGACTTGGACACATTTGGTGCAGTAAGAAAACAAATGTGCCGTAGGAAGTAGGTTTCTGTGCCGTTGGCAGATACGGGCCTCAATCGGGAACAAGCGGGCCCTTTCACATAGCACAATTATAGTGAGATGATTCCTCTTCATTCGCCAAGGTTCCACCCTATGGAATCCTAAGACTGAAAGTCTAGAGAGGGCCTGGAACTCCCTGGTTGAGAATTCTCATCACTTGATGCACTTTGGGCTCTTCTGGTGCACATCAGGTGCTCCTGTGTTGCTCCAGCACTTCCTGGCCACTGTCCGCATGTGCACCGAAGAGTGTCACCATTGCACATTGGTGCCCATTGGGCACTGGGCCGTGGTGCATCAGTCCCTCCACAATTGTGGGATGGATGCCTGTAGATAATGACATCACAGCAGCACCTAGGAGAAAATTGTTGTTGCAGAACTGCTCAGTTCTATTTCTTGCACCTCTATGTCCATCTAAGAGGATGGAAGTCGCATTCTGAATTCTAGCACCTTTCTTTTCATTGCTGGATTTTTTTAAAAAGGAATTTCCATCATTGCTTAAATTTTGCCAACTCTAGTTAAGTCCACAATGCTAGCAGGGATAGTGCCAAGTTGTCCATCTGCAGTCAACACCTGAGAGAGGCTCTCTGTCACTTTCTACCATGCCCTCCATGCTCATGACAGCAGAGTATGTTTAGCCTGGAGAGGAGAAATTTAAGAGGGGCCATGTTAGCCATGTTTAAATATTGGAATGGATGTAATGTGGAAAAGGGGGCAAGCTTGTTTTCTGCTGCTCCAGAGACTAGGACATGGAGGAATGGATTAAAATTACAGGAAAAGAGATTCCACCTAAGCATTAGGAAGAACTTCATGAGGGTAAGAATAGTCTGACAGTGGAATCTGCTGCTGCCCAGGAATATGGTAAAGTCTCCTTCTTTGGAAGTTTTTAATGAGAGGCCGGATGGCCATCTGCCCAAAGGACAGCTTTGATTATGTCTTCCTTCATGACAGAAGGAGATTGGACTGGGTGGCCCCTTGGGGTCTCTTCCAACTCTAAGATTCTCTGATTCTATGCACGGTGGCTGATAGATCAGAGAGAAGCCTCTACTAGAACCAAAGAGGCATCAATGCTTATAGAAAGTGATGAGTGAGAGGGAATTCCAGAGAGCCTGCCTGCCCTTTTGTTTTCCCTCTCCGTTTCTCTCTTTGATCTGTGCACTCAAGCCTTTTTCCTTCCTTCCTGGCTGCAGATGTCAGCTCTCTCTTCTTCCAAAAGTTGCTTAGCCATTTTGTCTGAGACAAAGCATCCATGTGGCTCAGGATGGCTTATATCTCTCGTAAGAGCCAGCTTTTAGGGGCTTTTTTACTGAAATCTAGGCAATCTTCTTCTGTCCTCTGGAGCCTAGCCAGGATAAGTCCGGCTGCCTGGAGACACAGCAGGGTTCTTGTTGCACGACCCACGTGATCAATAATAACAAACAAGCAACTAATAAGGACAGGTTGTTTTGCAGCAATGGAAGGCACGATGTTGATGTTTTGATTGCCATTCCGGGTCTGAAAACTGAAGTTACTGGCATTGCTTCCCTCTCTCCCAGAATGACAGGCAAGGGAGATAAATATGAAACTAATGCAAGTGGGGGGGGGTATGTAGATTTAATTCCCAGATTCACCCTGTTTAACTCTTTCAGGACTGCTCAGTGAAGATCTGTTCGCAGCTCGGCTTGTTTGAAAAAGATGAGAACTGTTTCGGATATGAACAGTTACAAATTTCTGGGCTATGGGACTGGGGGTTTTCTGGGGCTGAGAGTGTGTGATGCACCCAAGGTTGCCCAGTGGGTTTCCATGGCAGTTACTCAGTGGACCTGAAGCCAGGTCTGGGTGCAACAGTCAAGCGACTGCATCATGCCAGCTCTCTGTATTGAGATCCGGCTCTAACATTGCTTTATGGCTGGATTAGTATTGACTCAATCAGTGGCTCAGAAGTGGATGGAAATGAAAGCTCACTACTAAAATAATCCAGTTTGCTTTAGAGGTCCAACCAGTTTCCTCTCTCATCCTTCTTTCCCTTTTACGAAGCAAGGAAGAAAGACTGGTGTAGGGGTGGGTGCAATTAAAGGGGGTGCTAATTAAGATAAAGTGGTAACCAGGGTAATAAACAAATGACTCACATGGCATGCCACGGAACCTTCCTCCGAGCAGGATGTTTGAGCAAAGCAAACGGCACAGAGGCGGACGTCACGGAGAGAGGACATATTCATGTTGAATCCTTTAATATTCATGTTGATTATCTCTCACGACACAGGGCAGGAACAGGGCGACCTATTGCACCCACGTGCGGGCGGAGGGTGTGTGAGTCAATCTCTCCCCTCCCACTGCACGGCAGAATTGAAGATGCAAACAGAGCTCGTGTGGGGCTTCTCAATCCAAGAGAGTCCAAAATGGGGCCCCTTAAGGGCTGAGGCCCATTTGTGACCCTTGGCTGAGCACAGAGTGGCCCCAGGGAGCCGTGCTCACTTTCTCCCAGCCGTCAGCCCTGCAAGAAAAAGTTACAAAGTCTGGTGCTGTTTAGCCTGAGAAAGGAGAAGAAGGTGGATGGTCATACAGAACATTTCCGCACGAGACTCTCATAGCGCCATGATTCCACTTTCAACCTCCTATGGAATCCTGGGGTTTGCAGTTCTGGGAGGGGCCAGCCGGCCCCTCCCGGAACTGCAAACCCCAGGGTTCCATAGGAGGTTGAAAGTGGAATCATCGTGCTACAAGAGTCTCATGCGGAAATGGTCACAGAAGAGCTAATTTCAGCAGCTATGTAGTTGGCCCTCCACATTTGGTAGGGTTAATGGCACAGAACCCTTGCAAAAGTGGAAAATTTGCAGATATCAAAATGTGTGTATATGTGTGTCTGTGGGAAGGGGGCTGGGGCAAGGTGGGGAGAGTGGGCATCCGGGGTCCAAACTAGGAGAGGGAAAGGGGGTGGGTTGGTGTGGAGGCCCTGTACTTCCTCTCCCTTGCCCATCTCCTTCCTCGAGGGGGGCATCAGGAGAGGGATTGTGGAGCTGAGAAACTGGGGTGTGATCCCAGAAAAAAAGAACACCCTGAGCCCTTCATTCCTTGATCTTCCAACAAAAAGGCCCATCTCTTTCAACCTGAGAAGTCTGGAGAGGTGATGCGATAGCCATTTTCTGCTGCTTGGAAGACAAACTCATGGGTTCAAACTACAAGGAGAGAGATTCCACTTAAACATTAGGAAGAATTTCTTAATTTCTTTATTATAAGAACTGTTTGATAGTGGAACAAGGTACCTTAGAGGATGCTGAAGTCTCTGTCTTTGGCGGTTTTTAAACAGAAGTTGGATGGACACCTTTGAGGAGCACTTTGGTTGTCTGTTCCCGCACAATAGAGGGTTGGACTAGATGGCCCTGGGGGGTCCCTTATGTTTCTACAATTCTTCAGCAGCTAAAGCTAAGAACAAGCTGCTTCTGTCTTATTTCCAGCCATTGTTTTAAAATGTTTGGATAGACTGGTTTTAGTACCATTTTGCGCTTCCAATAGAATTGTTTTTTCAAAAAAACCTTTACACATTTTAATTGTACTTTGTTTTAATTTGTCATAAACCGTCTCGGGTGCCCGCTGGCAGAGAGAAAGGCTATCAAGAAAAGACAAGGGGAAAAAAAATCTTTATTTTTACGTTTTTATTTTTAGTGGTTTTGTTCACGTTATTGCAATATGTGGGGGGAAAGAGCATATATTTTAAATAAAAGAGATGTTCCGTTCAGCTACCCAAAGCTTTTGCAACAGCAACCTACGGTGTACAAGATGTTCTCGCTTCTTTCGCGGCTGCAAAGGTGTCATGCAATATATTTTTGTCCTGGTGACTTGTCCTTCTCTTGTCAGTCCTAAAGGAGAACCGGTTCAAGTGTGTGAATAAGAGGTTGCTGGAGCAATGATGCCCGGCCTGTATTTCGGGAAGTGAGAGTGGAGCTGGGACCGGCGGGTGGGCATGGATATTAATAACTCCGGCCGGATAAGGATGTAACTGGAATCTGAGCTGTTTTTTCTCAGTCCTGCACATTCACCCGGAGGTGTGCTGCTCTTCGCTGTTCTTTTCCTTATGTATTTGTCAGAATGATTTGCAGTCCCCTTGTCTGGAAGCCCGGAATGAAAAGAAACATAAATCAGATGAAGCCAATAGGTTTTAATTGCTTTAGAAATTTCTGGGAATTTCCCTCTCCCTTTGCAGACTTGGCCAGGAAACCACGAAGGCCAGCTCAGACGAGCAAGACTTCCGATCTTGGGGGAATACGGCCTATTTTGGGATTGTATCTCCCAGAAATCCACCAGCCGGATGGCCAGAGGGACAAAAAACGTAGAGCGTTGGGTTTTGTGGGGCTTTTGCAAGGGAAATCCAGTCCAAAGATGGTCTCCCTACCCTTCATCTTTTTGAATGAAAGAAGAAAACAACCTGCCTTTGACATGCCTGAGTGTACGTGCCTTCAAGCTGCCCTTATGAAAACCCCATAAATTTTCTTGTCTTAGGCAAGAAATCCTCAGAGGTGGCCCCCAAAACCATGGCTGGGGAGTAGGGAAATCTGGACGTTTTGGTAGATCTTGAGGGGCTTTGGAGCAGATTGGCCAGGATTTCTGACTTTTGAGGGTTGAACAAACAGCAGCCATCCTATAAATCCCTCCTAGACTATATTTTTTCCTTTGTTTTTGTGTGCCTTCGTGTCATATCTGACTTGTGGTGACCCTAAAATGAACCTATAGAATAAGAGAATCCTAGAACCTTGGAGTTGGAAGGGGCCCCATAAGGACATAGAAACCAACCCCAGCTAGACCAGCCCCAGCAAGCAGGGAGCCCCCCAGCCTCTTTCTGAAGACCTTCAGAGTAGAAGGAGACCCCACACATCTCTTCTAGGCAATGGCTTCCAAAGTAATTTGTTACAATACAGTCACACTTGATTATATTTCTACTTCCATTGTGTTGCATCATATTAACAATGCAGTTAGCTTTCTTATAATTGCATTCTGTTACACTATCGTAACAAGGTACTGTGCTGCCTTACAATGACGTTTCCTTAAATTATAGCAATAGAGAGAATCATAGAATCCTGGAGTTGGAAGGGCCTCCATAAAGCTATCAAATCCACCCCCTGCTCAATGCAGGATCCCCAGCTAGAACCCCCCAGCAGCAGGGAGCCCCCAGCCTCTTTCAGAACACCTCCAAAGAAGGACTCCCCCCCCACCTCTCTGGGCAGTTGACTCCATTTCCAAACTTCTCTTGCCATCAAGAAGTTCCTTCTGATATTCAGTCAAAATGGACTCTCTTGCAACTTCAAAATGTTAGACCTGCACCATTTCTGCACTAGACTGTTATAGTGCTATTATTCCACTTTCAACATCCTATGGAATCCTGGGATTTGCAGTTTTGGGAGGGGCTGACTGGCCCCTCCCGAAACTGCAAACCCCAGGATTCCATAGGATGTTGAAAGTGGAATCATAGCGCTATAACAGGCTAGTGCGGAAATGGTGCAGGTCCTACCTTTTGGGAAAGCAGAGAACAGACCTGCTCTCTCCTCTCTGTGACAGCCCTTGAGCTATCTAAAGAGTGCAACCCTGTGTCCCCTTCCCCAGGCAGAATGTGCCCATCTCCCTTGTTTTGTTCTCTGGACCTCTTTCCACCCTTGCTCTTCTCTGAAGCCTTGTCTATATCATCCTTAAAATGAGGCACCCGCAGCTGAATGTGGTACTCCAAAGGAGTTCTGACTGGTGCGGAATCTAGTGGGACTATTGCTTCCCTTGCTCATTCTAAGCCTATGTCTTTGGAAGCAAGGTGGTGGACCGTGGAGTTGTAGCGGGAAGGCAATGTGGGTTCTGTTTCCTGTAAGCCTTTCCAGAAGTGGGACTGACAGTGCTTGTTTCTTCCAGTTTTTCCTGGGGAAGCCCCAATTACTTCCTAGTCACTCAATCAACCTTCTGGTCCTTATTAAATTCCAGGAAGAGGAACAGAGGGAGAGAGATGGGTACAATCTACATTTCCCAACAGCCACGTAAAATAAATATTTAAAATAAACAGAAAATCCGGCTGATAAGATTCAAGTGAGAAGGGAAAAAATAATACTACTACTACCTGGTTGCTTGAGGGATTTGCATGCAAACTATTCAACAACCATCTCTAATCTTCCTGGATTCTTTGTGTTTCCACTTAATATAATTGTAACAGGCAATGCCGTGGTTATCACTGAGCGGAGAGTCCAGAAAGCTGTGTGCAGAGATAAGACCGGGCTGGAGGGGAGGCCGGTGGGTTGCATTCGTGTAAACAGTCAAGATCATTGCTTGGGCTTATGTTAATCCCTCACGTCTCTTCTGCTACAATTTAATTACTCCTGCCTCCGTGAGCGCCGGCAAGTACATAACCATGTTTGGCACATGGAGAGAAGCGCCGGTGGTGGGGTTAGCAGGTTCATAAGCCGAGACTAAGTGAATAAGGAAAAGCAAGGGACCGGCATCGATCCGTGAGAGTGCCTTTTCTCTACAATTGGCTATAATGCCAATGTGAGAGTCGTTTCCACCAGCTGCTGGTGCCTCCCATTTCCGTGGGACAAGAAATCCATTCCAGGCTTTGGGCCACAATAGGAGTAGCTCTCCAAGGTGCTGAACAGGGCTGGAGCTGAAGGAGTCCTGTAGTCCTGCCGTGGCACCATTAGAGACAGAGCCCAGTCCATCCCAGACAACAGCTGCAGATCAGGGAGGAAGAAGCAGGGTCAATTTCACCGTCACCCTCTTTGTATTTTGGAGGAAGGAACTTGCAAAAGCAGCCTAAGAGGAAGGAGAGGGCTTGTTTTCTGCTGCTCCAGAGACCAGGACAAGGAGCAATGGATTCAAGCTGCAGGAAAGGAGATTCCACCTGAACCTCAGGAAGAACTTCCTGACGATCAGAGCTGTCCGGCAGTGGAATCCACTGCCTTGGAGCGTGGTGGAGTCTCCTCCTTCTTTGGAGGTTTTTAAGCAGAGGCTGGATGGCCATCTGTCGGGAGTGCTTTGAGGGTGTTCCTGCACGGCAGGGGGTTGGACTGGATGGCCCCTGGGGTCTCTTCCAACTCTAGATTTCTATGATTCTATGATTCTAAGAAAACCTACAAAAATCATGGGGTCACCACAACTCGACAGGTGACTTGAAGCCACACACACAGACTGAAAACCCCAGAATTCTGCAGAAGTGGCCACAGCAATTAAGGCAGAATAATAGTGCTATAACTGTGTAGTGTGGATGGGCCCTTGATTTGTCCTTTCCAACCGATTTGCTCTTTGGCTCTGAGTTTGACCAGTGGGTCCGGGTTCCGGGCTCCCGGCTGCCTTCCACTGGCTGCCAGTTGACTCACCTTGAGTCAGACCAGTGGGTGGGCCTCCTTTTCCCAACAATTACTCAGCTTTGCTTGATAACCTACAAAAGAGGGAAAAAACCCCACTGGGGGACAGCCACGGTTGGAGCTGATAAAGGGACAAATCTAATAATGGAATGTTCAGGGCACCAGGACTTGGGGCTAATCTCCCTTATTTATATTTCCACTCAGGGATCAAGTTGCAAATAAATATTATCTTAACACGAGCTAGCACGCTGCACGTGTTTTTGGTGAATTTGTTTTTTTTTTATTTTATTTTAAAGGTGGCCTTTGATTAACAGGCGTTTGGAATGCTATCCTTATCAGCCACGTGGACTCTAATTTTTCTTTCTTCCTTTTTTTCAATTAGGTCCCTTGCAATTGGAAGTTGCTGTTTGCCCTGTAGTATTTCATCTTGCTTGTCTCCAACTCATACTGACTTTCATCTCCCAAACATGAGATGGATTGAGTCGGGCATGCTTTGCTCACATGGTGGTGCCAAGCAGCACTTCTAGGAAATCCTTTTAACACATTTTTATTAAGTTTTGTTCAACAATTAACAACTGACATTAAGCCAGAACAAAAGCAAGAAAAAAAATTAAAGGACACCCCCCCACAAAAAACCCCCCACAAAGACAAAAAAGGGTGGGGAAATCACATCATATAATCATTTCATACAATCATACAATGACTCAATAGTTCCCAAACTTTCATCAGCCAGGTGTTTTGGGCTGCAGGTCCCAGAATTCCTATCAGCCATCCTGGTTGGGGCTTCAGGAAGATGAAGGCCAAAGCAGCTAGAGAACCAAAGTTTGGGAACCATGGGAATGAGTTAAACAGCAAAATAGTGTTTTGTTATTTAATTGTTAACAGTGTTGTCTGCAATTCTATATCATGGTATGATGGATCCCCTTGGCAGGCTGGCCCAGCATTTCCAACCCTGGGTTCCTGTCTCTTACCTTGCTTTCTTTTTCCTTCTTAATCACTTCCTGGATTGGATATTTGGACCTCAAGGTGACCCCCCCCCATTGTGAATGAGTGGCTGTGTTGTTATGGTTATAGAAAATAAGAAATATAATGTCCTTCCTCTTTTTTTCCTTCTTGCATTGGGCAATTTTTTCTAAAAAGCAACAAATCACATTCTGTTAAACCCTTTTCTTAACAGACAGGGGCATCCGGTGTTTAGAAATTCTTCTGAAACCAGAGCGCAAATTCTGTGAAGGATGCCGGTGAGTCTTTGGAAATGTCCAGGGTACCTTCCTGTTCCATATTGGTATGTTTGGGTTGGAAGAGGAGTGTAGGGTCTCCAGGTTTGTTAGCCAATGCTTAAACCATTAGAGCAAGTTGGGCCTCTGTAACTAAGTATACACAAAGCTGTTTAACACATGCTGTGATAGTGAATTCTGGCCAATATTGTTCAGATATTAATCAGCAGCAAACTCAAGTCCAAAGCAAACATGCCATTGATGGCTGGTCCAGAAAGGAAGGCAGGTGTGACCCTTTCTCCTCTCCAAGGTGGAAGGAAAAGAGGGTCACAATACACGTGGCTTCACCGACAAGCTACCAGAGAGTGAAGGCATTCAGGTCATAATTCAGGTGTAGAAGGGGACAGAGAAGTCTGGCATTGCCCCCTGTGTTTGATAATGCAATAATTCTTTGCTTATGTCCTTCTCACAGGCAAGAAGGAAGCATTTCTTTGAAATGCTTTTGTGTGGATGCGATTATGAGAGCAATTGTACAGTTCCCAACGATTTTTGTGTTTTTGCATTTCATGACTTTTTGTCTGAAAAATCTGTTGGTGCAAAATGAGTTATTTTTCTTGGAAGAAAATGGGGGAAGGCCTGTGTCCCAAACATTTTTTGAACAGCTTTGGAGTTTTAATGCAAAAGAAATGTTGGGATTTGCAGAAAAAATTGTGTGTGGTGGGCTGGGGGCAGATGTGAATATTTTGGAGGAAAGTCCTGAAATGCAAACATCTCAGGTTGGTTAACTATTTCTTTGCTTTTTAACGATAGGAAAATTTCAGAATATTTTGTGCATCCCTAGAAAAGGGACATGAAGCCCTTAAGTACAAGAGTTGTGGTTGCTCTCCCTTGCCTTCAAGTTGTTTCTGACTTCTGGTGAGACCATAAGGTGAACTTATCATGGGTTTTTCTGGGGTGTTTTCCAGCTCTATGATTCTATGAATGGTGAGACCAAACACAGAGAACTGGGTTGAAAAGGGTCATTGTATCCACTCTAGAACATATTTAAACTGAGTTGACCCTGGAAAAGTGCAAGAGGAGGCAGCAAACTATCCTGGGGTCATCCAAGGCCAGGTGTGACTCCATGACTTCCAGCCTCTCCCTGGGTGAACTGTGTTAGTATTTGCATATGTACATACCTGGAACACTCCTGTACCTGCTGTGTGTACATCCCAATTTCATAACTGTTGTGCAACTGCAGAGGCCAGCCTGTGACCATCATAAAGTTCTGCGGATATGAATCAGCATTTTGAATCAGTTCAACGTTTTGCCACAACACTGGTAGGGAAGCCAAACATCTGCCCCTGGCTAAAACTGGATCATTTAAACTTTGGAATAAAAGGTTTATGTTATTTTGATTATTTCGTTTATTATTCTATTGGTGTCCAACCTTTCTCTCAACATGGGACCCAAGGCAGCTCAGAGCAAGAATTTAAAATGAAGTACTGAGATCCTGCGCGGTGCAGAGAGACAGCGTTGTAGAGCAGTTTGACTGTTGGGCTTTGAAAAGTGGAAGCATTATTTCTTGGTGCCGTTCATCCACGAAAGGATGAAACGTGGAATGGTGCCTGGCTGGCACGCGTGACCCAGTTCTGCCAAAAACCAGACACTCCCCGGGATGGACATTTTATGTCTCAAGGGCGACTTCTCAGGGAACAAAAACCGCCCAGTTTCATCTGATAAATGCTAATTCAGCCACAGTGTTGATGAATTTCTGGCTGCCGTGACACGGCCATCGTGCTTCCGCAAGGACATAAAATGCGAAGAAGGCACGGTGTAGTCCAGAGCTGTGAAGTAAGAAATTGGGCAAGACAGGCAGATGTGGAATGCTGTGTGGGGACCTATGGAAAAAAGGATACAGAGGTGTGTCTGTTCAAGGGTTAGAGAGGGGCAGGATGAAATAGAGTTAGGGAGTTAGAAATAGAGGGAGGGCTGCTTGGGAGGGAGGGAAATGGCCTGAATCGTGTTTTGGAGAACTGAGGATGTGGAGAGAGGTAGAGGAGAGGTGCTATTTTGTTTGAAACTGAGGGGGTACCATGTCTTGTGAGCATATTTTATGTTCTTACAGAAGCTTGCTGGCTTTTCACTTAATTACCTTGGGAGCAGGGAGAGAGGAGGAGAGGGGAGAATCTTGCCCTCCCCAGGAGGCTTCAGTCCCTCCCAGCTTCTTCATAAATCATTTTTGCCCTCTTTGCTCCACACTCTGATATTGCTTGGCCACACTCATCCCAGTTTTCATCTGTGAAATGTCAGAGGGAATGAAACTACAGCCATCCCTCCACATTTGCTAGGGTGAGGGGCACAGGACTCCCGTGAAAGTGGAAAAAACCATGAATAACTCCAGACCCTCCCCCAAAACCATATTTAACACACAAAAAAGTGTGAGCACCATATTCAACTCAGTGTGGATTTCTTTGAGGCATCAAGGTTCCTTTGCAAGGCAGAAGTGGGGGGCCGGTGGTGCTTCCTGCCCCCCTCCACTGCTGCCCCACACCATTTTTAATAGGGACTTGCTAGCCTCCTTCACAGTTTTCTGTTTCACGAGGCTTGCAGTTCCTATTAAAAATGCAGAGGGAGGCAGCAGAAGGGGCAGCAAATAATCCGTGATTAATCAAATCCACAAAAATGAAACTTGCAAATGTGGAAGGCTGACTGTAATATTGACAAAGGTGAATGACCTGGGATTGTTGGCAGATCTGGTTATGGCTCCATAACAGACTATATTTGTGTAGCAATTTGTATTCCAAATATTTAAGCGTGTGCATACAGTTTCTCTGCAGACTCCAAGTCGGTAAGTGGAGCATTTATCAGCTCCCGTCTAACCAACCATCAAAGGTAAACAGAATTGACCCAGGAGAGCTTGCTTCAGCCATTCCTCCCGATCAATAACTGCTATAAATAGGTGTTTCAGCCAGGATCCCTGCAAGCCAATAATGCTGATTCTGCTAATGGTCTGAGCCATAAAATAAAGCCTTAGGAGATGGACCCTGCACTTACTGCTGCTCTGTTACGTTCCAGGGATCACGTTTCAACCATATGGAGAGCTCCTCTCTGTTTGCCAGGCTGTTTCTGGGTTCTTTTCAAAGCTCTGGTGCTAACTTGGGAAGCTGGCAGAAGTCATGGATGGGAAGCGTTATTCTGTCCGTCTTTCTTGGGTGAATAGAGCTGACTGTTTCTTTGCAGTCATTTGTGTTGCAATGAACTAAACTAAGATATAATAGTAAAACACTTTGCTAAAAACCTCAACAACTAATCGGTTACTATGAACACATCCTAACTGCACTAACTAACTAAAACACAAGAGAATTCTGAACTGCCCCACAAGATATAATGAAAAGGAAAAGTTGATTAATATTCAGTCTTATTCTACCATTGCAGATGGATGCACCAGTAATGAGCTCTACATATGTACATAGATCTTCAGTTCCATGTCTTGGTTTACAGCACTGAGGTTCCCAAAATGAAGAGAGCAAAGTTTCATCCATGCTGTCAAACTATGGCAGTTTTATCCCTGGCAGCGAGTATTTCCCATCTCCTTGGGGAATTCATTCCAGATTTTGGCTTGCTGTCCAAGGTGCTGAACCTATTTAAGAAAAGGATTCAGCACCTTGGAGAATTCCTTCTTTAAAGCCTAGATTAAAACCAGATGTGGATTTACTACTCCACTGAAATGGGGGCCACCAGCTCCCACTGAATATCACAATGACTGCCATGGTCCCATCATCCAAAGTCCTAGCATATGCAGTCTAGTGAGGGACCGGGAACACTGTGATAGCCACTAGGGCTCCTTCGTGGTCTTTTAAAAGCCTGCAGGCCTCCAGAGAGGGCAAGAGTTAGGAATATTTCCTGGTTAATCCAGGGCTGGATTGGCAAATATTGATCTAATGCCCCAACATCCCTTAGCAACCTCTGCTGTCTAAACAGAAGGCCCCAGTCCGTGTCAGGCTCAACGGGATATGAAAAACGATGATGCGGGCATCGTACGAGAAAGACGTGATTTTTCAGGGAAACAGACTCAAGCGTACATCCCGCCTCTTTCACCGCTGCAAAAGGCAATAACTTCTGAACTGCACTCTGTGTGCCCAGACCTCCTATTTATCTCTTCCGCACTTGTGCCGGGTGAAGATTGTCAGGATGTGTCTCCCATGAGGAGCCAAAATGGAACGTGCCCCTCTCTAGCAGGGATGGGCAAAGAGCAGCCTGTGGGCCCCATTCAGTCCTTCGGACCCAAAATTGTGGCCCCTGAAGCCTACCAGAAGCTCCCACCCAAGCCCATTGACACTGATTTTTTAAAAAAACAATTTTTGTGTGTCAATTTGCTACACTACGAAGTTTGTAACATGGTGTGACGTATTTCCTTACCAGGCTGGCCCTGTGGTTCCAATCCTGGGTCCCCGTCACTCACCTTGCCCTCTTCCCCCCCTTAACCCCCTCTCAGATTGGGTACTTGGGCCTTAAGGTGACCCCCTTATAGTGGACAGTGGATGTGGTGGGTCCACTGTAGTAAGCATGACTGTGCGCTTCACCAAACTTAATATGAACAGACAGGAACAGTGGTAAAAACTAAACAAGTGGAAGTTTATTAAGGCGCAAGAAAATAGTGCAATAACCATTGAAGTGCTAAATCTTTCATAGGTCCCCAAAACCGTAGTCAGTCTTTCCCTCTGTCAGACCCTCCTTTGTTCCATCTGTTCCTAGCTCTCTAAAATCTATTCCCCATCTCTTTGTGATAGAGACAAGTTTTGTCACATTTCCTCCCTGCAGGCCCACCCCTTTAAAGCTCTCCCTGAGCTGTGATCAGCTGCCTTCTGCCAGGCTTGCCTGGTTCCTCCCTTCATGCCCGACTTTCCACCTCTGGGTCTTGGCTTCTAACAGCCAGCCGTGGATCCCTGGTTCCCCAAATGGGTTGCTGTGAACAGATTGGAGCAAGAGTGGAGGACCTCTTTTATGCTGAGGGCCAAATTCCATTTCAGAGAAGTTCTTGAGGGCTGCTTAGGAGTCATGGATGGGACCAATGGCAAAGGGTGTGAAGCCAAAGGCTTGAGCACAGATTAGTTTATAGCTCTAGAAGGAGCGTCAGGATGGGTCACTCTGTTGCCACACCAAGCTAGAGGGAAGGGTTTTATAAAGGCATCCTTGGGAAGCTGCTGTGGGCTTAGCACCCTGGCAGAGGCCTGATGTTGCTGTCTCTTCTGGGCTCATTTGCAAAAAGGCAGTATTATATAGTGGTGAAAGTACCGGCTGGGATTTAGGATTGTCCTTGTTCAAGCCCTCACCAAACCTTGAAAGTCATTGGGCAACCATTCATGGAACCATAGCGTTGGAAGGGACAAAAGGTCTATCTAGTCCAACTACATACTGCCATGCAGGATGTATTTACAGTTGGTTGACCCAAATTAAAGGCAAGAAGAAGAGTTTGGCCATGGCCAATAAACTACAACACACACTTTATAATATCTATGCAATGCTGCCATCTTTAAATTATGGATTATGGTGGAGTTCTCAAAGAGAACGGTATGGTAGCCTGTGTTAGCAAGGAAGGAAGGAAGGAATCCAGTAGAACCTTTGACACTAACTAGAGTCCTCTTCCCCAAATGCAGATTATGATGGGTTGCCACTTGATCTGTGGCTTGCTTGGCCTCCTGGTATTTAGCCTGTTTCCAATTTGCTTGCCAACTCAATTCAAGAGCCAAATGCTGGACCCAGAAAGGTCTTGGGTTTGATCTGTCAAGGTTTTTGTGATCTTTAATCAATTAAGGTGGTGGTGGTGGAGGAGGAGGAAGAGGGGGGTTGTTTTTGGACCCGACAACCTGAGTTGATGGAGTCCAAGCCTTTCAGAGCTAAAATTCCTTTCTCAGTCTGGCCTCTGCTGACATATATCATTTATTTGTCTTGGTGCTCTAAAGATAGCTCCATCTGCCTTGGGTGAAAACACTTTTAAAGCTTTTAAAGGCAAGCTGGTGGTGATTAGAAGCTATTTCCCTGAATTTATCAACTCGAAAAGGGCCATGATGGTGTTTATCCTCCTCTTGTAAACAGGTAAATTCAGCCCGGGGTTTGGCTCAAAGGCTCCAGTTCCAAGGTTTTGCTGGGAAATCCTGAGAGCTTTTTTTTTGCTGAGCGTTGGCAGAGTGCTGTTTACCATCTAGGACAACCCCTTTCAGCCATACATGTTTAAACAGATGGTTCCCGTTGACTATTGAAGCAATTGCTGCAAGGGAGTTAAATCTAATGGAGAACAGATGGAGCGGAATTCTATTGACTTCCAGGGGCTGATCTTTTGCATCGCCCATCATCTGTACATCCATATTCAGCCCGGTGGCTCTCTGACCTTATTGAAATGCCACCTAAAGATAAGCCGAGGTGTTACTTAGAGATTGGATCAGCTACCTGTCATTGCATGAGCTTGTTTTCAGTAGGGATTTTGGAGCCTGCAAACATTAGGAAACGGTCAAATCCCAAGCCTTGCTAGAAGCCCAAGAGGACTAAGCTGGGACTGTTGTACTTTGGGCATATCATGACTCAGGCCATTTCCGCACTAGGCTGTTATAGTGCTGTTATTCCACTTTCAACCTCCTATGGAATCCTGGAGTTTGCAGTTTAGGGAGGGGCCGTCTGGCCCCTCCCTAAACTGCAAACCCCAGGATTCCATAGGAGGTTGAAAGTGGAATAATAGCGCTATAACAATCTCATGTGGAAATGACCTCAATAGAAAAGATGCTAAGGCTCAGAAAAGTGGAAAGGAGGAAGAAAAGAAAGGGAACACATTAAAGGTAGATAGACTCCATCAAGGATGTCATGGAAGCTGTGCTGAATTTGCAAGACTTCAACAGGGCAGCTGATGACGGGTGTCTTGGAGGTCAAAGTTTTGCCATGTGTGTGTGCCTCTAAGTTCTCTGTAGACTTATGGTGACCCCATCCATTTCCTAGGGTTTTCTTAGGCAATAAATCCTCAGAGGTAATCTTGCCAGTTCCTTCCTCTGAAATACAGCCTCTAGCACCTCTTATTTGTTGGAAGTCTCCCATCCAAGTGCTAACCAGGGCTGACCCTACTTAGCTTTCAAGATGAGGCAGGATCTGGTGCCTTTAGGTCATTTAGGTCCTGTATGTGCATGCACATATATGCTTCCAAGTCACCTGTCAACTTACGGTGACCCCATGAACTTTATAGGGTTTTCTTAGGCAAGGAAAACTCAGTGGTTTTGCCAGTTCCTTCCGCTGAAATATGGCCTACAGCACCTGGCATTTCTTGGGGGTCTCCCATGCAAGTCCTAACCAGGGCTGACCCTGCTGAGCATTCAAGATCTGGTGTCTTTAGGCTATTTTATTCCATTTAGTGTGTTAACACTGTTTTCCGTCAGTTAGAAATGTTCGTTAGGTTTATACTTGTGTAGTTCTGTGTTATACAATTTTGTGCAAAAACTCATAAATAAATATACAAAAAAGAGAGAGAAAATCTGAAGATTTCCTATGACAATTAAAACAGTTGCCATCGCAGTTAAAATGGAATCACAAGAAGGATACTGACAAGCTGGGATGTGTCCAGAGGAGGGTGACCAAAATGGTGAAGGGTCTGGAAGCCATGCCCTATGAGGAGCAGCTTAGGAACTGCGTGGTGGATTCAGACCGAGAGCCGAGTGTGCACGGCGGCGCTGGGGGTGGGCTGGTTCACATGAATGCTGATGGGTGCAAATGACCCTCTTCTCCCATTGCCCAGCTGAGTCCCTCAGAGGTGCATCATGTCTGATGCCAGCAGCTGGAAAAAAGAACTGATGCATTTTTATTCTGCAGAAGAGAAGGTTAAGAGGGGACATGATAGCCATGTTTAAATATTTGAAGAGATGCCATGTGAAGGAGGGAGAGGGCTTGTTTTCTGCTGCTCCAGAGACCAGGACAAGGAGCAATAGATTCAAGCTGCAGGAAAGGTGATCCCACCTGAACCTCAGGAAGAACTTGCTGACGGTCAGGGCTGTCCAGCAGTGGAATATGCTGCCTCCATGGAGTGTGGTAGAGTCTCCTTCTTTGGAGGTTTCTAAGCAGAGGCTGGATGGCCATCTGTCGGGAGTGCTTTGAGGGTGTTCCTGCATGGCAGGGGGTTGGACTGGATGGCCCCTGGGGTCTCTTCCAACTCTACATTTCTATGATTCTATGATTGTGCTATAATTCTGCAGTGTGAAAGGACCCCTGGTTCCTGTAAGCTTGGAGGAACTATCCATGGTCCTGAACCTTTTTAGCATAGGGCCCTCTTGGAGAGCATCTAAATAAATACATGGGAAAAATGCACTTAAAACATTTTTAATTACATGAGGCAAATCATCTTTTGGCTCGTTTTCAAAGTGCAATGGATCCTTGTTTTTTTTTTTCCTTTCCTTCGGGAATATTTTTTAAAGCATTCAGGCCAGAGAAAGCCTTCTGTTTATCTCATCTTATCAGCTAGGAATGCAATCAGCGTACCCGCGGATGAAATGACTGGCAGCAAGTGAAGCAGATAAAACAAATTAATCCAGAATTCAGCCTGAGTCTGAAAGCAAAGGAAACAAAAACGAACTGTATGTTCTGTGTTATGTTGTCAACAGAGAAGAGGTGACAGAGTCCATTAACATTCTGGTAATGAAAAGTTTGCCCTCGCTCCTAATGGTGTTTTGTCAGAACCAAAGACTGTCTGTTGTTCTCGTGTGCCTTCGAGTCATTTCTGGGGCATTTCTGGGGTTTTCTGGGGCTGAGAGTATGTGATGCACCCAAGGCCACCTAAGGGTTTCCATGACTGAGTGGGGACTCGAACTCTGGACTCCATCCTCTCTTTTTCACCACTGTGCACCCAGATGCCATCACTCGTTATTGTTCGCTACAGCCGTGCATAATCCCTAAGCACAATGACATGCCAGCATTTATCTAGAGCATTAAAATATTCTATGGCATCAATGCTAATCAACGATAGTTTGTTCGTACTTCCTTAGCTGCCATAGAAACCTGGGATTTGTAGTTCCACAAGATGCTTAGAATTCTCTGCCAGAGAGTAGATCAGGCGAGTAAACTAGATAATTCTAAGTAACTTCCCAAACTTGAAGTACTAGATAATTCTTCCTCAAACTTGTAGTTCTAGGGAGCGTACTAGAAAACTCTAAGCACGTCCCCAAACCACGAATCCCAGGACTAAATAGGATGGAGCCATAGCAGTCACAGTGGCATCAAACTGCTATAATGTTGTGGTGTGGATACAGTCTTAGTACCATCTGCAACAACATTATTTTACCTGCGGGTCAATAATAGGCTTATCTTACCTTAGCAACCTGCCTTGCCTCTGTTTTGAAAACAAAGCAGCTTTGGAGTAAAGAATAGCTTAAAGATGCCAGTGACATTTCCATCCATTTTTTCCACGTGAGCAAGTTATTGACCCAATAAATGCCCCCTCCACTTGGAACAGCCACTCTGCCATGGTGTTTAATCCAAGGGGTTTAATCTCTACAGACGAAGGAAAACTTTCAGTGTGATGACAGTTTTTGGGGTTTGCAGGCTCGGGTGCAAAGGAGGGCCAGAGACAGGGGTGTCCACTCTTCCAGGATTCCAATATCTGCAGAGTTATGTGTTGATTGTTACATACAACCCTTGTGTGGCATGGCAACATTGCACAACCAGATGAGCCTCCAATGCATGACCCAATGTGTAGCCACACGGCCAATGGCCACCTCAGGGTGCAGAATTTCATATCAGGTATGGGGCAGAAGTTTGGTGGTGGAGACCGTCAACCGTGCCATGCTCAAGCCACCACTGAAATGTGGCACCAACCCTCTACCTAGCCTCATTTCAGAAGCAATTTTAAATGCATTACCTACTCTCGCCCCAACATCTCCAACCAGATGCATTTAATAAATTTGTGAAATGCAGAGAAAGAGTCACACTGAGGGTCTCATGATTTCAACAACACTGCCTTTGGCTAAGGAGATTTATTGCATTCATACTCCATTAGTAAGAGACCAGAAACTCCAAAGACCTGTATCAACTTGCACAACACTTTCAAGATTTCTGGCCAGGGTTACCATTTCCCCACTCTCTACGTACCCAAGTCACCTTAGGGAAACCCCCATAAAATTTTCACAGGGTTTCCTTAGGCAACGAATCCTCCAAAGTGGTTTGCCAATTCCTTTCTCCGAAACAGAGCCTCCAGCACTTGGTATTTTTTGATGGTTTCCCATCCAAGTACTAACCAGGCCTGACCCTGCTTAGCTTCCAGGATCAGACAGGATCTGATTAGAGTATTTGGTCCTGCTTCTTTCTATATTCTATTATATTCCATCACACTCCCGCAACTGTGCCACTGTGCCGAAACACCTGTAGCTTTCATATCACTTTTTCATTACATCTGAAAAAGTGGATTAATATCTGAGATTGAAATACATTAAGTATGAAGTGTAAGTAAAAGAAACTTGAATATATGAAACTGGCCAGTCAGTTGTGTGAGCCCTGTCGAGAGGGAGCTATTATTTAAATTTTGTACTTTTTGTTCTGTTATGCTTTGTTCGTTTCTTTAATTATTATTTCTAAAAGGTTTGAATATACATTTGTACATATATACAAATGTATATATAATATACAGTTTGAAAAATGAATTCGGAAAGAAATGTAATATGTAGCAGATAAGTTCATGTAATAAGTAATTGTAATGTAAGATGATGTTTAGAATGGTGATGCTGCATCTTTACTTTGTATAAATAACTGAATATAATTTAATACCAATTAAAAATAATGTAAAAAAAAGAAAGAAATGCATGAGTTTGTCCCAAAGGTTCTGCAAGATTCTTGACTCTGTTTCCCACCTTTCCTTCTTAGCTTTTATCATACCAGAGGCTTTCAACAGATGTGCAGGTCAGAGGAAGGCAGCTGCTCTTGCTTTGGTGCAACACGATTGCCTCCCTCTGGGCGAAGTGCAAATGCGCGCAATCACACCCCACAAACGCCGTCCCGCGGCAGGTGCCACGCTCTGCGATCTGCAGCTGCTCTGATGCTTGCCCAGCGGTTGTAGGTGCGGGTTGGTGCATTGCTGAGTTAAACCAGTGGCCATTTCCGCACTAGACAGTTATAGTGCTATTGTTCCACTTTCCACCATCCTATGGAATCCTGGGGTTTACAGGTTAGGGAGGGGCCGCAAAGGCTTTTAGAGGAACTGAAAGGCCCGTCCCTGAATTGCAAACCCCAGGACCCTACAGGGTTTTGAAAGTGGAACAATAGCACTGTAACCGTCTGGTGCGGAAATGGCCTGTACTGCAGAGGTGTGGCTACAAATCCAGTAAAAAAAGGGATTCCATATTATGACTGAATGATTTCAACCTTACTTGCAATCCATAATTATCCCCTTTGTGGACTGGAATGAATCACGCTGAGTTTTTGTTTCGATAGTCTTCAGAGCTAGAGCTTAGAAAGTTCTTTTGATGGGTCTAATCTCTGGAAAACCTTCAATAGGTGGGGGATTCTGGGAGCTGTAGTCCAAAAAGGGGACCTTTTCCAATGGAAAGCCTTGCAGTCCCACTCTGTTCTGCTTTGGTCAGATTCCACCCGGAGGAATCCTGTGTCCAGTTCCGGGCATCGCAGTTCAGGAGGGATTTTGAGAAGCCGGGATGTGTCCGGAGGCGGGCGACCGAAATGGAAGAAGGGCTGGAAACTATGAAGCCCTCTGAGGAGTGGCTTAGGGAGCTGGGGATGTTTAGTCTGCAGAAGAGAAGGTGAAGAGGGGACAGGAGAGCCATGTCTAAATATCTGAAGGGATGTCAGGAGGAGGATGGAGCAAGCCTGTTTCCTGCTGCTCCAGAGACTCGGACAAGGAGCAACGGCTTCAAGCTTCAGCAAAAGAGATTCCACCTAAGCATTAGGGAGAACTGAAGGGAAAGGAAACGGCTGTTGTCAAAATATAGGTACCTGGGGAAAGGGGACATGCAAGAGTCTGAGAGGAGGACGGGAAGAAAGCAAGCAACACGCATCTCACAACTGATGAGGGTGCAGCCACACCGCACTGCTATAATGCTTCCCTCCACTTCATCTTACTGGGATTTGTGGTTTGACAAGAGCTTGCATGCCCTAAAGGTACCAGATCCTGTCTGATCTTGGAAGCTAAGCAGGGTCAACCCTGGTTAGCCCTTGGATGGGAGACCTCCAAGGAACACTAGGTGTCCTAAGCCCTGTTTCAGAGGAAGGAACTGGCAAAACAACCCCTGAGGATTCCTGACCTAAGAAAACCCTCTGAAATTCATGGGGGCCCCATAAGTCAAAAGGTACTCCCAGTTGTGTAGGGTCCTGTCCTCCAACTGCAGCATTACCCCCAGGAAACTACAAATCCCAAGAGTCCGTAAGATGGTGCATAACAGTTAAAGCGGTATAAAAGCGCTATAAGTATCTAGTGCAGATGAGACTCGCAGGAGGAGGAAAACAATGAGTAAAGCGTGCGCATGCGCCCTCGCCGTCTCTCTCTCTCTCTCCCCCTTCTATGGTGAAATCCCCTGAGGCTCCAGCAATAGCAGAGGGGCGGGACAAAGGAAGGCCAACAGAAGCAAGTGATAGGCGGATGAGAAGTGATGGGCTCGGAGTATCGACCCATCGGAAGAGGGGAGGGCGGCGCGCGGTGGTGGGGAGGTGGCCCGAGTCACGTGGGCGGGGCGTCCGCGCGTGCGCGGTGGCGGCCCGCGGGCTCTCCTCTCTCACGGAGCCCGTCAGGCGGCGAGGCGGGAGCGGCTGTGGAGGCGGAGCTCGCGCCGCCCGGCCCCGCTTTCTTCCCCGCCTCCGTCTCCTCCTCCTCAGCTCCGTCTGCCGCCCCCGCCCCCGCCGCCGCCATGGTGCTGGAGTCGGTGGTCGCCGACCTGCTGAACCGCTTCCTGGGCGACTATGTGGAGAACCTGAACAAGTCGCAGCTCAAGCTGGGCATCTGGGGGGGTGAGCAGGCCCGGGGGGAGGGGCAGGGGGAGGGGGCTGCCGGGGAGGGAATGGGGGGGTGGGCCGTGGGGGGCTCACCTGTCCGGGCCAGGTGAGGAGAGGACGCCTGGGCTGCCGGGGAGGGGGAGCTTAGGCCATTTCGTCCTCCCCTTCTCCCTTTTTTGGGTCTGGGGTCTTCCCGCTCTTCCCTGTGAGGGGTGGGCTGTGGGGGGCTTACCTGTCTGGGCCAGGTAGGCAGAAGCTTGTGAGAGAAATGGTGCCGGGGAAGCGAAATTTACGGCATTTCCTCCTCCTTCTCCTCCCTCTTTTGGGTCTGGGGTCTTCCCACTCTTTCCTTATGGGGTTGGCTGTGGGGGGCTTACCTGTCTGGGCCAGGTAGGCAGAAGCCTAGAAGGGAAATGGTGCTGAGGAAGCGAAATTTACGGCATTTCCTCCTCCTTCTCCTCCCTCTTTTGGGTCTGGGGTCTTCCCACTCTTTCTTTATGGGGTTGGCTAAGGGGGAGCTCACCTGCCTGGGCCAGGTAGGCAGAATCCTGCAAGGGAGATAGTGCTGGGGAGGCAGAATTTAGGCCATTTCGTCCTCCTCCTTCTCCCTTTTTTGGGTCTGGGGTCTTCCCACTCTCCCCTATGAGGGGTGGGCAGTGGTGAGGCTTACCTGTCTGGACCAGGTAAGGAGAAGCTTGTGAGACAAATGGTGCTGGGGGAGGAATTTAGGCCATTCTGTCCTCCTCCTTTTCCCTTTTTTTTGAGTCTGGGGTCTTCCTAGTCTTCCCTATGGAGAGTGAACAAAGGAGGGAGCTCACTTGGCTGGGCCAGGTAAGGAGAAGCCTATGGAGGAAATGGTGCTGGGATGGGGGAGCTGAAGCTTTTTTGTCCTCCCCTTTCTCCATTTTTTCCCTCCATTTTTTAGGTCTGGGGTCTTTCCACTCTGTCCCAGTACAGCCCCTATTTCTCCTGGGGGGGCAGGAGGAGACTCTCACCTGGCTGGGCCAGGTGTGCAGAAGCCTATGGTGGAAATGGTACTAGAAAGAGAATTTAGGCCATTTTGTCCTCCTCCTTTTTTAAGGTCTGGAGTCTTCCCTCCCCACCCTTCCCTCTGTCCCAGTAACAGCCCCGTTTGAGGAAGTAAAGGATATATAGACAGCCATTTGGGGAGGAAGAGGAGAAGGGGCATGGAGGGTTGGTGAGGAAGGGGAGGGGGCAGCTGGGGGAGGGTAATTCCTCGTGGGTGGGTGGGTGGGTGGGCAGTGGTGGGAGCTCACCTGCCTGGGCCAGGTAGGCAGAAGCCTAAGAGGGAAATGGTGCTGGGGAGGAGAATTGAGGCCATTTTGTCCCTTCCTCCCTCTTTTTAGGTCTGGGGTCATCCCACCCCATCCTTCCCTGTGGGTGGGTGGGTGGGTGGGTAAGGGGGAGCTCACCTGGCTGGGCCAGGTAAGGAGAACCCTGTGAAGGAAATGGTGCTGGAAAGGGGGCGCTAAGGCCATTTCTTCCTCTTTTAGGTCTGGGGCCCACTTTCCATCCTTCTCTGCACCCCAATATAGCCCCTAATCGGGAAAAAGGGGAGGTGTAGCTGGGTGTCTGAAGAGGGAGGGTGAGAGGGGGTGTTGGGGGGTTTGACGGAGATGAGGATGTGGAGGGGGCTGCTGACAGTAAAATGGCATTTTTGTTCTTTACTGAGGTGTTATTGTTTTAACACTGTAAATAGTTTAATTCTGTTTTAATATTTGCTTTTTTGTATTCCTTTTGTTGTACGGTTTTTAAACTGAGCTGCTTGGAGTCCCAAATTTTGGGGAAAAAAGCGGGGTATAAATAAATATCTTAATATCACTCATCCTCATCCTTCTGGGTTGGTGGGTGAGCAGGAGAGAACTTGCCTAGCTGGGCCAGATAGGGAGGAGCATATGGGGGAAATGAGGAGGGGGGTTTAGCCCCATTTCTTCCTCCACTTTTGGGTCTGGGACCCACTCTCCACCCTCCCCTGCCTATCTGGGGAAATGCAGTGCTCTAGCTCAGTGGTGGGTTGCACCTACTTTGCGTAAAGGATGTCCCAGATTCCAGTCACAGACTTAAGAGGGAGCTCAGAGGGGTGTCCAGTGCAACCCCCTGCTGCCATTGGAGGCAGTCCATGAGAATAGCCTCCCTGGTGGGTAGCTGCCCCACCACTGCTTAAAAACCTCCACAGAAGGAGAGTCTGTAAAATCCCTTGCAAGCTATCTCTAGGTGGCCCTATGGGAACCCACCACCGGCATGAAATTCTGGAGAACTGCCAATCAATGTTGGCCAGACAGAGCAAAGCACACACCTGTACAGTTAAAGCACTGCTCCGTATGTTCCTCTTTCAATCTGTTTTTTCATTCAGAGCCATGAGGACTAGAACCTTGCTTTGTTTTTATGGCCAGGGCAGTAACTCACGACGGAGCAGCTCGATTGCCTTGAAGAGTGGTGGAATGTCCTCCTTTGTACGTCTTTAAACAGCGGTGGGACGGCCATCTCCTGGTAGTGCTTTAGTTGTGTGTTCCCGTGTGGCAGAGGGTCAGGCTAGATGGCCTTTGCAGTCTCTCCCAACCCTGTATTTAGAAGGCTTATCAAAGTGCCCAGGGTCTGCAACCCTGGCAGACCCTCCCTGCCAGTCACTGTCAAGAACAACAGCCTACTCAGCATCATGTGTGTATGTGCCCTCAAGTTGCTTGTCAACTTAGGGTGTCTCTGTGGATTTCATAGGCTTTTCTTAGGCAGGGACATACGACATCGCTGTCCTTGCCAGTAAGGGAATCCTGGTGCTTTGACCCTCTGTATGCCATCACTCCATTGCAACTTTGTATAGGTGTGTTTTTAAACTATTTTATAAGAAATAACATATTTTCTTTGTTTTAAAATAATGCATGCATGATACTTTGTAGTGGGCATCATCCTAGCAAAGTTATTCTCTGAGAGATCCTTCCGTGGTGGTACTTGGCAGCTGAAGCTGTTAGAAGCACCTGTATTAAATATGTGTTGCCTAAATATTCCAGAATAATATTCGTGTTTTAACTTATTATTTTTTCCTAGTTAATCGGTTACCCTTATTGTTTACCCTTCTTCCAAGGAGCTGATGACATAGTTCTTTTCTTCCCCCTGTATTTAACCACAGAGAAATCCTGTGAAGTTGGTTAGGCTGAGAGATAGTACTCTGGCCCAGCGTCGTAGAGCAGCCCTGAATGGTCTTGTTGTTAATGCCAGTTGCATGAGATTTCATGCTGAGCCCATGTAGCACTATTACAATTTAGTGTCCTTGATTGTGGAATGCACCTGTTTAGTTCAATAGATGAACTTAAATCACAGTGCCTCAAGCAGCTGAAACTTATGCACTCAGTTCTTTCAGGTATGAAACACCCTTCTTTCCGAAAGAGCCACGTCTCCAAAAAGCATAACTTACTTCCTTTTTTACACAATCAGACTGGTGTCTTGCGGTTAGGATATTTTGGCTGCCTATTCATCTGGATTAGAAGCCAGACATGTTAAGTCCGTGCCCACCCGATGCCATAATGATCAAGCTAGATAATAAATATAGTACATGATCAGTCATGCCATATTTATCACACTTAATCTCAAAAGGCAGGCATTTATTCTGGTACTCTGATTATAGAGAAGAAATGTCATTGATTCAGTTTTGATTTTATAAATGTTTTTATGCCCCTTCAAGTTGACATAGGCTTTTCTTGGCAAGCAGTTGTTTCTGTATTAACTTTAGGCTTATAGTTAAGGAGAGTTTATGATTTTAAAGATGACTTGTAGTTTAAAAAACTGCTTTTTAAAAAGAGATGTGTTTTACATGTCTTGCTCACAATGGCTTTAAATGGGGCAGTTGTCCATTTTGTGGAAGTAAAATTGAGACTGGTGCCTTGGTTACGGTTTCTCTGTACTCAGTTGAATTTGAAGGGTTGGATCCAGTTCTCTCAGTTTCACTTTGAATCTTTTGCTACCGTCTTGTATTGTTGTTCCTCATTTTCCTGTGCCTTTTTGAGAATAATTGCTGTGAAAGGTATCCAAATGTGTGTGTGTGCGTGCTTTCAAATTGGCTGTCAGTTTATGGGGATCCCAGGAATTGCATAGAATTTTCTCAGTCAAGGAATACTCAGAGGTGGTTTTGCCAGTTCTTTTCTCTGAAATGCAGCCTGTAACAACTGATATTTATTGCTGGTCTCCCATTCAAGTACTAACCAGGACTGACCCTGCTTAGCTTCCAAGATCAGATGGGATCTGGTGCCTTTAGGATCTTTTAGCTGTGTGTGTGTGTGTATGCATGCATGCAAGTTACCTGTCAGGGTGACTGCATGAATTCTATAGGGTTTTCTTAGGCAAGGAATATTCAGAGGCTGTTTGGCCAGTTCCTTCCTTGGAAATACAGCCTCTAGCACCTGGTCTTGGTTGGTGGTTCCCCATCCAAGTACTGACCAGGGCTGACCCTGCTTAGCTTCTAAGATCAGATGGGTTCCAATGCCTTTAGGGTATTTAGGTCCTGGTGACTAATGTGTTTTGTGTATATGTGCTTTCTAGTTGTCTGTGGACTTAGGGCAATCCCATGGATTTCACTTGAGTTTTCTTAGGCAAGGATTATGCAAGGGTAGCACGAACACTGAAGATAAAGCTGCCTCCTTTTGCTTACTATTTCTGCAGAAGCATGATTGAGTACCAGGAGAATTCAGCCACTATCTAACTGGGTTTTACTTGTGCTTTCCTTTGCTAAAAGGGAAAGTTAATGCTTTGTAAAGGCCAGCATTTAAGCTAGTCTGGTTATTAAACCTTCCTTCTTAAAAGGATCCCAGCTCTTTATGCTTTGGTTTTAGCTGAGACCGTGTTTACTTTCTTGGGCTGGCCTGAAGCAAAAATTTGGCTGAAGCAAGAGAACAGGGGAGGTAGTGTAAGAAGACCAGGCCTTGTCTGAAGGATTATCTGGCCAGGGATGACTCAGAGGAACTAACTGTGTGCATTCGTTCATTTGATAGGAGAAAACAGTTTGCAGATCATGTGAGCTGCAGAGCCACAAGCTGCTTATGGGATGGTGAACTTTAAAAATGTTGCACATCAGAGGTGTGGCACTTTATGGCCAAATGGTTACCAGGTCTTGCTCAAGGCTTTTCCAAGAGCTGTAGTGTTTACTCTGTTGATCGGTTTAGCTTAAAATACTACAAGGTGTTTTTTTTTTTAATGAACTGTTTTATCACTGGTCTTTCAAAATTCAGTAAACTGAATTTTTGCTTAGAACAGTCAGTTTAGTGTTAACCATGTGTTAAGACAGACAAGAGGAAGAAAGGGAAAGGTAATTTGTTGAATTTACCTCCTGACCTGCAAACCACAGTTTGTGGGTTCCTAGCCTGTGTGCGCCTCATAGCAGTGAAGAGATAAGATGCCAGTCATTTGTAATAGCAATCACAATTTGTCAAAAGTCAGTGGAAATTGGAAAGTTAGCTATTGCAGGAAGCATAAAAGTCTCCTTCCGTCTGAGTGATTCACATTTTCCAGTGGCTGTGTTTGGCCCTGAATTTGGAATTTGGAAAGGCAAAAATGTCCCTCCCATGTTTAAAGTTTTTGTGTCCTTTTGTTGCTGTTCACAACATTTCTTGGTTGTAGCAATGATTCCATTCTCACTTCTTCTCACTGTTCCTTTTCTGAGACTGTGTGCACCCAGTCAGGCCTTTTTGGGCAAATAAAAGTGATGCAGAATGCTGAAACAAGCCTAATAACTTACGATCTGCCTTTAAAAGTGGGCCGGTGACTCTTAAACTTAATTTTTTTTTTTTTGCTTTAAAAGTTGTCAAACTAGTGCAGAAACAGTGTCGATCATGCCTGACCAGATACTGGCACCAAGTCAAACATTGTAGTAAATGAAAGTGAAGGACTTCAGCAGTAGTTTCAACTTTTCTTTGTTCCTGTCCAAGCCCAGCAAGGACCAAATATACTGTGAATGTTTCATCCTTCTTCTACCGTATTTGCTGCAACACTGGGTGCATTTCTCAGTGTAATCTGTAAAGGATTCACATTTTAAGCTGCAACTGAACTCCAAAAATTATCAGTTGGAGCTGTATGGTTCTTCCCTTGGGATGTACATTTTCTGGAAAAAGCGAAACTAAATTTTTCCAGTGCTTATCTGATTTAACACATTTGCTTTAAATGTTATATTTAAACACATTTGAAGCTTTACATGAAATCTGTTTGACTGAAATAACTATATAAAGAGAATGACCTGAAGCAGCAGGTTTACAATTGAGTTGAAATTGCTGTTTGTGTTTGTGTGATGATAATTCATAAGCAGAGGAGCCATTTTGATAACAGAATGTTTATTCCTTTAAAGGTAACGTGGCCCTTGACAACTTGCTGATCAAAGAGAATGCGCTGGTAAGCAATCTGTCATCAAGAAATCAGTCTGGGAGGGAGAGGGTTGAATGTTTCGTTCCCCGAAATTGCTAGCCCAGGCAACTTTCCTCCCTCCTCTTACAGTCCCATAGATACTTTTAAAGTTAAAAAAGATGTTTTTGGAGATCTGGTCACAAGCTTTCTATATCATGTGTAAATTAGCCCTGGTCCCCCAAAGTTCTAGTCAAAACCCTCCACCTCAATCCCATGTTACAGCAATGGAATTTTTGGCCTAGATGGATGACTTATTACTTTTTTGTTCTCAAGGGAGGAAGGTTAAAAATGGCATGTCATGGGAGTGTGCACAGTTTACTTGCTTATTGCTGGCAGCTATAATGCATGTATGTATTTACCTTCAAGTTGCCGATCAACCTATGGCAGCCCCATGACAATCATAGAAAGTGTGTGCTTTCCTTCCTTTCCCCCTCTGGAACTACTCCTCCCATTCCCTTGCCTCTGGCCTGATGTGGAGAAGGAAGGCTCGTGTGCCAGGACAAAGGGCAAGGGAATGGGACAAGGGAGAGCTCCAGAAGGAATCGGGATGAAGATCATGTTGGGAGGGGATTCTTTGTGGTTTTTCCACTTTTGCAAGGGTTCTGCATCCAAAACCCCCACAAATGTGGAGGGGCCACTGTATTAGTTTCTCCTATACCAACTAACCTTAAAACAATTGTTTTTACTATGCAGAAAAAAATAGCATTTAACATCTTTCTGGTATGTCATGATTGTATCTTCCCCTTCTCCCTAGAGTGAATTGGATGTACCTTTCCGTGTAAAGGCTGGACAGATAGGTGAGTTTTCTATATTACAAGGTTTGCTTTTTAATGAAAAATGTGGGGTTTATTATGTAAGACTGATATGGACCACAGTTTGTAGTACCTTTCCCATAAAATTTATAAATAAACAAATTTCCCATAACAGAAAGTCTGTTGGAACGTATCTAGCAAGAGAGATTCTGTACGGGAAAATGCTTCAGAGGCATTTTGTTTCAGTTTGTCTTCTTGATAGCAATGAAATTTGTTTAGCATTCTTTCCTCCTTTACTTCTTCTCTAACCACTGATGTTTGCTCCTGTCCTAGATATGCATGTGTTTTGGGGTTTACTGGGATTTTCCTCTGAGTCTGTGCTGCAGACACTTTGACAAGAATGAAATGCAGGTCTGAACACAGGGTGGGGCTGCAGTAAGAACAAACCAGTTAAATTCCAACTGATACTCTTCTGTACATACTTGTAAAAGATTTAGTTGCTTAGCAAATAATTGAAGGGGAACCTGAGATTTCAGACTTAAATTGTGGGAAACCAGAAGTACAAAGTGCTAATACTATTTGGTTTGCTTGCTGGTTAGATGTTACTTCCTGTGTGAAGCAGTGCTTGTCTGATTAACTGAAAAGAGCAGTGCATGGTTAATATTTCAGTCTCTGGTTTGGCTGTATTCTTTGAATTCATGTTTTTCGAATGGGATCACAAGGGGAACAGTTTCTTCTGAGAAAATAGGGAAGCTTTTGTGTTATGTACCATGGGTGTGCACTATGAGAGAAGGCTAAGATTAAGAGTGGAATACCATGCCAAGATACATGCTTAATGCTGTTTTCTCTCTGGAATTCCCTCTCACTAATCACTTTATGCAAGCATTGATGCCTCTTTACTTCCAGCATACACAATGGATACCTATATGTTGTAACGTCACTGCAGCCTCTGGGTGAATATGGACATGGTGAAACTACTAAATTCAAATTTTGCATATATGTACAGCCTCTGCTTATTCATTATATGTGCCTATGTCTAGATAGATAAAATGAGCCCTAAACACATGATACTTTGTTTTTAGATAAGCTTACTCTGAAGATACCTTGGAAGAATTTATATGGTGAAGCAGTAGTTGCAACCCTGGAAGGCTTGTATCTCCTTGTTGTCCCTGGAGCAAGTAAGTTACAGCTGGGAGATCTTCGTTGTTCCACGGGGTTGATGGGCAAATAAAACAATAATTAAAGCTTTGACTTGAGTATGTAGTTATGCCTTGTGGTGAATTTGAGGGCAAGATGAAATGTGAATGTGTTTCATACCTTGCTTTTGAGGCAGTCCTGACTTGAGCTTGTTGGACACACACACACGTTCACACAAAAGTGTCAGCATAAATTTTCTGTAAGAGAGGAGTGATGTGGATGCAAAGAGACCCTAAGGCCATAGCATGCTGCTGATCTTCATACTGGGGTTTGGAGATTGAAAGCCTTGTATTTGAACTGGACCATAGTGTTGTCTTGTATGAAATGACCCCAAATTGCTGCCTTCCCTTCCTTCCTTTTGGTGTCATCTGGTCTTTTTTTACAAAGCAATAGGGCAAAGGATGTTGAGACTGCTAGAGCCCAAATCCAATGTGCTGAAATTCCATCCTTTTGGCTCCTCTTACTTTCTTTTTTCAACCTTCTCTGGTGCTGAAAAACTGCCCTAGACCCTTTTGCAGCTTTCTGGAACAGGTTTTGGGATTTTGAGGCTGTATAGTGGTTTTCAAATGGCTGGGCGGTGGTCCAATACTGGAAACTGACCTCTGTCACCAAAAAGAGTGCACCTCCACTACATTTTAGCAGAACAGTTGTTCTACACATGACGGTAGAAGGGAGAAGCACTGTAAGTATGGGCTGGAAAGAGGAGGAGGCAGTTATGATTTGGTCAGCTGATGCCACTAAACCAGTTTTCGTCTAGGGTCTCTGTTGACACTAAAACATTAATTCCATAATTGTTTGTCTTCTAGGCATAAAATATGACGCAGAAAAGGAAGAAAAGTATTTGCAGGACAATAAGCAAAAAGAACTGGCAAGAATTGAGGAAGCCTTACGCAAAGCGGCAGAAAAAGGTAATGTACAGTTACTCCCAGGGGTTCTAAGAGAGCAAATCTGAAGAACTTAAGAACTGCTCTTGAAATCCTAGTCCAAGTAGCCCAGTTGCTTGCTTGTTCATGAATCTGATTCTAGGAGTTGGGAATTAAAAATATTTATTCAGCCTTTAAGGAAAAAAAATCGCCATTGGTCTTAACACAGTGGGTTGGTATACAGACTGAGCTTTCCTTATCCAGAAATCTGGAATCTGAACTACTCCAAAATCAGAAATTGTTCGTATAGGTGGCTGAGATGGTGACACTTTTGCTTTTGCATGGTTTGGTGTACACAAACTTTGTTTTATGCACAGAGTTATTACAGGTATTATATAATATTCAGGTAGAAGGTCTATATGAATTGTAAATGAATGTTGTGTATAAGTGTGGGTCCTGTCTCCAAGATACCTCATTATGTATGTATATGCAAACAAGTCCAAAACACTGCTTGTCCCAAACATTTTGGACAAGGGATGTTCAACCTATTGTTTACATTTTTATTTCTGTCCTTCATTGGGCCTCATGGAGGCCCTTTCTGTTTTCTTCATGTGTTTGTTAAAAAGAAATATAAAGAGGTGTGCTGAGTGCTTGAGATGTTAAATATGTATGCATTATATATTAATGCTGCAGAGTTCTGCTGTCAAGGAAAGTGGGACTAGTGGTAACATGAGGCAGGATCTTCTTGGTGGCAACATCTCAGTTGTTAAACTTCAGAGATATTTTGTATGGTCCCTTCCTAGTTTTTATTTGGGCAGTCTGGGCGTTTTTCTTTCATCAGGCTTTTAACAAGCTTTAATTGTTTGTTGACTTTGGTTATTTCTCTAGTTTGTTCAGTTTTATTAAGACTGTGCACATCATGAACTGCCTTGCATCCGAAAAGTGGTGTAGAAATGTTTTTGTACCTGATTATTTGTGTATATGTGGAGACACACCCACTCACCCAGCATATGTCAATATTTGCACTGCAGAAACCAAAAAAGACTATTGGACTTTCCTTATCAGACCAACTGGGGAATAGATAATATATTTTAAGCTGTTGTGCAACTCATAACAAAGCTCTTTCAACCAATGTTCTTTCTTAAAACCAAGCTGGATACATGTCTCAATTTCAGAATTTGTTTATCTGGAAGAAGCTGATACTTACCTTTTTGGTGGGCTGGAAGGAGTGATACAGCTGATTTAAGACTCATATATACACCATCATAGCTTTTTTTGTTCCGTGAAAATGCACAGTACTAACACACATACTTGTCCTTGGTAGTTTTATCATCCAGTGAGAAAGCTGACAATGGAAAGCTGTATTGCATGAATTTCACACTGTTAGATTGTAATCCAACAGTGGCCATGAAAGAGGTCGGTGGAAGTTCAACAGTCTTTTTACACACTTTGAAAATGGTTGTCTCACTTTTAGTATTGCAAAATCTGGTAGTTCAGACTGCAAAGTAGATTCTGTTCTTTAAAACTGTATGCTTTCTAATTACTGCTGTCATGTGGATGAAGGAGCCCATTCAGATTTTATTTATGGCCTGGAAAACATAGTGTACAAGGAAGCCAAACCTGGTGGGTATGCATGCTTAATGCTTACATTAAAGGAAGTGTTAGGTGGGAAACTGAAGAACTGTTGGGTCTCTAGATTACCAGAATGTGCTAATTTTAGTAGCTGGAGCTGTATGGTTTTTTAACAAGCTGGAGCTGTATGGACTTCCTGAGCTATTTTAACCACTTGTTAAAATAATTTAACACTGACATAACATAAGCTTTTGAATAATATTTCCAGCAAATGGTTTCGAGAATGTGGGTTTGAAATCAGACTCATGAATAGTATGAAATTTCAAGAGATGAGAAGAGTGTCTTTTGTTAAGTTTCTACAGGTAACAAAGAGTTAGATCTACGCAAGATTAAACCAAACTCTAATCTTGCAGGGGGGCTTTCCCCTGTCCCTTTATCTTGCCTCTGTAGACTGCTGTGAACCCCCAAAAGCTACTCCTAAGATGCTGCAGCAAAGAAATTGGGTGAATGTTGTGGGGTTGCCATGCACACACACATACACACACACACACTCTCACACTCTTCTGGGTCACAGCCGTTTCCTATAGTGTACTTGTTACTGTGGTGAAGCAGTCCTTCTTTACTGAATCTTTAAGCATATGCTTGGAGGGCTTACAACCAAACACAAGCTACGGAACTATCCATGGCGCTATGAATTTATCTGAAACCCCCCCCCCACATATTAAATAATTGGAGGTTGATAAAAGAATTAAATCAGTATTCTTGGTAAGAGGTGAGAGTTCGCTTTCTTCTGTAAATTTCTTTTTGTGTTCCTTTACTCCTATTGCTTGTTTTGACACTTTCCTAACTTTAATTTATCCTTTTTCCATAAAATTGCTTGCATTGAGAAGGACGCAAGTCTAAAAAGGCTAAAAAGCATTTTAAGAAACCATTTAAAGGTCATGATCACTCAAAAGGTGGGTACAACTAGCAAAGTGCGTTGAGCGTTCTCTTTGTGGCTGTTTTAAAAGGCAGAGCTTTAGTAATGTATAATAAACTTTGTTTATACTGATAGTAAGGTGATGAGAAATAAACTTAATTGTAGGAATGCAGTCAGAGTTGTATGCTATGTTATTTAACAGAGGGGTAGGAATTGTGTAGCCTTCCAGTTGTTAGATTGCAACACCCAGCATTCTTTTTGTTGGCTATGCTACCTAGGGCTCCTGGATTTGCAGTTTATGAACATCTGGAGGGTCATACAATTTCTACCACTACACAAATAAATGAAAACAAAAATATGCACCGTTTCCTACGGATAAATGTTTATCTATCATTTAATGATTGTGCTGAATTTTCCTCTAAGTATTATCCTTTTCTGCCTTCTGGAAATCAATGGGATGTAGACCATTTAGAGAAAATGAAAACTAAAAAGACAAATACTGATATTTTTCCCTTTGCAACCAGAATCTTGAAATGAAAGTGAATATTAAATATAGCTCTTCTAAATGGTGTTTAATGTAATAGTCTTAAGTTGCAAATGAAATGGGTGAACATCAGAAATATAGTCTTGTGGCAGAGGCTAACTTACTGAATCATTTTCTAGATAAGCCAAAGGAAGAGAAGAAAGATACTTTTTTGGAAAAGCTTGCAACACAAGTTATCAAAAATGTTCAAGTCAAAATCACAAGCATCCACGTCAAGTACGAAGATGATGTGAGTAGTTTGAATTCCACCTTGTAATGACGAGTAATAAGAAGTCAGTCTTACTATATTGGTTTCCAAAATTTGTACTTCAGCTTCAAATGTAGTGAGAACTTTTCCGTGAAATACATAGGGTTTCCATAAATTGACAGGTGACTCGAGGCGCACATGCACACACACACGCCTGCATATGTCCTTTTTTGGTTGTTCTGGTGGTTGGTATTATTTCCCTGTCCCAGAAATAATCAAAGTCCGATTTCTGGATAATTGCATTATCTGCTGAGACCTCTGATAAACCACAGTTGATCTCAGTGGAGGATGTTATCCGTCTGCTTTTGCTGCAGGGATATAGCTGAACGCTTCTTTGATCCCTTGTGCACGAAATTAGGAAATTGCAGTGGCTAAACTGTGAGTCTGAGAGGTGGAAGTTTCAGTGGAGATGTGGCATGGTTCTACCTACCGTCTTGTTATACTGTGTCATACAGGATCGTGGCTGCTGTTCACTGAAAAGGAAGCGACTTGTTTGCCAGCCTTTTCAGGAAATCATGTTGTATTCCCTGAAATTCTTATAAGCACTTTCTCTCTCATCTTGTAAGAGTGGAATCCAGTATATATTTACCAAGGTTGATAGAAGCCTCAAAGTATCTGAAGGCATGAAGCTGTAGAATTCTTCAGACTTCAGTATGTTTGCAAGTGTTTGTCTCAAGATACTTTTCTATTCAGCCTGTAAATGGGGCTGTTAGAGACAGGAATTGTGTGAAGATGTTTCACGTTATGCACAAGTAAATATCCTTTAATACCTTAATAATTTTAGTATCCTTCTGTCTTTTGTAGATTACAGATCCTAGAAGGCCACTTTCATTTGGAATGACACTGGGAGAGCTCAGCTTACTGGTAACTCTGTCCTTTTTCTGGCAAAATCCATGCAGATTTAACAAAACAAGATACTATTTTCATGCTTTTGATAAAGAATAAAAAAGAAATTCTTTTGAACTTTTTCCTAAGTATGAGCATTCACTTGAAAAGTAAAAAAGGAACATGTTAGTATGAGCTTTTCAAGCCTGTACAATTTGACAGGTTCCTATAATCAGGGTGGGTTGCCATTGTTGTAGCAGGCAGATGTCCCATAATTGTTCAAGGGGCAGTTTTTGTTTTATGGAGAGCAATCTGTCCTTCATTTGGATCAATATAGTGTCTGGACAAGCACCAGGTCACCTTCATGATTGATACCTTAAGAAAATTAAACAGTTTTTAGGGCTAAAGTATTGCCAGTTGTCTGAAAAAATGGAATGCTACCAGTTGTTTGGAGAAAAATGAAGGTTGACAAGACTGCCTGGAGAAGTTTGTTTTTAAGCCAAGTTCCAGAAAAGAGTAGTTCAGGAGCTTGTTCTTTGATTAGAGTTGATGCAGTTCATCTTTTTGTGTAGATCTTTTATAATGACATACTTTACGTGGTTGATCTTTAAAAGCTGGTTGTCATATAAAAATGTGGGAAATTGCACCAGCTGACCCTTTTAGCTGTGAAGCTTTAACCTTTTGTTGTTGTTTCCGATTTCCAGACTGCTAATGAAAACTGGACTCCTTGCATTCTAAATGAGGCTGCAAAGATCATATACAAGGTATGTCAGTGCCATTAATGAAAAATTGAGGAGGAAAAGCTGGTTTTAAGTTGGCTGTCTATAGAGATACTATAAAGCAGCATCTTCAAGAGAATTGTAACTTCAGTGGCTAAGATTCAGAGAGCGCTTTAGTACAGCCTGGAGGCTTGGGTCTGCCTTAATGGGAGATCTCACTTTTCCCCCTTGAACTGTAGAAGCTTTCCTGTCCTCTCTTCCTATCCTGACTATATCACTATCTGTTTTTGAAAGTTCCTTTGGCTTCAAAAGCAGTTTTGTTACATCACATCTGCCACAGTGCAAGAAACATTAGCTCTAGTGCTCTCCTGGGCTGGTAGAATAATTTCCTCTGGATCCCAGCCAGAGTGATGGTATGAGTTGATTGCTTGTGGAAAAATAAATGAAATGGTTTTGCTGGATTTTGTATTCTTACATTGATGGAGATTTTAAATTTAAGAGAAAGCAACAGGAAAAACACAAAAGTGTCTTTGAATTCTGTTCTGTTAAGATTATAAGTGCATGTCTGGCTGAGTAAGTTTATCAGGTCCTCTCTGCCACTTCAGGAATGTTGAAGTTTAATATTGTAAGGTATTAATAAGTATTGAAACATATTCATCCATTTGAAGTATATCCTAAGAATTGTGGCCAATGACCAAAGGACCCTGAAAAGTGACTCTTAGGATTTCTGTCCTCCATTGAGGTTTCAAGAAACAACAAATGGTTATCGTAGTGTTGTGCACATGAGTGTTTGTAGTATATATGCTGTGTATAAATTCCATTTGGTGCTCTTTCAACTCTGCTCCTTATGTATAAAGGTAAAATCCATGGTGCCTCTCTCTGGATCCAATTATAACCTAATTATTTGATCACAGATTAGTCTGATCTGTGTGATTAGTATGTGGTAAAATACAGCTTTGCCGTGACTATACCATAATCTTGTCCTCTGTGATCAGTGTACTTACTTCCCTCCCTGTTGCTTGGTGGCTGTTGCATTTATCACACACTGATCTCTTCTTGGAACTGGCTTGTCTGAAGCAGTCCAGTGGTAGATGGAGTAGATGGCTGTTTCAGGAATTGCTGAAAATGTGGTAATTCAGCACACACTTGGCCCTTACTGTGTAGTATCGTAATTGCAACAGCCAGCTGATGAAAAGAGAAAGTTTGCTGTCTCTATAGTTGTCATTCCATTTTTTCCGAATCTTTATAAATGCTGAATAACCTAAATTCCAGTGATTGTACACTGCTTGAGTATGACTAATTCTAGACCCAACCCACTAATGACATGGAAACTTCCATTGTTTTCTCTATTTAGTCATGTTTCCTACTACATTATTTTGAAGACAAGATATGTGCTACACAGTAATCTAGTGAAAGTCTATGTAGTATCAGGTGAAAGCCAGCATAACATTTAGTGCCTCACAGAATTTAATTTATTGTTGCTTGTACTGCCCTCTTTGACTTCTTCATAAATGGCAAGATCTTTATGCTGAATTGCTTCCCTATTTTTGTTTTTAGAAAATAAAGTGTTTATGTTTGTTCAGTGAGATTTTCCCTCATACTACGTAGCAGCTAACGTAGCGTGTTTATATTTTCAGCTCTTGCGCCTTGATGCCCTCAGTGTCTACTGGAATGTGGACAGTGAAATATATTATCATTCTTCCCGGGAACATATACTCGTAAGTTACACTCTAATATGCTACAAGTTAAACACATTTCACTGTATCATTACATTATTTCTTATCTTAACATGGAGAAGGATATAGTCATCCCTCCTCAGTCATAGGTAGGGGCACAGGACCCCATGAAAGTGGAAAAACTGGGAATATCTCTGGGCCTCACAAACCGTATTTAACACATACAAAAAGTATGATCCATGAATTCAACTCACTGTGCATTCAAATGTACAGAACACAATACACTTGAACCCATGATGGGGACCACACCAGCAGCCAGGTTCTGCCTTCGAGGCGCCAGGGTTCCTTCATAAGGCAGAAGCGGGCGACTGGTAGGCCTTGCCACCACCTCTGATGCTGCCCTCTGCCATTTTTAATAGGAACTTACAGACCTCTCCTCGTGTTCACAGTCTCTTGTAGTCTCTCTCAGCTTCTCTCTGAGAGACTGCAAACACAAGACAAGACTAGTAAGTCCCTATTAAAATTAGCAGAGGGCAGCAATGGAGCTGCTGGCAAATATTCCACAAATAATCAAATCCATGAAAGTTAAATGTGTCAATGTGGAGGGAGGACAGTGGAAGGTGCCAGAGTGTGGTTGGCACGTGCAGCAGGGACCACTTTCTGCCTTGGGGGTTGGCACACAAAAAACAAATCTAAAAATGATTGGTGGTGGTTTTGAAAAAATTGTATTGCAGAATGGTTGTGCATCCTGTTTAAAAGGGAAACAGGTTCTCCTAAAGAACAGAAAAAGGGCAGTCCGGTGGATCAGGTGTGTCTGGGTGCTGGAGAAACAGCTGTGGGTTGCTGCCGCTGGTTCCTCTGCTGCTCTTGGCTGGTCTCTGGTGTAAAGCATGGGATGAGCAGGCAGGTGAGGTTTTTAAATTTGGGAGCATGGAAAAGTCCTGAAGCCCTCCTCTGCAGGTGGAATAAAAACCATGACTTCTCTTTCCAACAGGTTATACAGTTTAAGAGCATTTCCATGGGAGCACAAAATCCAGCAACGTTACAGGATTTTCGAATAAGCAACATATTTTTGCATTGGTTAGGGTTACATCTAAAGCATTTAGGCATCTCTTTGAGAGATGTTTGATCAGTGCTTTCCTGTTTTTCACATAGTTGTGGAGTTATTAAAATCACATACCCCTAACCATGCACTGATGTTGAATCAATTTATTTTATCTTTTAGCTGTTATGTTTGTCCCAAATAGCATATGATTGCATGATTCCCCTTGCTGAGGAGGCCTTGTTTGCCAAACTTCTCACTTTATCTCCTAAGCAGATTACATTGTACAGTTTATTCAATAATGTGATTATTTGAAAATTTGCTAACACATTTAATGGGCAACAGATGGTTCTAGCTTACGTTTAGTGCACTGTTGTGCTATGTACGTTGCGTGTTCTATTCATTTATGTTGCTATGCATGTTAGCTGTCCTCTCGTTAGGAAGATGTGTCCCACCTGGCTGAAGTAAAAAATAATATTTTGTGAGAATATGAAGGTTTCTTTTCTGCCAAGAATTCAAAACACAGCTCAGATCTCCACATGTTCCCAACTCTCTATGTATTATTAGTGTTGAACAAATAGAACATAAAAAAATGAGCAAAATGTTTTAAGTTTCTGCCTTCTTCAGCTGCTGAAAACAGAAGTAAGTTGCATCCAAGGTGGCAGTTTAGAATAATCTGTTGCCAGCTTTTTAAGGTGGATGATGGCATTAATGTATTACCTGCTAGGTTGATATGATGCAGGCTCATTTTTGTTCCATCCTCCCTTGCTGTCAGGATGGCTAGGAACATTGTTTGGATATGTTTTAACAAAGCAGAAGAAATTGCAGATCCTGCAGTCTTGCCTAGTTAGCGTCACTTCAGAATTTTTGTTGTTTACTGCTTGCTAAGTGATATTTGAGCAGGAAACCCAATGCTTTGCCTAGAAGAGTGATACTAGTTTCCAGGGTTTATACGGATGGCAAAACAATGCTGTCATAGACTTTATAAGATAAACATTTGGAAGGTGAAGTAAATAACGTTGTTTGCAGAGTCTGCAAAGGAACACGAGAGGCATTCGCAACAATTACGTGCCTCCAATTTCTGCTCCAGTTTTAGTGTATAATATAAACTGATGTCAATTGTTCAATAGATGTGAAGTATATTATCTGGAACGATCCTCTCCTCTCTGTCACAGAGTCCTGCCTTCTAAATAGAATGTAGGGATTTCAGTAACAACTGTTCTTATCAGTCAGTAAACAGCACTGCTCATAGTTTATCTTTCTGAATTGCATTTGCTTATACTTCCTTAATCAAAATAGCTCCTGCATGTTACGATACTACTGTTTCTAAGTGACGAAAGTTTACAGTTTGTTTTGAAAATTTGTTTTGGGATAGGCAATATCCTCCTTTCCAGGAAAGTTTCAACAACACAGTTATAAAACAGGGAATAAACTGAAAAACAAATAACATGATGAAAATAATTTCTCTCTTATTGCATTTTTTTTAAAATGTGAAGCAACAAGGAAGTGCGAGCCTTTATAAATTTATGGCCATCTTTTCCTGGTTGAAAGAATTATTTGGCTTAATATTGTGGTGTTCTTTTCCAATACAGAAGCACATCTGTCAGTGTATTCCTTGGTGCTGTGGTAATAGCCCAGTATGATAATCTGTTTCCTTGTTGGGGAGCAGGAAGCAGGAAGAATCATGCAGTTGATTTATACTTAGATAAAAGTATCCCTTTGAATTATGTCCTTTGGATCCAAGTTGTCTGTAAAATCTTGTTTCTAGCATGCTTTTTCAAAACCAAACTCTAGCCTTTTTCAAAACCAAACTCTAGCCTAAATCCTACTTAACGCTAGTTGAGGCACAGCCCTTGCTATCTTTGCACAAAATGGTTGCACAGAATGGTCGTCCAGTAGCTTTGTGCAAGAAAACCAGTATTAGGCAACAACTCTTATGCTAATATGAACATGTGCAGCTCCTAGCAGAAGAGGACTTGAGCTGGTGCTGTGATACCACTGGATACAGTTGTCGTTGTTGTCGTGTGCCTTCAGGTCATTTCTGACTTATGGTGACCCTAACGCAAACATGTCATGGGGTTTTCTCGGCAGGATTTGTTAAGAGTGGGTTTGTCTTTGCTTTCTTCTTGGACAAGAATGTGACTCCACCAAGGTCTCCTAGTAGATTTCTGTTGCTGAGCAAAACGAGATTCAAGCCCTGGTCTCTGGAGTCGTAGTCCAGTGGCCAAACCATTGGATAGAGCCTTTTGTTTCTTCCACCTTCTTTCTCCTTCATCCCTGCTTAGCTGTTATTTTCATCCTTTTTCTCTTGCTTTCCTTTGTGCCTATTTTAGATTATAAACCTTCATGCAGCAGTAGTATTTACTCTGTTTTATGTACAGAACGTAGAATTTATAGGTGTTCATTAAGACCAAAATCCAGTTGTGTTGTTCGCATGTCCGGTTCCTCCTATTTGCAAGCCTTTGCAAGTTAAAACTGGTGCAAGTCCATATCCTTCAGGAGTTATTTTTCACACTCCTGTGAAAAACACATTTTGAAAGCTGTGTATGCAAGTGTAATTCTGAAACTGGAATAAATGCATGTATCTTTAAAAAAAAAAGAGGCCATAGAAGAACTTCTGCTTTACATCTGCGTTGCAACTGATTTCAAAGTAATGAGATGGTCGTGTTGGAATCAAGCTTATAGTAACAGCCCCTGCTATATAATTGTGATTAAAAGTCTCTGAGATTATTTATCACTTGTTTTGGTTTTTTGCCATTTGCAGGAGCGGTTGAAAAAGGGAGTCCCTTCTACCAGCAAAAAGCTGCCAAAAGATCAGTATAGTAAGTATGAGGGCTGCGTGAAGACACAAGTCTTTTCTCTGCCTATGTTGAGGACTGTCCAGACATTGGGAGCGGAGGAACTTCCTTCCACAAGAGGTGCAGTTTGCCTCTCCCTGTCCTCTTTCCACAGGCAGAGAAAGGCCTTTTTATTCAGTCAGGCCTTTTGAGATTTAATTATGCTGCACTCTGTGTGTGTGTGTGTGTGTGTGTGAAGTAGTGTTCTCTATTTTTAATCTTTTATTGGTAGTTAAATGTCTTTTAACTGTTTTTAATCATTTTAAAACAGTATTTAATTCTTTAACTTTTTAAAATAAGATTTTAGCCTAATCTTGTTTAAAATTACTGTAAACTGCCATGAATCCCATCTTGGGAGGAAGGCAGGGTATAAATTCAACAAATAAATAACTAAGGTTTCAGGCCAAGAAGGGTTCCTTTGCCTTTGATATTTTGGAAGGGATAGGCAGGAGGGTGTTCAAGAAATCATTTGGCAAGACATCTTAGGTCTAGGCTGTCTGAAAGACTGTATCTCCACATCTGAGCCTTGCCTGTGTTTTGAGATCTTCCGGGGAGGTCCTTCTCACTGTCCCGCTTCCTTCACCACTACATCCAGTGGGAGCATGGGGGACAGACTCTATTTTGAGTCTGCTCTAGAATGCCCTTCCTAGTGTAACTATACATGTTATCCTTCCATAGGCAGGTGGGGAAGGTCTGTTTGCAGCCCACTGGGTGTCAGCTGTAATTCTGGGCAGCATCCCTGATAGCACCAGGGAGATTGTGACTGACTTTCTTACTATGAGGCTGGTTGTAAAAATCTGAGGCTGGTTTTGTAACTCTCTTCCTTGTTTGTTTAAGTATTTAAGCCTGTATCAGCTTCTGCAAAGCTCTACATCAACCCTCACGCAGAAACAGAACTGCAGACTCCAAAGATTGATTGGAGCATGGAAGTCCAGAGCATTGCTGTTGAACTGACCAAGCCGCAGGTGAGCATCTTGTTTACGGTGATGCCATTAATTTTGGTCACCTTCGTGAGACTTGCTCAAGATTCTTGCTTGTGCTGTAAGTTTTATGATCTGTTGTGGATTAATGTGTGTGAGGGCAAATGCTTGAGAAAAAAAAAGGACACGATTGATATGTTCAATGATATGATGCTTTCACATTTCCAGAGATGATAAGTGATAGAGCCTGTTTTCTTGACATTCACTGGTAGTTTGAGAATAGCCATACAGGTTGATTATCCCTCAGTTGGAAATCTGAAGTGCAAAAATCTCCAAAAATTGAAACTTTTTACTGCCCGTTGCCCGCTTCTGCCTTTGTGGCAATGGCTGTAGCACTCCTTCTTGTTCATCTCTCAGTTTCTCTCCAACCTTATGTCTCATACACAACGAATGAATGAGACACAAGGCTGGAGAGAGATGTGAGGATCTGTGAAATGGTGGAAGTCGAAGCATAGTACTCGGTGCAAAATGGAGGCTGCAGTGCTTCTGCTCGTTCATGGACTCCCCAGAGATCTCCTGTACAATACTGTATTTTATGTAAATGCAAATACAGCTATTACAAAATCCAAAACAATCCAAAATATGGAACACTTCTTGCTCTAGGCATTTGTGAGGAGGGATAAAGGATATTCAATCTGTATTGTGATCCAGGTGGATTAGTCTCAAGTTTTGAAGAATGTTTTGTGTTCTTTGGATGCACTTTGAATTGTGTTTCTTCTGATCTTATGATTGGAATTTATGCAGGGGGATTATAAAGTTCATTGTCTGTATTCTGAGTGGTTTTCTATCGGTTAAGATAACTTTTTCCCATTTCATCTGCACAGTACCTTAGTATGATCGACCTCCTGGAATCCATAGATTATATGGTTCGAAATTTCCCATATAGAAAGTACAGACCAGAGGTACCATTACATGAGAATGCCAGGCAGTGGTAAGTTGGAAAGTCTTTTGCATAGTTTTTAATGTGGTAAGGGTGCTGCTTTAGTTAAAGACAACCTTCCTAGTTCTGAGGAATCTTAATTAACATCTTATTTAAGAAGGTGGATGGTCAAAGAGTAATCTGGTTTACAGTGCAAGTACCCACCACACACACCAAATAATGTGCAGTGAGATTGGCAGAATGCATTCAAATCTGCTCTTTCTATGTCTCTCAACTGTTACCGTTTTCTTTGTTTCATGGAGAACAAACAAACATTTCAACTGTGGAAAGGGTGCAACAAATTTGTTTTGAGTTTTGCTAGGAAAAAAGCTAATTGGTGACTATGAAGATTGGCTTGAATTAGCCATGAAAGCAGAGTTTGCCAGACTCCCAAGAGAGGCTTAATTACAGTTTGCAACAGTGCCTTCTGGGCTGCACATTGGTTCTGTTGTTACAGCTTAAGCTGAGGGTGACACGACAGTGAAAATAGAGCTGTACCAATCAGCATTTTAAAAAACTTAACCATTGGCTAATTTGGCAAGGGGTGCTGGGAGTTGCAGTTCAACAGCTTTTGGAAGGCCAGGTTCAGAATAGTGGTCTCCTACTCCCATATAGTACGTGCTGTATGCAGTTCTGAACTTCTTTGTTCGGAAGCAAGTCTGGAAAATTTGTGCAAGATTGCAGCCTTAAATTAAAGAACAGGATCTCTCTGAAAGCATCTTTCAGCACCACAGTGCTGCTCATGGTTTTCCCTGGGACATTTTTTGTTAGGAAAATCTGTATTCCATTAAAAAAAAAAAAGGCTTTAAATTGTTGTCGTTCTTATTGCTGCTGTTAAACTCATGAGATTTAGCAGCCTTGCCTGCTGCTGCAAGTCTTCTAAGTGCTAGGTTTGTTTTTACGGGTTGGTATTAATTTTTTACCTGCCCTAAATGGAGAAGGAAATAAATACTTTTGTTCTTTTCTTACAGGTGGAAATATGCAGGAAATAGTATTCTTGAGGTTCATATCAGGCGATACACTCGCATGTGGTCATGGACTAACATAAGACATCATAGGCAACTTCTGAAAAATTACAAAAATGCTTATAAAAATAAATTGACCCAGACCAAAGTATCAGAAGAAACTCAGAAACAAATGCAGGTACTTGGTGTGATTATGGTGCGTGTGTATGTGTGTGAAAAAGCATATACTGGCTAATCTTTGAAGAAGTATATTACTATGTATAGAAAATGCACTGTTACAGAAAAACTAAAGTTCTGAATTTTCAGCTGGTTTTCTCTCTTGAACGTAATTTTTAATGGAAGTGCAGGAATATTTTTTGTAGGAATGTCTTCTAATACAAACCCAGAGAAATTTGCCTTTGTCTTTTGGTTTGGTTGCAGTAAGGTACTTTGATTGGGGCAGACTGTAACATTGGATAATAGTGGCAATGTATAAATATAAAATGAAAACTTAGTGACTTATCGTGTGTAGCAGAAGAAATGTAGGCATCATGGGCTGAAATTCTTAATATGTTAGGAGCCTTTCCTATTATTGCTCAGTGCCCTACATGGACTTGCAGAGTAGGTTTACTGTGAAATCAAAGCCTAACAGGATCATAAGACTCAGTGTGGCTTATGCAAGTGGCATCCTTTGAAGGCATTGAGTGGGAGGCAGTTTCAATGTTAAAATAAACGTTAAAATGTTTTTCTCCCCTTTCCTCTGCAGGACTTAGAAAAATCTCTAGATGTCTTCAACATTATTCTGGCAAGGCAGCAAGCCCAAACTGAGGTGTGTTCTGTTTCTTCTATGTTCATTTCATAAACAAAGGCCTATGAAGTACTCATGGGCTTCTGATTTATAGGAGTTTAAAACAATGGCCAAGACAAATGCCTTAGTCAGTTTGATTGGTTTGTTTGTTTTAGAAAATGTGTACTCCAAGTGGGTGCATAAATATTTCCAGGGAGATTTACACAGCAGCTGAGAAGGATCTTTCTCATGTCTTCACCAACTAAGCTTGTGACGATTGCAGTACCATAGTCAAGAGGTGAAATATTGAAATGCAGCATCTTTTGATTTGGCCAGTAATCAAGTACCTCTTTGTGCAGCTGATAGCTTTTCAGAAAACTAGTGAGGGAACCTAGTGGGTCTGTCTTCCTGCGTGCATACAGCCTGTTTTTCCCCCGTTCATGTTTTCTGACTGAAGTAGCAGGTAACGTCAGGTAGCATCTGGGAAAACACTGAAAGTGACTCCCCACCAGCATAGTTGATGATTCAGTTGATTTGTTGAGTTTTGTGAGTGATATAGCAAGTGTTGGATTGTCCAGGGCAAGTAGCACAGCCGTCTTTTTTCTTTCTTTCATCAAATAATCTGTAGAGCAAATTGGAATTAAAAACCACGTGGGAGTATGATCACTTCCCATATGAACTACTTTGAAAAGAAAAGGATGCTCTACACCAACATTCTGCTTGTCATCTAAGAACATTCGTTTCTTTAAGGTTTTTCTGAGAAGTCTTCCTTTGGGCATCTTTCCTACTTGAACATTATGAAGCTAGACTATTTCTGATCACACATATGCATTTTCTCTTTTATAGGTGATAAGATCGGGACAGAAGCTCTTGAGGAAGAAATCGGCTGATGGAGAGAAGAAAGGTGGTGGATGGTTTAGTGGACTGTGGGGGAGGAAGGAATCAAAGAAGAAAGACGATGAAGAATCGTCAGTTCCTGAAAGTAAGTTGGGTTCTAGGAGTAACCAGGGCGGTGGCTGACTATTTAACCAAGTCTTTATACAGGTACAGTCTCCCTTCTCAAATATGCTCGGGACCAGAAGTGTTTCTTACTTCAGATTTTTTTGGATTTTGGGATATAGGGCCTTTTTGGGATTGCCTTGTGGCTCGTTCGTTTACTTGTTTGTCCCACTCCAGGTGAAAGGCGGTCTATAAATGGAATGAATGAATGAAATATTTCAGTAACGAAATAATCTGAAAATTCATCAGTTGTAAAATGGAAGAAAAATTCTCAGCCTGTGAAATAATTCAACGGTTTTATAATCATAGCTTATTTTAGGGGAGTATCCATCTCAGTGAGAGGCAGTGTGGTGTAGTGTTTTGGCTTAGGACACTAGAAAAACCAGGGATAGAATCCCTGCTTGGCCACAGACCCCTTAAGGTGACCTTGGAAAGGTCACACTCTCTCAGCCGCAGAGGAAGGAAAGGGCAGGGCAACCCCCTCTGAACAAATTCTGCCAAGAAATTTGTTCAGCTTAGGGTGACCATAAGTCAGAAATGACTTGAAGGCTCACAACAAACAGTGACAATCTATCTTAAAAAAAATTATTGCAAGGGTTTGGGTTACTGAAAGGAATGGATAATGACAAGTTTTTCCACTTATTTCTTTAGCCATTGATGACCTCATGACACCAGAAGAGAAGGCAAAGCTTTTTACTGCCATCGGTTATAGTGAGAGTTCTCACGATCTCACTTTACCTAAGAAGGTATTTGCATCTTCTCATTTTAACTTGTGTTACAGAGTATAGCCTGTGGTATTTTCCCCCTTTCTAACAATGGTTTTCTGTACTGGGTGAATGTCAGTGTGAGAAGGGCTGTAGCATTCCAGAGTTGCCAGATTTACTTTGTGAGTATTCCTTGGCTCTTAAAGAAAACCCTTCTGTTAAAGCTCCCCTCCCTGAGCCACAGTCCAGAGCGTGTTCTATGCCTGTGGCCGTCTTACATCAAGCTTGCATAGTGCAGATCTCCTCTTGCAAAGTAATATGTTGGTTGAACTGTTGAAGCCTTGAGTTGAACGATAATGTTGTGCAACTGAAGGCAGAACCAAATGTACTTGTCCACCCACATGTGCATCTGAATGCACAGCAGCAGTGTGTGCCCAGATCAGTTTTTGCAGTTTTGAACTGAGTTCGAATGCTCTGCATTGGACCAAAATCTCCAGTTGCTCCATAGAGGAGCATGTGTGAGACTCCAGGAATCTCACAAAAGAGGTGTTGGGCCCTTTCCCTCATGTAAAATCTAATGATAGGCAAGGACATGCTGATAGAAGGCAGGTTAATGCTTTGCTAGGCACTCCCCACTGCTATAGGGCAGTAGTCTTAAAACCATGCTCTGTTTTGGGGTGGAGTTGGTCTAGCTGTTGTAGAATGTTTTGGGGAATACTTGGCATTATTGAAAGGTTCCTCTTAATAATTGTATACTCTTAATATTGTGCTTTGTGTATGTAGCAATGTGTCCATTAATCTGGCTAACTTTGTTTAATTCTTTTTTATCTCCTGTTTAGTATGTTGCTAATGTGATCTCCTTGAAACTCTTAAGCACCTCCTTTACCATTAAAGAAGACAAAAATGTTCCTGACACTCTTAAAATCCAGATCATTGATTTAAGCACCAAAATATCACAGAGACCAGGAGCACAAGCTCTTAAGTAAGTATCTAATATGGCAATCTGTTGTGTGCACGCAGCACAAACTGCTCTCGTCCCCATTTCCATTTTCATCTATGGTATAAATGGTATGAGGGCATGTGTACTGAACTGCCGATTTCTTGCATGCTGTTTGAGGGCAGCATGAAGATTATTACAGTTTGTTAATCAGGATTGTTCCTCCGTCTTTGCTTCAGGTGGGCTGTAGGTACAGCTGAATGATGTATCTCTGTCTCTTCTCTGTCTGTTTAAATTCTGCTTTCAGATTTTCAACTTTTAACTTACAGGGTGGAAGCAAAGCTTGAGCATTGGTACGTTACGGGTCTGAAACAGCAAAACATTGTGCCTTCCCTTGTGGCTTCCATTGGGGATACCAAGTCCTCTCTGCTTAAGATAGAATTTGAAACAAATCCTGAGGACAGCAGTGCTGACCAGAGCCTCTTTGTGGAGTCGCAGGCTGTGGAAATGATATATGATGCAGTGAGTTGTTCTCCTTAAGAAAGAGTTATCAGTTGTCTTCTTCTCATGTATTGTGAATTAATGCACTTTGCCACAGTGACACATGCCTTGTTTACATCCTGTTTGGATTACAGTAATCTCCCTCCGTCTGCGGGGGATATATTCTGAGACCCACCGGGGATACCTGAAATTGCGGATAGTAATGAACCTTATAGTACTGGATAGTATAAAATCTCTCTATGGTTCCTGAAACTATGGTTAATGCAGCTTGGATACCCCTTAACACGGAAAGCCGAAAGCCAAAACTTTTTGCCTCCAGTAGCCTGCCTCAGCTTTCAGGGCGATAGTTGTAGCACTCCTGCTTGTCTGTCTGTCATGTCCTCAGTCTCTCCAGCCTCATGTCTCATACACAACGCAAGTAGCAGATGAGCAGGACATGAAAAATGAGCAGGACATGAGGATGTGCCAAACAGCAAGAATCCAAGTGTAGTGCTCTGTGCAAAGTGGTAGCTGCAGAGCTCTTGCTTGTTGGCTCACGGGCTCCCTGGAGATCTCCTGTTCAGTACTTTATTTTATGTGTATGCAAATACAGGTATTTCAAAATCCAAAAAAATACATTTCTTTATCCAAAGCCTTTTGGGTAATGGATACTCAACCTGTAATTTAATTCTGTTTGAATGTTGGCTTTCTGTATGTTCTAGGTTCTATTGTAATTGTTTTAATTTGTACCAGTCTTAGGGGAAAGATGGGATATAAATTAAGGTAATTAGGATAATGACGATGAAAATGATAAAAAAAAATACACCATATAAACCTGCCTTTTTTAGAGAACCGTAAATGCGATGGTGGACTTCTTTCGGACAAACAAAGGCATGGACCTTGAACGTTTAACCACGGCCACTCTGTCAAAGCTGGAAGAAATTAAAGAACGGACAGCGACAGGTACCCTTTAGAATCCTCCTTTCCTTTGCTGATTACAGAAGATGGAACTACCCTTTTTGATGCTAAGTAGCCATGGAAACTTAGCACCTTCCTGTTCCAAGAATTGCTTCACTTTTCACATTGTACAGCATCTTGTGCTGGTTTCCTTTGCACAATTGCATGCCTTTTTCATCAAAGGTAAAGATTCCTTTGCTTCAAAGACAGTGCTAGCTCATGGCAAACATTTCCAGAAACAGACACAAATGTCTGCCTTTTTCAGCCTTTTGGACCAAATCCTTTTGATTGTATCAACCAAGCATACAGCTTTTGTGTGTCAAATAATTGCATGATGAAACATTTTTTCTGTAGCAGGAAACTTTATAGCGTGTGCATATGTGGGTGCATTTTGTGAGAGAGGGGTGTCCCATGAGCTAATGTCTTGTCTCTGTGGAATATTAGTTTTCTATCTTGTGAAGAATGTGCCCTGGGCTGATGAGAGAGGAGGAGTCCACACAATAAGGCTTCCCTGGCTGTCACTGCCCAGGAACAGACAGGAAACATGTGATAGAAATCTGGGTTCAACTGATGCTTAGGATGTTGCTGTTTAGCCTCGCCAGTTCTTTGGCTGCCTGTGTCCAGAGCAGAACTCCTTGCATTTGCTTCTCGTCTTCCCTTCGCTTAGTCTCTGTTTTAGCTCCATTTCTCTTTCTTCTCCTTTTTTGTGCCTGCTCTGGTTTCTGCTCCTGTTACTGATAGCAAAAGGCCCTCTTCACATTACTTTTTATTTTATTTTATTTTATCTTATTTATTTTATTTTATTTTATTTCACATTGTTTTTCTTTTTTCAGGACTCACGCACATTATTGAAACTCGGAAGGTCTTGGACCTGAGGATCAATCTGAAACCATCCTATCTTCTGGTTCCACAGACGGGTTTCCACTATGCAAAGTCCAACCTTCTTATTTTGGACTTTGGTACCTTTCAGGTATACATTCTTTTCATTTCCAGGGATTGGCAGTTAAAATGGTCATAACCAGCACTTCAGATTGCATCTGGAAATGGACCAGTAGCCAGTGGAGCTGTTTCAGCAGGGTGATCACACATTCCCTGTAATCAGATCTGTGCTCTGGCTGCAGCATTTTAGCTTTTTCCAGCCTTGTGGCTGGGGTTGGTGGAAGGAGGACAAGGATGAATTTGTGAAAACCAAGCGACTCTTGTATCTAATCTGATACTGAGAATGATTATTCAACAGCTGAACAGTGTCCATCAAGGGAACCACCACACTTCAAGCACTTCCCTGGAAGAAATTATGGACCAAGCATATGACAAGTTTGATGTGGAGATCAAGAACGTGCAGTTATTGTTTAGCAGATCAGGTAGGAAGTCTCTAATCAAATAAGAGGTGCATTTGAAAATGTTCTTGCTCACTAGCTGGTGCTTTGTCATGGGTGTGTCAACAGAAGTCTCTTACTGAGCATGTCTGAGCAGCAAAACAGAGAGAGAGAGAAAAGAGGAAAGCAGATAAGCTTTCATACAGGGGTCATTCTGGCCTCCTTGGGGAAAGAGTTCCAAGTCTGGGAGCAGCCCTTGAGAAGGCCGTTTCACTTGTTGCCATCAAATAAGCCCAAGAAGGTAAGGGGCAGAGAGAAAGGCCTTGCTTGAGGATCTCAGAGCTCTAGAGGGCTCATAAAATGAGACTGTTGTTAATTGGTTTCAAAGTTGGCTTTGACTTATGAAGACCCTAGAAACAGAGATACAGTCTTTCATTAATGAAAAGTTTCCTACTTGATCCTTAGATTCCATAGGGAAAGTAAAATGTAGGCATACCCTAGGGACTATGAAAATGAATCCTTTAGGACAGTGGAACTCCATCCAAAACAAGTTGAGTATTATGACCCTGAAAAAATGAGACACCTGCATACATTTTCATCTTTTGATAGTAACTCTGGATTTGCTATTTCAAATTCATATTTTCTTATATGTGTCATTAATTATTAAATTGGAATTACCAATGGGACTTGGAAATTCTTAACTGTGCTTCAGGAGAGGACTGGAAAAAGGCAAGATGTGAGCATCCGTCAACTCTGCACATACTGCAACCCATGGATATCCATGTACAGCTTGCCAAATCCATGGTGGAGAAGGATACCAGAATGTCCAAGTAATGTATCATTGTTCAAATAGATAAAGAAATATGTGGGGTAGCTTTCTATGGTAGTGCCTGTGAGACCAAAAGTTTCAGGGGTTTCTCATTCTGTTTCCTCTGATTCCTGCCTCCCTTAATCAGTGTATTTGGCTACAGTATTGGAAGAAGCAGTGTGCATTTAGTTGTGGAAAAATATTTCTAATTCTGATAGTATGATGCCAGCTCCTCAGATATTATAAAACATTTTGGGCTCTTTTGTCCTGAAACTTAGTTTTTAAAACAGCAGCAAAACAGGCAGTCAGTTAGCCAATGGAGTATTCTTTCTTGGAACACGTATACAGTCCGTGAGTTTTGTGGGACTTTTTATTAGCTAAATATTAGTAACTAAAATGTATACATAGGGATAAACTGGCTTTTCTCCTTACCAAGGCAGCTAAAGCAGTTGTAGCCAAAATTTGACTTATCTCAGCATGCCTTCAATATTTCTCAGAAGGAGACCTCTCCAAAATAGCCTGTAAAATATTGCCCTTCAGCAAAATATTCAGATGGCTGGGGCCTTAATTCTTCACATGTTCCTGTTGTAGTCTGGTGAAATCTCATCTTGAGTAAACACAAGACCTCTTATTGATTTCTCTTATTCTTTTTTAGATCAACATTTCAACCTCTTTATTCCTCCTGTAGGTTTTACTTCAGTATCACATAACCAAGCAAAGTTGTTAGGGAACTTAGTGTTTTACGTGCCTGGCATGTAACATAAAACACTTTCCATGTTCTTTCTATATGCTTAGGTTCAAAGTATCGGGAGAGCTCCCCATAGTTCACGTGGGAATTTCTGATCAGAAGATCAAAGGCGTCTTTGAACTCGTTGATAGCATTCCACTCCCTGAGAAGTCAGCTGTTTCAACTTTGAGTGCAAAAGTAAATGCATGATACCCATCCGATGTGGGGGGGCAGGGGAGGGAGAAGGGAATGCAGTTGCACAGATTGAAAATACTATTCATTCTCAAACAGGTCAAAAATTGTTATTTTAAATGGAGTTTTTTTGGGGAGAAAGACAGTAGGATATGATGTTTTAGATTGCCATATATGCTTGGCCAAATAAGGGTATGTAAAATGTGAACTTGAGGTTCAGCTCACGGTTTTGCCCCTTTCTCTAGGCACCTGCCATTCCTGTTGTTACTGATACAAGAAAGAGTATTCTTGGTACACCTCTCCTGCTGGAAGCTGTAGCCTCAGGTGAGTCATGTGTGCATGTGGGGAATGGATGGGGAATCCATGACAAGCAAGCAGGTATACAGGGCAACATAGCTGCTTATTGGAAAGTACACAAAAGCTAAATGGTAGAATTTCAGCTTGCATGGAAATGGTGGAGAATAAATAGCAGGATGCTTGTTAACGTGAGTTGATTTTTCTATCACCACTGTTGACTTCAGGCCATGAAGTTCCAGTCAACTTTGGAAGGAAAACCGGGTGGCTTATCATGAGCGTTTCAAGGCTTATCATGAGCGTTTCTTGAGAAGACTGCCTTCTCTTTCCCATGGTGGAGACATGCTAAATAGCAGTCTCCTTTGTGACTCTGACTTGCCTCTGTTGTTCTCTTCCGAGACCAACTCAGTGCCTCAGTTATCTGATCAGAGGTTTAGCTCTTATCTTTCCATTTGGTACACTAGAGTCTTGTTCATACTCCACTTACACCCTACTACCTGCATGATAACCTGGGGTTATTCTTTGCAGTTTTTGTTTACATCTTTTAAAGGAACATCCTGCATATTTCCCAGACTTGAAATCTAAACAAATGTTTCTGTTGTTTTACTGCAAGACAGAAAATGGGCAGACACTGTCATAATTCTTACCATCTACAGGTTTCGCCAGGTTGTATATGCTTATTTAATGATATAAACATTTTAACAGTATATGCACAAGCTGAGGGGTTGCCAACAAAATTTTGGCCTGTAACAGTACGTCAATAGGTGACTTAAAGGCATATACACATACATATGGAGATCTTGGATTGTGTATTTCTTCTCTGAATCTGTGCTGATAATCCACTTTTTGGTCATACACTTTGAAATTGGGTGTGGTCCAACGAAGGGAATATTTTGAATAATTTAAGTGTGATTCTTTTGGCTTGGAAAGCTTGTTCAGATCTTTAATTAGCATGCTGTGAACGATGAAGAGTGTCTGAATGAAATAAAAGCTTGGTAAACAAAATTAAAAATTACTGTACTGGTCCAATTTTAATGATACATTTGAAGCCAAGTGATGGGTATAGTGATATTGTTTAATATCTTTTTCCCCTTAGAATCTGATGAAGAGTATTTTGATGCTGATGAGTGTGCCGGTGCAAGAGAAATTCCTCCTACGAAGGCCAGGGTGTTGAAGTCTGAGACTGGGGCTGGACAGGAAGAGCTCACAGATCTTCAACTGAAATTCGAAATAAGGGAGGCGAGTGTAGTATATGTTCTTCACACACCTGCCCAGCGTGCTGTGCTTGCCCACCCCAGCTGTGAAGTGCTCTGTGTATTATGAAAGGCAGTTTATAAATAAGCTAAATGAAATAGTTTGCTCAGTTTAATGAATACATGGATAATTCTTAGAGCATGGTGATAATTGAATCAGCTGGTCTAGTGAGAAAGATGGGTCTTGACATTTCATCTGTTTCTTTAGGATGCCTTAATAAATCATACACACTTTGTAGATGAATATAAGCAAATGTTCTGAAAGTGCTTAGGTATGATAATATTTCCACAAATGATGCAGGCATGTATTGTCTTACAAAAGACACTCTGTCCTTTTCTCTCATACATCTCTCTCAAGATGGTACTGTCCAGGTCTATTGGAAATTGAATAGGTTTTTCCCTTTTGTGTGTTGTAAAGATCTGGAACATCAGTGATGCCTTTGAAAGAAGCATCTGGAAATAATACCAGAATCTTAACTATTTTAAGGTGGTTTTGGAACTCACCAAGCAGTTGCAGAGAGAAGAAAGGATGCTCGTGTTTAATATAAGCCAGCTTGGAATGGAAGCAGTCGTGAAGACATATGACTTGAAAGCGGTGTCGTATTTGAGGAAAATTAACCTGGATTATTATGAAATCCAAGGTAGTTCACTTGCTAAAATGTATATGCATGTAAATAATGCAGACTGTTCCTTTTATTCTATCTTTTAGTTTAATGCTGTGTGAAGAAATTGTTTCTTTGCTTTCAATTTGAGTGTAGTCAGTGGAAATGGCCACGCCCAGTGTGGGAACAGGTATAGCAAGATCCAGAGTAAAATCAAGAGGGAATTCACTGCTTTGATGGCAATGAGTCTGCCAGCCTCCTCTGAATCTTGTGAGACAGACAGACAGACAGACAGACATTAGAACTGTAGGTCTGGACAAAGTCCATTACAAAAAATGTACTGCTTATACAGCAGACACCATTTTGAAATTGTTCTTAAACATCCTTCTCCTCTGCTTGACTTTTGCAGGCAAAAGACAGCCATTGCATTTAATTAGCTCTTCAGATAAATCTGGATTAGATCTCTTGAAAGTGGAATATACCAAGGTAAGTGCTTTCTTTGGAAAAATAAAACTTGAGTATGTATGTGTTTGGTAATAGCAATTTTTTAAATATTAAATTGAACATTACATTTTATTAAATATTAAAATAATAAATATTAAATCTCAGGCGGTACACAGATACATTTTGTTTGTTTGTATCATATCGTGTTTCTTCCAGGCTGATAAAAATGGTCCAAAATTTCAGACAGTTTTTGACAACACTGAACAAACAGTTCAGGTAAGCAGAATCTTTATCTTCTTTCTTCCTCCTCCCCATTTTTTTCCCTGGCCAAGAAAATGCAGTCATCTGTCATGGTGAAAGCACAAGGTTGAGACTGACTGAGAGAGGGATTAGACCACTGTTAACGAGTGCCTCTCGCCTCCAGGTGTCTTTCTCCTCCTTAAACCTCCTGCTGCACACTCAGGCCCTTCTTTCAACTATCAGTTATCTCACGGCTGTTATACCAACAAAGAGCCAAGACGCTGCTGATGCAGACCCCTCACAGATGCAGGAAGAAAAGCGGAATAAAGAGGCTGGTTTGAAGAAAGGTACTCCCCCCATTCCTGTGTCCCGTTTCCCGTATGCCACGTGTGTCAAACACAAGGCCCTTGGGCCAGATCTGGCCCGGCGGGCCATTTCATGTGGCCCTTGCACCTCTTCTGCAGCTGTGGCACTCCCCCTGCTTGGCGAGCCCAATCCCCACATTGTGGGCCTCTGGCTGCTGGTATTCTGAAGAGGGGCCCAGCAGCCAGCACTCGCAATCTGCTTCTACTTCTGACTGCTCCTCTGTCCAGCTCTCGCCGTTAGAGTGTTGCCACGGGTTACCATGGCAGCGCTCCATGTGGCTCATGGGAGCCGGACAGAGGAGCAGTCAGAAGTAGAAGCAGATTGTGAATGCTGGCTGCTGGACCCCTCTTCAGAATACCAGCAGCTGGGGGCCTGCATTGTGGGTTTCGGGCCCACCTGGTAGAGAGAGGGGCAGAAAGAGCCACGGTGGGGGAGTAGATAGAGACACAGAGACTGTCTGAGGGGCTGAAAGCGGCACAGGGAGGGTCTGGGGGGCAGAAATATCATACAGATACAACCGGCCTTTGAGGGCAACCATAATGCTGATGTGGCCCAAGATGAAATTGAGTTTGACACCCCTGCTGTATGCAATTGCCCTGTTCAGAAAGGATCAGCTTAAGTTGATCCGCGTCCCAGTGATTAATCCATGACAAAAAAATCTCTTGCAGTGATGAAGCCCTGCAAAGACAAGAATGTGTTTGATTTCAAGCTATTTGCCAAGTTGGATGCCTTCTGCATATATGTTTGCGATGAGAAAAACAACATCGCTGATATCAGAGTTCAAGGTAATGGAGAAACCAGTGGGCAGTTCTGCTTAATTATACCGTGTTGTGAGACATTTATTTTATTATGGTAGTTTGGATCTTACCATTTTTTCTGTAAACAGTCTCCAGACTTGCATGCTTCACTAGGTAGACGCAGTATTTTTAGTGTGTTTGATCAATGGTATGGTGACTCATTTGTGCAGATCTTAATAACTGTGCATTGAAATACCTTCCCCTGCCCCAACTTCCATTGCTTACAACTGTTGTGTTTATCCACAGCTTGAACTTGAATTTACCAGATTTTTCTTTTCTTTCAGGTCTTAACTCATCTCTGTTTCTCCAGTCCAGTCAAACCACTCTCTTTGCACGGCTGAAAGATATAATTGTTACGGATGTTGATTCAAGGACAATTCATAAGAAGGTATAATATGTTCATGATAATTTTATAACTATCATAAGACCATCCTCTACTGTTGGAAAATAAATGTAGAAAATGAACTGGCACAGATTTAAAGTCCAGGAAAGTTCCAACATATGTGCATTGTTGTTGCATGGATTCAGGTCCTTCCTAATTCATGGAAGCCCTAAAGAAGCCCTCTCCTAGGATCCCCCCCTCCCTCTTGTTGAGGTGGGGCAAGATTTATTCAGTGTGGCTTGCGGAAATTTACCAGTGGGTTTCCTCAGCCGTGAAGGAATTCAGATCCTTTTCTCCTGGAATCCTAGCTTATCATTCAAACCATTACACCATGCTGGGTCATACATGCATATAGTGATAATGGTAAAAACATAAGTATCTTTGGGAAGGAGCTTAGCGGGAGCTGCTACTTCTGATAAAATCAGTAGGAAGGTTTAACCAGGTGGGTTCTAGTACAAGATAAAACACAAAATCTTTGGAATCAGAACCTGTGGATATGGAGGGCCAACTGTAATCGGTTAATCATATGTTAGCACCTGTTTCCAGAGAGCAGAGAAGAGCATACCTGCAAGTCCAACCTGACTCAATACATCTATATATTAAGATTGTGTTGGATTGCAGAACTGCATTCTTAGAAATGCAGGTAGACAGAATACCCATGGGAATTAGGATTGTAAAAAAAAGTCTTAGGTACTCGTATGTTCATGTGAGAACATGGAAAAAGCCATCTGGAGTCCCACCCAGGGAGAAAGGTGGGAAATAAATAAGGGGATGGATGGACGGGTGGATGGAGATGACAAGTACGCTGCTTCTCCTTTCAGGCTGTTTCTATAGTAGGTGATGAAGTCTTCAGTTTCAACTTGATATTGTATCCAGACGCTACAGAGGGAGATGCCTATGTGGACATGTCCAAAGTGGATGGGTTGGTGTCCCTCAAAGTGGGATGCATTCAGATCATATATCTACACAAGTTCCTCATGTCCCTCCTGGTAAGGCTGATGTTCAGTGAGTTTTGGTTCTAATTGTGGTGGGCAGAACTTGAAGGAAATTTAGATAATGAAATAATGATTAAATATATTTGGGGCACAGGCATTTGGTAATTTTGCAAGTTTAGGTCCCCAGCAGGGGAAGCCAGTTTGCCATTGCTTTCTGGAAGCGTCTTGGATCTCTTTAGCTTTGAAAATATTTATAAAATAACTCTCTTGTGAGAAGCTGGGATTTCCACTGCAGCTTATCTGATGCTGTTACTAGGAAAAAGTTTAAGAATTGTTAAAATTTTAAGAGCCATCAAGTTTAAGGGCCGTCAAGTCCAACCCCCTGCCATGCAGGAATAAATAAGGAATAAGGAAGTAAAATACGATGATGCCATAGAGGCTTTGAGCATCGTTGGTGGGAAATGGAAAAGTAGGAGATGCCTGGAATTCATAAGCAGAGAACAGTGAAAAAATGAGCATTGCTGTCTCTCCTTGACTTACCCCTTTCATTCTGTTGCAGAACTTTCTGGACAGCTTCCAAATTGCCAAAGAGGCCTTGAGCGCAGCCACTGAAAAGGCTGCCGAAAAGGCTGCCACAAGAGTGAGAGATCTGGCTGAGAGGAGTTTCCGTCTTTCGATGGATATTAATCTTAAGGCCCCGGTGATCTTCATCCCTCAGTCCTCAGTCTCCTCTAATGCTGTAGTTGTAGACCTTGGGTTGATCAAGGTGCAGAACAAGTTCAGTTTAGTCCGGGCGGAGGACTGTCCACTCCCTCCGGTCATGGATAGAATGGATGTCCAGTTGACGCAGCTGAAGATGTCAAGGTGAGTTAGATTTTTGGTTGCCCTGCAAGGGTGAAATGAGAGGAGGGGGAAGAATTGAGGGCATTATTCCCAAACAAAAATTCTTCCCCCAAAAAAGGAATTTCTCTTTCAGACCACCAAATTTCTAGCATTACAGAGAGCATGAGGCATTAAAATAGAGTTTGCACCTAAAACTCCCTTATTTGCTGCATCCTGTTTCTCTGGGCCACTTTGCCTGCTCCTTTTCTTAGGCTGCTGAACACTCTTTCTAAATGCTGCACTGAAGTTTGAAGGTAACGGCGGTGCTAGAAATTTGAGTACTATGGGAAAATTCCGTGATGGAGGAAGAATTCTAATTTGAGGGGGGAATGTTTTTGTTTATGTGTGTAAATTGGAATAGTCAGAATGCTTCCTGTCACTTTTCATTTTTTTATGTTTTATTTAGGACAATCTTGCAGCCAGGTTTTTCACAGCCTGACATACAAATTCTGCACCCTATTAACTTGAATCTGTCTGTGAATCGCAACCTGGCCGGAACGTGGTATCACAGAATACCTGTGATGGAAATCAAAGGGTACCTTGATACAATGAACGTAAGTTAGTTTTTGCTTTAGAAGTGTTGGTTCATCAAGAGAAAGCTAGAAGTAAGCCAAAGAAATGGAAAAAGATGCAGAAACTTGTATGTGTGACAAAGAACCCAAGGGTCCCCTCAAGCGCTTTTCTCACCACCAATCCACCATCATATTTAAAGAAGGAATTTTTACAGCTGCTGTGAGCCCCCTGATTTTGCAAGAGAAAAGAGAGCCTGTCAGGGTTGGACACTGAAACTGCAGTAGAAGCAGAGTGAATTAGAAATAGTCTGGATTCCTTTACCATTTGCCATTACTCCATGTCCTAGTCTCTGGACAGCAGAGAACAAGTTTGCCCCATCTTCCATATGACATCCTTTCAAATATTTAAACACGTCCTGTCCTGATTCCTCCAGTGTTACTCAGGTGATGTGCCATTTCTTTGTTGAACTGAATGATCTTTGAAATATATGAGAGGTTGAACATTTTGATCAAAGCTTTAAAATGTGAAAATGGATTGCCCAACTTCATATGTTTTTCTTTAGGTTATCCTAAATCAAGAGGACCTGAATGTTCTGCTTAAAATATTGACAGAAAATCTTGCTGAAGCAGACAAAACTGTGAGCAGTACAAAGCCAGTAGCACAAACTGAAGGTAAGACATGAATACCTGTCAGTCTCTGTGCCATGCTCTTTCTTTTGTAGAGAGTTTTTCCCTGGAGAAATTACTTCTTATTAGGAGGGCTTGGACTAAGTTTTAATATCTTGCATCTGATGGGAAGTCGTCCCCCCCGCCTTGGCAAGTGAACTCTAATAATGTTGTTTCAAGTGGAATTCATCTCTCTTTAGAATTTTCCACCAGTACAAAAGAACTGGCAGTACCACATGGGCCTCAGAAGGACATTCCATTAAACAACTTGCTGGGTACATCAAAAGAAGTCTCACAGGAAGACATTACCAACTTACTGCTTCATTTTGAAATAAAAAAAGTATGTCATCTTGTTCTGTTATCTTAAGCCAAAAGCTCATGTTGGTTTGTATTTATTTATTTGTGCTGTAGATTTTTATTCTATTTCTCAGTTTGTTTAAACAAAACAAAGCCAAGGACTTTCCAAGAGCAGCCAGTTAATCTTGTAGGTTTTGGAAGTCTGGAAGAGACGTTTTGGACAAACTCATAATGCCAAATTTGCCAAACTCAGGCGTGATCCAGATGTCATATGAAACCACTGTTTCCTGTTGTATCAGTAAGACTTGGGCTGTCACTTCTCTTCCCCCCGCCCTTTTTTTGAACCTCTTAAGGGAGAAATGGGGAAGTTTTGCTTTTGCTGTTAAACAGGCCATGGTTGCTAGTGATGTCTGAACTCAGAGAAACTTTGGTGAGAACAAGCGAGGACCTGGTCATATTTTCATATCCTGGTTTCTTTTCAAGCCATGTTTTAAACTTTAAACTTGGCTTGGAAGTGTAGAATATGTGGCAGATGTCAGAAGAAAAGGAAGTCTGAACAATGTGGGTTAACAGATGTTATAGATTTGTTAATGTTTTTATGCATTATAAGGCATTTTTAAAAAATAATTTGCCTTTTCTCCCCTCTCTTTTAGGTTGTTGTAACATTGACAAAACAGGTAGAACAGCAGAGCTTGCCATTACACAGGTTAACGGTACTGCAGCTTGGAACCGAAAGCAGAATTAAAACCCATGATATGACAGCTACAGCATATCTTAAAAAAATTGACATGAAGTGCCTTGAATTTACTGGTATGTCTTGTTGCATTCACAGTATTAATGGGTTTCTTTTTTTAGTTCATATGGTGTTGTAACTTGCTCAGAGTTCTGTACCTCATATTTTTCCCAGATTCTAAAGGAAGTCCGCTGAATATCATCAGTTCTTCAGATGAATCTGGCGAGCATCTTTTAAAGATGGAATACATAAAGGTTAAACATGTTCCCCTTCTTTTACTAAAGGTTGTCTTATATTCAGTCTCTTAAATGAACAGGATCATATAGGTTTTATGCTGTGCAGCGTGGAGAATCAAAATGAAACAGCTAGAATTAAAGAAATGCTATGATTAAATGAAATACCAGCTGGTAGTCATAAAACAGAAAAAGAGAGAGAAAAGAGAGAGAAAAACCAAAAGGCAGGGGAACCGCCTTATTGTTTGGGCCAGCCTTCAGAAGCATCAGTCCAACTTTTAATTAGGTCACAGGGCCCCACACGCAGCTTGATGTGAGAATCTTGACTTTGATAAACCAGAAGTAGACTTCTGGTTATATCTGGGTTTTTCTCATTTTTAAAATATAAGACAGCTTGCTGCCTCATATGCACTGATAGTTCTAAGCTCAGAGGACCGTCTGCTTGAGTATGTCTGGTGCTTGATGTTACTTTAGCTGTCTAGTAATCTGAACCTTGGTTCTTTGCGTAGGCTGATGCAGAAGGACCACATTTTGAAACAGTCTACAAAAATACTAAGCAAGTCTTAAATGTAAGTATTAAAAGGCCTTACTGAGTTAACTGCTGTGTTGCATCTTGCAATTTTGGTCTCATTTTTCTAACAAAGAATGATGGGAAATGTTGATTAAAGTTTAACTGGATTGACCTGCTTCTTTTATGTGATGGGTGCAATGAAAGTTGAAATTGCCACGTGTAGTTTACAGGGTAGTTTCTTCTAACGGAAGGTCTCACTCTCAAATGAGATGCCAGGAATCCTCAGTAACTCATTTTCTCTTCCTTAGGTATCCTTTTCTTCTTTAGATCTATTACTACACACGGACGCCTTGCTTTCCTTCATGAATTTTTTCTCGTATGCCTCAAGTGGCCTTATGACCACAGAGAAGGAAACTGATATGAAACTACCATCAGAAGAGCTGAAAACTGTCCTTGCAAAACCAGGTATTAGAGTGTTAAGGTGCCCCTTAATCTGTCCACACTTCTTAGATGACCCCTTTCGTATCTAAAGAAGAGCGAATTTCCTCTTGTGGAAGCTTCCAAGGGCAGTAATTCAATTTTTCAATAGGTTGCAGGACTCCTTGTACTGTTAAGCATAACAAATAAGTTTTCCAAAACCAGAAGTAGACTTTTAGTCACATCCATCATCATCATCGTTGTAGTTTTGGTAGCCCATGTGGCACATGTAGGATCCTGAGGACAGATGATTGACCCCTAGAGTCTGCTGCAGTTACTCTCCTGCCCCCCATGCTGGGTTGCTTGTGTCAACTCGACTGATGTTTTGTTGTTTCACAGTCCCTGTTGCTGCTGCTGCTGGTGATAATGTGTTTGACCTGAAGCTCACCGCCAGACTGAGTGCCTTTAACATTTGGGTCTGTGATCAAAAGGGTGACATTGCAGATATACGGATACAAGGTAGATGGATGCCTGTTGTTTAAAGTGGTGTGAACAGTATTAACATGATGGAGTGCCTTTTGAGCATTTGGAGAGGTGGGATCAGAACAATTCCTCAATTAGAGATCAGTGAATAGTTAATCTTTGTTTACTTTATTTGTACCACTTGGTTTCATTGCAGTTGGGCCTAAAGTAAGTAGACTTTTGGTTTCAGCTTTTTTAAAAATGCTTTTATATACTATTCTTCTAGAAGAAATGGAAGCTGCCTCACAGTAGCTCCCTGTGGTCTCCCTTCCAGACTCAGAGCAAATTCCCACCACCGAGCCAAATGCTTCAGTTCGAATCACAGGGTCAGGTACCCAAAGGCCTAAAGCAGTGATGCCTGGTGAATCCTGTGTCAGTGAGTCCATTCCATGTTTTAATGCCAGCTTTTATAGAGTTATCCAAGGTGCTAAACTTTCTTTCCTAAATAATTCTGTACCTTGGAGAGCTCCTTGAATGCCACACAAAACCTGGAATATATTCACTGCTTTGCTGACATAGTTTATAGTAGCAATTGAAGCCTGGTGATCATGAATTGACGACTTTCTGTAGAGGCTTCTCCCACTTATCTGACAGGTTAGGACTATCCAACTGTAAGAAAACGGAATTGATTGAAAAGTAGAACCCATGGACTGGACTATAGGGAGCATGAAGGACTTATGGGAGGTTCACCTGGGACTGGGAGCTTGCAAAGTCTTTCAGCCAGCTTAGCACTTCCTCCCCCACCACTAGCTGTTCCAAGGAAGCCTCCATAGGCAAGAAGCACTGATGAAAGAGTCCAATTGCCGTTGAATTAATGGAACTTGTTTTTAATTTGGAAGTGTCAGAAGAACGAGTTGTTAGATAATGGGGTGTCAAAAGGCAGGGGCTTCCTGTAGTTAAGAAACTTTGTTACATCCATTTGTTTGTCATGTTACTGAATTTTCTTCTCTGCTTTTCCCTCCTCTGGTTAGGAATGGAGGCCTCTGTTTTCACTATGACCAAACAGACAGAAGTTTTTGCTAGGCTTCGGGACTTCATAGTAACCAACGTTGACCCAAAGGCGGTTCATAAAAAGGTGAGTGTGAGAGGCCAGGTTGCTCAATGGTGGGTTATAAGCTGCACAGGCAGGTTCAAGGAAGTTTGGAGAAGCAGAATTAAAAGTGTGAATCTCATAATCATCATCACCTTTATTACCAGAAGTTGCCATGATAAACACATGGACTGGGGTGGGCAACTTTGATGGGTCTGGAGGGTGGTGAAGGGGTCTATATAGACTGCCAGAAATGCCCCAAAACCAAACAGACAGAAAAATCAGGTGAGACTGAGGATCTGAGAGATGCCTCAAAAGTGGAAGCAGGCAGCGGGGGGGGGCAAAAAGAGAGAGAAAGAGAGACTGAGGATCTCTGAAATGTGGAGAGGTGTGGATTTGCACTGAGCACTGCACTTGGATTCTCACTGTTCACAGATCCTCAGTCTCTCTCCAGCCTCACCTCTCATACATAACACAAGCAGCAAAAGAACAAGACATGAAGCTGTTCCAAAATATTGTATTGTATTCCACTCCAAAATCTGAAATAATCAGAAATGTGGAATACTTCAGGCCCCAAGCATTTCGAATAAGGGGGCTGAGCATGTATTATTTTGGCTGAAAGACAGGATAAAATGCTTGAAATCTTTAATAATACTGCAAGAAATCTACCAGAATCTGGCCACACTGACTGTGATTTTTCCAGACTGTCTCAATAGTGGGAGATGAAGTTTTCCGGTTCGCTATGTCCCTTTATCCAGAAGCCACGGTGGGAGAGGCCTATATGGACATGTCCAAGGTGGATGGTAAAATGTCACTGAAAGTGGGCTGCATTCAGATCGTTTACCTGCATAAATTCTTCATGTCACTGCTGGTAAGAGATGGGTCTTAATTTTTGCATTCAAGTTGCATTTTTTCTTTTTTTTAAAAAAATGTTCTTCAAAATCAGACTGAGTCCTCCATACATTGATCACAGTCTGTTTTTGAAATAGAAACAGTTTTCAAGAACAATAACCCTACAGTGTTTGGGCCTTGCAGTTGGAGTGGGTGGGTGGATGGGCTCTGCCTGAGCGAAAAAACCCCAAAATGGTCCCTCGCCCCTTGCTGCAAACCTTGTACCAGTTTCTGGATGGTACAGTGAGGCCATCCACAGTCATAGGTTAGCTCCCGTTATGCTAGTCCAGATGCAGGCGTCATGCAATCTTGAGTAGTCATTAATTTGCAGCAACTTGCCTAAGCCTGACCTCTTAGATCTGTTCTTTACGTGTGCTGCTTGGGCTGGTGTTCTCACTGTTCTGCTTTGCAATTTTGCCTTCCTATAGAACTTCCTAAACCACTTCCAGACTGCCAAAGAAGCCCTGAGTGCTGCAACTGCTCAAGCGGCAGAAAAGGCAGCTTCCAGCATGAAAGATTTTGCTAAGAAGAGCTTCCGGCTTTTGATGGACATAAACTTGAAAGCGCCGGTGATTGTGATTCCTCAGTCATCTGTGTCTCACAATGTCTTGGTGGCAGATCTGGGCTTGATCAGAGTTCAGAATGAATTCCGCCTGGTCCCTGGGGAAGAGTCTTCTAATCCTCCTGTGATTGATAAAATGGATATACAGCTGACTCATTTAAAGATATCAAGGTATTAGCCATTTCCCTTCTCTTCCCTCTGGAGGGTAATTCCTGATCTTAGAGAAACAATTACCTAAATGCCCGTAATGGGTTTTCCTTGCATGCTGTGGGGCACCAGCGTGATGCAAGATGAAAGCTTCCAGGGAGAGCAAGCAGGGTTTTTGCAGAAGATTGTGGGTTCTTTCTTTGCCAGCAGATGTCTACTTTGTGCTGCAAGGAGGTAGAGCTTCCTTCCTTCCCCTGCATAAATCAGTTTGCAGCTCAAAAGTTTTGTCATTCTTAAGAGATTAAAGGAGGACATTTGTATCATGAGGCTCACATGCCCTCATGATTTATTCTAACCACAGTTTAGTTTATTTTTTCAAGCATGAGTGGAAGTGCTCTGCTAAGTGTGCTTTACAGATAGAGTATGAAACTAATTGGTTAATTTATGTTTTTTATTTGCTAAGAAATAAACTGGAATTCCAGACATTTGCTGTTCTGAACTGTGTATCCCTCCCTGCAGAGAGAGATCATTAAGAACAGTAATGGGAACCCCATGGCCCTCCATATGATGTTGGACTACAAGTCACAGCATCCCTCAACATTGGCTGGGGGAGAATTGACCCCTTCTTCAGTTACCAATCCCTGGCTTAAGAGATAACAAGTCATTTTATATTATTGTTGGTTCCTGGATCTTCTGTAACATGACATATAGTTGCATATTATAGGTTGTGGAGACAAAGCATAGTAGCTCCATGCTGGGGTGTAAACTCCGCACATAGAAAGGGTCTAGATCCTGGCATGTTGTGTTGAAAGATGGCAAGAGGGTTGATAGCAAAACAGCCTGCACTGAACTTTATAGAGCAGCTTCCATTAGGGTATGCAGTGTTAGGCTACTTGGACCAAAGATCTAACTTGATACAGGCCACCTTCGAACATTAATAACCTTTTGGGCCACAATCTTTCAACTGTTATTTTATAGGACCATAATAGCAGATGGTACTCAGCCAGAGATTGAAATTTTGCAGCCGGTAAACCTCCTGTTGTCAGCCCAGAGAAATTTAGCTGCAGATTGGTATCTACAAATTCCAGGGATTGCTGTCAAAGGAGACCTGAAGGCTATGGAGGTAATTTGTGTGAACCTGTGAAAGATCCGTGTTCTGCATGCAGCATAAACACGTACATCATTAGTATAACTCAGGATTAGCCTAATAAGTTTTTCTTATTATGAAAATTTATTTTGGAAATATAGTTAATCTGTTTAACAGCCAGGTTTATTTTCACTATCAGTGAAGGATATTCCTACTCTGTGATGGGCAAAATGTTATCTGCAGTCTGCATGTGGTTCTCCCATGGCCATTTTTATGGCTATCAGTCTTTTCAGGTCAGAAAAATTCTGAATTTTCTCTTCTAGTTTGATGATTCTGTGATTCTAACAAGTACCTGAAGTAAGCTCGCCACTCCATACCTGAAATTAGACAGGTATTCATTGTCAGTGGTAGTGAAGACGGCAGGTACAATGTTGTATGCATCTTTTTTTAAAAACTGTTCTTTCTGGAAAGAAATAATGGACTGAATATTTTGCAGATATCTCTCAGTCAGGATGACTTAACTCTGCTCATGAAAATTATGCTGGAAAACCTTGGAGAAGCTGCGTCAGATCCAAGGGTTACCCAGTCAACCTCACCAGAAGTGCAGAAGTTGAAAAAGAGTAAAGGTGAAGTGGAGGTTGAGCATGAAGAAGGTATTTTTTTCTCTCTATCCCAGGATACAATTCAGTGATAGTATGATGATAAAGCATGTTATTTGGTCATTATTGTAAGGGAGATAATTTGTCATAATTTCTTAAATGGGAACAAACATATCTGGCAGCTACAAGTCTCACTACCTTACAGTTAGCATTGATCTTCTGATACAAAATTTGCTGTGGCTTGAAGTTTTCTTTTTCTTACATCTCAATATTTCAGATAATCTAACAATATCAGGAGAGAAAGACCTCTCTGAAGCCAAGCCTAGGGAGAGTGTGGCCCTTATGTTTCACTTTAACTTCGAATCACTTTCTGTTGTTCTCTACAATGCTGCTGTTGATCAGGTTTGTAACATTTTGACTTAATAAAATACATTTCTTTGAGCCAGCTAAATATAGGCTGAAAAAGCTGATACTAAATAAAATCTTATTTCAAGACAAGGTCCATCCGTAACAATAAAGCCTTGCAACAATATATTTTTTGAAATGATGAATGTGTTCAGTGTCCTCTGAGCCTGTTTCTTTCTTCTCCCTCCCCAAATTGTTACTCTGGTTTTTACTTCATTTCTCACCTTGGCTTTTCTCTTCCTCTCTGTTCTGCTGGAGGCCTTGCCTTTCTCCCTTTCTGTTATTTCTTCATCTTCGCTGATTGTTCACCTGTTCTCCTGCAATCTCTTACTCTCATCTTACTTGTTCCTGTCTGCATCCCGTATACTTTTTTCTGATTTTGTCATCTCTTTTCTGCTTCATCGGAAATACAGGGAAACATATACCAAAGATGCTAAATCAGGATTGATTGTCCAATTTTGAGTTTCTGTTTTTGGTTAACCTTGTAGAATTAAAATCTCTTTTGATTTCCATGGTGTGTATTGAGAACTTTTCCTATTGCAAACTTAAATTTTTGATCTAATGCCAGCAGTATTCTCCTGTACAGCTTCTGTATGCCTGTAGAAATAGAAAATCCAAACTCAAGATGTTTGATGCCTTTTGAGTCTCTCAGCTTTGCATGTAATTCCTTTGTCTCGACCACTGTTGTGTGTTATAGAAATCTCAGTTTTCACTTCATGACAACAGTTTACGTCTCGGAGAACTCAGACTGCACCTAATGACAGCAACAGGACAAATGTTCTCAAACGGCACTATAGATATTAGTACTAAGTTGAAAACATGTACACTGGATGATCTCAGAGAAGGGATTCAGAGAGCAACCTCAAGGTAAGCTACTTTACAAAGTGCTGCGGTGTTCTGGCCTATCCAGTTGTCTGATGATGGAAGTCGTATTTGAAATAATAAAATACCGAGAACTAGCAATCACTTTTCATTATAGTAGAGTCACAGATGTTGAGTCATCTTAGCAGTTATTTCTTTGAACAGTGATGAGCTATCATATTTTATTTGGAAAGAGTGTTTGTTTGTTCAAAGGGCTTTTTGTAAACCAATTATTTATCAATAATGCCAGCTTTTCTTGCAATTTAAAATTAGACTTGAAGGTGCCAGACCAACACATTGTGAATCCTTTCCATTGATCTGTTCTTCGACTTATTTTATGCATTTTAAGGTATGAACATCTTTTTTCCCCAGAATGATAGATAAGAAAGATGGCACAGTTGATAGTGTCATGATTGATATCAGCTACAAGCAAGATAAAAGTGGGACTGAAATTGTGTCTCTCCTGGACAAACTGTATTTGTGTGCCAGTGTGGAGTTTCTGATGACAGTAGCTGATTTCTTTGTTAAATCCGTGCCGGCAACCCCATCTGAAAAATCTACCCAGTTTCAATTAAAGCATGCCGCCCAAGGGAAGCAGAAGTCAGAGAGAGGTGAGTGGAGCAAAAGCATTTCTAAGCTGATACTGCCATAACTGAGATAATTAAAACCCTAAGAGTGACTGCAGCCCATGTTAAATATGACTAGAAGCTAGATGTAAGAACCAAATACTCATTTTGCATTAGGGCTCTATGTATATCAATGTGCAACCATACAGAATAGAACTAGAGTTGGCCCTCCACATTTGCTAGGGCTAGGGGCACAGGACCCCTGCAAAATTGGAAAAATTGCAAATATTAAAATGTATTTTTGTGTCTGTTGGAGAAATGCATATGTATTTTATCCAAAGAAAATCTGATAGTCCTTGTTTGGTAGGATTCTGCCAGGATTCTGTTCTTCTCGTTAGTTATGAAGCAGATTTTGTGAACATTACAGCATTACAACAACCATACCTGATGATTTGATTTTACTCTGTTCTAAGCAGTAGCCCTGTTGCGCAAGGGTTCTGGCCCAAGCAGGGTCTTCGCAGCACGAGTTCAGGGTCCAGCAAAGCAGAGTCAGGCGAAGCAAAGCAGGTCAAAGCACAGAGTTCTGAAAGTCAAAGCAGGGTCAGGGAACGCAAAGAAAGGCAAAGCAAAGCCCAGGCTGAGCAAAGCCAAGCGAGGTAAGTGGAAGCAAAGAGGCGCTCAGGAGGCAAGTAGGCATGTGTGAAACAGGGAATTTCAGAAGATGGGCCACATGGACCGCTGAAAAATAACCCCCCACCCCACTTCTCCATGGCTGGAAGTCCACTTCTTTTTTTTATCTTCTTTTTTCCTGGTTAGTATTTATTAAGCGGGGATGCACTTTGTCTATCTCAGCCTTACAGGAGCAAGGCTCAGATTTTGCATCAGCAACAGGCAGTTACAGACATAAGTGCCTTAAGCACTGGTGAGAGAAGCCTCTGCAGTTAAAGGAACCCTAGACCAGCTGCCGTTAATTGGGGTGCAGGGGAGTCCAGGATTTCTCTGGAGTTGGAGTGGTGAAACTGGAACCCTCTGGGCCTCATGTGGCACACAGAGACTTTAGCAGGGCCACAGGGACTGCCAGATCCCCCCAAAGCCTTCCTGAACCCATGTGTGTGTATGTGCCTTCAAGTTGCCTCTCACCTTATGGCAACCCCATGAATTCCATAGGGTTTTCTTAGGCAATGAATCCCCAGAGGTGGTTTTGCCAGTTCCTTCCTCTGAAAGAGAGCTAACAGCACCAGCTATTCATTGGTGGTCTCCCATCCAAGTACTGACCAGGCCTTAGCTTCCAAGATCAGGCAGGATCTGGTGCTGGAGGAATGATGGACAGATATCCAGTGTTGAGGTTATGCAGATGTGGTTCTTCCAAGAGCTTTGGGGTTTGGAGTCCTATAGGAATATTTGCATCCCTCATCAGCAGCAAGGACCATTATACAGCCTGTAGTAGGTAGATATTTAGGTGAAAAAAGTAGATCACGTCTTCTGAAATGGAGTGCTGCTATTGATTTTTTTATGGTGGTTTAGCTGGGTGTATCTCTTTCCTATGTTTTGATATGTGGCTGCTAGATCAAAAATGAACTGAGCTTTAAAACCTTTTGCAGATGAGTCCCTGCGGCCTAACATGTCAGTGGTGGCACGGATTATGGATCCAGAAATTGTGTTTGTTGCCAACTTGACCAAGGCAGATGCTCCTGCTTTGGCAGCTTCATTCCAGTGCGATTTCACTTTGTCAAGTAGCCCACTTGCTCAACGGATGACGGCTCAAGTGCTTGACCTCAAAGTCCTGGCTTGTCCTTTCCTTCGAGGGAAAGGGGAGAAAAATGTTACCACAGTAAGCTCTTCAATTTTACTTTCACATGTTATTGTGTGCTTTCTTGCTTTCTCTCTCTCTCTCCCTCACACACACACATGCACACACACACGCACACACCCACACCCACACCCAAAGGTATGTGAATGGAACTTCAGGAGAAGAGATTCTACCTAAACATTAGGAAGAACTTCTTGAGGGTAAGAGCATTTTGACAGTGGAAAATGCTACTCCCTGGGAGTGTGGTGGAGTTTTTAAACAGAGGCTGGATGGCTGTCTATCAAAGAGAGAGCTTTGATTGTGTTTTCCTGCATGGCAGAATGGGGGTGGACTGGGTGGTCCTGGGAGTCTCCTCCAGCTCTATAATTTTATAAATATAAGGTAAGAATGACTATCTCTAAATTGGCCCATGGAGCCAATACAATGTGGAGTGCATCCTGCCACTGCTTTATTTTCTTTACTGCCGAATGCTTTAATGACGAACATCAATTTCCTATGTCAAATCTAAAGATGAGAAATTACACTATTATATGTTTTGTGGCCATTTCTAACAGTATTTTACTGCTGTTCTCTAAGGTTGTGCAGCCTTGTTCTTTAACGATGGAGGGTGTGATGCACACTTCTGGAATGCAAGCTGTGGATGTGGTGGTGGAAGAATTTATTGTAAAGGTTAGTAAACAGGCCATGCTGCTTTTCTTCCTTCTCCCCCTCTCCCAAAAAAAATACTTCCACTGACTTTCAGATGTAAACAAACTGTCTTAGGGCTTTTTCACACACATGACTATAGCACTATGATTCCATTTTCTGTGGGCTGCATCCCATGAAGTCTTGTAATTTGGTGAGCTCTGTGGTTGAGAATTCTACATGCCCGTCTCTGAACAATAAATCCCAGGATTCCAGAGGATGGAACCATGTCTGTTGAAGTAGAATCATTGTGCAGTGTAGAAATATCCCTGATGTTTTGTGTATTTTTCCCTTTCTTAGACTTTTATTATTTTCCCAAGCTATTTCTTCTTTTTAAAGAAATGGGTTTCAAGGGCTTTAGGGCTGCAGCCCATGGGCCTTACTTAATTTTCCCACTTCTAATTTAAAGGAAAGTAGTAAGCCTTTATATGGGCTAATAGATGGGAAGGGCTTCATTTAAATTTTCAGGCTTGTTGATAGATAGCCTTGTTTTGCATCCACGCAAGCCCTCTTAAGTCCTTTTAGAGTCCCATTCAAATAAGTGAGAAAAATGTTTTTATATGTTTGTGTATGCTATGTGCCAGCTTTGTTCAATACATCTGCAGCTTTGACTTCCCTCTTAAGATTTCCCCAATAATTCTCAATACCGTCATGACTATCATGGCTGCCATAAAGTCCAAGCCAAAGGACGCTGAACCCAGTGGGATGGCTTGCAGCGCTGCAGACCTCTGGAGCATCAAATCCGTCGACCGCTGTCAGTATTGGTTCCTTGGTGTTGACATGGCTACAGAAGCAACTGAAGCTTTCCTCGCCGACGAGCCTGGCGAAAAACAGGAGAATTTTCATGTTGAAGTGAACTCAGTTCAGGTCACCCTGGAGTGTGGTTTGGGGCATCGTACCGTTCCTTTGCTTTTAGCAGAATCAACTTTTTCAGGAACAGTGAAAAACTGGTCTTCTCTCATGGCTGCAAGAGGTGACATGACACTGGAGGTAAGTGAATAACAGGCATCTCCTGCTTCTCATTGACTCATTTTTCAACATTCATTGTTTCAATATGGGAAAATTAGAGACAAGTTTCATTGATTCAATGATGGGTCTGCTTTTTTATCAGTTTTGTCAGCTCTTCTTGTCTACACTTGTTTTTTTGGTAGGTTCACTTTTGGTATGTAGAAAAATTTCAGTATTTTCTAAATTTTAAGATCCTCAAGTTTGGGATTGTTGGTTACAAATCAAGGTGATATTCAAAAGGTTTAAGCTGTGTTATTGATACTGTGTTCCAGGTTCATTATTATAATGAAACATATGCTGTTTGGGAGCCCCTTATTGAGCGAATTGATAAGGAAAAACGTCAGTGGAAATTAAAGTTGGAAGTAAGTAAACTTTGATGTTGAAGTGCAGCCTCCATGATCCCTCACCATGTTCTGTGGTGTCTGGGGCTGATGGGAGCTGCCGTCCAGCAATAAACAAAGGGGCTGCAGTTACCCATTCATGTACTAAAGCAGAATTGCAAATCAATATGATGACATGCCTTGAAATTATGCTTCAACAGGGAGCTGTTTTTGTTTTTAACTGGTTTCTGTTCCTTTTTAGATGAAGGCCAACCCAGTCCAAGACAGAGGACTGTTGCCTGGAGATGACTTTATTGTTCTGCCTGACCCCCAGAGTGTCATTAACATTTCTTCAAAGGATACCATGAACATAACAATATCCAAAGCTTCTCTTGCTGTCTTCGACAATCTTGCCAAGGTAATTCCGTATGGATTGTTCTGTTAAACCCTTGGACCTGATGACCTTTCTGTTCCTATTTGGGAGTGTCATTATTTTATCTTTTCTGCCTTTTTTTTTTAAGCCACGTATCTGTGTTTGCTTTATTTTAGGGGTTCTCAGAAGGAGCTGCCTCTACGTTTGACTACACCCTAAAAGACAGGGCTCCCTTTACTGTGAAGAATGCTTTGGGCATTCCTCTCAAAGTTCATACTTGCAGAAGTCTCCAGCTTGTTGGATCAGCTGGAAATGAGGATATTTATGATGTAGGAATTGGTCAGAACTTGGAACTGGAGTACTGTGCACTGGAGCCCCAGCATAGAGGAAAGTTATCTGCTTTTTATCGCCAAGAGAGTTCCCTCTTCACTTTGAGCTTTGGTAAGATGTCAGACAGTGGCGAAGGGCTGCAGTGTGTCAGTTGCCAAGGGTATTAGAGAGATAAGAAGGTAGCCGAATACTTGGATAGGGAGGTGGCGGCTGAAGCAATCGGCTCTACGCATTTTGAGAATTTCTGGGCTTAACATCCATTGTAATCCAAAACTGATTGTATCTAAATTGCTGTCAGGTGGTCAACATCTTCATCAATGACTTGGATGAAGGAGTAGAGGGCATGCTGACCAAATTTGCAAATGATACCAAATTGGGAGGGGTTGCTAATACACCAGAGGACAGGATCAAAATTCAAAATGTCCTTGACAGATTGGAGAGCTGGGCCAAAGCTAACAAAATGAATTTCAACAGGAGAAATGCAAGGTCCTGCACTTAGGCAGAAAAAATGGGATGCACAGATATTGGATGGGGGATGAAAGGCTGGATAGCAGTACGTGTGCAAGGGGATCTAGGAGTCTTGGTAGATCACATGCTGAACATGAGTCAGCAGTGTGATGCGGCAGCCAAGAAAGCCAACGTGATTCTTGGTTGCATCAATAGGAGTATGGTATCTAGATCGAGGGAGGTGATGGTACCACTCTATTCTGCATTGGTTAGACCTCATTTGGAATACTCTGTCCAGTTTTGGGCACCTCAATTCAAGAAGGATATTGACAAGCTGGAACGTGTCCAGAGGAGGGCGACCAAAATGGTGAAGGGTCTGGAAGCCATGAAGCTCTATGAGGAATGCCTTAGGGAGCTGGGTATGTTTAGTCTGCAGAAGAGAAGGTTAAGAGGGGACATGATAGCCATGTTTAAATATTTGAAGGGATGCCATGTGGAGGAGGGAGTGGGCCTGTTTTCTGCTACTCCAGAGACTAGGACAAGGATTCAAGCTGCAGGAAAGGAGATTCCACCTGAACCTCAGGAAGAACTTCCTGATGGTCAGAGCTGTCTGGCGGTGGAATCTGCTGCTGCCTCCATGGAGTGTGGTGGAGTCTCTTCCTTCTTGGGAGGTTTTTAAGCAGAGACTGGATGGCCATCTGTTGGGAATGATCAGATGGGTGTTCCTGCATGGCAGGGGGTTGGACTCGATAGCCCCTGGGCTCTCTTCCAACTCTAGGATTCTGTGATTCTACACAAAGTACTGTTTTATATCCCCTCCCCTTTGTTGTGAAGGAGACAAAAAATGGGTTTCTTCAGTTACTTTTTTGTTGTAAAACAGGACCTGAAGGATACACAGAAGTTGCCAGCGTGCCCATAGCAAAACCAGGCAGAAGGCTACACAACGTAAGAGACCCTCACCGCGACCATTCAGACTCTGTTGTTGTGCAGATAGATGCTGAAGAAGGAAATAAAGTCATAACTATACGTTCTCCTCTGCAGGTAAATGGTCCCATTTTTGCCTGTTAAATGCAGTGTTCCTGTTCTGTTGCGTGCCATAGATGCACTGTAAAAAAACAAAAACCCTCTGAAAAGCCATGGTTTCTGTCTTTGTTAACCTATGTATGAAAACATGCATTTTCGTCATCTTGGTTCACATTACTTGCACAGCCTTTGATTCTTCTTCTTTTCCTCATTGACCTTGAGGAGGATTTCATATGATTGGGGGCTGGTAATGTGGCAAAACGCCAAAACTGGTAGCTTCACATTACTACAGATCTGTAAAGCCCTGGAGACATTTGAAATGTGTTGTATTGTTGTTGCTGATGCAGTTGTGTACTTTCAAGGTATTTGTGACTTGGGACAACCCTAAGGCAACCCTATAATTTTTTTGCCTGCAAGATTTGTCCAGGGGGGATTTGCCTTAGCCTTCCGTTGAGGGTGATGAGAGAGTGTGACTTGTCCAAGGTCACCCAGTGGCTTTCCATGGCCAAATGGGGATTCAAACCCCTGCTCTCCAGAGTCCAACATTCAAACCAGCACCATGCAGGCTCTCTGAAATGTGTCATGTAAAAGTTAAATATGATGTGTGTTTGTCTCGTGCTCTTCATGTGCACCTGTGCTTATTGATGTGGCAGATTGGCATCTTTTCTTTTGCCAGGATGCCAGGGACTGGTACCATGTTCATGCCCATTGGCTATGACTGTTCCTTCCTTTCCTGGAAACTCGCTGTGGACAGCAGCCAAAGGCCTGCATACTGGCACCAGTTTGCACACCACAATTTTGACGTACTTGACGTTTTGTAGAGCCTGAGACAGTTCTGTCCAGAAGGGATATGCAAGGCATAGCTTGACACCAAGGTCACTGAAGGAGGAGAACATGAATGTAGGAACTGGCTCTTTGAGGGTATAGCTTACTCGTTTTGTTCACATACTAGTAAAGTATATTGCTGTTTTTTGAATTTCAGATTAAGAACCACTTCTCTGTTCCATTTATAGTTTACAAATTTGTTAGGGATGTCAGACTGTTGGAGCCGATAGGCATCTCTAAGCCTGAGGAGGAATTCCACGTCCCGTTAGATTCGTATAGGTAAAACATTTTCACCCCTTCAGATTCCTAAGCAGTTCTGTCTCTGCAAAGCATCCACACCAGGTCTGGATTACATTTTTGATCTTTGCTTCCGTTTGGGCTCAGGTGTCAGCTGTTTGTTCAGCCAGCCGGGATCTTAAAAGGCAGGTATGAACCCTCCACTACCTACATTTCCTGGAGAGAAGAGCTGCACAGGAGCAGTGAGGTCAGGTGTACGCTGCAGTGCCCGTCAACTGAGGCCAATTTTCTGCCTCTGATACTAAACACCACGGCTGTGCCTGATGAGCTGAACTTCATTGCAACCCATGGGGAGAACTGGGACCCTGCCTACATAATTCACCTCTATCCTACGCTCACTGTGCGGAATCTTCTGCCATATTCCTTACGGTACCTCCTTGAGGTATGCTGGTTCATTATTTTATTTATTTATTCAGTTTATACATGCTTTTCTCCTGCCAAGACACCCAAGGCAGCTTCCAATAATATCGTACAGAGATGTAATTCCCAAAGTTAACTGTTCCAAGCTTTGGACTAGGGGGACAACCTCCAACTAAAGGTAAATTTGTTTCCTGTCTTCTAGAAACGAATTACTTCTTCATAGAACTGCTTCCTTGTTCTGTAACATGTCCAGAAAGGTTACAACTACAAAATCTGTTGTGAGAGTATTTCAGTGCTCTTGGCAAACTTCATATTTTAATTTTGTCCCAGTGTGATAAAGATCTCCTGAATGTACTTGATGATCGCAGATTGTCTGTTTTCCCAAAGCATTCAATAATATTGAGTTCCTGATTTTTTAAGAGAACAGCAGAAACCCATGAATTGCCAGAAGGGAGCACAGCTGACGTTCTCCATGCCCGAATTAACGGTGAAATCATGGAGTTAGTCCTGGTAAAATATCAAGGAAAAGATTGGAACGGACACTTCCGGGTCAGTGAAACTTTGCCAGAGTTCTTTCCCGTGCGCTTCACATCTGATTCTGCAGATGCAATAACAGTGGACATATACATTCACGTGAGAAAAATTGGAAGCCGCATGATCGTGTCTGTATACAGTCCTTATTGGATCATCAATAAAACGTTCCGTGTTCTCCAGTACCGTGCAGAGGACGTGCATGTCAAACACCCGGCAGATTATAGGGATATTATCTTGTTCTCCTTCAAGAAAAAGAACATTTTCAGTAAAAATAAGGTAGGTCATCGACTGGACTATAAATATTTATTTATTTATTTATTTAGCACCATTGGTATACATGCTGTTTTACAACCGAAACAACCAAAAACAGCAGATCCTGCCAAAGATATACAATCTGAAATATCTGTGTGTGTGCGTGCATATGTTGTTGTATACACAGATACATATGTACATAGACATATATGCACACACACACACAGAGAAGGAAGGAATAATTAAAAAAATGTAAAACTATACAATGCAATTATAAAACAAATTATTCACATAAAATATTAAAAAATACAATATAGCACAAAGAAAAATGACAAATATATATAATTAAAATGTGCAAGATTATAAAATAATATTGAACTGAAATTCCAAAAGCTTTGGAAAATAAGAAAGTTTTAAATTGAGATTTAATTATAATGTGGGAAGGAGGCTAGAGAAGTAAACTGGACACCTTTGAGAATACTGCTTTACAGGCTTTCTTTCAATTTGGAAAGTATTTTTTCATGTAATTGTGAATGAGTTTTCTGTTTTATGTGATTGTGGCATACTAGTTTTATGGAGGTTTGATAAAGTCTAGCTAGCTTGAAATTTACTCACCTGGCTGATCACATTTAGCAAAATGTTTCTTTTTTAATTAAAATTGAAAAAATGATTTTTACTCCTTTTTTAATAAATTGTGACAGTCTGAGTGCAGAGTTCCACATCGTTCTCACTGATGGTGAAAACAGCGGTTTGCCACCTGCTTTGACCAGGAGCTCATTTTGTTCACCAGAGAGCTAAAGTTCCCCTGTTTGTCCAGAGAGCTTCTGTGGAGGTGGCCACACGTGTGTCAGGTCCAATGCCTAATTTCCTTTGCTTAGGCTGTTGGCATTATAATCACCTGTAGATTTCAACACTAGTCAGCTGAATTGAAGTGCAGATTCAGCCAGGTTCCTTTCTTTCAGAATGGAGAATAACATTGTGAAAACAGTGACATTGTTGGTAAAATGGATTTTTTTTTTTTTTAATTTCTGGTCCTGGCATACCCTAATCTAGTTCTCTGTTCTGTCTTTCTCCTTGCAACTCCATCTCTGCCCTGGCTATAGATCCAGTTAAGCATTTCAACCAGTACATGGTCTAATAGTTTCTCTCTGGATACAGTTGGAAGTTACGGATGTGTGAAGTGCCCAGCCAGTTTCATGGATTTCCTGGTAGGCATCTCACTCTTAGAGTTGCTTCCTGCTTATACTACCTGCCCTTCATACCAAACTCATGAGCTTGGAATGCTCAAGTTTCTCTCACGAGTCTATGGATTATTTACCCCGTTCCTCCTTCATGTGTGCTGGCAGATGCGGTAGCACCCTGATTCTCCACTGCCATGGCAACATCTGGTAGAACTGCTGGGTTGGAAATTTGATGAGGAACTAGAGCTCTCTTGCTGAGAACTCTTAAGTACACCTCCCTGAACAGCAGATCACAGAATGCTGTAGGGTGTCGCTTTGATACTTAAAGTGGAATTATAGCGTGCTAACTGGGCAGTGTGAACCTATCCCTGGTGGGAACTTCATCCTTTGAACACATACTGGTGCTTTCAGTACTTCAGTTTTAATCCTGACTCCTCTGCTATTAGAAAATTCCTTTGTGTTTTAAAGTGGAAAATCTGTTTCTGATTTCCCTTCCCAACACAAGGTTGGAAAGGCAGAACAGTCAGTGTCAGCGCTAAGATAACTGTACTGAATTTTATTGAATGTTTAGAGTCTTGTGGAAATGTACATTTCAATCATACTGTTCTGCAGGTTGGTGTTAGTATTAAAATGAGCAGCTTCAACCTCACCAGGATAGTTACTTTAACTCCGTTCTACACCATTGCAAACAAATCTTCCTTGGAATTGGAAGTGGGAGAAGTGGGAGCTGACGGCTCAATGCCTACTAACAAATGGAGTTATTTTTCATCTTCAGAGGTAATGCATGGAAAGTTACATTTGTCACTTGAATTGATCTGTTTTAAATGTGCAAGTAGCATTCTTTATTACTCTGAATTCTAGTCGTAAAAGATGATGGATTATGGATGGATCAGTAATAGATACTAGTAGACAAGGTTTTTCTGTTTCGCTTGGGTAAGGGTGGGCAAAATGTGGCACACAGGGCATATGCCACCCTTCAAAAGTCTTTCTTTGGCCTTCATGGGCTCAATTTTTTTTTGTTTCTGGTTGCCCTCCAGGGAGAAAGGGGGCATTTTGCCATTTTTAAAAAACGAGAAGTGAGTTCTCAGTTACTTTCCATTGCAAAAACTCCTTTCCTGGTCCTAAAGTGGTCCGAGGGGGCAGAAAAGTGGCAGAAATGCCCCCCATATGTACAGACACCCACCTTTGAGGGCCTTTGGGTCGAAACAGGTTTTTTTTCCTTGCAGGGTGTGTGTGCCAGTGGAGGCAGGACTCCAAAGTCTTGTGAGGCACTGGTTTGGCCCCCCTGCCCTCTGACAGGTGCCCACTGCCCTGTGCTAGGGAATAATTATCACCCTCTGTATTAGTATATGTCAGGGGTACAAACTGTGTGGTCCTCCAGTTGCCATTGGGTTGTAACTCCCATTGTCCCTCCCAGTTGGCTATGCTGACTGGAGCTGTTGAAGCTGCATGTGAACAACATTTGAAGAACTTAGATACATGCACTCCTGGTAATTGTAAGTTGCATGATAACTTTAATGATACATAAGATGATAAAGCAATAGATACTGGTTCCTGAAGAAAGGAACCTCTGAAGATGACAGTTGTACTTGTTTAGGTTTGTGTGGTTCAGGTGTATTAACCATTTTAATATAGATCTTTTTTTATTCTGCCCCTAGTGTCTTCCTTTCTGGCCAGAAAATTTGTCTGGCAAACTCTGCATCAGGGTGGTTGGATGTGACCGTGTATCCAAAACATTCTTCTACAACCAACAGGACAATGGCACTTTGCTTAGCCTGGAAGAACTGGTGAGTTTTTACACACGTTTGTTGTTATTTTTCCCCTCTTAAAGAACTCAAATTGGTGTATTAAATTCAGCCCTTAGAAGTGTCACAATATAAAATAACCTTTTAAAATAAACTCAGAAGATATGTTAGCCTGCAAAAAAATTTCCTCAGCTCACATGGGTTATCAGAAGGGATGGCCACCTCCCCATCTTTCTGCTGTTTTCCAGAACTAATGCTACTGCAAAGGAAGGCTGGCCCTTAAGATTCACGCAACATCTCATTTCCTGAACATACACAATCCTAGATCTGGTTGGAAATATTTACTGTAAAAGCTACAATGAATCTTGGTTATGATTCTCCGGAGACCACGCTATAGATTTTAATATAGGATCATTTCTTTTCAACAGGATACGGGCATCATAGTGGATGTGAATGTTTCTGAGCATTCTACAGTCATTACCTTCTCGGATTATCACGAAGGGGCTGCGCCAGCTCTAATCATCAATCATACTCCCTGGGTGACTCTTAAATATAAGCAGAGGTGTGGGAAAGATTCTTCTGTCTTTGGGGAGAGAAACACTTTAGTACTCAGATGTATTTTTTTAAACCTCAGTTGTGTCACCATTTTGTGCATCCGTGTTAATGATTGTAGTTTTTATCCCTGCAGCGGCTCACAAGAAGAGATGGAACTGAAGCCGAGGGAGGTGAGACTTTTTGCTTGGGCAGATCCCACAGGAACAAAAAAACTGACTTGGGCATATGCTCATAACGTTGGGGAGCAAGATCTTCTCAAGGTATGTTGTATCAGTAAAGTACAATGACAATCTTATCTGAGTGTTCTTACTATGGGAAATAATTTCTCTACTTGTCAAAACTGTGAGTCTCCATCCACTTAATGTGTTAGCATCTTTCAAACTATTAAGGCATTTTTTTTTAAAAAAAGTTGGTTTCTTTGGAGTATGTTATTTGAAATAGCGTTTAATTCTTTGTTTCAGGTTTCCTTGTCAAATTATTCAAGTAGGCAGCTTTTTGACTGTAGAGAGTTTGTGTTCCATGTTCTGTGCTTAGTGTAACAAGGTGGTATTCCACTGCATGCTTCTGTTCTACTAAGTATAAATTAATGTTCGCTTAGAAATTAAATCACTCTCTGAATTTTTCAAAGTAATAACTGTGTTGGTCAGTTTTGGCATTAAGGCATTAAGGAAAAGAAAGATGGGACACTTAGAGTAACAGATACGCTTTTAGCAAGAGCTTTTGTGAATTTCAATCACTTCTTCAAATGCACTGATGGAATACAGTACCTGTAATTTGATTGTTGTATAGTAGTCCCCCCTTACCTGCAGTTTCACTTCTCACAGTTTCAGTTATCGCAATATACCTTTCCCCTCACAGACTCACTTTCTTCCCTCCCACCCTTTGCTCCAATCCATCTCCTGGCGTCTGGACAGCAGCAACCACGCATCCTGCTATGGGTCCGGCCACCCACATCTTGCCTGGCTGCCTACCCTCTAGCTTAGCTGCCCCTCCACCAGCAGTGTAACTGGAAATGGCTCTGGCACCACTGGAAATAGCCCTCTGGCTTCAGAGGAGACATAAAGAGGCTTCAGACTGTCTAAGAGTTTGAGGCCTCTCTGTGGTCCCAGCAAAGCTAGAGGGCTACTTCTGGTGATATTATGGGGTCGGTACTCTCTGCTCTTTCAGGCACCCATGAGGGGGTCTTGGAAAGTACCCCCTGTAGAGGGGGGTCTGGGGACTACTGTACTCGATCAGTGTATCTGGAGAAATAGATTAAAATCCACAAAAGCTGATGGTGAAATAAATCGGTCAGTTTTAAAGGCACCACTAGGTTCCTTCCCTGCCCCTTTCCTTTTTATATCCCTCACAGAGAGTTTGCTTTGGTTTGATAGCGACAGGTTTCGTTTTGTGTTTGCTCAGCCAGTGTTCCTTATGTCGTATCGATCTAGGACGAGTGTGGTCAGTTCCCTTACAACTCCAACACACAAATACATTGGGTCTCTTTCCTGAACGGGCGCCAAAGAGTCCTGCTTTTCACTGACGACGTTGCCTTGATTTCCAAAGCCCGCCAGGCGGAAGAGATGGAGCAGCCTGAACAAGAAATCAACCTCTCTCTCCACAGCCTTGGGCTTTCCTTAGTCAATAATGAAAACAAGCAGGAAATTTCTTACATCGGAATCACCAGGTATTGTCCATAAGCCACACACTGCACAATTGCAATACTTTGATACCACTTTGATTGTTGTCACTCCACCCCGTGGAGTCTTGGGATTTGTATTTTGGTGGTATGTTTAGAATTATCTGCCAGAGAGCTCTAGTGCCCTACCAAACTACAAATCCCAGGGATACACAGAATGCAGCCATGAAGTGGTATCAAAGCACTTTGTGTGAAAGGGACAAGAGAGAAATTATTTGTATTTCTCTGAAACAAAATTTTATCTAAACACTTGGGCATCTTCAATATTAAGGAAGCCACATAAAACAAATAGATTTAGAAGAGTTTTCTTCGGTGGTAACTTACTCTTTTCACGGGCCATTGGATCCTTAAGGCATCCTGTCCTATTGAAATGCATTTAACTAAGTTCAGAGATTAAGAGGTGCCATGTAGTGCTTCTTTGAGCCTTTAACTGACATGTGGCTGTCTTCTGAAAGCTTATGGGTTCTTTTTTGTCTTCCTCTGGACATATGCTTTGTCTTTTAAAGACTGGGGAGAGGGCGGGTTAAGATGAGTACATTGAGAGGGCAAATCACATGACGATACACTTTGAGAGGCTCAAAAAACTTGTCATGGGGGTTCAGAGAGGGTCTGTTGCGCCTGTGGTTTGTTGCTTGCAGCCTGTAGTCTGTACTTTCCTTACCTTGATTTCCTTAAAACACAAATGTAGTGATTTTTTTAAAAATATTTTTTCCTCTGATCTTTTTTCTTGCAGTTCAGGCATTGTCTGGGAGTTAAAACCAAAGCAGAGGTGGAAGCCATTTAACCAAAAACAGATCAGCCTCTTGGAGCAAGCTTATCAGAAGCATCTTTCTGGAGGAGGGGCTGAGACCTCCGGTTGGGTTAAAATAGAGAACAATTTCGAGGTATGCCAGAGCCACACAATAACGGGTTGTCTGAGGTGGTCCAGAATTTATTGTGGGGTGTCGTAGCCCATGTTGATTATTTGTCATCACGGTTTGGGGTCATCATCTTACATTAATACCCATTGCAGAAAAACCAGTTTTGGTTAGAACAAATTTCTTTCTTGTTCATCTTGAAGGGACTAGTCCTTGAACCTGATGTGGAATAAGTAGAAATTTTGCATTTTCAGGTAAATTTTAATAAAATGCCGATGGAAATGCGGCTCCCAATCAAATGCTGCATCAAGCGAGACTTCCTGTCGGGCATTCAGATTGAATTCAAGCAGTCGCGTCACCAGCAAAGCTTACGGGCCCAGTTATACTGGCTTCAGGTACAATTCTTCTGAGATAATTTTATGTTTGGGGCATGTCAGCAATAGTCCCTCTCCATGAGACGGGGAGCTCTGCTTTGGAAGGTGGTAATTATGAACTATACGAGACTGTATTTTTTCATAGCTGAGCTTTTAGATGTTCTTGCCTGCCTTCAAGTCATTTCAGACTTGCAGCAACGCTAAGACAAACCTATCACAGGTTTTTCTGCGGCTGAGAGTGTGTGATGCACCCAAGATCAGCCAGTGGGTTTCCATGGCCAAGCAGGGAATCGAACTCAGGTCTCCAGGATCATAGTCCAGTGCTCAAACCACCACACCAAAAATCATTGGAGCTTTGCTAATTAGGATAATTTAAAAATTATATTTTTGATGCATGAAGCTTTTAAAATGCCTTTTTAATCTCAAGGTTGTTTTTTGTAGAAGTCAACACTTAATCCATTTTGGAATGTTAAATCTATTTCTAATTGCTAGTTACCCTCTAGAACCAGTATAGTATAGTGATTTGACTGTGACTCTGAAACCAGAGTTTGAATCCCTGCTTAGTTGTGGCAACCCACTGGGTGACCTTGGGGAAGTCACACTCTCTCAGCCTCAGAGGAAGGCAAGGGCAAACCCCCTCTGAACAGATCTTGATGAGGAGACCCTGTAATAGGGTTACCATAAGTCAGAAACAACTTGAAGGGACACAGCAATAGTTCCCCTTGCTTTTTCTGTGTAGGCTACTGACATGGCTCTACAAAGTAACTTCTAAAATGTTAATATTGTGAGAGGGTCTTGACTGGTATTTTTCAAATGCTGTTCTACTTTCTTTGAAGATTGACAACCAACTTTCCGGTTCAATGTTTCCTGTGGTGTTTCATCCGGTAGCTCCTCCTAAATCAATTGCGTTGGATTCAGGTAACAGTAAATGTGTAATTTCTAGATACATATCTAGCAAATAAAAAGAGGAATCTAAACGAACATGTATACTTCCGCTCTTTTATTTTTTTTCTTGTCTTAGAACCAAAGCCTTTCATTGATGTTAGCATCATCATTAGGTTCAACGAGTACAGTAAAGTGCTGCAGTTCAAGTAAGTCTGTTTAGTTTTTGAAATATAAACCATATTCATCTGATTACTAAATAGTGAATTTATTTCTTTATTTTGTCCCTCACCCTTCAGCTAAAAAGGCTCCTAGAACAGCTTTCAAATCATTAATTTGAGATTTCCCTGCCCCCAGGTTTACTAGTTGTATAAGACAGGATCCAGAAGGAAAAGGAGATGGATCTGGGGGAGCGAATTATGCTTCTGAGATGCTGATAAAGTTGATCAGATAATATTTGTCTGATACCTGGCAGCAATTTTTCCCCTTCAGAGGCCAGAGCGGTGGCAGGGGTGCTCATAAGCTGTTGGGGCCAAGTTGTGATAGAGCTTACCTGGCTGCTCTTTTTTCTCTCAGAGGCCAGAAATAATAAGATTCAGAGTCAATGTCATGTTTTTAACTGAAGGTGATTGAAAATAACAACAGCAGGAGTCTTAATCTATCTATTCCAATGTCTAGTTTGGTGTCTCTGACAAGCCCACGATAGAATTTGAGCATAGCCTCATCTTCCTTAGTAATTCATATTCAGAAATGTACTGGGGGTAATATAAAGCCATCATCCATAGCCATTGATAGACTTATCCTTGATGTATTTGCCCTCTGTAAAGCCATGCATTTTTCTCCCTTGTAAAGATGGAGGCCATCGTTGTAATGCCAAAAGCATCACAGCGGCAATTGCTGATATTTTCCATTTCCTTTAGATACTTCATGGTCCTCATCCAGGAAATGGCTCTGAAAATAGATCAGGGATTCCTTGGAGCTGTTATTGGACTTTTCACTCCATCTACAGACCCAGAAGCTGAAACTCAAAGGGTAATATATATGAGATCAAAACCGCTTTTGTGTTTGGGTTCAGTTGTTTGTCTGATTTTAAAAATTATGGTCTGTAAAAGTACAGATGATATATCTGTTTATATTTTTGAAGATCTTAAATTTTCTAGAAAGTAATTAGAATATAATATGATTAAAATATAACTAGAAAGAACTTGCACGCAACAGCTGTAATATTTTGGCAATTTTTGTTAATATATATAGCCTATACTTACACAGGACCCAGACTTGGGTTGAGGTTAGTAGCTATAAACTTCCCATATGTAATCTGCAGGCTCAGATACGATGAAGACACCAAATCTTGTCTGAATTTGGAAGCTAAGCGGGGTGAGGGCTGGTTAGTACTAGAATGGGAGACCAGCAAGGAATACCAGGTGCTGTGGAGTGTATTTCAGAGGAAGAGACTGGCAAAACCACCTCTGAGGATTCCTTGCCTAAGAAATGTATGGCATCACCATAAATCCACAGGCAACTTGAAGGCATATGTAGAGAAACATGTGACCTGTCACACGAGAGTGTCCCTAAAGATTTATTTCATTATGTCATCACTGTGTATGGATCCATTACTGCAATAATGCTCCAAAATCATTATTTTTCTATTTGGATTACTTTTCTGTTCTGGGTTTTCTTTTTTTTATTATTTCTTCTCTGAGTCCCCCTTGCTGCTTTTACTTACTGTGTCTGACAAACTTAAATTACTGTGCACAGTTTAACCTCTGGAACAAGCTTCTGAGAAGGCTGATTTTTGATGCAAATAATTTTTTAAAAGAAATGCAGTGAAACATGCCTAGAAGATGAGGGGATTAAGTGAAAGAATTGGAATAAGTACTGTAATTTGATCTGTGATGGTTAATCTTCTTTGGAATAATAGTAAGACAAACATTTATATACAAATGTTGACCTTTCATCAATCTTGCTTAGCTCACATTTGGAGACTGCAGTGAAAAAGTATTTCTTTTTTAACAGATGAAGTTGATACAGAAGGACGTTGATGCTCTTAACACACAGTTGATGGAGTCGTCCTTGACTGATATATCTCCTCTTAGCTTCTTTGAGCACTTCCATATTTCTCCACTGAAGGTAAATTTTGAAAAGCATGTGCTTTGATAATACAAAATTCAGGTTTGATGGTGGACTTTCTCATAAGACCTGCACTAAGATGAAAGATAAAATGATGCTGTGTCATCTGTTCAAGCTTCACAGCCCCAGGAAATTTAAAGAACAGTGGAGCTTGATGAAATCTCATTTAAATCAGACATATCAATATTTATTCCTTATTGTTGTTATTTTAAACACCTGCCGATGCTTTACTTAATTGAAAAATAAAATAATCATGAACATTGTTTTACCAGCGGGCACAGTCTGATAGAATAGCTTTTATTTAAGCTTTCACTTCATATCCTAGTTCTCATTTTCCTTGTTTACAATTAGAGATTTGCCCAGTAGGGAAATCATGGCTGAGTATCTTCGTTGCTCTGTTAAATTTAATTTTTTCTCTCCATTAAATAGCTAACTGGGTGGAAGAAAATATCCCTTGGGTTCTTTCAAAATAATTTGTGGAACCCATGTTAAATTCAAGTTTTAAATTTTTTTTTGCTCTCAGAGTGGAGCTGTATCTTACCTGATGGTAGGTCATCTAAGTTGCTCTCATTTTCGTTGACATGGCAGATGGTGTACACTTAGCAGGCATCTTGTCCTAGTATTTAGGTGGTTGTCTGCCAAATATTAGGCTTGAGTATATTCTTGAATTCTTATGTGCTGAAACTTTGACACCTTAAAAACCCGCTAAGTTGAGGCTATATTGTATATTGTATTGTGTTGTGTTGTGTTTCTGGTGCAGGCTAAGCATCCCTCATCCAAAACATTAGGGACCAGAAGTGTTTTGTATATTGGATTTTTTTTTCAGATTTTAGAACACCTGTACTTGCATAGACATAAAATATGGTGTTGCACAGGAGATTTCTATGGATTTCCTCCTTGAACTCAGGAGGTGTAGGATCTGGTCAACACCTTGATGTGAGACCGCTTGGTCTCCACCAATTGTGCCTCTGTCAGTTCCATGATGAAGGGAGGTGTGAATTTAAAAAAAAAATGGAAGTGCTTATCTCCTTCTAGCATCTCCAGCTGTTAACAGACTGGCAAAGTGAGCCTGTCTGTTCTGACCTTAGCCTACATAAGGAAAGATGAGAGAAATTCAATTAAGGAGCGCCTCAAGAATCTCTGTGGCTGTCTTTTCTTGGCAATACATTTCACACCACAGGAGGGGACAAATGAAAATTAATGAGCTGGCAGGGCAAGGCTTCTCAAAGAGCTATTTTAATGTTTTAATACCTTTCTGGTAATACCATGTAAATATGAATGCTTGGGCTGAGATTGTGCATCGACCCATAGCTGCGCACACACGTTCCACATCCTTCCACCACTCCATCATCTGTCAAGCCCTGGGAGGGGTCCCTCCTCCTTTCATTCACCAGCAGAGAAGGGAGTGAGGGGGAGGCAATTCCGGCTGTGGGGAAGCGTGTGGCTTGGTTGTGGAGGCAAAAAGTGAGGGTACGCTCTCAAATGGAGTGTGCCCACCTTTTCCTTGCCCCAGAAGGAGGGATGTTAGGCAGGAGGGCCTTACAAGTATTCTTGCATCCTCAGTTTTAGCTCTGTGCACGTTAAGACTCAGTAACCACCAGTGGCCAGAAATCTTTGTGATATGTTTTATGTCTTGAATTTCCATCCTCTTAGCTGCATTTGAGCCTGTCCTTGGGAGCTGGTGGGGAAGCCTCGGACAAAGGCAAAGGAGAAATGATAGCCATCCATTCTGTGAACCTTCTGCTGAAGAGCATTGGGGCCACTCTTACGGACGTGGATGATCTCATATTCAAGTAAGTGGGCTTAGCATTGAACTTAACTTCCCTTTCTGGCTTCCTGTGGAATACAACCAGTAAATGTTTGTGGCACTGATCATTTCCAGTTCTCTTCTCACTACCTGGAAACCTGTCCAGGGGAGGGAGACCAAAATGGTAAAAGGTGTGGAAACTGTGAAGCCCTCTGAGGAGAAGCTTAGGGAGTTGAGTATGTTGAGCCTGGAGAAGAGAAGGGCAGGAGCTGACATGATAGCCATGTTTATATGTTTGAAACCATGTTGTATGGAAGGGGGACAAGCTTGTTTTCTGCTGCTCCAGAGACTAGGACATGGAGCAGCAGCTTCAAACTACAGGAAAAGGGATTCTACCTAAAGAACTTCCTGATGGTGAGAGCAGTTCAACAGTAGAATATGCTGCCTCGAGTGTGGTGAAGACTGCTTCTTCTGAGCTTTCTTAAACAGAGGCTGGATGGCTGTCTGTTGGGAGTGCTTTGATTGTGTCTTCTTGCATGGCAGGATGGGGTTGGATTGGACTAAAATCAGCTTAGGTTGCTACAAGTTGGAAACAATTTGAATGCACAGAACAACAACAAATGAGCAGTTGAAAAATAAAAAATGGTGCTTTTCCATAGTATTGATTTGACATTACTTTCAGGCTTGCTTTCTTCGAAATCAAGTACCAGTTTTACAAAAGAGATGAACTGATGTGGAAAGTCATTGGGCATTATAGAGACCAAGTAAGTTGTTGTTGTTTTCTCCTGTCTACTTCCAAGAAAACTTAGGTGTGTTATAGCAATGTAGTGAATCACATTCAGATGTTTTCCTAAGACTTGTAGCTTAGCTGTTTTTTTGTTGTCCAGTAGGAGTTAATGCTGCTCCTAAGCTTGAAAAATCTTAATAATACACACCAGTAGTGTTGTAATTGTAGTATATAGCGTTGTTCTTAAACTAGTATTAAAGATAGTTTCATTCGGCATGCATGTAAATTCTTGTTCAATTCTTTTTAAAATTAAACACTAATTTGCTTGTGTTGGCTTTTACTAGTTCCTCAAGCAGATGTATGTTCTAGTGCTGGGCCTGGACGTCCTAGGTAATCCCTTTGGCTTAATCCGAGGCCTATCAGAGGGTGTGGAAGCTTTCTTCTATGAGCCATTCCAGGTATGAAGTGTCACTGGTGCTACAGGACATTGGTTCAAAAGTTGGTGTGTAATTTCAAGTGTGTATATGTGTGCATGGAAAATAATTCATATTTCTCCTCCAGGGAGCTGTTCAAGGACCTGAAGAGTTTGCTGAAGGTTTTGTGATTGGTGTAAGAAGTCTACTGGGACACACAGTCGGTATGTTGAGAACAGTATATTTCCAAGTATACATTTGACCTGAATGTTTATGCAGCAGATGAGTGTATAGAATCTTTAAGGAATCATTCTAGGTTTGTTTTGAGGCATTGTTGAAATTGAAATATCTCTCTAAGAGGCAGAGGCCATCTTCTGTTTACTGGATCATTGTGTTTAATTCTTTCTGAGATGGTGATGGAGTCTCGTAACTGTCCTCTACTTTTCACCTGTTGACAGGTGGAGCCGCAGGCGTGGTTTCACGGATCACTGGTTCTGTTGGGAAAGGTCTGGCTGCTATCACTATGGATAAAGAATACCAGCAGAAGAGAAGAGAGGAGATGGGACGTCAGCCGAAAGATTTTGGGGATAGTCTTGCCAAAGGAGGGAAGGGCCTTCTTCGGGTACGATGCTTTGATACTGCTTGGATTTCCTTGTTGATGCTTAAAATGAATAAGAAATCCAAGGAACACAGTAAATTAACCTTAGTTCATGTGGTAGGGACTTTTGGATTGTTTTTTCAGTTCCAGTTTCTCATGCTACTTGCTGGAAGGGGAAAAAAACCCAATCAAGATAACTTGTTGATAATTATGAAGATAATTTGTTGATAATTATATCAACAAAAATGGAAGTATTAACTTTATTGGTTAGCAGATGGAACCCAAAGCAGCAAAACTTATATAATATAATGCTGTATGGGCCCTTGCTTGGGCACACCTGTTCTCTGTGGGAACCAGAAAACAGTTTTGTGCCTTCAAAAACTCTGTTGTTTTGTACCTTCAAGTAGTTTCCAATTTACGATGACCCTAAGGGCTTTTCTTGGCTGGGCCTGCTCAGAGGATTTTTGCCTTTGCCTTTGAGGCTGAGAGAATGGGACTTGCCCAGGGTCACTCAGTGGGTTTCTGTGGCTGAATGGGGATTTGAACCCTTGTCTTGAGAGTCATAGGCCAACTCTCAAACCACAACCCCACGCTGGCTCTTGAAAACAGCTCACTTGTCATCAGTAAAAGGCCTGTTGAGCCCTTCTGTGATTTGAGTTCATATGCTAATGATAGATCTGGGTTAATTGCAATATTCATTCTGGCAACATGTGTATCTAGCCTGTATATCAATTAACCTTTGAAGACATTTCTTCAGTAGTTGTTTTCCTGGATGAATAGTATTTCACAGTCTTCTTAAAAAAGGCTTAACTTGTTGGGCTGTTGTGTGCGTACGCGCATGTGCTCATTGCCAGCATCCCTGGCTGAGTCTGAGTCTGTGAACTGGCCCTGAGTGAATTACTTTGAGATTTCCAATAGGAGAAGAGAATGCCGCAAGATGCTGCATGCTAACAGTGTGAACTTTTTCAGTTCTGATTTGCTGTTCTGTCTCTGTTGTTTTCTTTAAGGGAGTTGTTGGTGGAGTGACTGGAATAATCACCAAGCCTGTAGAAGGTAAGCAGACACAGTTGTACTAGTGACCTTAGAGGGCATTGAATAGGTTTAAAAGCAATTCTAGTTAACATTTTAAAATTATGGTTTATTCTAAAATTGGATGATCCTGCCCAAATTTGGAAACAAGACTGAAGCACCAGCGATTGAAGAATGGATGGCAAAGGCTGCTGAGTTAACCCAAATTGCCAAATTAACATGGATTTTAAAGGATAAGTCAATTGGGGATTTTTTGAAAGATTGGAAACCTTTTATGAACTTTTTCAGCAATAAGAAATCTAGCAATGCAGTAGTTTGTGGCTGAGGTCACTAAAGGAGTATGGTCACCTTCTTTTCTTCAGGCTAAAGGAGTTTCATCTCCCTGAGTACTCTGTTGGCTGCTATCTAAATGGCTGTGATGCTCCACGCAAATTTTTGAAACCTATTTCTGAAATCAGTAATCTGATTTTGCAGTAATTGCAGCATTGCGTGTCCGTGTTCGGAATCTCACCCTAATTTTTATTCTTATTAATTTATTTAAAGCACGTACCTGTCATCTCCAAACCCACCAGGGCCCCTGTGGCAATGTACAATGGATAAAAACATTTAAAACATTATGAATAAAAACTTTCAAAAAAAAGACTAAACCCACTCCCTGAAAATAAGTTTAAACTAGTGGTGGTTAAAACCGAGTAATGAAAGAAGGACTTAGGTGAGTGGAGAATATTATTAATATTGTGGCTGAAAATATATGTCAGTTGCTTTATATAAATAGATAAATAAAGAGATAACATTAGAATTAAGAGAGAACTATTCCAGTAGCACTGACTTAGTTCTCAAGTATGATGTTGTATCAAGTAGAAAATGAAAGATAGCTATGCAGGCTGGTTTACTGCCTGACAGATTTATTGGGGATTCCGGCTTTGGACAGGAGGATGTAATTCTGCCTTTGTATATTTTTATTCTGGAAGGTGCCAAAAAGGAAGGTGCAGCTGGCTTCTTCAAAGGCATTGGCAAAGGGCTGGTAGGGGTCGTGGCCCGTCCGACAGGTGGCATCGTGGACATGGCCAGCAGCACATTCCAAGGGATCCAGAGGTAAATGCCAGAGGGCTGCCTTTGGCTAGTTGCTTCACGTTCTGACTTGCTGGAAGTGTATCCTGGGATATAAGATTAGCCCCTGAGTCAAAAAGAATCAGTCTTGTTTGAAGTCTGATATATAATCTCTCCCAAATGAGGAAACCAGAAATGTATGAGAGAGAGAGATGGAAATTTGCCTGGTATGTACATGAGGAAAAGAGTGATGAATGCACTGTACGCGCAAAGTTCCATGCATACACCCCCATATGCCTCCTTTATGTTCCTCCCACTTTTCTGATCATAGGAGCTGGGCCAAGGCATGTGTGGTAAACTGCCGTCTTCTCTTTTCATAGCCCTTGAACCCACAGGAGACTAGATTCGTTGAAAGAGAATCATAGAATCATAGAAATGTAGAGTTGGAAGAGACCCCAGGGGCCATCCAGTCCAACTGCCTGCCATGCGGGAACACCCTCAAGGCATGCCCCACAGATGGCCATCCAGCCTCTGCTTAAAAACCTCCAAAGAAGGAGACTCCACCACACTCCGAGGCAGCCTATTCCACTGCCGGACAGCCCTGACTGTCAGGAAGTTCTTCCTGAGGTTCAAGTGGAATCTCCTTTCCTGCAGCTTGAATCCATTGCTCTGTGTCCTGGTCTCTGGAGCAGCAGAAAACAAGCCCCCTCCCTCCTCGACATCACATCCTTTCAAATATTTAAACATGACTATCCTGTCCCCTCTTAACCTTCTCTTCTGCAGACTAAACATACCCATCTCTCTAAGTCTATAAAGAGTATTGATTTTGGTCCCTACAAAAGAGCCAAAGAGGCATATGATGGGATGGACAGACCTTAAATTGCCTCTGTCTCTGCCCCTATGCCATGCTGTATTCTGGCACCCTGTGCCAGATGCCAGTCACCCTGATCTCCTCCATGGAGTGTATCAAAGACCTGCCCTCCCCTGCAGTGCCTTTTACCATGTGAGTCCAGGTAAATAAATTCTGGGGAAAGAGGAAAGCATTCTATTGAAAGGACATTTCCCCCCCCGGAGTTATCTCCTCTGGAACTTCTGTCGTTTTCTAAAACCAGTTCCCTCTTTTTATGCCTCAACTCTCTCTCGCTAACAGCCCATAACTTCTAACAGAATTATGGCTAGGGCACCTGATTTGCCATCTTGCTGTGAAAATTCTGTAGCTAGTAAGTTTGGTTCCGGGTGCGTCATGTTCTCCTTTAGAATTTCCTTGAGTCTCAGCACTTGAACTGGAATGCCTGGTGCCCCAATATTTCATTTGGTCAATTTATACAGTCTTAAGATTGATTGATTTCTTCAATATGCAGTGAAAAAATGAAATCTCTTCTTGCTTTTTTTTTGGGGGGGCAGGGTGGCAGAATCAACTGAGGAGGTGTCCAAACTGCGCCCCCCACGTCTTATTTGCGAAGATGGTATCATTCGGCCCTACGACAGGGGTGAAGCTGAGGGATATGATTTATTTGAGGTATGGGCTGATAACAGTGGTTTTAAAAGTATAAGAAAACAAAAGATAAACGTATTGGGAGTATTCACTTCAGTATGGTGTTTAGATGCAACACTAAATCCCAGTTAATCTAAAATGGAAGTGGAAGCTTTCTGTCTCCTTCTCCTGACCATGAGGATGGAGACTTGGCTGTGTTTGTATGCAACACTAAGCCACAGTTTACATGAGCAAACCACATCCATTGCTTCAGTGTTCATTATTGGAAAATGGCAAGTTGGCCAGGGAGATTTATGCTTATGACTTGGGAAAAAGTATGACATAATATGTAGCTGGGAAACTTGAGTTTAGATTGCTGCTCAGCTCCAAAGTTCATTAGATGGACTTAGCATGTTTCAGTGTGAGATTCTTGGAGTAATTCCCCATATACCATCTAGACTTGTGGAAGAAGCCCAGAATTGTGTTCAGAAATGCTTTTAAAAATTAAATTATATTCATACAGCTGTCACTGCTTTTGTGTTCTTCACTGGTAGTACGTGTTAAATTACAGAACAGTATTTTTTTTTCCTTAAAAATAACTTGCTTTCCAAACTGGCAAGAAAAAATACTGTTGTTTGATAACATACAATGAAATCTCATCCATTAAGTGTCTGAAAATCTGATTATTTCTCCATAGTCTTCACTTTCCTGTCTGATATATTCCTGTTATCTGTAGCACACACTCGGTTTCTAATACAATTCTTCTTTCTTCGTCTCTCCCTCCATGCTTACGCAGCAACAACTGGAATAATGGAGTTTGCTGTTTCTGTTCTTTCCTTCTGATTACCTTTAATCATCTTTATCTGCCTTGGCTTGTCTTAAAATTAAGGGCAAGATTCCACGGGAATCCACTGCGTTCAGAGCCTTTAGGTGTCACTCAAGTTTTAAGCTCCCAATTTCAAACAATAAGAGAAATACTTTCTTACCTCTGAAGTCAGCAGCACAGTGGGAAAAACTAAGGGGTGTGAAGATAGAAAAAGTTTTCTTTTTCTTTTTTAAATGTGCCAGTTCTTTCTACATGATTTTGTATAATTAAAACCAAAGCTATCAGTGGCAATGTAGGTCAGCTGTTGGCTAGCTGAAGTGTTGCCTGATTTGCGATATATGGAGTAGCATCATTTGATTTTATGGGCCATGATCCTCCATCACTCTGCTGAAGTATGAAGTAGCTCTCTGTTTATACTAAAAACTTTGGTATCTGGCAGGGGCGGGAGTTTTCAGTGTAATATTACTTCTTCTCTGCTCCGGTAAGAATTAGAGAATCCTAAATACCCAAAAAGGTTCTTTGTAGAGAAAAAAAAAATGCCATTTTAAAAATTCTGCCTGGATAAGTAAATGCAAGTCTTTTTGAGAAAGTAAAACCAGTGCCTTGTTGCTCAAAGGAAACTGTTTGTATAGCAGCATATATTTAGTTTATGTTAAGGAATGTATACGTTTCCCTTCAGTGTTTACTATCGTACTGTGTTGATTTAAAGATATGTTTGGGAACAATGCATCTTCCTTACATAGTAATGTGTTTTGGAAGAATATTTATGTAACATTCAAGCAAAAGATGGACATGGAGTCCCCCCCGAACAGCAGATGCTTGCAAGATTCTGTTAACATTAAGAATAAGAAATGCACTGAATGCTTTGGCAACAAATAAAATATATATCACAGCTCCTTAAAAAGAAGAACAACTTACTGTACCTTACTTTCTTGTACTTCCAATAGCTCCTTACTTTATTACCTCTAATAAACAGTGCACACATAAACAAATTACCTTAATACCTAATATTATTGTTGTTGTGTGCCTTCAAGTCATTTCCGACTTACAGCAACCCTACCATGGGGTTTTCTGGGGGCTGAGAGAGTGTGACACATGCCCAGGGTCACCCAGTGGGTTTCCATAGCCAAGTGGGGAACTGAGTCAAACGCTCAAACCACTACGGCATGCTGGCCATAATATCTAATATATGAAACAACATTTTCAATCAAAAGTCCATGATATCACAGCATCACATATGGCAGGGTGCAGTTTGGATCCATGGATTTTTTTTTCCATCACAGAAGGCAATCTCTATGTTCAAAACTTGTTTTCTACAGCTGAATAGTTGACATATAGCACACTGCATTTTTGTACAGGATGTAATTTCTGTTTGGATCCCTTCAGGGATAAGAGGAAAGGCTTTTCCTTTCCAGTTCTAGTCTAATTTGTTCAGTCACAAACTTTCTTAACATAAGCACAGTATTTCCAGTGGGAAGAGTGGAGTTTCTTGTTGCTATATTATCAGTGACTCAGAAACTCCATAATTTATCATCAGCAGAGTTTTACAGACAGAGCGCAGAGGCCGGTTGTAATTTTACATTGCTCAGGAGAAGAAAGACAAAAGAATGATTATGAGGAATCTTTGTTTTTTTTGGGTGGTCCTGGATGAGATACGGTACAGCTGTACAGAATGCAGAATTTATTTATATATGTGTACTTCACCTGTATATTCACACAAGGTGTCTTGGGATTATTATTACCTTGTACTTAATTACATTAATATAGTTAAAGTGTAATTAATGATGTTCGTTGGTCTTTTTTTCCTGATTTTTAAAAAAACATTAGTAAAGCATGTATTATTCTTTAATAATATTTATATTTAATAAAGTGGGATGTCCAATTCTTATCTAGCAAATGCTGCAGTTGAAAACTTGTATTGCACTCAAAACGTGTAAAGTTCCTTCCTCCCTTTTGTTGCGTATTCAAAAGGTTTTGTATATGCCATTATACAATTTTGTATGTACATATGTTTTGGAAAGTTGTTTCAGAAAATAAAATTCTGACCTGATGAAAAGAAAAGCTGAAGCCTGTCTGAACTGATTGTTACAGACACCAGAGTGACTGTCATTCCGCTTCAAGTGACCACGTAGTAGCAGCATCTAATTTTTGGACCCCTCCCTCCCACCTGCCAAAAATGTTGGTACCAGCCAGAGGCAGATTTACTGTGATGAGATTATTTTTGTTTCTTACTCATGTACTTTTTGTCACCTATGGATATTTTGTTCAGATGTAATGTATTTTCATGGAATCATAGAGCTGGAAAGAGACCCCAGGGGCCACCCAGGCCAGCCCCCCTCCTGCCATGCAGGAAGACACCATCAAAGCATTTTCCTTCTTTCAGTATATGGCCTGCTCAGAGAAGAGGGGTCTCCAAGTTGGGAAATGTGGTGAGGATTTTACTGCATGCTCTTGGCCATTTCCACACTAGACTGTTATAGTGTTATTATTCCACTTTCAACATCCTATGGAATCCTAGGGTTTGCAGTTTAGGGAGGGGCCTCAAAGGCTCAAATCCTCAATGGCCCCTCCCTAAACTGCAATCCCCAGGATTCCATAGGATGTTGAAAGTGGAATAATCTCACTATAACAGTCTAGTGCAGAAATGGCTTTCGTTCTGAAGCTAACAACCCTGGTGAGCCTTAATTTTGGGCTTTGAAATGCTGTGCAGATCTGAGCAATGGAAATTAGATACAAAAGAGGTGGCATGTGATCTGGCAGGCATGGCATGGGGTGGCCTTCCTTCTCTAGAATTAAGTCCAGGCCTTGCAACTGGCATTTTATATATGCAAATTACAATTTCCAGCTGAAGCGAGAATTTTGTCATTTTTGGTGTAAAACATTTGTTTTTTCCCCCTACCCTACTCTAGAACTCTCACATCAAGAAGCTGGCAGGAGAGACTTTCTGCTACCACTGCACAGCCCCAGGAGGCAGGAAGGCACATGTCGTAGTCACCAACAGGTACCTTTGCTTTGTGTCAGGTGGACAATTGCATGGGGTCAGGGGTCCATTCCTCCCCTGAGACCACCATGAGCCTCACCGCCTCATAGAGCAAACCCAGATAGAACTGTTTCCCTGTACAGTCCCTCTCAAAATGGTAGTAGGAAGCAATGTTGAATCACTTCCTGTCACCATTTTGGGAGGGACTGCAGAGGAAAACGGGGGACAGCATGGGATTCTGGGTGCTGGTGGGGGTGGGAGTATTTTTTGCATTTCTAATATCCACTTTTTGTATGTTTTTAGTTGTATTTTTTAATTTTAAGGTACATTGTCCCAATTTGGTGGTATACCAGTAAGCTGCAGGTTCTGCTGCAGCCTCAATCTTAAGTGTCTCCACATGCCTTCCTTATTTTCTGGTTGAAAGTTCATTGAAAGAATTAGCGGCTCCTTGAACTTCACTCTCTTCCTATGGCTTGATTTTCCTGCAGTAGCAGCCAGTGGGAGCAGGCAGTTTTTCTACTCTGGGGTTTAGCCTGAGCTTTAGAAGAGCTGCCCAGAATGCTTCAGGTTTCACACTCCAGATAACTCCTGTAAAAGAAAATTCCAACTAAAATCCAGGGTGCATCCGGCCAATTTTCAACAGTTTTGCAACTGTAATTGCTAAGCTTTCAATATATTCTACTGAATTTTTTAGAAAATCGTTTTGTAGTTGTGCACATTGTCTGCAGAAATAAAAGTGCATTGTAGGATTTTTGTTGCTGCTTATTTCTGTTGAAGAGAAACTGTCTTTTTTTCTAGGAGAGTGATGCTCATCAAAGAAGTGGAGATTTTGGGACACATCACCACAGACTGGGATTATCTGTATGAAGATTTTACACGGCCGCCAACTGTGAATGAAAATACGCTGCTCATCTTTGTTAAGGTAAAAGAAACATCCATGCTTATTCCAGTAAGAGCAGTAAACGTGGAGCAGGAGGGGAAAGCCCATGGCACAGGACTCTGATTTTTTGTGCAATAATCTCACAAGCAAACAAAAAAATTATCTAATTATCTTCTGGCAATAAATAGCTCAGCAAAACTGTAATCAGATGGGTGGCTTGTGAGTATGTTTTTGCAGTCCTTTCAAGCAGTGCTGATTTTCCTAACAGGACCAAGGGCTGTTTCAGAAAAGAGAGAGTTCTGGACAAGAATCAGTAAAGAAAATTAAACTCGCCGACACTGCTTCAGCAAGGGTAAGGATTATTTGATGTCTTATCATCTTAACACAGTTTAGGCTTACATTCAATGAATCAATTAAACTTATGTGTTTATTTAAGCTCCCATCAATTAAATGGGTCTACTTTAGTTGGGACTGTAACAATGGGATTTATACCACTTTATAGTATGCATTAAAAATGTTGTGTGATACCAGCAACAGCAGACAAGTCTTCAGGGTTGGGATGCTGTTCGTTTGAAGATTTTTGTTTTTCACAAATATCCTGGAACTCATTTGTAAGGTTGGAAGCCGTTTATGGACTATTTGAACAACGAGAAATCTTAGGATGAACTAATCTGTAGATGTGGTTACTAGTAATTCTAGTAAGATTGCTCAGTTGGATCTCTAATGGTAGAATAATATTTTTCCCTGATCTTTTCTCTTTCCTCACAGTTTGCGGGGGGGGTGGGGTTAGAGACCTTTTGTGTTTTAGCAAGCTAAGTGTTCAGTGTTTTTAGTTTACTTTCTTAGTATTGTACTTTAATTTTAGTTCATGTTAAAAGTATTAGTTTGTGTTTGTTATACTGTGTGTGTTTGTTATGTGCCATCTTTCTCCCAGAGTGGGATGCAAGGTGGCTGTGTTAAAATTAATAAATGAATATGTATTAAAAAAGTGAAATAGAGGACCCTAGGAAGTACAGCGACAAACTTGACTATTCCAAAACCAATTGGACCTAGCAGAGTGACTCTTAGGAGGAAGAGAAGAACTGTGAATTTCGACTCAATTGGCTATGCTGGCTAGACTTGATGAAAGGGCAAAAACATCTGGAGTGCCACCATTGCCTAGGCCTCTTCAATTCTAGTAGATTTATTTCCTTTTCAGAAACCATCTCCATCTCTGGAGGCACAAATTGCTCAACGCTCTCTCCCTCTGCCATTTGTGTTTGGCTTAGGGGATTTCTAAGTGTCTCGTCTTCACCCGCAAGCCAGAATAACAGAGAATCAAGAATCCCACAGCTAGCATTGTTTGGCTCAGCCGCATCCCACAGGTTATAGCTGAGCATGAAATTGTTTGATCATCACATTTGGAAGTTAGGAAGGCACTGACAAAAGATGGCAGATTGCTCTTGAGGAAATGCTGTTGACCTTGCAAGCCTTCCTCCAACAACTGAAAGGTCTTTAGGCCGAGGAATAAATGTAGGAGCAGCTAGGACGGTGGAGTTTCTGCAGTCGTTAATGGAAAGTAGAAGGAATAAGCTCTGGGTCTAAAGGCCGATGCATTCAGTCAATAGTTACCTGTTCTTAAAAGAATAGCTTTCTGTGCACTAGGGTAGCTAGTGTCTTTTACACCCTACGTGCTTCTCGGATTCTTCAACATTTTGCTTCTGGTTGCTACCAAATAAGCTAAATTCATCTTTTCCAAGAAATCTTCCTGTTTTTCCATGAAGATCTGATGCATAATAATAACATTCTGTTTGCTTCACAGAGAATATGTCATGCCATTGACGAAGCTCAGGCATCGAGGCATCAGCAGAAGTTGGTGAAGCAAGCCTCCCAAAAATTAATCAGACCATAGATGGCGCCCTTAATCTAAGCAGCCTTATTGGGGAATTAATTTTCTGGAAGCCATGTTGGAGAAACGCACCCATGGTGTCCCTTACATTTTTTCCTCTTATCTGGTTGGGCCAAACTCTGCCTCAAAATCACTTCTTGGCCATATTTCAATATTGTTTTCATGTATATAGTAATGTCTGAAACAGAGATCTAGAAGGACATGTTGCAATTCCTTCAGCTTTAATGTTCAGCTTTGCTGAAAACTGACCAAAGAAATTTTCGCTCAAGTGAGCATTCGTCCGAGGAAATGAATTAAACCGTCCACCTTTCAAATCAACTTGAAATGTATGGAGATAATTCCTTTAATACAGAAAACTAGCTTCATTCTAACAGTTCAGCCTGTTCCTGGAGTGTGTCAGTTGCAGAGGTATGCGTCCGCATTAGTAAAGATACCTTACTCGTGTCCGCCAATAAACAGTCTCCAGTTACATTATCCTTGTATATCTTTCTGTTTATAGAATGTGAAGAAGCGTATTTAGCTTAATCTTTAGAAATAGATCACTGCTTAGGATGGAGGTGTCTGGCATAGAACCGATGTTCTGACTGTCATATACATAAAGAGAAAAATGCATATACAGTGGGCCTGCCACATCCATGGGCTCATGATCCGTGGATTCAGGAAGAACATGGTGAGTGGTGCTCCTCCTTGTTTGTTCGCAAATGACCTACATGGTCATTTGCAGAAGCTGCTCGAAGGCAGAAGCGGGTGTCTGGTGGTCTCCCTGCTGCTGCTGTAGCCCCTTGTTAATCGAGACTTGAGCATTCATGGTTTTTGGGATCCGTGGGTTGTCCTGGAACCAATTGCCCATGGATACAGAAGGCCCACTGTATGTCAGTGAATAAATTTGTTTTCAGGGCATAATGTTTTTTGCACAAGAAGACACATTATTCTGGAAAGTGTATATTTATCCATGCAAATTGACGGTTGTTGAAGGTAGAACAAATGGGTAAGTTGTAGTGCTTGAGTCCCTTGTTGAATTTTCAGCTGAGCTTCCATGGTACTAGGAACTCAACTTGAGTCTTCTGTTTACAAGAGTCTATGCATGCACTTTTTGCAACTGAGGTATTATTAAGCAAGCCTCACTGGCAAACTAGACATAAATCAAGAACTGCTACTGCCATAGATTTTTGTTTTACAAATGAAAGGATCTCATGAGAAAATTCGACATTGTTTAACTTTGATTATTTTATTTGTCTGTGGCTTTTTCTTCTCCCCCTCCTTGTAAACATGTTTACTATGGCACTTTCTTGTTCATTCATTTCACTGTTCCTTAGTTTCAGGCTCAGCATTGCTTCTGCCAAAAATTACCAGTGATTGTGGTTTTCAGTGTGTTTAATGTATAATACAGAATAATATATCAATCAGTGATAAAGGCTGTTTAATCAAAGAAAATTCAGATGGAATGTGTATCAGCCTCACGTATAAATCACATGGTGTTCTCTGAGTCTGTATCAGAGCATGAGAAAAATATCCTTTTTAAAAAAATGCAACTCTTAGAATGTTCTAGTAGTATGCTTGGTGGGGTGTCTGGACCTCATTGACTAAAAGGTAACTTTTCCAAGCTCCAGTCCATATCAAGTCAGATGGCACAGTTGTTTGCCTTGATAAAAGGCAGCTGCATAATAGGGAATGTGTGACAGAAGTTTTAGGAAAGAACACCTTTGGGGTAATTTTGCCTCTAGGTTGACTTACTGCATAGCTTTGCACTATTATTTAGAACAATGAAGAAGCCACAAGTCCTAAGATGGCCGGCTCATTAGTACTTCAACCGACAAAGCGTATTTGCACTCTGGGTGACATAAAATGTACTTTTACTTGTGTTTACATCTGCTGTCGCTTGTGTCATATTGCCAAATAAAGATTTGATACGCAGGTTGTTGTGGTTTTCATGGCCAGCGGCTGATGAGTTTAATTTAAAAGGCTGTTATTAGAGCCAAAGAATTTTAAAGATACTATATTGTAGTTAGTCTACAAAAAGAGAGGTCACACACCCCTCTTCTGGTAATTTCTCTTCTATTTCTGTTGCTTTCCACAAGATGGTAGTGTTTCCTTGCTATTGCAGTTATTACTGTACTTCCTACAGTACTGGAAGAACAAAGTTTAAGAGGTGGTACAGAAAGCACAGCCCAGTCTCTGTGCATCTTAGAGATGGTCACAGAATGGTAACTCCTCAAAAAGTTGGTCTCTTCTGTCTTCTGTCCAGCTTTTTTTCCCTGTTGCTCCAGATCAGGAAGTTCCTCCTAATGTTTAGATGGAATCTCTTTTAGTTTGGAGCCATTGCTCTGTGTCTTGGTCTCTGGAGGAACAGAAAACAGGCTTGCTCCACATGACAAGCCTCCAAATATTTAAACAACTATCATATCACCTCTTCGTCTTCTCTTCTTCAGGCTAAACATGCGCAGCTCCCTAAGTTGCTCCTCAGAGAGCTTCATGGTTTCCAGGCCTTTGACCATTTTGGTCATCTGCCTCTGGATATGTTCCGGCTTCTAAATATCCTTCCTGAATTGTGCCCAGAAGCAGATTATAATAATATGGTATAAGTCTTTTGTGCGTGGACTAGTCCGTAACAAATGATGCTATATTGAATTGTGGTGGTCTTCTTGAAGGACTCACAAAAATCTTTGCTGTAAAGACAGCCTTGGCAGCTAAATCTGAATACCATTTTTTTGGTACATGTCTGGTCCTTTCCTAAGGATCCAGATGAAGATCGGAAGATAAGTGACTGCAGAATAATCCATTATGCATGGTTTTTCTTACAGGTGAGATGGCTCCTGGAGGTGTGTGGTCTTCCAGGTCAGTGCCTTTTTGTCAGGAGCAGAAAAGTGGGAAGCCTTTTATAATTAAAGCCATGTCAGGTTTTTCATTGCTACATAAGCTCATGTTTTCGTTGGCAGCTCTGGAATGGGCTGCTTTTACTGGAAGAGTTTTGTATTCTGTCTTTAAAAACACTCAGAGTAGTGTACGAAATGCAGTGGTAACAGATTCTAAAAGCATCATTACAAAGGCCAAAGGGAAAGGAAATGTGAGAAGAGTTTTGTGGATATAATAGACTGCCAGAAAGACAAATGAATGGGTCCGAGAGCAAATCCAGCTTGAACTCTCCCTAGAAGCCAAGGTGACTCAATTGAAGCTTTGGTAAATTGAGCATAACTTGAAATAATATGAGCCATTGGAATAAGATGATAATGTTTGGTAAAGCTGAAGGCAGTAGGAAAAGCAGAAGACAGCATTAGAGATGGATTGACTCTGTCGAGGAAGCCACAGCTGCCCTGACTTTGCAAGACCTGAGTTGATGACCGAGGCTCACAGAGATCCCTCATTCGAAGGGTTGCCACAAGCCAAAGCTGCTCTGACAGCGCAAAAGAACCAAAAGGTTGAAAATAAGCTGAAACTTCTGGGGAAAAAATGGCTGGACTTTGTTGGGTGCTGTCACACAGCCGCTGTTAGACTGCAGAGATGCCTTTACCAGCTGCACACGCAACCCTCTGAACACAGGAGGCACGGGACCAGGGATCCCGGAGATGATGGGTCTTGCATCACTAGCAGGAATGTGTGGGAGAAGGTGGAAGTTTTCAAGAAACGGTTGTAGGGATGTTGGCTAAGAGCAACCTAGTGAGGTCATGTTCCTCCAAGAGACACGCCCCGTAGCAAAGCAAAGCACTCTTTGCCTCTAATTAATAGGAGGCCCAACGTCACGGAAAATTCTCCGGGAGGACCTCCTGGAACAAACAGGAGCAAGCAAAAGGGAGCAGGGAAGTGCAGCCAAAAAGTTTTCCATTCTGGTCTTTGCCTTGGTCTTTCTAACTCCAACTGCTGTCAGGTCTCTGCTTGCCAGATTTGTACCAGTCATGCATTTTTCTTGACTTCTAACCCTTTTGCTTTACTGCGTCTTTAAAATACCATCCCAAGTGGCATCGACAGGAAAAGTGGACAACTTGCAGATTTCCAGATATCATTGGACTGCATCTCCCATCATCTCCCATCATCGGCTGTCCTAGCTGGTTAGGGTTGCTTGGGGGTGGCAACTCCGCTTGATCTGAAAGGCTGTGTATTTCCACATCTATTGGCATGTAAGATTTAGGGGGAAAAGGGTATTAAAGGGAGTAAAATAATTAACTTTTTATTTGAGAGGGGAAACACAAGCGTCATCACTTCTAGGATGCATGCAGGCATCTTTCGGTGTTTCAGTACTTGGGAATCCATCCAGGCACCTGCGTATGTGTGGATGGCCTCAGGGTCCCCTTGTTTAATGTCTTTCTGTCTCAAAATTAGGCACCTCCTTTGTAGGACAGCAACACATAAGATTCCCTCGGTTAGTGGACTCACTCAATGTGATGCAGCAGCCAAAACAGCCAATGCAATTCTGGGCTGACCAACAGAAGCATGGTGTCCAGATCAAGGATTAGAAGTAGTGCCACTCTATTCTGCTTTGGTCAGACCTCTCCTGGAATCCTGAGTCCAGTTCTGGACAGAACTGGTCAAGAAGAATATCGACTAGCTGGAACTATCCAGAGAAGGTCGACCAAGATAGTCAAAAGACTGGAAACCATGCTTTATGAGGAACAACTGAGGCAGCTGGGTATGTTTAGCTTGGAGAAGACTGAGAGACGACATGATAGCCATCTTCAAATAAGTGAAGGGATGTCATGTAGATGGAGCCAGCTTGTTTTCTGCTGCTCCAGAGACTAGGACACGAACCAACGGATTCAGATTGGAAGAGATTCCACCTAAACATAAGAAAGTACTTCTTGACCCCAGGAGCTGTTCACCAATGGAAAAGGCTGCTAGAAGGGTGGAAAGTGGATTCTCCTTCCATGGGGGTTTTAAACCAGAAGTTGGATGACCAGGTCTTGGAAATGCTTAGTTGTGTATTCCTGCGTGGCGGAGGGTTGAACTGGGCAGCCATTGTGGAATTTGCCCTCTTTACATCCCTGGGAATGCAGTTCATCCCTACCTGGTTCACTAGCATGTAAGAAAAGTTCATCCCCGACGCAGCTCCAAAGCCAAGCTGAGCTCACGCCTCACCTCCCTGCTTTTTTGGATTTTGGCTTTGTGCCGGTCTCCTCCTGGGCTCTGATTGGAGACGCAAACAATGGCCAACGCCAGCCGCCATTGATCACCTGCCAGGGGCCAAGAAGAGATCTTTTATCACTGTCTCCCTGGGAAGAAGGGAAAAAATTGAGATGGATGCTGCGCTGTCTGGGGGGCAGAGACAATTGCAACACAGTCATTAAAACACGGGCACTTTGGCAGACTGAAGACTGGTTTGCGCTGCATACATTTCTTCCTTCCTCTTTGTGCCAGCCCCTAAGAAGTCCCAAGTCAAGGTGGGCAACTGTGGTGAGCCCAAGTGGCCATCTGCCCCGGCACTCTTTGAGGGCTGCCAAAAACAAACCAGCAAACCAGAAGTTCACTTCTGGTTTTGAAAAACAGGGCTTTTTTTTAAAAAAAGTTCAACTGTATGGGGATGGTGGAGTGGAAAATTCTTTAAAAAGTGAATTACTGTCCCTGAGAAAGCTTACAGAAGAGGGGACTGACTTAGACCTTTTGTAATCTAGTGATTTTGAAATCAAAACTAGTGGCTTTGATTTTGAAATCAGTGTAGTCCTGGGTCCCAGCCTTGCATTAGCTTTGTAAATGCTCAGTTACTTGCCCAAAGATGTCCCCTGGACTTACAGTCAGCCCCCCACTTTGACTAGGGTTAGCAGTGCAGAACCCTTGCAAAAGTGGAAAAACCACGTATATCAAAATGTGGGTGTGTGTCTGGGGGAAAGGGGCTGGTGGGGGTCGTGGACACTGAGGGTCCAAACCCAGCCAGGAGAAGAAGGAGAGGGAAGGGGGTTGGATCAGCATGGTGACCCTATACTTTCTCTCTCTTGCCTGTCTCCATCCATGGGCGTGGGGGGAGGCATCAGGAGAGGGTTTGTAGAGCTGAGAAATTGGGCTGCAAGTCATTCGTAACAGGACAGTGGCTGGCAGAGGAGGAGGAGGAGGAGGAGGAGGAGGAAGACCAGAGGTGGCTTTTCAAGGGGTTGTGCGGTTGGATTGGAGCCACCGAGAAGAAGGTTCCCCTGGGAAATAATCCCTTAAAAGGAGGGAACAGGGGTTGAAGAAACTTGCAACTGATCAGATAAGTGGAAATCAAACCCTCAAAGGTGGAGGGCTGACTGTATGATCATAGCAGGTGAAAAGCAGAGCCCTAATAGAGGTGCTCCTCTCTCCTTTCCAAAGCAGTTTCTGCACTAGACTGTTATAGCACTACGATTCCACTTTCAACATGTAACCTCTGTTCCGGCCCCTCCCGGAACTGCTAACCCCAGGATTCCATAGGATGTTGAAAGTGGAATGGTAGCGCTATAACAGTCTAGTGCAGAAATGCACCAAGAAGGGAATGCCTCTTCCAAGAAGGTGCCTTTTGCAACCGACACAGAGTGGCCTCTGGTGGCTCCCATGTTAGTGCAATGGCAAATCTGCTTTGGATTTTAGCCTGAACTTTAAGGTAATTCCCTAGGGTGCTGAACTTGTTTCAGGGGAATGGCATCTAGCATCCTTGGATGGATCCTTTAAGGTTCAGAATCCGGAGTGAATTTGCCACCCAAACGCTGCAGAAGTCACCACCCGCTGCCAGGCATCCATAAATCTTTGATTAAAACTCATCTGTTTAATCAGCTAAGATTTCTTCAACTGGGTGACAGCACAACTCTGTTTGTGTTTTCAGCATGAAGCAAAGATCTCTTGTTGTTGCTTTTTTTTTAAAAAAAAGGAAAATCAGTTTTTCTTCATTGAAAGCCCTGCTGTTTTCTTCACCGTTGTCTGTTTCGGAGGCTTTCAATTTTTATCAGTGGGTTGTGAAGTGCCCCAGAAATATTTAATATTGAAGGGCAGGATGTAGAACATTTGTTCGGAAAATAAAAACAGCAACGCCACAAAAGGAAATAAAAGCTTAAATTAGAAAGAGGACAATGGATGAAAAGAACGTCGGATGGATGCCCCACGGGTGCCCAGCTGGGTGGCCAAGGCAGAAACACTTTTGCTCTGAGGTCGTCAAAAGTTTTTTAAAAAATTAGATTTTTGGGTAAGTTCTTTCTTTTGGTACTCTCGCATCAGGACAAAGGGTTCTGTTATGTGTGTGTGAGAGAGTTTGCCAATTTTTGCCCCTTTTGGGCCATTTTGGGCCCAAGGGAGGCATTTTCTTTCCCCCTTTTTTTTAAGGAAGTGGGTTCTGATCATTAATTATAAAAAAAGGGGCGTCTCCTGGGCCTAAAACGTCCCAGGGAGACCAAAAGGGGAGATACATCTCCAAGTGCTTGGTGGACGGTGTTTATTTCTTTATTTTAGAACAAGCCCAACACGTTTCAGCCAAAGTATATATTTCAATGGCCTCTTTCAGGGGCTACATGAATAGAAATGTCACATAATTGTACCATGGCTATTTATACTTAAAACAAGGTAGTACATAGCATATTTGTATGTATAGGCTTTGAGCAATATACAAAAATTGAAATCTATTATGATATTTTAAGTAGGTATTATATAATTATGTGTCCTTTTGATTTTTTTTTTAATTTGAAACTTCAATTTGTATTTGCTTGTGGATGTGTTTGAATCTCATGCTGCTGTGTGTGCCAAGCACCTTCAGGTCAGATCTTGACTTTATGGCAACCCCATGAATTTTGTAGGGTTTTCTTAGGCAGGGAATCCTCAGAGATGGTTTTGCCACTTCCTTCCTTTGAAAGAGAGCCTGCAGCACTCGCTATTTGTTGGTGGTCTCCCATCCAAGTACCAACCAGGACTGACCCTGCTTAGCTTCCAAGAACAGATGACATCTGGTGTTTTTAGGGCATATAGACCCCTATTATGACACCATATTGGGCATGTTGAAAACAGAGTGCATATTTCCAGTATGGAGAGCAACATGGTTTAGTGGTTTGAGCCTTGGACTATGACCTTAGAGACCAGGGTTCGATTTTCTGCTTGGCCATGGAAACCCACTGAGTGACCTTGGCACGTCACACATTCTCAGCCTCATAATAGGTTCACCTTAGTTCCACCATAAGTTGCAAACGACTGGAAGGCACACAACACCAACAAAATATGCATGAGCCAGACAGTGACTATAGTGAAGACAAAAGTCAATTTTGGTCTTTATTGCAAAAATAATATAATGTTGGTGACAATGGGATTGGCTCCTGGTTTATTTGGATGAAGAGGGCACACCATGTGTGAATTGCACTCAAGAAAAGCAGGAACAGCCATATGTATCAGAAGTCACTAAAAGTGTACCGTTTTCTCTGTGCAAATCCATCTGCAAAAGTGTTTTAATCAGCATCCTAATTGCAGCCCCCCAAACGTGCCTTTCCAGTGCCTCCCTTTGCTTTTGGGGCTTTGATGCGGGGAGGAGAGAAGCTGCTGGAAGCGGCTTCTAAGACCTGTTGTGTCTCTGCCTGCTGGCATCCAAAATAAATCTCTCTCCCAGTCAAGACTTTTTCTTGCTGCCAGGAGGAAGGGAGAGAGGAATGCCCAATATAAGCTCTCCGAGTGAAGGAAGACACAGTTAAGCTCCTTATGTGAATTTCCCCCCCACAGAAGAGACTGGCTTTCTCTCTCTCCCCCTGTACTTATTTTTTAAAATTTCCCCTTCAAACGGTGAATTGCCTGGGAAATGTGATGGCTTGGCATTTTCAGAGCTGCAAGCTGCCTGCTAATCTGGAGGGAAGGGAGTTTAAGTGAATGCACATCCGCTTTTGAAATGCCTTGCACTCTCCCTGCTCCTGGCATCCAGGCCTCGGGGGTTCAGGTCCAAACATGACCGTCTCAGCACCCGTCTGTCCATCCATCGCAGCATCCCAGGCCGGCAAATTAACTCCTACGCCCTTTGCATGCAGAGATTCCAGGCCTTTTTTCCCCCTTGGATGCTAAGCAATTCAACACAGACCCTTTAAGTAGGTCTAATCACGGTTTGATTTGCGAGGAAAATGGAGCGATGATGTGGTTTCCCATCATTTTGGGGGTTCAGACTGTTGTAGGGTCAATGGCCAGCAACTCAGTGGTGGCTGGAAGTTCAGGTGCCTGCAATGGATCCATCCCGGCTTTCAGTGCGAACTTTAAGGGAGCTCCATCAGGATGCTGATATGCCCTCCGGACAGAGGTGAGAGTCATGTAACCCTCCAGTGTTGGAATGCACTTCTTGCCATTGGACAGTGGCAGCTGATGGCCTCTATGTCAGGGGCGCGGTAAGTCCACACTGGGTTTTAGTTGGAACTTTAAAGGAAGGTAAACAGAAAGGGTAAGGAATAGGTGCAGTACCTTGGAGAGTGGCCATAAAGTTCAGACAAAAACACAGAGCAGATTCACCACACTGTGGGCATAGTGGAGCCCGACCAGAAAGACCAAAACAGTACCTTGGTTCAGTACCTTGGATAATGCCTGAAAAGTTCAGACTAAATCACAGAGTGGATTCACCACACTAGGCATAGTGGAGCTGGACCAACGAGACCAAAGCATTAAGACCTTTTTGTTAAGAGGGACAATAATGATGAAGATGATTGATATCATAATGTCACCATCATCGTCGTCATCTTGCCTTTATTATTCTTATCGTTTATATATGTAGAGCCATCCTTGTACGTGGCATTTTACGACAAGAATAGTGAGTCTTTCCAAAAGCATATTGTCTAAGCTATAGGATGTGTATTCACAAAAACACAAAGTGAAAGAAGGAGCAATAAAGCCATACTATAGACCAACTTTTCCAGAAAAAATAGAAAAAATTACAATATAATATAAAGCAAACTGACAGATGCGTGTAGTCAACATATTGTTGGTGTTGGTGTCTGCCTTAAAGTTGTTTCTGACTTCTGGCAACTCTACGGCAAACCTATCACAGGTTTTCTGGGGCTGAGAGTGTGTGACATGCCCAAGGGTCACCAATGGGTTTCCTTGGCCAAGTGGGGAACCGAATTCTGGTCTCCCACGTTTTGTATTGTGAGTTGCTTTGAGTCCTGGATAGGGAATAGATTTCCATGTTTGAACTCAAAAGCTTTTTTAAATTGCTTCGTTACACCAGCAAATTTTATTTTATTTTTTTTAATCGAAGCAGGGAGGAAGAAACCCAAGATCAGCGAATGAGACAAAGGGACAGCTGATTAAAATGCAGTCAGATAAGCAGACCTAACTCTAAGCTGAGTGAGATAAGGATCCGTCCACTAGATGAGCCTTTAAACCAAAATATCCCACTCTGAAATTAAATGCTGCGCACTTTTCTGCTCAACAGTTGCTATCAGCATTTCTAAGTGCCTTTAGCTTTGCCCTCAGCTAAAGACTGTCAGCCGTCTGCGGTTTCGTCTACAGAGGGCTCAGAAGATGCACGGTCATCAGTCCAAAGGGAGGGTTTGAGAATCCTAAACTGTGAATTTAGCAATGAAAAGACAGCTCCTGCATTGAGCTGGATGGCAAAACGGAGCTTAGATCAAGCCAGGAGTCTCGGGTTTGAATCCTTCTTTGGCCTTGGATTCCTGGATGGTGCATGGCGGCCTTGAAGGAGACCTCCTGTCTCAATGTCCATTCCCCGTGTGTAAAAGGAGAACTGCAACACCCTAATGCACAGACATTGAGTGCAGCAAGAGAACAGAGTTCAGTTGGGTTTGGGGAATGATGGACAGAAGCAAAAGAGTCGTCTGAGACCTATTGGTCAGTCCAGCTAGAGGAGAGAAGGTTGGAAGGTGACATGATTGTCATTGTGTGTCTTCAAATCGTTTCTGATTTATGGTGGCTCTAAGATGACCTGTCATGGGTTTTTCAGGGGCTGAGAGTGTGTGGCTTTCCCAAGGATACCAATTGGGTTTCCATGGCAGAGCAGGGAAGTGAACCACAGTCTCCAGGCTTATAGTCCAAGGCTCAACCCACTACACCAACCTGGTTCTCAGGTGACATGATAGCCGTGTTTAAATATCTGAAGGGGCATCAAGTGGAAGATGGGGCAAGCTTGTTTACTGCTGCTCCAGAGACCAGGACAAGGAGCCATGGATTCAAGCTGCAGGAAAGGAGATTCCACCTGAACCTCAGGAAGAACTTCCTGACCGTCAGGGCTGTCCGGCAGTGGAATATTCTGCTGCTTCCATGGAGTGTGGTGGAGTCTCTTCCTTCTCTGGAGGTTTTGAAACAGAGGCTGGATGGGCATCAGTGAGGAATGCTTTGATTTTGTATCCCTGCATGGCAAAATGGGGTTGGACTGGATGGCCCCTTGGAATCTCTTCCAACTCTAGGATTTGATGATTCTTGTTGTTGTTTTGTGCTTTCAATTTGTTTTTGTCTTACGGTGACCCCAAGGCAAACCTAACATGGGGTTTTCTGGGACTGAGAGTGCATTCAAGGTCACTCAGGCCCTTACTATTGTATGGTAAGTCAATTTATGGGTAAACCCCATTGGTCCAATGGGTATACTTTATTTGGACAGACAATACAGTTCAGTAATTTCAGATTGGCATCTATTGGAAAAGTAGCTTGTCTACACATGGAAATAACTAGTTTCACATAACTTAATCAGCTGCAAGGAATTAATCTCGCCCTCCCCCATACCAAGGTGTCATGAAGTTGCGTTTCAAAAGCAATCAGTGGGAGTGAAGTTGCTTTCTTGCTCCATCTGGTAACCCTTTCTAGTTACTTTTGAATCTGTAAAGCATTCTAGGAGCATTTTGACAGAATTTTTCAAGTTCTATGTCATTCCCTTCTCAGGATGTTTTTTTTGTGTGTGTAAATAAAAAGCACAATGAAGTGATAAAAATGTTATGAGCAATGCAATGAATAATGCATCAAGTTACTTTTAAGAACTTTGAGTAACAGCACTTGCAAAAAAAAAAAAAAATACAAGGAAAAGGCTTGGATTCATATTTAGAGTGTAAACTTCCACACTCAGTCCTGGTCCTGAAGGACAAAAGGTGCAGACTGACGTGTAAGTTCTCAGTCTGGAGTTTATATAGGACCTGCCGTATCCGGATTGGCTTGTTGGGGTCAGCTGACAGGATGTTCAGGGCAACCGGTACTGCAGTCTAGGTGGCGCCATTGAGGTGTGGAGCTTGGTTTGCTGGGTTGCAATGGAAATGCAAGATTGGTACAGTCGGGGTTGCCAGATCTCAGGACCTGGGCCTGAGCCCCCAGTTCTAGGGGTCATCTCTAGGTGGGAGTTCTCCAGTTTTGGAGAAGGCTCAGCAAGAGGAAAGGTCTGTGTGCAAATCTCCCACTCAGCTAGGAGAGCGGCCGCTTGCTCCAATTTGCAAGGTTTAACGGATCAATCGCTACAACTTGCAAAGGTTCTTGGACACGGAGATTTTGGTCTAGTGCCTTGGATAGTTCAGACCGAACTACCAGACATGCCTTGGATAGTTCAGACTAAACCATCAGGCTTCGTTCAGACTAAAACCCAGAATGAGTCATGACCCCACCGGGGACACAGAAGCCCCCAGGTGCCCCCCATCTTGCACCAGAGGGGGTGCCCTGAATTTAGCCACCGTAAACACCTGTGATCCTCCCTGGTGGGTCCATGTTCTAAAAAGGAGCCAGCTCAGACTCCCTGGGAAGCCCCTGCTTTGCAATGGAAGACAGAAGCAGGCTTCCTGTTGCACAAACTTGGTTTCCCCTTCATGGCTGAGTCCTGGCCGGGTGGCTTGCCACTGCTCTCGGAGGACGGAATCTGTGCCGAAAGGGCACAAAACGGAGCAGAGATGGTCAGGATGAGACCGGTTGGAAAGGCTAGCCACGGGTCCATCTGCCGTCCCCAGGGGACGGCAGATGGACCTGTGACTAGCCTTTCCAACCGGCCTCATCCTGACCATCTCCGCTCCGTAGGAGCAGCTGTTTGACTCACCTTGATGCAGCCCTCTTCCAAGTGGTTATTTCTCACCTGCTCTTGGCTTCCCCTCCAACATCAATCTTCTTCTCCCTTCCCTGCCTTGGCTGCCTTCTTCTTTTTCGACCTGCCCTGCAGCTCCGTCCACCTGTGCCCAGCCTTGAGCAATACATAACCTCCTGCCGGTTTTACTAGAGTTGCAATGGCTTCTGGGCTGGGGCTTCCCCTCCCTTTTTCCTTCTGCAACCTGTTGCTTTTGCAGCCGAACAGGTGGGTCTTGGTTTGGGCTGGGGCAGGACGCCATTCCCTCGGGCAAAGAGAAAACCTGCCTCTCCTCTTTGGGTGGCTTCTAGGGCGCGCTGGAAAAAGATCTTTGTGCAAAGAGATGCACGCGCCCGATATGTGAAAGCACACCGGGCATGGCCTGTGGAGAAGCACATACACACTGGGTTGTGTAACCACACAATTCACTAATTAGGGTGATGACCCCCAGTGTAAAGTTGCCCTCCATCTCTTCCTTGTAGAAGGTTCTGGTACCACAGAGGTTATTTCTCATTTTGTTTTTGTTAGTTTGATGTGTCATTTCTCTCTCTTTTTGAAACAATGACATTCCTCTTATTTATTTTCCAATCCATTTGCTAAAGTTTGCACCCAAACAAAGTTCATTTACTCTTTAAGTTGCAAGATATTTTTTTTTTGTCTGTGATTTTTTTGCTGGGAGAGAACAATGTGGCTGCCCTCCCTTGAAACTTGTGACATTGCTCTGCCTTCTTTGGCTTATATTGTTGTCTTATTTGTATTGCATTGTTGAGCGGTTGCATTTAATCTTTATTTCAAAGGCACCCTGGGAAAGTTCCTTGGAGTGATGGGGTATGCAGACTGACCTCAGCCATGGCTGATTCTGCTAGCTTTACTTTCTCAAGTGTTTGGTTTTGCTTACATCTCAAGCTCCTTCCATCCTGTAGAAGAAGGTGTTTGTGGATTTGGGTAATTTCTTGTGAAAGGAAGATCTGAACAAAATGCTCACCCATCACCACTGTTGTTTTTCGTGTTGTTGTGGGCCTTCGAGTCATTTGTGATTTATGACAACAACCCTAAGGCATACCTATTATTTCTTGCCAAGATTTTCTCGCAGGGGCTTTGCTCTGGCCTTTCGCTGAGGCTGAGAGAGTGGGACTTGCCCAAAGTCACCCAGTTGGCTGCCATGGCCGAACTAGGATTCGAACTCTGCTCTGCTATAAGTTCGACATTTAGATCCCTAAGCCATGTTGGCTCCTACACACTGAAAACTACCCATCCCCAAACTACCAAGGAGACTTCACACTATGAATTTTGTTGTTGTTGTGGCCTTCAACTTGTTTCCAACTTACGCGGACCTTAAGGTGAACTTGTCACGGGGTTTGCTGGGGCTGAGAGGGTGTGACAAAATCCCAATGAATGGGAAATTGAACCCTGGTGTAAGGGTTCTGGTCCGTGACTAAGTCCTTGTAGGATTCTGCCTGCAAGGATCCGGGCCCTGACCCTGTTCTTTGCAGAATCTGGCCCAGTACTCAGGACCAGCTGGTGCTCAGATGTAGGGCAGCTGGAGTGGCCAGGAGCCTCCTGTAGAAGAACTGGAGTTTCTCTGCAACCTTTGTCAGAGCAACATGGTTTCTAGTGCTGCCTGTAGCCTCTCTGGATGCTTTCCTGGTCCTGCTGACCCTTGGACCTGCTTCTGACCTTGTGGACTCTTGTTACCCAGTTGGCTTCTCCTGCCTTGAACTCTTGCTGTGCCCTGACCTCCTGCCTGTCTCCTGGCCCTGCTTCTTGCCTCTGGCCCCCTGGACTCTTGCAACCCGAAGGACTGCTGCCTTGGACTCTCGTTGTGCTCAGACCCCGGGGCCTGTACCGGACGGCCCTTGCTGCCCACACCTTGGACCCTGACACCTGATCTCCAGGGCTCTGATGCTCAAACCACTAGACCACACTGGCTCTCAAGATAAGTTTTTTTAAAACTTCTTTTTTATTATTTATTTTTTACTTTTTAATTTAACAAATAAAAAAACACTAAAAACACACACACAGAGGATAAATTTTATTGTGGTTAATGGGAAAAATTAGGGAGTGAAGAGCAGAGAAAAGCAGAGAATGTCAGTATCCCCAGATCTAACATTCTGTAATTCTGTGACTCCTGGCTCTCGAACTGGCATAAGAGGACATGAGATGCGTTATTATGGATTGCTTTTTTGCACCTTCCATAGAACCAGAGAGCTGGAGGGGATCCCAAAGGCCATCTAGTCCAACCTGTCTGTGCCATGCCAGAATCCACTGCTCACAGACTCCAGAAGAGGGCTCCATTTAGCCTCTGTTGAAAAACCTCCAAATCCCAGGCTTAGAAGAGACCGAATGCCGCCCAAGTGCTTTCTCCGCCTGTGCCGGCTACCTCCTTTCCTAAATTTGGATGAGGGATGATCTTCAGCCATCTGGTCCCTATTTAAATTTTTAACCACCTCTCTCTTGGAATATTTCTTTCCCCCTCCGTCTTTCTTCCGTAGACTCGTTTTGTCTTAACAAATTGGCCATAAGCTAAACGGCACCATCTGTGACTCCCAGTAAATACAACTGTTGTTAATGAAATTACCCAGCTCCATCATTTTGATTTAAAGCTTCTCTCGCCTGCTTCACACGGCGACCTTTTTCCTCGCAGGTTTCGCAGATTTCAAAGGCTCCAGCCACGCAGGTCAGGCGTCGGGAAATCCGTCTCGTGCCAAGTTTGCTCAGTGGGCTGGCAAACCGGCGCTAAGAAATTACAGCGGCATGTGTGTCGATCTGTGCTTCGGGGCGAAACTCGACTTGGATCCGACCCGGGGCAGAACCCCTGCCTCGTCACCAATTGGTCACGGCGCCTTTTGTCCTCACCCATAATTTGTTAATCCAGGAATATGAATGAGCTGGAAGGCATCCGTTCTTCCACTCTATGGACACGGACATGTTCCGCCGTGGGTCTGGTTTTTGATGCAGCTGAACCAGAAGTCGGAAAAGTTCCTTCTTTGCAGTACCAACTGGTGGCCCCCATGTTTAGTGGACCTGGGCCCCCGTCAGCAGGCAAATGGTTTCTGGAGTCCTTGTCAGCATTGTGGCTGAATGATAACAGCGACGTATTTGGATAAGCAGGATGATTTGGGTGCAGGAGGTGGGGTCGCCAAATCTCAGACCTTGACCCCAGGTCTCTGGTTCTCGTGGGTTACCTCCAGGCAAGAGACGAGGGTGCGAATTCTCCAGTTTTTAGTGGGCTCAGCTCTGGCCCAAGAAGAAAAGGGTCGTGCAGATCTCTAACTCAGAAACAGCCACAATTTCCAAGGATTAATTGATTTCCTGCTGCAGTTTGGAGGAAAAAATCCACAGTTTCTGTATTTACTTAGTTTCTTCCTTCTTGTTGTCCCAGGTCTCACTTTCCCCTCTGCATCCACACTCTGGCTAGATGGAAGCAGGCTAGGGGAAATGTTCCTTGCAACTAAGTAAGTGAGGAGAAATAATCTGCTTGTATCATCTTGATATAGGGACGGTTCCTTTAGAATCATAGAGCTGGAAGAGACCACAATGGCCATCAAGTCTAATCCCGTTCTGCCAGGCAGGAACACACACTCCCTAGATTTCTGTCTTAATTTGCAAAGAAAATAAAATTTGCAAAGAAAATATTTTATCCCTCTGCGCGTCTGTTTGTATGACAAGCTGTGAGCAACTGTGGCTGGTACTTTATTCATAACCCTTAACAATATCACTGGGACTGTCCCTAGTTCTCGGATTTTGGCCTTAATCAGGGCCTGGCGCGATCTTGAACTGGCCACCCCATCATCCCCAGCTCCACAGAGCTTGGGAAAGTGACTACAGCACCCCAAATCCCCAGCCAGCAGCTACAGACTGAGGGATTCTGGGCATTGTCGTCCAAAGGACTCAGTGTCCCAAAGTGAGACAACAAGAGTTGCTTCCACCGTCTAGCCAGTGTTGTGGTTTTGTGGAAATTGTGCTGATCGTCCCAACAGGGTGGTGGAAATCCTGTTGTCTTGCAACCCACAATATTTTTATTACGCACGTACGCTCCAAATTTATTTTTCTGCATTATTCTGCCATCATCCTCGTTCAGAGAAGTGCTTCGGGGCTTCCTGGCTGCTTGGGGCGAAATGGTGTATGATAAATTCCACCCCACGAAGTTGGGTTTTGACCTACTGGTTGATGCATAATCAGCCGACTTAATTTGGAATATTAACTACAGATTTTGGCCTCAAGGAGTTCTCCGTTGCCCACCCACTCCCTCTTCCAAGGGGTACCACTGAATTATACAAGAATCTTCCGCTCTCTCTCGCTCTCGGGCGAAGACAAAACACAAATAAATTCCTGTTTTTATACTACACATACTGGCTATTTTGGGGAGAATATCTTAAAATCTGAGCTACACTCACAGTGGTTGTGAGTGAGTATAGTGCATGTTGTATTTTTCCATCTTTTCCCCCTGCCCGCTGAACCCAAAGCATAAAAACATCCCTGTTTTCATACTATCCATGCAAGTTTCTTTTTTTTGTTTTTTTTTTGGTGGGGGGGAGAATATTTTAAAATCTGAACTGCACTCATATTGAGAAAAAAATGAGCATAGTTTAAGGCTATCCTTAAACCGGTCCTTCTCTATCTTTTCCTGCACTCATGGGACCCAAATGTCAATAAAACCCAGACTTCATGCCACATGGACAGTATATTTTAGGGAGAAGATTATGAAATTTGAATGGCATTCATATATTCCCATGACATCCCTTCATATTCATATTGAGAGGAAAAAGTGAGTATAGTGTGTGGGATATTGTTAAATCTCTCTTGGTTTCCCTCTTGGCTCCCTCCTCCATTCTCAAATTCTCTCCCCCTTTTTTTCCTGATTAAGATATAGTTTCATAGAATCCTAGAGCTGGAGGAGACCCCCAAGGACTATCCAGTCCAACCGCCTTCTGCCATGCCTTCCCTTTGACATGCCTTCCCATCCAGCCTCTGTTTTAAAACTTCCAAAGAAGGAGGAGACTCCACCACACTCTGTGGAGGCAGCAGCAGATTCCACCGCCAGACAGCTCTTGACCATCAGGAAGTTCTTCTTGAGGTTAAGGTGGAATTTATTTTCCTGCAGCTTGAATCCATTGCTCCTTGTCCTGGTCTCTGGAGCAGCAGAAAACAGGCTTGCTCCGTCTTCCCATGACATCCCATCGTACCCCCTCTTAACCTTTTCTTCCCTAAACTAAACATATTCTGTTCCAAAGCAGCTCCTCATAGGACTTTAATGTTTCCAGGCCCCACTCCTGCTGATGCAACGGGGCTCCATCTACTGGAAAAGAGAACTTTTCTGTTATAGCACCCCACCTTTGCAATTCCTTCTTCAGAGAGCTTTTACTGCCCCCTGGTCTCACCCAAATTTTCTAAGCTCTGTGGCAGATGGTAGCTTCCAGGTCAGTGGAGAACAGAATCTGCTCTGGGTTTTCGTCAGAACTTTAAAGAAGTTCTCCAACTTGCTGAACCTTAGCAGGGGGTTGGTGGTAAAAGGGCTATAATTCAGCACCTTGGAGAGTTCAGAGTAAAATCCAAAGGGGATGGCTCATTTGCAGTTCAGAGTGACTTATTAATAACAATTGCAACCGGCTTTTAGAAAAAGACCCCAAGAACAATTGCTTCGGCGTTGGTTTTACCAAGAGAGGGACCTTCCCACCCTTCAGTGCTAGTGGCAATCTTGGTTTGTGTATATTTGTACGTGTGTGTTGTCTTCTTTAAAAATGCTGTCTCCCCTCACTGGCAATATTATTAGCTATCTAATTGTGGGGTGTTCCCCCTCTCCCCCACCGTCCCTATTCCAAGCAAGGAGCCTTTATTGAAGAAATAATTCACTCCGGATTATACAGTCGGCTGTAGTGAAAATTTCAGCGCCGCAAAGTCAAATAGAGCCTAATCTCTGGAAAGAGTTTTGCGATTTAGCCGGGGGACCGGAGGCCTCTTGGGCCATTAGATGCGTTACACAGATTATTAAGAAATAATAGGGGCGCATTTTGGAGACAAGACCGGAGTCATAACAATGCGACATTGATTGTCAGAGAGAGGGAAATTGCATTTTGCTCCCTCCCCGCTTTGAGCGGCACAGCGGGGTCTCCGACCCGCCGCCGAACGCACCCAGACGCGCGGGGCCTGTCGGTCCCTGACAGATCTTCACATCTGGGAAACTGGATAATAACAACAATTCAATTCAAGTAGAAGGGAATGAAAATTAGGTCTTCAATCTTGAGGCTAGGCAGGAGCTCCAGATAGGAAGATACAAATTTGAGTTTGCATGAGATGACTATTTAAAAAGCGGGTGGAAAGGGTGGGGGAAGAAGGAAGGAAGGAAGGAAAGGATAGGATGTCGGAAGAGGGGAAAAGTCAGCGGGGAAACGGCGATTTTAACCCCCCTGCTTCCTCAAAGATGCTTCTCATGTTTCCTTTTTTAAAAAAAAGATAATGAAATAAACAAATAATGAAATTCACAGTTAGAGTCACAGATGGAGAAATATAGGTTCAAAAAGAAGAAAAGTAACTAGGACCATTTCCGCACTAGCCTGTTATAGCGCGATGATTCCACTTTCAACCTCCTCTGGAATCCTGGGGTTTGCAGTTTCGGGAAGGGCCGGCCGGATGTCCTTTGAGGTCCCTTCCAACTCTATAGAGGCTGGCCCCTCCTGAAACTGCAAACCCCAGGATTCCAGAGGAGGTTGAAAGTGGAATCATCGCGCTATAACGGGCTAGTGCGGAAATGGCCTAGAACTAAAACTAAAGCAAAAACACTGATCACTAACTAAAACACCAAATGCTAACTTAATTGAAACACAAAAGGGATCCAAATTCTAATTGGGGGACAAAGCCTGCATCTTGCTCCCCCCATCGATACGCTCTTGAGTTTAGGAAGTTTGGAATCCCCTGCTCACACATTTCCTGGTGCGCCCTCTGATATGCTTTCTACTTGCCCTCCGTAGCCAGATCAAAGGATGACTTTGCCAAGGTAAAAATGGAATTTTGATGAAAGAAGTCCTAGTAAGAATATTCGGTGTCTCCATCGAGCAGAATGCGGTGTAGCCTGTGCAATATGAGCTTGTGGTGGGAAACAGGAGAAATTACTCAGGGTGCTCTTGTAAGGCAAGGTGAAAAGTGGGGAAATTACATTTATTGTTTCAGGAAGTTCTTCTTGGGATAGGAAAAGAGATGGACAAAAGAAGGTTACCTAAAGTTCAGTAGAAGAACCCCTAAAAGCTGGCTCTCAGGTGCGGATGTAAGCCATCCTGAGGCTGGAAACTCAGGGGTTCTCCCTTCCCAGACCAAAGGAAACAAACTGACTAACTTTTGGAAGAAGGGTGAAGTGAACCTCTTTCTGACATGTAGGAAGATACAATCAAAGCCCTCCCTTTGACAAATGGCCGTCCAGCCTCTCTTTAAAAACTTCCAAAGAAGGAGACTTCACCACACTCCTAGGCAGTGTATTCCACTGTCAAACTGCTCTTTCCACCAGGAAGTTCTTCTTGATGTTTGGGTGGAATCTCTTTTCCTGTAGTTTGAATCTACTGCTCCGTGTCCTAGTCTCTGGAGCAGTAGAAAACAGGCTTGCTCCATCCGCCATATGACATCCTTTCAAATGTTTAATACCTTCTCCAGACTAACATACCAAGCTCCCTAAGCTGCTCCTCTTGGGGTGTGGTTTCAAGGTCTTTCACCATTTTGGTCATCCTCCTCTGGACATCTCCGGTGGGTCTACTCCAGTTGGACCCAGCCACGGGATTTTGGGGTGGTGGATGTAGCAGTTGCCGAATGGAAGAGGCATGGAAGCTGTTCCTTGCCTGCTTTAGTGCTGTAAGCCCAGGATCTGTATGATAAAACCCCTATGCCTCTTAACAGCATTGGTTGCCGGGTCTGTTTTAGCAAAAGAGCTTTCCTACGACGTGTCCAGATGGAGACTTGAGAGCCACAAGCAAAGAGCCGGGTGTTCATCTGATCATAAATATAAACATGCCACCCGTGCTTTGCTTTCGTGAAGGATATATTTGAGGTGAAAATATGTCGAAGCAATGCTGGGAGCGATCAGACGGGGATTTACTGCTGTGTTTATGAGAGTGTTGCAACTCCGGCTTTCTTAGCATGTTTGCATGTGCGTTATTTCCCAATTCTGATTTACGGTTCTTTACCACCACTTTCTATTTCTTCTGCTCCGGCGGTTAGAAAAAGGAATTGTTTCCCTCACCTCTGTTTTTCAGGTGTTGGGAACTAGTCCGGTCTAGGGGTTTGAGCACTGGTCTAGGACTCTGGGAGACCTGAGTTCAAATCCTTGCTTGGTCCTGGACGCCATCCCCGGGTGGGCAAATCACATCCTCTCAGGTTCAGAGGAAGGCCGTAGTAAATATCCTGTGAACAAATTGTGCCAAGAAAACCCCAGGAGAAAGTCCCAAAATACACTGGACTCTTGGAGATTTCTTTTATGTTGATATATATTAATTATTTAGAAAGTAGCTAATGACCTGTGGTAGGTTTGCCTTAGGGTCACTGCAACTTGGAAACAACTTGAAGGCACACTGCAACGAGCACCCCTAGATAAGTATTCCACCCCTCCAAATGACATTTTCACTCCACAAGCTTCTAGCGTTGCATAGAGAGCGAGAAGTTGAAAATCGTGCATGCCTGGGACTCTTCTATTCACTGGGTTCACGTTCCCTGCCTGCCCCTTTTATTCCCATGTTTAAACAGTATCTGCAAATGCTCAACTGGATTTTGAAGTTATTGCAAGGCTGGAAATGTGCAGACTTAAGAAAAATTTCATTTGGGAGACAGAATATGGAGGGGGGCAATGCCTGCATTTGGAGGCCACCCCCCATAACTAGACGCTTACCTCTCTCATGTTTTGCCCAAGTTTTCCTGCATCCTCCCTCCGCCTCTCCTCGACCCCACGTCTTCCTTCACCTGCCGGCCCGAATGGCACCCGCTTGGCTTCTCGTCTGACACAAGATAAATGAGACCCGAGCCTTCCGCGTTCTTCTCCGGCTGCCGGCGGGTTCCAAAATAGCAAACCATTTTTCACCACCACAATGGGATCGGGAGTCACTTGCAGCAGGTGTGTTGGTCCACACAATGGCTGTCCGCGGAGTGGGGAATTCATTAAGTTGCTTTGATTGTGTTACAAAGTTGTTGTTGTTTTATCCAATGAAGAGATCTGGCCAGGGCAACTCTGAAGAGGGTTGCCATTTTGGAGCCAATAAAGCTCCGAGAGACCGGCCTCAGCCACAGAAAATCACCAGGTGACCATGGGGGTGTCACACACTCTCAGCCCCAGAAAAACCTGTGATGGGTTGCTGATAGAGGGAGAGGAAGGCACACAACACCACCAATTATTCAGAAGACAACTCATTCGCATGGTGATTTAGAGGGAAAAGTTCGTAACTTGGTGATTTGGAGAGGAGAGGGCGAAGAGAGAGAAAAAAGGTTGGAACTCTGATATCTGGATAGATGGAAGGAACTGAGACATGTATAGGGATTAGAATGGTTGTAAATTAAAAGGGAAAAAAAAGCAGAGCCACATCCTCCACAATCACAGTCACGGTGTCATTCTTTTGCTAATTGGCCTTGGGGTGTGATCGTCTATCAGATATTTATGCGATGATCACATGCCAGCCTTCTGCCTGCTGGGGGCGGGAGGGGCAGAAAACCGCATCTTAATTTATAAACATAGTTTTTCCCTAGGGAATCCAGAGTTACGCGATGCATGATTAACTTAAATGCCGTAGTTTATATTTTCAGAGGCTGGAATGATAATGCAGTTTGTAGCTCTGCAGATTTGGAGGGTGGGGGGAAAGGGACACAGTGCACTGGTGGAAAAGAGATCTCTAAGGCCTAAATCTGGGCAAGTGGGAATTATTTGCTGCTGAGGGTCCTAATTGGGGTTTGGAGGGGTGTCCTGGGCTGTTTCCACACTAGCCTGTTATAGCCCTATTATTCCATTTTCAACATGCTATGGAATCCTGGGGTTTGCAGCTTAGGGAAGGGCCTCAAAGGCTGTTGTTGAAAATGGAATAATAGCACTATAACAGGCTAGTGCGGAAGTGGCCCTGGGCAGGGTTGCACTGCCCTTGAAAGACTACCTTTGCAGCTTGGGCTTGCTTGTGGATCCATCTCTCCAAATGACAGCCCAGGTAAAGGAGCCCCAGCTTCGCTGTTGTGCCACTCACGCCCCTTCTTAGATCAGGAGGATTTGAAAATGGTAGCGCAATTGCACTGCTGACCTCAGCGCTGGACTTCTCTGCAATGCAAAGTGGGCTAGCTCTGACCATTTCTGCACTGCACTGTTATAGTGCTATTATTCCACTTTCGACACCCTGTGGAATTCTGGGGTTTGTAGTTTCCTGAAGCCAAAGAGCTCTCTGGCTGGGAATTCTAAACTCCCCTCCCTAAACTGCAAACCCCAGGAGTCCATGGGAGGTTGAAAGTGGAATAATAGCACTATTAAAGTGCAGTGCAGAAATGGCCCCTGTATCAAGTTTGAAAACTTCAGTTAGTTCAAATCACAGCAGCCGCACTGGTTACCAGTACAACTAGGAAAGATCGTACTTCTTTTTGCATGCTTTCAAGTTGTGTCCAACCTAAGGTGAACCTACAACATATGCAGTGCTTTCCAATTGCTTTTCAAAGGGGAAAAATTAAACCAAAACACTTTCCCCAGTTAAATACCAGTCATCCTCCAAAGGATTTGAGTTTCTGTTCTCCTTTGGTTATATCCCAATATCGTACGCTTTCCCCTTTTAAAAATCACAGAATGGTGCACCGTAATGGTTTTCTCAGAGTGCCAATTACTCCTCGAGTGAGGCCCATTCAGTGCAAATCCAATCAATTTGTTTGAACAGGTTGAATTGCTCCCATTTGGCTGTGCTTTTGACTTTGGAGATCAATCTGCCGCCCGTTTTCACCCAATTGCTTTTCTCAAAGTCCCTTACAAGGGCTGGCAGCGTTGATCATTGTCACAAGGCCCCACTCTTTTGGGCAGCTGGGGCACAACTGTACAACAGAGCACAGGGGACGGAGACCCCATGGTCTTGTTCCTTGACCTTATGCCCAGGTTTGTGCCCACCAGCCGGTTCCAATCATCCAGGAACCAACGTGGGACCAACATGCTATATTGGGGTTGTGTAGCATGTATTTCCACATGCACAACTCTCCATTAATTGTGCTGCGTGGCAATATTTGTGTTGAATGGCAGTGTTGCGCCACCGAAGCAAGACACCAAGGCTCTAGAATCCTAGCGTTGCCCTCATATGGAAGATGGAACAAACTTGTTTTATTGCTGTTCTAGAGACCAGGACATGGAGCAATGGCTCCAAACTTGAGGAGAAGAGATTCCGTCTCCACACTAGGAAGAACTTCCTGATGGTAAGAGCAGTTGTACAGTGGAATCTGCTGCTGCCTCCATGGAGTGTGGCGGAGTCTCCTCCTCCTTTGGAGGTTTTTAAGCAGAGACTGGAGGCCATCAGTCCAAGGGAGGGCTTGGATTGTGTCCCCTGCATGACAGCAGAGGGTTGGACCGGATGACCCCTGGGATCTCTTCCAACTCTAGGATTCTAGAGCCTTGGTGTCTTACTTCAAAGGGGAATTGAACCCTTGACCAGGGTCATAGTCCAATGCTCAAATCACGACACTACTCTGACTTTCATTAAACCAATATTAAAATCACTCTGCCGGCTACCAGTTAGTCTCTGGGCAAAGTGTTGGTGCCCTGCGTGGTTTGGCTTTGGTTACCTGTGAGGTCGTCTTCTCCCATATAATCTTCCGCAGATCATCGGGGGGACCTCTCCTTCAGGCAGCCAGGACTATGTTGGCAACTGTCTGCTTGTTCAGTGATTGCCTTCTAATAGTAACCAGGAGCTGGATGCTTGCTGTTTTTGCTTCGGGCCAGTTTGCCTCTCCATCTTCCTTGGGGATTCTGGGCTTGGTTCCTTGCCGTCACCGTTTCCTCCTCCTCCTCCTCCTCTTCTTCTCCCCATAACCTTGCAGTCGGGAGGGTGCGAAGCCGTGGCCCACCCATGTGGGCTCATTTCAAAGTCAGCGCACACACCGTCTTTCCTGCACCCAGTCGCGATGTGAGATTGGAAACGGTGCCCCCTGCCGCAGCGCTGATGTTGTGCCTCTCATTATAACACCATTGGCACAACCTAGTCATTTTGAGGTGTACGGCAGCAAGGTGTTATTAGAGCAGAGCTTGGGGTAGTTAACACACACCGGTTCAGCATTTCCATTACAAAACTGTTTTTTAAAATATTTTTTTCAGGGTTACGCACAGGCCAAGAGCACAGCATTTTGGGAAGGCAAGCGAGGAATCAATCGGTGAGCAGAATTTCACACGCGCACACCCATCTCTCTCACCTCTCTTAAACCTACCAGGAAATACATTTGCTCCTCATTAATTGTTGCTGATATAAATTAAGATGGGAGAATTGGGGAGATTTAAATATTTAAGCAATCCCTACACAGTGCAGGAAATGTAAACAGACCGGGACTTGAGCTGACAACACGTTCTAAGCTGCCTTGAGTCCCGTTATTGGAGGAAAAGTGGGATATAAATGAACAAAATGATGATGGTGTTACTGTTGGGGATCTTACTTCTTTGTAAGTGAAATTACATCTGCAGGAACTCGGCAGTTGCGTAATGTCCATATCCAGTAAATGACTGCTGGTTACCTTACATCACTGTTGTTGTTATTATCAGCAGCAGCAACAATGATAATGTTTAAATATTTGAAGGGGTGTCATATGGAAGATGGAGCAAGCCTGTTTCCTGCTGCTTCAGAGACTAGGACATGGAGCAATGGCTTCAAACGTCAAGAAAAGAGATTCCACCTAAACATTAGGAAGAATTTTCTGATGGTAAGAGCAGTGGAATACGCTGTTGCCTGGGAATGTGGCAGAGTCTCCTTTTTTGGAGTTTTTTTAAAGAGAGGCTGGATGGCATCTGTCAAAGGGAGGGCTTTGGCTGTGTTTGCCAAAGGGGGTTGGACTGGATGACCCTTGGAGTCTCTTCCAGCAATATGATTTTATGATAATAGATGAGGAATAATACTACCATTGATCTCATGTAATGATTCATTCTTATTGTTTGCGTTCAAGTTGTTTCTGGGTTATGGAGACCCTAAAGTGAACCTATTATGGGGTTTTCTGGGGGCTGAGAGTGTGTAAGGCACCCAAGGTCACCCAATGGGTTTCCGTGGCCGAACAGGAATAGAACCCAGGGGCTCCAGGCTTCTCGCCCAAAGCTCAAACCACTACACTGATGATACCTTTTCCCAAAGAAGGAAAATAAAACGTGCACGCTAAGTGAAATTCCGCTGCAAACAAAGCCTGCTGGAGGTTGTCTTGGGTGAGGACGAACACTGCTCCACAATCCAGTTTATGGATTCTACTCACACACTTCCCTGTAACATCCCTTTCTTTGAGCGGATGAAATTGCCGGAGAGACAAGGGCAGAAAAAGGAGGCTGTGGAAGGAAGGCGGCTGGGAAGGGGGAAGAGCAAACGTGCAGCCTGAGTCTCTCGGAGCCCCAAATAACTTTCTGGGGCTCAAAGGTGCCAGGCTCCTTTCTCGTGGCTCCCACTCAACCTCCTCCCACCTGTCCCCGTCCACAGCCCACCCCTCCTCCTGCCCAAAACACAAGGACATGCCAAGCAAAAGGCCAGGTTTGCAAGTAAGGCCATTTCCGCACTAGACTTATAACGCTATGGAATCCTGGGTTTGCAGTTTAGTCTGAACATAAAAGGAGCCAGACAGGATTCTGAATTCCACCCTCAGATAGGTTCAACACACTAGTCACCTCCTTTAAAGTTCAGACTAGAATCTGGAGCAGGTTCCCCCTCCTCACTGACATATCAGCTACCACCACAGATTAACTTCTTTCATCTGTTCTTGCTCTGTCCCCCTCAGACCTTTGCTGTTCCAGCGGGTCTATTTCTAGAGGAGCAAAACTGAGAAAGTGACTCAGCAGCATCAACCAGAGAAGTGTCACTTTCTCAGTTTTGCTCCTCTTTGTTTGCAAACTTGGCACCCTGGAGGACTGAAGGGAGTGGCGTCTTGAGGCTACGTTGTGAACTAAGCACTTTTCCAGGCTGTTGTTTGGCACATAAACCTGGTTGTTTGCATTGATCACCTGCATGTCTGGGCCTTGCATTTGAGCCTGCGTGGAAGAAAGCTAGCAGGTGGCCCCCAGAAGGGCATCAAGAGCAGCAACGGGGGCTCGAACCGAGATCCCTGTGTGTAGCCATCACACCAATGGAACAACTGGGGTCACGGCTTGGATCCAGTACAAGCCGGCACCTACAGTGTCCATCAGGCTGTAAATCTACTCTAGCCTTTTAGTTTCATCACCTTGGAGAACTCCTTTAAAGTTCTGGTGAAGAATTTAAAAGACTTTAAAGTTCTGACCGATTAACTAGGGCAAGTCTATTGCTTGGACCAAAGTGTTCTCAGGATCTAGTCTGGCCCCACTCATGTCATGCCCCCATCCTGAGAATTTGTCTTCCTCAGAAGATGAAGCAGACATACCTTTGGGGCAGGCACAGCAGATGCCTAACAGGCAGCCAGGTTTTTCTTTTGTTCAGCAGGTTGAGTCAGGTTCAGGGCAGGAAAAGGGTTGAGGGAGAGGCCTCCCAGCTCCTGAGAAAGGCAGAGGCTCAGGCGTGTGGCTCAGACCATCCTCTGCAGGTGGAGCAAAAGGCTTTAGTAGAATCGAGGGCCTCCTTAGGAGGGGCACAGCTGTGCAACACTCTCCCCAAATACTACTTGGGATCAGGGCATTGGCTGAACAGACTGCCTACGTAAGAAAGCTACTTCCCCCAGCCAAATTACTGAATATGAATTCAGTACTCCTCTTGACCGTTTAGCTCTTGCAAGTGTATTTATGACCCTTGGATTGTTTAGCAACTCAGCTACCAGACCCTGTAGAACTCTGTCTCTGGTTAATGGCTTTCTCAAACCCCGGACTGTTTTGATACTGGCTAATGGCAGCTTCCACAGATTCTGACTTGGGCACCCTGGATTCTTGTTCGACATGGAGAGCAGGGTAACCCACCCAGGTTAGCCATTAGTTCCTAATTGACAGGAAGTGCCTCCTGTTTGGACTGGCAACTGTTTTGTGGGCATCTCCAGAAAGTTCTTCTGTTCTGAAACCTTGACTCAGTTGTCTCTGAGTAGCCAGGGCCAGAGGTTGTAGCATAAGTGGTCAACTTGGCCAGCAGTCAAGTTGGGTTTCCAAGGCCACCCAGTAGGTTTCTATGGCTGAGCGGGGAATCGAATCCTGGTCGCCAGGTCATGGTTCATGCTCAAAACATTACACCATGCTGGAGCATCTGGTACCTCTAAGCAAACTATCAACACCATCTTGGTAGCCACTGTTTCTTCTTCCCTTTGGCAAGTGGACTTGGAGAGGTGGCATCCACCTTCTTTGCTTTGGCCTCCCCTCTGCATTTGACCAAGAGATGCTAGTTGGACACAGATGTCCCCTGTGCTTCGTATGGGCAGCAGGAGGTCTAAGCCACATCTTGTGCTGTTGTCAGTCTTGAGTATTTGCTGCTAAAACCATTTAATAGGTTTTTTGACAAAGCACTCTGGTTGCTTATTATATTTAGCCCAAATTCCTAGCCCTTAAGTCAGATCATTTGACGTCTAGCGCTTTCTCAAACGGTGCATTTGCCTCCTCTTTTTGCAAGATGCCAAGAGTGCCAAGATGCCAGCGCATTTAGGATGTGAGTCATCATCTGGATCTCTTCTATCCAAGCCTGGTACCTCTCTTAGCAGGCATTGTTGCTCTTCCCCACTCCCTCCTAGGTTGAGGTGACTGGCTGGCATTGACCACACGAGAGACCCAGTGGTGGAGAAGGTCAGGCTCCTGGGAATTAATCTGACCCCTTCTTTTAGGGGTTCCCTAGACAGCCGTAGAGAGAGGGAGAAACTGGCAAAACCACCTCTGACTTTTTCTTTGCCAAAGAAAACCCTGTAAAATTCATAGGGCCTTTGTAAATCAGCGAGCAACTTGAAGGCACCAACACACACACAAACATAAGTAATTAATGGACTTACACACCCTAAAGGCCCCAGATCCTGTCTGATCTTGGAAGCTACGTAGAGTCAGCCCTTGTTAATACTTGGATGGGAGACCCCCAAGGACTTTCTCTCTCTTAATGCCAAGAGACTTCATCCCTTAATGCTTTTCTGTTTGTCTTCTCTCCCCACATTGGCATTTCATTTTCCAGCACCACGACTACCACCACCACCACCGTCACCGACGGTGTTCGTTTTGGGTGTGTGTGTGTTTCCGTTTAGATAATTAAACCTTTGAAGCTGAGAACCTCCTGTCTTGCGGTAAGGTTTGTGGATTCTCTCCCTTCCTGATTAGACGACGACATTGCTTTCGAGGGAGGAAAACCAGCCCTCGCCGCAAAGCCCGCCTGTCCCCAAGGATCCAGAAACCCCGCCAAATCCCGATTCTTCTTCCTCTTCCCGCACAGGAAGCAGAATGAGGTCTTATTAAATTCGTACAACTGAATTCACTTAAACTCCCTCAGAGTAGGATATTTTGGCTGACAAGCTGTGTCAAGAAAAAAGGCTCTCATCTGGCTAATTAAGACATTTCTTTTGACAGCCCGGATTGCATTTAAGCTCGGTGTGTTGTACACAAGCTAATAATTTCGTGTTTTTCTCTCCCCCTGCTTCTCCTTCCTCCCCCCATCAACTTCTGCAGTGCAACAAAATATGCTATAACCAGAAAAATGTCAAAATAACAGAAGACTCAGAACTTCAGATGAAACCTTGGATTGGAGGCAGAAGCCGGGGAAATGAAAAAAAAAACACACACACACCAAAATGAGCCCAAAAGAAACAAAGTGAGGGGAAGGATATAATGCTCAGTTGATTGATATGCATCCCTTTATTTACAGGGTTTGATGAGAGAGGTACCCAAAATGTTCCTTTTGGTGCTGGTTGACCCATCAATGCCTACAGAAGACCTACAGATAGTATCTGGATAACTGGTAGGTGGGGTTATGCTGCTCTGCAGCTTGAATTTTGACCAGGTTCAGAGGGTTTTTTTTGGAATCACGTTGCTCCATTCCTCTCACTCTGAGGTTGCTTGACCACACATCTCATGATGTTCACCTGTGAGATGTTGGAGGTTATGCTAATTGTTCATTAGATTTCCTAACTATTGTTATAAATTTCTTAACTCAAGTAAACTCACAGAATGAATTAATTAATTGGTATCTCAAGGGTTACAGAAATTCCATGGTTTTCCTGGAAGAGGGAGTCTGGATGTAGGCCTCAGGTGGGATGAATTTTGGTGGCCCCTTCAACAAAGGTGACAGATTTCTTCTCCAGAAGTAATTTTCCTTCCCCTCGAGTTATAATCATAGAATTGGAAAATCCAGTGGTTCTCAACCCCTGATTCTCTAGACATTTTGGACTTGCCATTGGTCATGCCTGCTGAATCTTCTGGGAGTTGAAGTCCAAAATAGGAGGAGGACAAGAAGGTGAGAAGCACTGAACTCATCTAACCCCTTGCTCAGTGCAGGATCTCCAGCTAAAACATCCGCAGCCAATTTTGGAAGACCCCCACCACCTCTCTGGGCAGTTGCTTCCATTACTGGACTGCTCTTACTGTCAAGAAGTTCCTTCTCATGTTCAATCATGGAGTCATTGAACCCTAGAGCTGGAAGGGGCCTCATAGGTCATCAAACCCAACCAGCTGCTCAACACAGGATCTCCATCTAGAGCATCCCCAACAGCAGGTAGCCCCCCAGCCTCTTTCTGAAGACGTCCAGACCCTCCTCACCTCTCTAGACCATTGCTTCCATTGCCGGACTTCTCTCACCTTCTAATGTTCAGTCATAAAATCCTAGAATCGGAGTTGAAAGGAGTCTTGTAGGCAATCCAATCCAACCTCCTTCTGCTCCATGCAGGATCTCCAGCTAAAGCAACCCCACCCTCTTTTGGAAGATGTCCAGAGAAGGAGACCCCCTCATCTCTCTGGGAAGTTGATTCCACTGCCCAACTGTTCTCACAGTCAAGAAGTTCCTTCTAATGTTCAGTCAAAGTCTACTGTCCTGTAACTTCAAATCATTAGACCTGATCATTCTCTCTGGGGTAGCAGATAACAAGCCTGCTCCCTCCTTTCTGAGACGACACATTGAGGCATTTAAGGAGGGTGATCGTAGAACCTCTTGGTCTTTTCTCCACCAAGCTGAGCCTGCCCAGCTCCTCCTCCTCTTCCTCCCCCTCCGCCACCTTTCATCTTTGCGTTGTCTGATGTGCTACCATTTTAATTCTGTTATCTCATGGTTGGCTTACCTGAGTGTAACTTGCACACACATACGCACACATTGCCTCTTCCTCTCCCCCCTCCCTCCGCCTTTGGGATTTTTGTAGCTGCTTGCTTCGAAATCTCATTCTTGAGAGGAAAAGGAGGGGGGTAAAAAAAACAGTACCTTTAAACGTGATAGTTAAAACATCATGGATAATCTAATGAAATGATGAAATAGTTCCCTAAGGGAGAACAGACTGCAATTTGTAAAATATTCCCTCCAGATGTCTCCACTCCCTTCTCGCACGAGAGCCTCCCCACCCCCTCCACACACCCCCTCCCTGCATGAGGATTTGATGTGCGTTGTGGGTCTGTGAAGCAATAGACAAACAGGGGAGCCATCTGCTTATATTTGGAGGGAGAGAGAGAGAGAGAGAGAGACTGGGGCATCCGTGGCAAGCTGATTTCCAAAGGTGGCCACCTCCGGTGGTCACCCAAGGATGCAAAGTCAAAGGTAAACAGAGTTGACCCACGGGGCACGATCCCCCCCACGAGCCCTATTGAAACGGATGGCAGTTATACAAGAATACGATATTTCTGCGAAGAATCCAAGGGCCCAGTTCCTGTTGATGGGCCCTTCCAGAAGCGGGGAAAAAGTCTCTGGAATGATCAGGAGCTTGCAGTTCTTTTTATTCTGATTTTACCTGCATTTTCCCAGGTTTGCATCCAAACTCTTTCCTGAAAAATCTCAAATTCCCCTTGAATTGCCTCATTCTTTACATTCTTCCCCCTCCACACACTGATTGCATCTGATGTCTACACTCATGCAACATTTCAGAAATTGATTTTTGGAAATTTCCATGGAGCTGTCATCACCACCACTATCATCGTCACCCAGGCATTGTGATGGATCCCCCCTGCCGGGCTGTTCCTGTGGTTCCAAGCCTGGCTTCCTGTCTCTTCCCTTGCCACCCCCACCCCTTAACCCCTTCTTGGATCAGGTCCATGGACTGCAAGGTGACCCCTTATTGTGGACCGATCAGTTTGTACAGGAACAGAACTTGGGACTTTTTGAGACACCAAACTGCTCATGGCACAAGACCCCCAAATCCAACCCAGGCCCCACACGGCAAGCTTGGTTGTTATCTGCCTTCAGACTTGGGACTTTCTTGAGTGTTTGACTTGTCTAAGGCCATTTCCGCACTAGCCCGTTATAGCGCGATGATTCCACTTTCAACTTCCTCTGGAATCCTGGGATTTGCAGTTTCGGGAGGGGCCGGCTGAAACTGCAAACCCCAGGATTCCAGAGGATGTTGAAAGTGGAATCATCGCGCTATAATGGGCTAGTGTGGAAATGGCCTGGGATCACCCAGTGATCTTCAGCGACTGAGCAGGGATTCAGAGCTTGGTTTCCTGGCATCTGTCTCAGGATGGATCTCAAGAGAACCTACTTTTCTGCTACTAATGGAGCTGAAACTTTATTAAGGGGAGCAACCTCTGCCCCATGTTGGAATCCCCCAACACCATCTTAACTGACAGACAGAAGAGAGGTCCTAGCATCATCCCCATTTTGATCCTGTGTGATTTTTAACACCTTTGTCTGATGAAGAAGGCGGTGAAGCTTCAAAAACTTGCACGGTGTATTTTGTGCTTTGGAGTTGACCCCCCCAAAAGGGTATCATTGCTTGTGGATATTGGATTTTGTTGCATTTTGCTGCCTGGCCAACCCCTGGAATCTTTTGACTCCAGTGTGGTGACTCTTTGCTAGGTTTCTTCAGAGGAGGGTCTCCTTCTTGTGTAGCAGACAACAATCTGAAGCAGTTAACAAAAGTGAGGTTCTTAATGAGACTCCTGGCAGCAGCACCCACCAACTCAGCCTGAATTTTTCTGTCTCCCTGTTAATTGCATGTCATTGTGCTCCTCGCTGTTGAATTCCTTTGTGGTTCCAGGAGGAATACTGTTGCATTTGGCACCTGAGCTTCTCCTCTCCCCACGACAACGACAACGGGGGTAATTAAACAACAAAGAGCCGGGCTTGAGTGGCAGCTGTTAGATCACTCCTTTCTTCTTTGCAGAAGATGTCGTTGGATTAATTAATTAAAAACAGAGCTTCCAAAGGAGACGCAAGGGGAAATGTTAACCTCCTGAACTCCATGGCAAGAGAAGCGCCGTGCCAAAGATAACACGGGCTATGGGGACAGCATGCCATCCAGCATTTCCTAGGTGAAAAATGGGACCTGTGGGGCTAAGCATTGGCCATTTCTGCACTTCACTTGAGAATTTGGTTGGCAAGATGTTTTCCTCCAGACACATATACGGGGAAAGCTGTCTTGGCCATGCAGCAAAATACAACAGAATCCCAAATCCACAAAACAGTGGTGCCTTTATTGGGCCAACTAAATGCACGAAATACATCATGCCAGCTTTTGGAGCTTCACTGGCTTCTTCATCTGGCCAAAGATGTTAAAAACCCTACAGGAGAAGAAATGTGACAATGTTAGAGCCAAGGCCTGCTCTTTGTCTCAGATCTGACTTTTGTTGTCTGTTAAGATGGTCCGAAGACATCTCGATGCAAGCAGAGTCCATTCCTGTTCTTGGCCAGGTGCGGACTGGACACAGGAGTCAGGTAATAAAAATCTCAGCCCCATTAGCAACAGAAAAGTAACTTCCCTTGAGATCCAGGGTGCCCTATTTCCCCAGACAGGCTCTGACACAGGTAACAAGAGGTTGGGCGGACTTAGGGATGTTGAGATGCCCGCACATCGCTGCCAATTCGGTTCTGCACACTTTTGTTTGTTCAGAAGACTCTTGTTTGCTCCAGGTGTCTAAATTTAGCCATTTTTTTTCCGTCGGCTGGAAGAACCTCTGCTAGGGAGAAGAATGCTAGCAAATCTTAGCCTTGTCACACCTTATTAGTCATGCAGGCACTTAAAAAGGCAAGGGGAGGAAAGGCAGCATGCTACAGCTTTGTGGAAGCAGGTCCTGGTGTGTTGTTCCTCTTATTGTTATTTTATTTTTTAAAAAATGCCACTCTGAGCCTTGATAGGATTTATTTCAGCTGTAACTGGTCTGAGTTTGAGAGCATTAAATTCTGGGAACAATGCAGCTTTGGGGGAGGAAGGATATTTGCAGCTCTGAAAGGGCTTGGAGGAGAGAAGGAGGCACGAGAGCGCATCTTCGCAACTTGGTGCAATCTTTCATTTCCCCACGATCACCGCATTCAAAGGCAGAGAGAGTATATTCTGCTGACATGATGCTCTTTTGAGGAACTGTTGCAAACTCTGGTACTGACGGGGGTTACACAGAGAGACACTGAACTTAAACTAGGCCACAAAGTTTTTTTTTTATTATTATTATTTGAAGGTTCTCTGTGAAAGCAGCCTGCTGTGGTCCTTTGAACTACAATTTGATCGCGTTTTATATTTTCTTGCACAAGCTGCTGAAAGAAGATTAGCAACAGGGCAGAGTTTTCCTGGGTTCCAATGTTGCTTCTGGAGAGTTCAGGAAACTATTTTTTTGTAATGGTCCAGAATTCTCCAAATCCACCAGCCACAAAGCACTGCTTCACCTTGTCTGTCAGGTTTCGCATGGGCAGAACATCGTATAAATTCTCCCAGGCTGAAACTGTTTTAGAGTTAGACTTAAAATTTGCTGTTGTGTGCCTTCAAGTTGCTTCCAACTTCGGTGATCTAACCCATCACAGGGTTTTCGGGGGCTGAGAGTGTGTGACATGCCCAAGGTCACCCGGTGGGTTTTCGTGGCCAAGTGGGGAACTGAACCCTGCTCTCCCACTGTCTTAGTCCAACACTCAGACCGAGGGCCTTTCTGCACTCATTGTTATACTGCTATTATTCCACTTTCAACATCCTATGGAATCCTGGGGTTTGTAGCTTAGGGAGGGGCCTTTAGAAACCTCAACCACAAACCCCAGAATTCCACAGGATGTTGAAAGGGGAATTATAGCAGTATAACAGGGTAGTGAGGAAAGGTCCCATGGCACCATACTGGTTCTCTGAGTGCTCCTTTAACCTGGGAGTAAACCCCGCAGACTTTGGAATATACCTGTATCAGACTTTACTCTTAGTGGTCAAGTCTATTGATTCAAACTGAGAACAGCCTAATTTGTATGGTTGTGCAAATCATATCGATGCCGAGTTGCATATTTGTTTTTCAGCCTGTCCTCTCTCTGTGTGGGTGCATGCATCTGTCTTTCTCTCATTGATACCCCTCCTGGAGAAAAAATATATTCCGGCCCAAAGGGGGCAACCTGTGCTTTTAATAGCTGCCTAGTAGGATGAAGTCTGACAGGTGCAGCTTCTCCCATTAGAGGATGCCCAGAGGCCATTACCAGCGTTCCAAGATTCCTACCTGGTTACGGGAGCTCATCTCTCCTTGCCAAATCCCGTTAGGCTAGCCCCGGATGACAGATGGCCCTGCCTAACTGCCAACCGGCACAGATGTGATTGCGGTTCCCAGATAAACAATGTGGCTCGTCTCCGTACCCAGTAACCTAAATTGCCCTGGCGGAAAAAATAAAAGCTGGGCAGAGAGAGAAATGAGAGAGAAACCAAGGCCAGGGCACAGTGGCCAGGGCTTTTTTGTGTAGGATGCAGTGTGGTTTTTGCCTGCGTGCCCGTATGTGTGCGTTGGGGAGAAAAAGCGGAGCTAATTGGGCAGCGATGTGTCATGGCAATAGGTGCAAGCAACTTGCAAATTGGTCCAATTATAATGTAATTAGTAATCTGTTTTTCAAGATTTTGGAAACTGCAGATCTCTAGTGCTGGGCTGGACAAAGCGCAGCCCCCTAGACTTCTCCAAATACAGGTCCCAGGTACCTTCTAACAGGAAAGTATGCTGGGATTTGCATGGTTTTGGTTTATGTTATTTGCAAACAAGTCAACTCTGACTCATGGTAATCTTTCAGAGAGGGTTGCCCATAGCTTCTTGGCAATGGAAGCTGTTTGACAAGGGAGTGGGATGGGCTCTCCTCCTCCTTTGGAGGTTTTTAGGCAGAGGCTGAATGGCCATCTTTTGGGACTGCTTTGAGGGTGTCTTCCTGCATGGCTGAAGAGGGTTGGATTGGAGGGCCACTGGGGTCTCTTCCGGCTCTGGGATTCTAGGATTCTAAGCGTAAGAGAATATATCAACATGAAACAAACTGTCAGGAATACATGAATAGAAATCGGTGTGGTTTTCCCCTCCTAAACAGCTGCATATTATCAAGGAGCCACGTCAACTCTTTCTGGCATTTTGGGAGCAAGAGAGATGTTGGTATTTCGTTAAAAGGAAACCAAGCAAAAAAGGGAAGTTTAACACAAATTCCCATATTCCGTGAGAGAACTGATAAGTGGCAAAGACTAAAGGAAACTTATTTCTGGGGTTTGCCAATCTCTGCTTCCTCCTGCCCGCATGGGCAGTGATTGTGCTTGCTAGGGGACTCTGGGAGTTGCATTCCACAAAGTAACTTTTCAAGGAACTGATGGTAGTGGCAGGTCCCTGTGAGTTAGTGAGGCTGTCATGACTTTTGATATTGGCTGGAATCCACGGGTGAGTACGTTTCCTTTTGGAGGTGGTTGGGTCTCTGTGTTCCAGTGTCCACATTCAGATCAATGCTGCAGAAGGTGGAGTGGCACCCCTGGTGCCATTGTGTGTGGATGTGCACACTGCTCATTGTGTATGGATGCCTACAGACTTCCCCTGTTTAGGGACTGGAAAACTGTCAAAAAACAGAATCGGATGAAAAGTGGAACCTATGCACTGTACCGTGGGAAGCAGGGAGGGCTTATGGAGGCTCACTTGGGGCAGACCATGTGTGTGCCATTTGCAAAATCTACCAGCCAGCTTCGTACCTTTTCCCTTGGTGAGCCTGCATTGAACAGAAGGAGGCTGGACTCCATGGACTTTGGAGCCTCTTCAAACTCTAGGAAGCTATCACTTTTATGAGTTATACATATGATGCCATCACACCCTGTTGTTCATTGCAAATCATTGCACATTGATTGCATAGTTGAACATGGTTGTCCATCATGCATTCCCTATCAATGCCCATCCCATATTTGGTTGTGCAATGTCGCCATTCTGCAACAAGGTGGCATAGGGCAACCAAGGTGTAACTCTGGGAGCATAAAGTTACACTGCATGTCTTCAATGCCGGATTTCAGCTTTGGTGCTTTGGCCCAGTTGCTCAGCATCGACGTTCCACACAAGGGTTGTGTAACACAATGACTGCATAACTCCACAGGCAGGGATGTGCATGATGCCACTCTGATTTAATATATGCTGAGCCCATGTTCACACTTTTCATGCTTCTTTGTGCAGGCAGGAAGTTGTGAGCAGGAGCAAGGAGCAAAAGAGTATTGCAAATAATTTACCAGGCTGCGGCATGATTTTATGCAAAATTATTTATGATGGAAATTATTGTCATCAAATATTCATCTCTTCCTTCCCTCCTGCAATATGGCCAGGGATAGGATGTTTTTCTCCGTCCAGCCAGGCAGGGAGGAGTTCGAAGATGCTCAGTCGTCTTGGGGAGGGCTAGGTGTGTCTTGAAGATAACGCTTCTTGGCAGGAAGAAGGAATTCTCCTTTCACATCTTGAGAGAGGAAAGGCAGCACCCAAAAAAAAAGTGAGCTTTCCTGTTTTATGACTGCATACGCTTCAGGATGCTTCAGCGTTGGGCTGGGAGGGACTGAAGAGAAGGATAGTTGAAAAGTCAGCAGAGAACCTCTCCGGACAAGCGAAAAGTCACTAGAAGTCCCAGACTCTGTTCCTTTACAAATTGATTTTATTTTGGCAATCTACTTGATATTTTCCCCATTCGGAAGTCTTCCCTGGGAACTCCCATCATTACCTAAGGCTTTTCATTCCCACTCCTCAAGTCAGTTTAAATTAACCCAGGAGTTCTCAAAATGAAATGCATCCCTTCATGGCTGTCTGTGTTATATGGGAACTAATTAAGATGGTGACCACCGAGGAAGACAGCATTGGGAAGACCGTCCTGATGGTAAGGACTGTTGGATAGCATAATGGACCAGCCTCTCCAATCTTTGAACAGCAGTTGGATATCTGTCTCTTAGGGGTGCGTTAGCTGTGGATTCCTTCATGGCTGAAGACCGGACTAGAGAACTCGGATAGGGAGTCCCTTAGAAATCTATGATTCTATGTGAAGTGTCTTTAAAGAGGGAGAAGAGAAGAAGCAGCTGCTTCCTATTCCTTTGGCTTGTCTTCTCCTTGGCCAACATCTTCTGCAGCCAAACAGCCCTTGTGTGCCTTGAAGTCTTCAAATCTGATTGCCAGATACTATTTGAGCCTGCACAGATGTCCTTCCTGGGAGGCACGGGGGTGCCCAGCCAGGTTTCCCTATGCCAACCGTAAGTTTCCAGCCTGCTGCCCACTTCCCTCCAGTGCCTTTGCCATCATGTTGTGGCCATTGTGTACACCAGACTTCGTGGGAGGTTGTCGTGGGTTGGGTGAGCTCCAACCCAGAACAACACAAAAGCATTGAAAACTGAAAGAGGGTTGTCTCTCTTTCCTTCTCATTGCTCCAGCCAGGGGTATGTATCATGCATGGAAGGAAAAGTTGGCTCCTGGAAGGCCTCCTGTTTTGGACCAAATCGGCACAAGTATTTGGCATAGCCAGTCAAGGCTGAGACGAACTGGGCAAGACCACTGAAGTGTGAAGCCAAGTCGAATTTTATTCCTATTCAACCCTAGGCTATTGCAATGATAGCAGATACAATAAAGACTGGCAAACGTAACCAACTTAAAAGCTTACTGGTACTAATACTAAAACCATTCCATTTTCAAGAGATGTTTCTGGTACTAGATAAACCACATCACCAAACGGCCTAAACACACACATAAGAGTGTTGGTGAAAACTATGGAGTCTGTAAAAGGAGAGGTTCCTAAAGAAGCTGTTTGTGGCCTCCACAGAGATGGAAAGAACATTCTCTGATATTTCTTTCCCAGTCAAAAAATTAGCTTTCCTGACATTTGGAAGGAATAATAGAGCAGCAAGAGTTTTGAGCAGCTTTCTCTCAGTATTCCAAAGTCCTGAAGGGTACTGGAGGATTTTGCTGTGCAGAGAAAAGTGTGGCCTTTTTTTGGGGTATTTTTTAAATGACATTTTCTCTGCAATGTTTCCTACACAGAAAACAGTGTGGTATAGTAGTTTGACCATTGGATTGCAACCCTGGAGAACAGGTTTCAGTTCCCACTCAGACATGGAAACCCACGGGGGACCTTGGGTGTGTCACACTATCTCAGCCCCAGAAAATCCCATAATAGGTTCACCTAAAGGTTGCCATGACTTGGAAACAATTTGAAAGCACACAACAGCAGCAACAGCAACAACAATGACAACATAATAGGATGAGATGCAAATCTAAGCACAAAATCCATTTATGTTCCGTATGCACCTTATACACATAGCCTGATGTTCATTTTTATACAGTATTTTTTATAATTTTGTGCATGAAACAAAGCTTGCATGTTAAATGTTTGTAATTTATGCACAAAATTTATATGCATGAAACAAAGTTTGTATATTGAACCATCAGAAAGTAAAGGTGCTGCTGTTTTAGCCAGCTGTGTGGACAATTTCAAATGTGGAGTATTTTAGATTTTGGATTTCCAGCATACAGGATGCTCAACTTGTGCAGAGATTATGCCACAGCCAAAAAAGTCCAGCCTGCTGTGTAAGGGAATGTTGTGTGCCTTCAAGTCCTTCTGGACTTATGGTGACCCTAAGATGATCCTATCTGAGGGTTTTTGGGTTTTTTTGGCCAGATTTCTTCAGAGGAGGCTTGCTGCCTTTGCTTTCCTCTGAGGCTGAGAGAGTGTGGTCTGCCCTAGGTCATCCTGTGGGTTTCCGTGGCTGAACAGGATTTGAACCCATTGCTCAGACCTTTATACTGTTTACATGTGTGCAAAACACCAACAGAATGTGTGCCAACAACAACAGGAATGTGCCATAACAACCTACTCCATAAAAAATGCATTTTAAAAGGTATATTTTGAAAGAAAGTAATTTTCCAGAGGCTACATTTTGTATATTTTTTCTGTTATGAGTCCCATGCTTTGCTTTCCTTCCTCTGGAGCTGGATCAGCCCTGTGTCCCTTCACCTCTCCTCCTTGAACCAGTCCTTTAGCCGTGGATTCCTTCACTTCCCCGAGAGTTGGGCTGGATGGCCTTTGGGGGTCCCTTTCCAGCTCTGTGAACCTGTGATTTCCAGGGGGGTTTGAGTTGTTGACCTAATGGTTAATCCTGCCCAGCCGAGCTGAGCCATTTGCTCATTCCCGGCACAGGCGTGTTTTTTGAGCTCCTGGCTTGCTTCGCTTTACATGTGTACTCGCTTTCATCTGTCAAATGTTGGATCGTGGGCTTGCATCGGCCTCTAGGTAATAGAAGCGCCTGTTTGATACACTGTCTGATCTCGCCTCAAACATCACGCTCTCAATTTGCTTTCCGAGGAGCACCGCGCTGACCCGGTGGGAAAACATGTCTTTAATTTGTCCTTTCGCCGACTCTCCGAGAGGACTGAAAAAAAATCTGCACCTAACCGTCCTCCCGGCTCTGTGCACCAAAACTCTCTAAAATGTTTGGGTTGGTGGGCTGGGACAGCCTCCCTTTTGCGGACTCTTTCCTGTTTATTTTCAGCGAGGAAATCAATCAAAACAAGGAATCAGTCTTTCAAGAACCCAATGGCAAAGCAAGGCTTCATTTTCTCTTCATAACTTGTTTCTGGGTGGTGGAGCTGACCGTTCCAAGATGGAGGCTGAGATTCTCTTCCAAGGAGACTGTGCATAACTTGACACTTCAAACTTCAGGAAAAGAGATTCCATCTAAACATTAGGAAGAACGTCCTGAGGGTAAGAGCAGTTTGGCATTGGAACATGTCTCTGCCTCGGTGGTGGAGTCTTCTCCTTCTCTGGAGGCTTTTAAACAGAGGCTGGACAGCCGCCTGTCAAAGGGAGGGCTTTGTGTCTGGCAGAAGAAAGTTGGACTGGAGGACCCCTGGTGTCTCTTCCAGCTTTATGATTCTATATGTTTATGTGATGATTGTGCATTAGTGCAGTACTGTTGCAGACGAGCACTGAACTCATTATATAGCCTTCCAGATGAGATTGCATTTTGTGTCCTGATAGGGAGTTTCATCCACAGTGGGGCCACTGAAGGGCTGGTTGGTGGGAGCTCAGGAGAAGGCCTTCTTGGTGTCTTCTCCCATACCTTGGAACGCCCTCTCTGGTGCAGTTAGGATGGTGCCTATAGATGCCATCTGTTAATTCTGGCCATCTTTGGCTGGCATACCCCATGCTGCCATTTTGAAACAGCTCTTTTATTCCAGCAAGGAAACTAATGTCCAGATGTTCCCTTTTTTTTTTGCCACTGAGAGTTACGAGCCACTCTCGGCCCATCTCGGGTCGACTTGGAGATGTAATAGCTTGCCTTCTCCCACCAATTACGCCCGTGAAATGGGATCGCTCGGAGACTCATATCGAATTGTTATCAAAAATGTCTCAGTTCAGATTTTGACAGCTTCTACGGGGAATGTGTTTCTTCGGCTCAGAGTAGAGAACAGAGAATTCCACTCAGTAACTTCCCACTCAAGCTATAGATTTCCTGTCAGGGAAAATAAAACCATGCCTGAATTCATCTACAATTAAAGCATCTGGCTTCCTTTTAGCATCTGTTAGTTCGGCTGCTTCGTTCGAGCGCGGGCAGCCAGAGAGAAGACGTCTCACAAAGGTATCCCAATATGGAAGGAACTCTATTTCCTGAGGATTCATTAGCTGTCAACGGCTAACGTTGTCATGACATTTCTATTGAAGCAATATTATTCAGGATTTTTTTTTAAAAATCAGCTTGTTTGACTCTGTTCTGGACTGGTCCACACATGCAGACAAAACATCTCTTGATTTCTCTGCACTCCTTTCCTGTATCCTTTTACAGGAGCCAGGAATGGAGAAGCAGATTTTTTACAAAAAATTCCCAAAGGATGTTTGATGTTTAAGCATGCTCCCTCCTCAAAATCTCAGTTTTTGAACCATATGGCTGTAATATTTCCTTGATGAACAGGAAGTCTAGCATTCATGCACCGCTGTGTAGCCAACAAGCCATGCCATTTGGGGGAAAATATACCACCCATCTTTGCTCTTCTTTCTTCTTGAGCAGTTTTTATTTTCTGGACACAACAGCCAGACAGAAAGCTTGGAAAACTTACTTTTTGGAGTGTGTTCCTACCTATGTTGGCTTGCTGAATCTGGGAACCACCATCCCTCCTCCACAAAAAAAGAATTTCCCCCAAGCTCTGGTTTAGACTTAGACCAGCAGTTAGAAGTCTTACTTTTTGGAACAGAGATCCCAGAATCCCCTGGCCAGCATATTCTGGCTGGGAGATTTGGGAAGCTGTAGTCCCCAAAAGTAACTTTTGACTTCTCCGGTCTCACTGCCTAGAATAGTCTGTGAGCTGAATGACCACAACACAAAATGCAGCTCAATACCAAATGCTTTTTTTTCTTAAGCCACACATTGCAATAAGGGAGCAGTATTTTATCTCTTTTTTAAAAAACATATTATAAAGATGTTGGCAGGAATCTTATTGGGCGCTTACGAATGTGTAAGAGAGAGTTACACAGTCGTGATTGCTACATCTTGATGATCCCTACATACCCCCTTGTTTAGGACTATGTAGGGACTATGGATGGCCCCAAAACCCCAGCTGCTGTGCTCAACGGGGGGCTGTTCCCCTGTCAATTGAGAGGCAGCTTCCTGTGAGTGGTCCCTGGCATGTCAGGCAGAAGAAGGACCCCTACCACAATTTCCCCTCGTGCCCAAGGCAGCTGCTTTGTGATCAACGGGGGAACAGATCCCTGTTGTTTGAAGCAGCTGCTGACTGGTAAGTGGCGTTAGAGGGGCCAAATTCACTACATAGCACCATAGTTACAGAGTTATGTGGTACGTAGTGACCCTACAGGGTATCCTTTCTTTCCCTCCATTAAGATCCACAAAGTGCTCAGAAGCCAATGTCAAAATAACAGACAAATAAAAGATCAACCAAATAAAGCCAACTGCTTTGTAACATCTTTCTGTGGAAAACCACACTGCCTGACATGTTGCAGAAAATGACATTGTTTTGTAGCATGGATATAAATTGCACATCTGAAGGTGATGAACGGTCCTTTTTTGACAGCAAAGCTTAGGCCCCCAGGTTCTTAAATCAGTTGCGTCAGGTTATGGCTTTTAATTTCAATGCGCCGTGTGTTCCAACTTGACGTATTACGAGCTGTGGACAGAGAGCATCTTCTCTTTTTTTTGTCTTCAAATGCAGATTCATGGCTACAACTTGAAGTAAATGAATTATCTGATTGTAAATCCGTGGCAATCCATCTTTCCTCAGGCACCTACTGTTTCTCTCCATCTGTTGATCTAGATTCTTGCTTTTTATTAACTAGAGCGGTCTTTTTTTGAGGCCCCAGACAAGCACAATGGCATTTCTCTTAAGCCATTTGTGATTTTTATAGTTATCTTGCAGACTGTGTTGTCCTCTTGGATTCTTCCCAATATCCAAAGGTCCTTCCAGGGCCTTTTATCTTACATTGCTTGTGGAAGACATGCGGTTGTTGGAGCCATGACAAGGATGGGCTATAAACCTTGTGCTGTCTCAACCATGGGTTAAGTTACCCTGTGGCTGGAGATGTTTGTCCTGCATGGAACTTCTGCACTGAGTTCACAGAGGCAGAAGCAGAGTCCTGCATATGGAGCATGGTTGCACATTGTGTGAAGACCTACATCTCCATTGTGTATGTTTGCTCATAGGTGCACAGGCTCATGACACTTTAATGCACACTGTGTATGTGGATGGGCGTACACATTTTGGTTGTGCAATGCCATAAGTCAATAAGAAGGTGCCATTGCACAACCACTATGTAACTCTGTGAGCATAAAGTTATGCTCCATCTCCTTAATAGATGTGACCAAAAGATAATGAATCCAGATTTCAAAGGCGCTCTCCAAGGAGCTGAACCCCGTTCTCAGACTAGGTTGAGCAGCTATGAGAATTCCTTTCAAATTCAAACCAAACTTTGGTGTGGATTCACAGCCCCACTGACATGGAGCCACCGGCTACTGTGGAGGGTGGGGAGGTATGAAGACATAGAAGGGAGTTTATCAGAGAGGAATGTTAAACATAGGGAGATAAATGGGAGAACTAAAAAAAAGGAGAGAGAGGGAATTCTAGCTCTCTATATTTATAGTAGTTTAAAGACCTTTGATAATTAGTGCTTCTCTAGGTAATTAGAAGTCTTCTTCCCTTGGTCGCTTGAAATGAGCAAACCAGGTGTCTACACTGTTTGGCATCCTGTGTTAAGCTGTTTGAAGTAACCTTACATTACCTTGAGGAATAAGGGAAGAGAATGGGTTGGGATCTCTGGAAAGTGGCACGGAAACTTTTAGTCAAGGCAACCAGGAGGCTAAAATATGGACCAGGTCTAGAAGCTTCATTCCTCTTCAGTCTTCAAGGTGACCCTTCCCATATCAATCAAAAAATACATTGGCCCTCTCTATTCACAGGTTTTGATTATTTACAAGTTCCTCCAACTCCTTCTCCTCCCTCTCAAGCACTTCTTTTCCGGAAGAACTTTCCCTCCTGGCTGCTGTGATCAGGCTCTGGCTGCCAAAAATGTCCTCTCTCCACAAATCCCCCCAACAAAAACAACAATAGTTGCAAGTCCATTTCTTTGGAAAAACAAAAATATTATCTGAGAAGGCTGAACAGACAAGGGAGTCCTGCAACGTATTTAAGCAGCGACTTGCTGCAGCTGTTGGAGATTTTGAATTCTCTTTGTTCCCCAAAAGCAGCAGTCTGAAGAAGCTCGGAGAGGCTGAGGGCCAGAAAAACAACCCAGGGAGGCCACATGTGGCCCCACGGCTACGCCATGCCAGCTGTCGGAGCCACTCAACTTCCCAAAGCATCTTTTAAGCCCGGCTTCCCCCTGTAGAAAGCATCGCAGTGATCCAAAGGTCTACAAACAGGGAGAGGGAATGCAGAAGGCAAACAAGCAAAGGCTTGGGAGAGAGGGATTACTATCGGTCAGTGGCTGGCAGATGGCACGGAGAACTTGGGAGGCAACTGGCAGATGGCACGAGTAGCCCGGGCAAGGCAGGAGAAGCACTTGGCTTTGGAGAAGGAACAGGGAGCTGGAAGGCAATGGCGGAAATCAACCCCTTTCCTGGGGCTTTGCAGGAGGTGCGCTAAACACGGACCCCCTGGGAAAAGGTTCTAGGAGGGCCGAGCAAACCGTCCTGCTTTGTGTGGCACGGCACTTCAGCTCCGAGCAGTGAGGAAGCCAATGTGTGAAGAATGTGCCAGAGGAATTCTGCTCTCCAAGTGGATTAGGGTTGGAAGTCCATCTGCTGTCTGAACGCTGACCAGTTCCATGTCGGCTGCTTTTTCTTCAAGGCTGGCAAGGCCTCCATGCCGTTGCATTAATCACATTTTTCTTCTTTTCCTCTGGAACTAGGAGCCTTGTGCATAGTTCCCAGGTCTTTGTCCAGGTCTTTGTCCTCACCATCTAGGGATTCAGGGAAGAGTCACAATTTTTTGTCGTCATCAGTGAGAAAGGGTGTGGAGATACCCCATTGAAAAGAATTGAAAATCGGTTCTTTTTTTTTTTTTTAAGCTTTATTTTGGGATGATGGTGATGGTGATTTATTTATAGCCTGTCTTTCTCCCAATAATGGGACTCCAAGTGTCTAACAACATATAGTTGGCCTTCTGCATTTGCTAGGGCTAGGGACACAGAAGTCCTGCAAAAGTGGAAACGTTGCAAATATCAAAATGTATATGTATCTCTGAGTGGGCACCCAGGGTCTAGACCAGGTCAGGGAAGGAGGTGGATTGGCATGGTGACCCCATACTTCCTCTTTCTTGTTTGTCTCATTCCTTGGGTGTGGGAGGGCATCCGGAGAGGGTTTGTGGGGCTAAGAAATCTCACTGCAACCTGTTCTTAGCTTGCCAGGCAGTGCCTGATAGAGGAGGACCAGAGGCAGGTTTTTAAAGGCTTTGCAACCTGATCGAAGCCCCTGAGAAAGGTTCCCCCAGAAAAGAAGCCCCTGAAGTGTGGGGCGGGGGACAGGCATTGGAGAAACTCACAAATAATCAAACCCATGGAAGTTTAACCCACAGATGTGGAGGGGTGACTGTATTTAAAGCAATCCAAAGTAAAAGCTATATAAAAGCATTAATAAAAGTATACATGGAAGATTTAATTTATAAAGTCGAAACATTACATTTTAAAAACATTAAATTCCATTAAAAGACTGCATAGAGACCTTAAAAAACAGAACTTCACAGCATTAAAAGCCGAGCCCTCGTCAGTTTGTAAAAGCCCGATGGCACAAAAATGTTTTGACCTGCCAATGGAAGGAGCACAAGGACGAGGCCCTCCTGGCCTCTCAAGGGGGGAGTTCCAAAGTCTGGGAGCATCCACGGAGAAGACCCCATCTCTTGTGTTCTCACCAATCAAGCCTGAGAAGGTGGTGGGGCAGAAAGAAGGACCTCTCTGGACAATCTTGATCACTCTAGTGGGCTTTTCATAATGGGAAGATAGGGGACCTCAAATAAGCTGGATCCAAGCTGCATGGAGCTTTCTTCCAGTTAAAAAAATGGTAAAGGGTTTGTTGCATACAAAAAAAGATTGAGTTCTGCTCAACGGGTGGAGATCCCACATTGGGACTGGATAATGTATATTTCCTCCCTTCCTTCTTAAAGCTAAACCTGAGTTTGGTGTCATTCTGTGCTCCAAAGATCCATTCGCAGTTATCCTGAACATGATGGTCAGGGGCATTAGGTCCAAGATCCTACATCGTGGTTGCAGAGCATAAATCTGCACTTCCAGAGTTGCATCTATCATGACTTCCTTTGAAAGTTCTCCTTAAGAAGCAGGGTTAGCAAGGGAAGTTGGGGGTGGAGTCCAGTTATCTTAATTAATTAATATCCTGACTAGATCCTTTGGGCAGCTTATACAAGCAGAAGATGCCAACAGGCCCATTATCTCTTTCCACGAAAAGGAACGGGCCCCCGTACTCCCGATATCTGAAGGTCAGGAGACACGGTGCTAAAGAAACAAACCCACTGCGACAGGAAATTCAAAACACTTTTGCAGCTCTGAAGTGAAATCTACAGTGTTATCAGTATTCAGACACACACACACACATATCACAGACAGGTTCATCATTGGCTATAAGTTTCCAAGATCACAGTGTTAACTAGCACATAATTATTATGTAAGATAACTGCAGACAATTATTCTGCCTCCCTTACTCTTAGGCTGTTATAGAACTAATTACTTTCTCCGCATGTAATGTTATGGTAGTAAATTGAACCATTCCAATTATCTAAACCTCATCCATTTTCTCCTCTCTGTGTTTTCCCCTCCATCTGGCAAACCCAGCCGCATTCCTCGTGGTGCTCGAGAGGAGACGTACCTGTGTGCGGACCTGCGTTGTTGCGGGTACCACCCTCGCCCCCTGGCACAGCACACTCGGCTGGGAAGGGAAACAAAGCTGTTGGGAAAAACACATCAGTGGGGGCAGCTGGGGGTGTCAGGCAGAAGGACATGACTTTGAGAGTCTGGAGAGAATGACATTTTGCGAGAGGAACTTTAAAGTGCCTGAGGGGAAGCGCACAAAATGTCTATGGCAGCTGAACAGAGAGAGAGAGAGCATGGTTGCGGCAGGGCAGGGAAAGGTCTAAAGCAAGGGCGGGATTCATGTGTCCCGTGGGCCTCAGGTGGACCCAACACCATTGCTATGGCCCAAAGGGTCCTCCTGAACTCTCCTGCTATTCACCCACCCTTCCACCCATCCACCCTTCCACCCACCCACCCACCCACCCACCCATCCATCCATCCATCCATCCATCCATCCATCTATCTACCTATCTATCTATCTATCTATCCCTCCCTCCCTCCCTCCTTCTGAAACCCTCTGTCTGTCCGTCCGTCTGCCCATCTATGCATCCACCCATCTCACCTCTCCCTCTCTCTCTCGCGTGCGATCTTATCTATCATCTATCTATCTATCTATCTATCTATCTATCTGAAACCCTCTGTCTGTCTGTCTGTCTTGCCTGTCTGCCTGTCCGTCCGTCCACCTGTCCATCTATGCATCCACCCATCCCACCTCTCTCTCTCTCTCTTTCTCTCTCTTGCGATCTATCTATCTTCCTTCCTTCCTTCCTTCCTTCCTTCCTTCCTTCCTTCCTTCCTTCCTTCCTTCCTTCCTTCCTTCCACCCCCTCTGGAACTGACTGACTGACTGTCTGTCTAGATGGGTGGATGGATGGATGGATGGATGGATGGATGGATGGATGGGTGGGTGGGTGGGTGGGTGGGTAGGTAGGTAGGTAGGTAGGTAGGTAGGTAGGTAGTTCTTTGACAGCAACTGTTATTCTGAGTGTGAAACTGATTGCTTTAATAAGTAACCAATAGATGGACAGATAGAAAGATAGAATGAAGCTGTCTGTAGGACCAAGACAAACAGTCCCCAAATTTTGCCACCTTTGTTCAGAGTGGTGGAAGTCAGCATTTTCCTAACCCCGATTTTCTTAACACCTGTTTATGTAAGGTTTCTCAAGCTCGTTGGCTGCCTGCCTCCGAGAGAGGAAAAGTTTAGGAGTTCAGTGCTTGGCGAAGGGAGAGAACTGTCAGCGCATGTAACAAGGGACCCTGGGTGTGAGCTACGCTTCACAGGTACTGCAAAGCTGGGAGCATTTATTATAATAGCGAGCATGATGCACTAGCAGCCTCACCACCCACAGGCAGCAAACTGGAATAGTAAGACACAGGGATGCTACCCCATTAAAATGACTGGGCTTTACTCCCATACACAAAAAATAAGAAAATAGAAGGGAGAGGAGCTTTTTTGAAAAAAAAAAATCATTGGGGGAAGAAGCAACCTTCTCATATTAATTGTATGGCTGGTGAAAATCCATGCCAGAAGATGCAAAGATGAAGGACCAAGCCATCTCACTGATTTGCAAGGTCCATTTGCAGGAAATTGGCGTTATCTTGCATCGTGTTTTGAAAAGTCCGTTTTCTTTGGCTGTGTGAGAAATTGGTTTGGTTTGGTGATTCTGTGTGAGAGGATGGTAATTTTGTTCGTTTTGTCCTCAGTTTCTTAGTGTTTCGTTCATTATCTTTACTTAATTGGAGCTAGTGCATTCATTTTTGCATCTTCTCCTATGTTTTTACCTTTTTGAATGTGAAGTCTAGTTGATCTTCTGCTGCCTGTTAACTTGGGTGTTTTCTCCCTGTGTGCAATGACATTTTTAAGGTATCTTAACCGCTAGATTTCGGGAGGACTGAAAGAGGAGTCTTTGTTGACATGCCAGGCACACATCTTATACATTTCTCATTACTTTAAACAAGAGACCTAGGCCATTTCCGCACTAGACTGTTATAGTGCTATGATTCCACTTCCAACATCCTATGGAATCCTGGGGTTTGCAGTTTCGGGAGGGACCAGTTGCAAGAGACCCTTAAAGGCCATCCAGTCCAACCCTATCCAGTCCAAACCCAGTTGCCCCCTCCCGAAACTGCAAACCCCAGGATTCCATAGGATGTTGCAAGTGGAATCATAGCGCTATAACGGTCCAGTGTGGAAATGGTCCAAGATATCTACCTCCCTCCTTGCTGGCCAGGAGCAGAGACTGGAAGCTGGTGTTATCTTAATGTTCTGCCTGAGATTTATTAACAGAAGATGGAGAATGGACAGGATTGCCTTCCTCTATCATAACCACCTGGAGTGGAGCCATAAAAATACACACACACTGCACACACACGACACTTTATTCTTTATTGCTTGGCAAAAGCTGTCAAGAGAAGGTCATCTGATTCCTCAACTCATCAAGGCAGGAAGGTGATAAATGGGTCACATCACATTTCTTGCTGTTCTCCTCACCCTTAGGAGGGGGAAACTGCTTTTTTGTCAATGTACATTGATTTTCTTTTACAATCGCTAAAGCAAGCGACAACAGGGCAAGACGGGCCGGCCCTGATGCGATCAGGGGAAGAGAGGGTGTCCTGGAGAGAACGTGGAAAGCTACCTTTTAAAAGGAATTGGTGGCATTGCGGCCCCCTCCAAGCTTCCCCCAATGGTTTCCTGCACTTATACTTCCTTTTGTTAAATTTTGAGTGGCAAAGTCATTTGCTACATTGCAGTCACACTTGCTTTTAGTTTTACTTCCATTTTGTTGCATTATATTAACAATGTAGTTAGCTTTTTTCGCAGTTACATTTTGTTATGTTATAGTAACAAGTTAGTGTGCTGCCTTATAATTAGTTACATTCCTTAAATTTATAAAAGAATCACAGGTATAGGCCATTTCTGCACTACACTTTTATAGTGCTATTATTCCACTTTCAACACCTTATGGAATTCTGGAGTTTGCAGTTCGGGGAGGGGCCTTTAGACTTCTCAGCCAGAGAGCTCTTTGGCTTAGGAAACTACAAACCCCACAATTCCACAGGAGGTTGAAAGTGGAATAATAGCACTATAAAAGTGTAGTGCAGAAATGGCCCCAGAGTCACAAAATCCTACAGCTGGAAGGGGTCCGTAAGGCCATAAAAACCAACCCCTTGCTCAGTGCAAGCTCACCAGGTAGAGCATTCCCAGCAGCAGGGAGTTCCCCAGCCTCTTTTGGAAGACCTCCAGAGAAGGAGACCCTGACCTCTTTGGCCAATTGGCTCCGTTGCCAAACCACTCTCATGCCAAGAAGTTCCTTCTAATCTTCACTCATAGAATCATGGGTGGGAGCAGCCACTGAGAAGGCCCCGTCCCCTGTTTCCTCACCAAGTGAGTCTGGGATGGTACGGGATTGAGAGAATACTTTCCCCTACAGATCTCAAGGCTCTGGCAGGTTCATATGGGGAGATACGGTCTTTAGATCCCTATATGGGGATTTGTAGGTCATGACCAGCACTCTGATTTGTGCCCAGAAGTGAACCAGTGGAACCAGGAAGTGGAAAGGATGCTCCTCTTTTGGTGGGAGCTTCTGGCTCTCCTAGCCCCCCAGCCTCCAACCGTTGACCATCCTCATCTAGAATAAAGCCTGGAGTTGCTTCACCACACCCCTGATGTAGAAATAACTGGCCATCACTGCTAGCTGGTGACTCCCAATACTGCTCTTCTTCTGACCTGCCGGTCACTCTGGTCTTCACAAGTCCTCAGCCCTAAAATATCACCCGTGACCATCCATGACCCTCCGCAAACACACTGGCCTCCTTCCTGAATAGTGGTGCTCCTCATCTGGCCAGCTTTATGGTACCCATGGCTGCTGGGAATCACCCCTCTCTTTGTTCTGTGAAACTGCGAGAATTAAGAAGAGCGAGGGAACGTTGCCTTTTCCTCTCCAAATAGCGCATGCAGAGCAGTGGAATTCGTTCTCATCTTTAATTCATGCTCAAAGCCTCCCTTGCATACTTTTAGTGAAGCGCACATGGCATTTCCAGTCTGTTGCACCGGGGTTCAGGAGGTCACTGCTGCTGCGGAAAGCAGCTGCACCCAGGATTATAGAACTTTCTTCAGGGTGCAGCTGGCATTTGCTCAGAATGGCACAGAACTGCACAGGAGGACTGCGCCGCAGCTAGATACGCAGGGCTGGGCAATTGTGTTTTGGTACTGGAGCTATAAAATCCACATGGCTTTCTGTAGAGGTGTGGGGTGTGTGTGGGTAGGTTAGAGTTGTAGAATCGTGGAGCTGGAAGAGACCCCAAGGGCCTCCAGTCCAACCCCCTTCTGCCATGCAGGAGGACTCACTCCAAGCACTCCCTTTGACAGATGGCCATCCAGCCTCTCTTTAAACACCTCCAAAGATGGAGACTCCAGCAACACACTCCCAGGCAGCGGCATGTTCCATTGTCAAACTGTTCCCATCCTTTGTTTAGGTGGAAATTCTTCTTGTAGTTTGAAGCCGTTGCTCCGTGTCCTAGTCTCTGGAGCAGCAGAAAACAAGCTTGCCCCATTTTCCCTATGACATCCTTTCAGTTCTTTAAACATGGCTATCATGTCATCTCTTAACCTCCTCTTCTCCAGGCTAAGCATACCCAATTCCTTAAGTTGCTCCTCATAGGTTTTCACGGTTTCCAGGCCTTTTACCATTTGGGTCGCTCTCCTTTGGACACGTTCCAGCTTGTTAAGATCCTTCTTGAATTGTGGTGCCCAGAACTAGACACAGGATTCCAGGTGGGGTCTGACCAAAACAAACTAGAGGGGTACCATGACTTCCTTTGACCTAAACACTATCCTCTTATTGATGCAACCCAGAATTGCATTGGGATTTTTAGCTGCTGCATCACACAGTTGACTCCTGTTCAGCTTGTTGTGGTCTGCCAAGACCCCTAGATCCTCCTCACATATACTGTGAAAGTACGTGGTCATGAATACACAGCGTTGGTGAATATGGAGGAGTTACAGATCTGTAATTGTAGCTTATGAATCTGTAACAATGCTGGATCTCGCCATTAGTAATAATGCATGTGTAGACATAAATTAGGGATCCAGGGAAGCAGAATTGGGGCCTTGGGAAGTAGAATTACATTCACTGGGAGGTAGATTTTTATACCCTGGGAAATGAGTTCAAGACAGGAGCCTACCGGGCTCAGGCTGAGTCACTTGGCTGAGGTCATCAAAGCTTGACTATTAGTCACCCTGGGAGTTGTTGTTGGGATTCTGGGAGTTGTTGTTCCTCAAAAGTAACTTTGCATTAGATGCAAGCAACACTTTGTGCTCGTTTCCTGTTTTTATATATGACAGAGAGCAAATAAATGCCACTGCAGCCCAACAAAGGCTGTTGCAGTCTGCACATGGGCAGGATGGGCATCTGGCAAGAGCAGCTTACAAAAGCCAGGTTGAGAGAAGCAGATGCTGGGGAGAGGGATTTTGGGGTGGCGGGGGGGGGCACTTAGCCGGAGCTGGATCCCATTTCAGGAGCCTGCTTTAATCCTGGTTTTAGGTGGAATAATGCCATGCAGCTGGCATTGGGGAGCGGAGGGCAAGCTTTGGGTTGGGTATGCATCAGCTGATAACACAACGGCCTCTAAATGAAAGCCAAAGCACTCTGAAAACATTATGTGGATTGGGATGGGGGGGCAAAGGAGGGAGGTGGAAATCCTTCAGATTTTTAATTCCATCTGCAAAATATTGTGTCATTCCCTGACCCTGACCTTTCCCACCAGCCCCAAACCCAGCCAAGAGTAATCTGTCTCTTCCCATATGTTGTACTGCATTGGAGAGGGAATTACAGGAATTCAGACCACCCTCTGGATTAGTCTGAAATCATAGCATTGGAAAGGTCTGCAACAGCCGTCTGGTCAAACACCCTGCCGTGAATGAAGACACAGTTTAAGCAGGGAGATCACCAAGAAAGGCTGGTGGCATTTGCCAAACTCTGGGAGCAGTCACCCCAAAGGCCCATTCCCTTCTTTGCAGGCCTGGCTATCGGACAGAGACAGCTTTGGTTGCCTTGGTGGATGACCTCTGCAGGGAACTGGACAGGGGCAGTGTGTCCAGTCTCTGTGTAGGCCCAGAATGACCCATCTGCATGAGTCACAGAGACCACAAAGGAGAATGTGGGACAGGGGTGTGTTTTTCCATGGGTTCCCCTGGACCTCTCATTGGCTTTTGATTCCATCGACCACGGTATCGAAAGCTACCTCTCTGGGATGGACATGGGGGCAGTGTTCTGCATTGCTTCAAAGGGACCCCAAAGTCCTTCAGGTACAACCTCCTGCCATTGTAGGAATGAATGCACAGTAAAAGCATCCCTGAGACATAGCCATGCAACATCTGCTTAAAAATCTTCAGTGAAGGAGATCTCCCAAGTTGGTCCATTTTTCCAAAGCCCAATAGGTCTAAATCATTGAATTCCATTAAAAGACTAGATGCATATCTTAAAAACAGGACCACACGGCATTAAAAGCCCAACCCTAGTTAGTTTGTGGAAGCCTGCTGGCACAAAAGTGCTTTGACCTGCTGATGGAAGGAGACCTAGGATGGGGCTATCCTGGCCTCTCTAGGGAGCGAGTTCTAAAGTCTGGGAGGTGTCACCGAGAAGGCCCCGTCTCACCAAAGGAGACTGAAATGGTTGTGGGACGGAGAGAAGACCTTTCAGAACAATCTTAGAGCTCCAATGAGCCCATAAAGGGAGAGGAGAGCCTTCAAATAACCTAGATCCAAGCACAAAGAACAGACATAATTCATTTTCATTTGGAAATGCTTAGTTTTTACTTTTTTTAAAAAAAAATCTGTCTGTTTTTTTAAAAAAACCCTCTACTTTGCAATACACGTAATCCTTCCCTCCTCCCCCTATTAATCTGCTTTTCCTGACCCTAACCCTAATTCTTCTCAAGGATTCCACGGCCTGCTGTGCCGTTGGCTACACAGACCCCAGGGGGAAATCTAATCATGCCTGGAATTGCCATTTTATCAACTAAATCCATATTTCCGTGTTACTTGTTTTCCAGAGTCTGAGGTATTTTACATTGGTTGCAAAGCCCATGGCAGGCAGTTGGTCTCTTGCAAAGATAATAACTCCCCCACAGATAAGATAGGGAGCTGATTATTCTCTGAAACGCTGTGCGAAACCCCTCAGTGAGCAAAACTTGAGCATCGCCAGAACTGAAGGCTGCCAGCAATGTAGAACTTAGGAGAACAAGAGGAAGAAAGAAGGGGACGCATGCAAAAATGGAATCCTGGTCTTCCTTTTTGTCTTATCCAATATAGGTGCTGGATCCGGCATGGCGTAGTGGTTTGAACATTGAGTGACCGACCTCTGGAGAAGCATGCACATGAAATCTGGGTGCACAGGCAATGCACATGCAGGTATGCATTGAGTTGCTTAGCTCAAGGACTGCGTAACAAAATCAATGGGTAATTCTACATGTGGAGATTCACACTACACAGCTCCAAAGTTGATTCATGCTAGAGCCCTGTTGGTGAATTAGGCCCAGGTTAACTGGTCAGTTATGCAAGTGGTTGGACTGTTTAATGAGTTTGCATAAGGAGTTACATGGATATTTCCTTGCATTAGGGATCTCCTGGGTTCTGCAATCATCCACAGCACTCTCAGAAAGAGGGGCTTGAGTTAACCCTCCCCTCTGCAGTCTGGCTTTATTGCTTGCTTCACCATCCCATGGAGTTATGGCAACAGAGCATGATGCTGTTATGCTCTGCTGGCTCTCAATCTGTGGCCATTTCCACACTATGCTATTATAGTGCTATTATTCCACTTGCAACATCCTATGGAATCCTGGGGTTTGCAGTTTAGGAAGGGGCCTTTGAGGGTGGCTTTCAAGGGTCATCCCTAAACTACAAACCCCAGGATTCCATAGGATGTTGAAAGTGGAATCGTAGCACTATAACAGTATAGTACAGAAATGGCTTTAGTCTTGGACTGCAACTCCCAGCATCCTTTGACCACCTTGCCTCAAAAAGGTAACACTCCTAAGGTGTGTTTCTCATTTCAGGGTCTTTTCATGGGCTACCTGAAGGCATTTTTGGTGGGCCACCCTGGAAAACAAGAGGGGTGGACCGACAGAAGACGTCTTCCCCTTGCCCTCTTGCTTATTCAGGGCGACTCTTTCCATTCCTCTCTCGAATAGGCAGCCACAAAGCCTCAACATAAATCCCTCACTTAAAATCCATGGCCCATTCAATGTTCACTGTGTTCATTATCCATCTGAAAAGCTCTCCGCTCCTTTCTCCAACCAAGTTCCCTTCCACTCGGCCAGAAGCACTAAATTAGAACCAGTTTCCCACTCACACAGTGGCAATGCTAAATGGTTGTTTGTTTATTTGGCTTAAAAAAACCCCCAAACAAAACCAGCCAACCTCACTGCAGTGCAATTGGAGGTGCTGGTGTGGGCCAGGAGCAAATTGTGGGGGGTGGGATCTGAGGAGGGGGCGCACGGCTCAACCTCAGAGGCTCCCCCAGCTCTCCACTTGCTTGCTTTTCTCCAGACTATCATAATAGGTTATTCATCTATAATCCTCTTTTGAGTCGGGAGGTTTGCATACAATGGCCCACAGGCCATTATTAATCGTAATGCATTTGGAGAGTGGAATTACAGATGGACTGAGGGAGCAATTGCTTTCCTTAGACCCCCACCCCGTCCCCCCAGCGCCACTCTGCTCCCTCTAGAAACTGCAGTTGTGTCACCGTGATTGCTTTTCGGATTTCTCCGTATGGCTCCGTTCTTCGTTTTATCTGATTCTCATATCCTGGAGGTGTAAGATCGGGGCCATTTCCGCACTAGACTGTTATAGCACTATGATTCCACTTTCAACGTCCTATGGAATCCGGATGGCCCCTCCAAAAACTGCAAACCCCAGGATTCCATAGGACGTTGAAAGTGGAATCATAGTGCTATAACAGTCTAGTGCGGAAATGGCCCAGGAAGGGACTCTGAGAAAGAGGGGACAAAACCGGGGAAAGGACTGCCAGGAGGAGTTGGGGGAGATCCCTGTGGGGAAAAGGAGTGGCTCCCTTGGCATTCAGGTATGGAGGCCCAGAATGCTGTTTTGGAGAGAAATTTCAGGTGCAATGTGACAGAGACCCAGGGCTTTTTTATGCAGCACATAGAATCATGGAATCCTAGAATTGGAAGAGACCACCAAGGGGCCACCCAGTCCAACCCCCTTCTGCCGTGCAGGAAAAGACAATCCCTTGGACAGGTGGCTGTCCAGCCTCTCTTTAAAAACCTCCAAAGGAGGAGGATGTCATTTTTGTTCTACACCTGACAGACTTCACTTCTGGTGATACTCAGGTTTTGCTCACCAAGGGGCCTAGGAGTTCATGAGACCCTGGTTCGAATCCCGGCTCGGCCATGGAAATTCATTGGGGGAGCTTGAGCAAGTCACACTCTGTCATCCTCAGAGAAAGGCAATGGTAAACCTTTTCTGAATACCCCCCCAAAAAATCCCCCAAATGCCAAAACCCTAGGATAGGGATTGCCAAAGCACATCACATGCACATGGACACACATACACAAATACACATGTGAAAGAGAGCAGGGTATAATGGTTAGATTGCTGGACTTTGGGAGCCCAAGTTTCAAATCCCTGCTTGGCCATGGAAACCCACTGGGTGACTCTGGGTGTGTCACACTCTCTCAGCCTTGGACAAAGCAGCGGCTCCCCCCTCGGAAGAAATCTCAACAAGAAAACCTCATGATAATTTTCCATAGGGCTGCCGTAAATTGGAAACAACTTTAGAGACTCATACCCACAACAACAGATAATACTTTGCTAGCAGAGGGGGAGTCAGGATGCAGTTGCTAACAGTGCCGAAAAGCTTTTAACCTTCCTTAGCAACTGAGGATTGTCTTCCAGCATCTTAATTAATTTTGCTTAGCGTTGCCAATGTTGAATGCAGGGCTTTGTGTCTTGCAAGAGGATTAACTGGCTCTGGGCATATCGACACCATAGGCTGAAACGGGTGTAAGTGGCATTTTGGGTTTTTTATCTAGGAAAGCTTGGGAATTGTAGTTCTGTGATGAGGGCACAGCTCGGGACTTGGGGTTGAGGGGGGAGATTTCCAGGCTTCCGTTAGAACTGCTGTTCCCAGCATTCCTGGTGCTAAGTTTTGCAGTGCCAAATTTCAAGTTTATTGTGTGGCTTTAGCCTGGAGAACAACAAAAAACCCCGAATTGGCTGGAATTTTGTTGATGAGTTAGAGCAAATTAGAGCAAATACTTTGTATCAACTGCTGAATCTTGACTTAACATGTGCGTAAACCCAGCCAATTCAATGGGTCTGTTCTAAATGGAAGAAATGATGGAATCTTGGGCCCATGTCTTTTTATCTTCCATGTCTTCAGAGTGTGTGACAATATGCAACCAGAGCATGAAAAAGTTACTTGTTTGGACATATTTGTTAGGTGCCTGCCAGTCATTTCCAACTTAGGTGACACTGTCATGGAGTTTTGCGGGGTTGAGACTGTAGCCATTTCTGCACTAGACTGTTATAGCGCTATGATTCCACTTTCAACATCCTATGGAATCCTGGGGCTTGCAGTTTCTGGAGGGGCCAGGTGGCCCCTCCCGAAACTGCAAACCCCAGATTCCATAGGATATTGAAAGTGGAATCATAGCGCTATAACAGTCTAGTGCGGAAATGGCCTGTGTGATGTGCCCACAGTCACCCAGTGGGTTTCCATGGCCAACCATGCAATTGAGCTCTGGTCTCCAGGGTTGTAATCCAATGCTCAAAACCACACCACCACACTGGGTCTCTTGTTTGGACTACAACTCCCCAAAATCCCAGCCAACGTGGCCCCTGTAGTCCTAAAAGTAACTGTTCCAAATGATGCATGAAATTGTATAAAACGGCCTTCCTCGATATGGTATCCATCATGAAAGCAACCTCCCATCATCCCAAGATAGCACGAGCCCACTAACTGGGGACAATGGAAGTTGTAGTTAAACAGATCCAGAAAGCACAAGAGTGAGAAGGAGTGGAGAAGAGCCTTCAGCAATTTATAGGAGGAAATGGGGTGCATGCAAGGTAGAATAGGCGCTGGGACGTTACAAGTGTGTCGCACGCTTTCACAGTCAAACAGGGGAAGGTACTTACCATGCCCGGCTTCATCTTTCTTGCAATAACCATAAATCCAGCACAGACATTCTTAAGTCTCCTCCACAGGCAGCTGGGATTATAAACGATCTGATTGGACTTGGATAATATTTCCCTCCATCCACTATCTTCCTTTGTAAAACCGGCAACATTTCACTCCGGCACTTTTGATTTATTTTGCCATCTGTTGAGAACAGTCTGTTATCGACGGAGATCATTTCCGATTCCTTTCGCATCGTCCGGGGTTTGGCGAGTGGTCGATAACCTTGAAGACCAACCGCGAATGATATCTTGGACGTTATCAATTAACCTTCTGCCAAATAGCTTAATTGAATGGATTTAAATGGAATCCCCTCTCAACGTGGTCCCTGGGTTGTCTTTTTTTCACCCTTACCAATATCTGTTCATCTGTCCAGTATCTCCTCTTTTCGTCAAAGGAGTACCATCCATTGAGGCACCATTACACAAACATACACAGATATTGTGGCTAGAAGCTATTGGCGATAATTAATTAATTAGCTCCACTTCTTCGTATGCTCTGCTTTCCATACATCCCACAATGAAAGGCACTTTTTAGTTCTTTTGTAACTGCTCTGTTGAAAGCCCTGTTCTAAGTTTTGGAAGCACCCAGTAAGTTTCAAGATGCTGTGATTTTCTTTTTTCAGCCCCAAGACCTTGCCGGTCATTTGCTTTACCGAATAAAACTGGGGATGGACAAGCACTGGCAATCCTAGGAGGGAAACGTTGGAAGAAACCCTCTGCTAGAAGGTTCGGTGAGTCGTTTGCCTTTATGCCCAGACCAGAGGACTAAACTTAAAGGCAAGATTGCTATAATTGCCCCTGGTTTTTGCCCCACCCAAGCATAGCTCACCATTTCACAATTCTATATTATGGTCACTAACAAAAGCCTCAATCCAATATCCACTCAGCATAGTGTAAAAAATTCCTGAAGGTAAGAGCAGGTTGACGGTGAAATGGGAGTATGGTGGAGTCTCCTTCTTTGGAAGCTTTTAAACAGGCTGGATGGCCATCTGTTGGGAGTGCTTTGGTTGTGTGTTCCTGCGTGGCAGAAGGGGCTTGGACTGGAGGGCCCTTGGGGTCTTTTCCATCCAGCAGTTGTTTAAAAAGCTCTAAAGAAGGAGATTCCACCACAATCCACTGAGGCAGTTGATTCCACTGTAGAACTGCTCTTACCACCAACAGGAATTTCTTCCTAATGTAGAAACTCTTTTCCTGTAGTTTGAAGCCATTTCTCCATGTCCTAGTCTCGGGAGTAGCACAAAACAAGCTTGCCCCATCTTTCATATGAAGTCCTTTCAAATATTTAAACATGACTATCCTGTCACCTCTTTACCTTCACTTCTCCATGCTAAACCTCCCTAAAGTTGCCTAAGCTGCTCCTCACAGGGCATGGTTTCTAGGCCTTTGACCATTTTGGTTACTCTCTGCTGGACATGTTCCAGCTTCTCAATACCCTTTTTCAACCATGGTGACCAGAGCTGAACACAGTAATCCAGATGGGGTCTGATCAAAGCAGAATAGAGTGGTAATATTACCTCCCTTGACATAGGCACTGCACTCTTTTTGATACAGCTTAGAATTGCATTAGCTTATTTAGCTGTTGCATCACACTGTTGGCTCATGTTCAGCTTGTGGTCCACTAGATCCCTTTCACAGGTACTATGGTGAAGCCAGGTGTCATCCATCCTATATCTGTGCATTTCATTTTTTCTGCCTGGACATGTGAATGTCTCTATCGTGATCTATTGCTGTCTGTAATATCATTTTGCTGAACGTCATATATTTTGTATCCCTCCGCATATGCCAATGTATTTGTTGTGGCCTTTGGCTTGGTGCATTTGGTACAATAAACTCAGCATTCATATTTCAAGATGCCGTGTTTTGCACAAAGCTGAGCTGGAAGAGAAGTTTGGAGGGAACAACTTGCTGGGAACAGCAAACATTGCACAGAGAGAAGGAAGCTGCTTGCTGGGGTTTCAAAGGAATCGCCTGTGAAGTGAAAGGGGAGCTGGTTTGGGAAGAAGGAGGAACATGACAGAAGGTTTGAGGAGCAAGCTGGGAGATGGAGGTGAAGGGAGCAGGCGAGGTGTGGAAAGGTAAACAGCTCTGGAGGTAATGGGACAAGGAGAGGAGGGCAAAGGCCACCCCGTGCTCTTTGTTTGCTCAGCACTTCTGGAGGAAAACGAAAATATAAAAGACCCAACGAGGAAAAATTCCAGGAAGCCAGGTCGTGCTCACAAAGGAGAGCCAACTTGCCTGTGTTCCGGCATTGTTCTTTCTTATGTTTCTACGCGTCTTGGTTTTCACAGAGGGCTGGGGGAGAGTTCCCCAGACTTCTGCTTCTGGGGGTCACTACTGCTGCTGTTTTTCTTTTCATTGGACTAAAACTGGGGTGCATTTTTCTCCCCGTCCCCCCTCCCAATACAAACCACACTGTTCTGAGCCGGAATGACTTGGGTTCATTTATATTGCATGCCACCCTAAAATCCTGCGGTCAAGGGTGGGACAGAAGCTTTTCAATCATAATCATAATGATGTTGGCACGGACTCTAGAACCCATCTGCCTGCTGACAAGGGTCCATACCCACCACAAGCACATTTTATTCACCGAATCCTTTAGCAAGGCAACTTTCATTGTGCAGTGAGATGGCCCATTTCAGCAGCTGATCCTGCTTTGGACAAATCGTGCATGTCTTGGGGAGGGTATTTCTTTTTGTTTTCCAAGCAGCGGGGAGTGATTCAGGAGCATTCCTTGCCAGTTTCCAAATGTTATGGGCAATAAATCACATGATCCCTGATCACCAGTCATAAAGACTGTGAACTGTGTTGCAACCTGTATAATCTGGAGCACGTTTCGTTGCATAAAGCTGTCTTGAACTCTGTCCAACATGGCTCAACATCTGCCTGAGTGGGGAGCTGGCTGTGGTGCTGAAATCCCTTGTTTTTCTACTTGGATCCTGCACTACAGGGGTAGGCAGAATCCAACCCACCAGATAGTGCTGGGATGCAAACTCCAGCTTTCCTCAATGTTGGCTGGGCTGGCTAAGGCTGATGGGAGTTGTAGTCCCACATCTGGAGGGCTGCACTTTACCTACCCCTCTGGACAACCAGACGAGGCACTGTATGCCAACCACCAGCTCACTACTATGAAGATTATTTTATTCTTATTCTGCTGTTATTTCAAAGAGTCTTGCATCTTGGGGGACAGGGGGGCATAGAGTATCTAAATTGCATTACATAAAAACTCCCCCCCTCCCTCCCATCGCCAATGTCCTCAGTTTCTCCAATTCTCTTCGCTGCAGACATTCTAATGAGCGGTAGTTGCTGGTGTTAGATGATTTTATTAAATATCTTTGGATTCCAGCCCAGTTTCCACTTCACCTTCAGATGAGGTGAACTTCTGTCTTTTAAAAGTCTTCCATTGATCTCCTCTCTCTTTAAAGTCCCTCCAAAAAATGCACCAGAGCAGGCGGCGCACATATAAATGAAGCCTGTAGAAAAGTTGTTTCCTCTTCATCTGTTCCTCCTCTAAAAGGGAAGGGGAAAGCTAAGGCAGCTTCAGCATCCATGTTCAGATGAACCACACCGGCTAACAGCCATCATGGACTTTGACTGGCTAGCCCCATGTGCAGGGGCAGCTGGTGGCTTCTCTGTTACTGGGGCAGCGAATCCTCTCCAGGTTTTTAGTGTGAACTTTAAAGGAGCTAGCCCATGTGCTTATCACAATAAGTTCAGCACCTTGGATAGCTGCTTTAAAATATGGGCTAAAACTCAGGGTGGAATAGGAGTTACATCCTGGTGAGCAGATCTGCAAATATTAGGTCTTGCACCCCAGTGAGCAGATCTGCAAATATTAGCTTTTGCATCCAAGTGAGTACAAATGCAAGTATTAGGTCTTGCATCCCAGTGAGTACATCTGCAAATATTAGGTCTTGCATCCTAGTGCGTACATTTGCAAATCCCCTTTTATTTCAGTGAGGCTTTCAGAAAATGGCAGCGATCATCTGTTGGCAGTTTTCAAGGTGGAGCCAGGAGTCAGAAGTGAAGCCGGGGAGGCCTTGTACAAATTAGGAAAGCTCCTGGTCACAAACAGGAAGCCTTGAGAACTCTCCTGCTGATGAGAGCCAATGGCCAGTCATAGTAGTCAAGAACGCTCCAGTCCTTCACTGCCTAGAGAAATGTGGGGTTGGCAAATGGTGGCCTGTGGCCATCTGGAGGTTCCCCCGGGCTGTTCTTGTACCTGCTCAGGGGCCCCTGGGAACAAAAACTTTCCCCATTCTGTTGTAATGGTGTATGACCATACTGGAAGACTATTGTTAAGGTTATGGATTCTCTCCAGCTGTGCCCCTCAACCTCTTAAGTCAGGGGTGGAGGAAAAAAGAGCCTCTAAAGTCCATTTTTGTGCCTCCTGGGGTTAAATCTTGACCTCAAATGTCCTGTAGGATGAGAGGGGCACTTTTCCCCATGTTCTTACCTCCCTGAGCCATTTTGGGTTCAGGAGAGGCCCATTTTTAGCAACAGGGAGTGATTCCCTTTCACTTCTTCTTCTTCTTCTGTAATGGCCCATAGGGACTGAAAACATGCTGAAAATGTTCCCCACACTCCCTAAAGGGCATTTTTTTTGTAGGGGGGAGAAAATGATTTTTTGTGGGGGTGCACTATATGTGGAATGCAGAACCCCAAAGTCTCTCAGGGGGTTAATGCAGCCCCTAGCCTGCCCCAGTTGCCCACCCCGGCCTGCAACAAATGGTGGGAAATCTGCTCTCCTGAGGATGATGTTGGACCTTCTGGATCCCTGATCCATCCCTCTGGAGTTTCCACACCCCCTTCTTGAGGACACCATTTGCTGGTTTCACAGCTTGTGTACAGACTCCGTCCGCCTTCCCCAGCCATTCTAAAAAATTGAAAGGCCCCTCCTAAGTCTTTAATACTGGCAGTTAAGAGCTTTTAAGCTAAAAGCTATTGGTATTTTCAGCCCTGCTTGCTACAAGGAAGTGGCCCCTGAGAACCCTCTGAAACTGAACTTGGCTCTTGGGCTGCAAGAGGTTTTCCCTGCTTGGCCAAGAGAGATGCTCCAACTGCGCCATCGTGGCAAACCGTTCCACCGTGCTGGCTCTCTCGCCGTCACTGGAGGTGGTTAAACAGGGAGAGACACTGTAGTCTAGTGGTTTGAGCATTGGGTCAGGGCTCAACGTCCTGCTCAGCCATGGAAATCAAGTCACACTCTCTCAGCCCCAAAGGGAGGCGAAGGCGAACCCCTCTCTCTGAACAAATCTTGCCAAGAAAACCCCGTGATAGGTGTACCTTAGTGTTGCCATAAGTCAGAAAGGACATGAAGGCACAAAACGACAAGAAAACAGGGGGTGGATGGAAATCTTTCAAGAGCACTTGTTTTATTATATGCCAACTTTTCTCCCTAAGTGGGGCCCACTTTAGTTGTGCATTCCTGCCTAGCAGGTGTTTGGACTAGATGATTCTAAGTTCTCTACTTCCATTATTTTGAAACTACCTTTTGGCCCACCTGTGTATACCTTAACGAATAAATATTTTCTTTCTTATTTTTTTTCAAAAATTAAAGACTTCCTTTTCCCCCCTCAAAATATTCACTCCAAATTGCAACACTGGGGAAAAAAATAAAACAAAAATTTAAAAATGGGGGGCCAGCCCCCAGCTCTCTGAGAGAGCAATTAAATCCAGGGCCCATTTGAAGTGGATGCCATAAAGTCAAACAAAATCGAAAGCAATATGCTAATTACGCAAACATCCATCGGCGGCCTCTCTCAGAGATGATAGCCCTGTGCTCTGTCAGAACTTCTTGACAGTCTACGAGAAATTCCAAATTACCCTTGAAAGTCCCCCAGCTGGAGAGGCTTTCTAAGTGCGGACATAAAAGAGTGTTGGTGCAGATCAGTCGGCTTAGAGCCCGGCTCTGTACTTCACTTTGCTTCTCGGAGCGCTTCAATCATAGGGAATAATATTTTTTTTAAAAAACCTCTTGCAAAACAGCATCCCTTGGTTTGGCCCGACTCGTTAGCGCTAGTCCCCAAAGGAACATCGGTGAGGCCGGCTGGCTGCAGATTCTCTGTGCAGCTGGAACCAAAAATAAAATCAACACTTTGCCCCAAAGTTGCTCCTCCATCCCCAATGCACATTCCAAATTTGGATACCCTCCACCTTGTTGCAGATGAAAATTTGGGACTCTTGGGGCCGAGCAGCATCAGAATGTTGTCAAGGTAGCAAAAGTGATGAGCGAGGAAGAATGCAAAGGCTGAGAGAGACTGCAGCAGTTGGCTTTTGCCTCAGCCTACGGGGAAGGCTGAGAATGTCACCCTTCCTCTCCTCTTCCCCACCCTGCAGCTGAGTTAATTGAATGACTTTTGCACATTGAGCTCAGTTTGCAGCAATGGAGGTCCCCGATGGATAAGAGAGGACTAATGTATCCCTTTCAAGACAGCTCTTTCGCCCTGAGATTCCTCCCCATTGCCCTGAGAGCTGGAGAAGAAGGGGCAAGGACTGAGATTTTGGGCCAGACTCTGAGACCAGGGATCCCTCAGAGCGATCCAGGGTGCTGAGAGCTTTCCCCCAAGCAGGGAAGCCTTATCAGACCAACATTTAAAAGGGGATTGACCATCAATGTCCACTGGTACTAGGAGTATTTTTTTTCACTGACCAGCAATATATCATTAAATAGCAACACTTTAAATGGACAATAAGCAAATAAATGTTGCTGAACTGAGTCGTAAAATAAAAGACAAGATCTAATTTTCCACCTCTGGAGAATCAATACTGTTTGGATCTATTTGGAACAGAGTTTGAAATGTTTTAAATATTTCTTTAACTCTGAGAATTCTTCAGATTACATGGCTACACGGCATGCTTATGGGGGTTTCTTGGGAGATGAAGTCTCCAAAGGTAACTTTTCCAAGCTCTGATTAGGAAGATTTGGGTTTTTTCCCCCCACAAAGCCTCCGGTTGAGCTTGGCAAGGAAGGAAGAACTGATTTATTTTGAAGCCAATTCCACCTGTGACCTTTGCTTTAAAATAATGAAGATGTTAAGGGGAGAAAATGATTTTTAACCTTTTTGTTGTGGTGGTTGCTTGCATAAATCAGGCTGCAACAGGGACCTGTGGCTGATGATGAATCACACAAAATACCTCTGCATTGTTGCTTCTGTTTCTCCAGATGCATTAAATTAAACCTGAATTCTGGCTATGTTTAAAAACCAAAAGCCAAGATCTGGAACTGGAATTCTAATGGCAGGAAGATGATGGATGCTGATGCTGACAATGGCAGTGATTTTAGAAGTCTGGACCCCGTTCCCTACTGTTTGGGCACGTGGAATTAATCTGTCTTGCCCTTTCCAGCTTTCTAACTTTTCTGTGATGAGACGTTGGAGGTTTCACTGCGACTTTGATCACAGACCTTTCACAGACTTTTTCATGTTTTTTTATTATAGTTTTCAGAGAAGACAGGGGGGTGGGTGGACAGAAACATGGAACACACTGGTTTGCCGGAAAGGTTACCACTTTTCTGGGTATGTTTAGTCTACAGAAGAGAAGGTTAAGAGGGGACATGATAGCCATGTTTAAATATTTGAAGGGATGCCACATAGAGGAAGGAGAGGGCTTGTTTTCTGCTGCTCCAGAGACCAGGACAAGGAGCAATGGATTCAAGCTGCAGGAAAGGGGATTCCACCTGAACCTCAGGAAGAACTTCCTGACGGTCAGGGCTGTCCGGCAGTGGAATCTGCTGCCTCAATGGAGTGTAGTGGAGTCTCCTTCCTTGGAGGTTTTTAAGCAGAGGCTGGATGGCCATCTGTCGGGAGTGCTTTGGGGGTGTTCCTGCATGGCAGGGGGTTGGACTGGATGGCCCCTGGGGGTCTCTTCCAACTCTACATTTCTATGATTCTATGATTCATTCTGGGCATGGCTCCTGTGCCTTTTAACGGCCTGCCTAGCAGACGGGATCCAGGAAGGCAAAAGCTGCACCCGTTGGATTCGTGACATGAGATGCGTTAGGCTGCAGAATGGAGGCTGCCGCCAAGAAATCGGAAGAAGACGAGGACTTGGAAGGACAGCTAGGAAGGAGCTAGGCAAGATCTGCACGTGTCGAGATCTATCACTGAATACCGAGGTTAGGATTGTCCGTGCCGTTGTATTTCCGATTTCTGTGTATGGTTGCCAAAGCTGGGCAATGAAAGCGGAGAGGAAGAACGTCAACTCATTTGAAATGTGGTGCCGGAGAAGAGTTTTATGGATATCCTGGCCTGTTAAAAAGATGTATGAAGGGGCCCAAGAGCAAACCGAGGCTGAACTGTCCCTAGAAGCTGAGGTGACTCCACTGCGGCTGTCCTACTTTGGCCACATCATGAGAAGAGCAGAGTTACTAGGAAAAATAATGCTTGGTAAGGTGGAAGGCAGTAGGACGAGAGGCAGACCCATGCTACGGGTGGAGGGACTCCACCATGGAAGCCCTGGCTGATTCTGCAAGACCTGATGAGAGGGTGACCCGGAGATGTCTCATTGAAAAGGCCACCGTAGATTTAGGTCAGCTTCATGCAGTTCATAAGAAGACTTCATAAAACGAAGAGGGTCCCCCTTGGGTTTGGTGTCAAACCAGTTAAAGCTTTGCTACCCCTTGGCTCAGTCACGACGCATCCCAATAAGAAGCTGGAAATCCACCCTGGAGACCAGGGTCTGATTCTCCGCTTGGCCGTGGAAACCCGCTGGGTGAGCTTGGGTGCAGCACACACTCTCCACCTCAGAAAGCCCTGGGATAGATTCGCCTTAGGGTCACCCTAAGTTGGAAGGGACTCCAAGGCCCCCAACAACAGCAGGAAGAATGAGGAGCAGCTCTCCTGCTTGCGTGTGAAAAGCATGCTGAAAGGGCAAGGTCTTTTCCTGCCGGCACAAGGAGAGCAGGGAGGTGGCCCGCCTAGCCGAGCCTCCTGAGGAAGGGAGTTCCGGAGGTCGGGAGCAGCCACCGAAAAGGCCTTGTCTCCCCCGTCCTGGGCAAGGCAGCCTGGGTGGTCGGGGGACCCAGAGGAAGCCTCCCCCGGCACCTCTTGGGGCTCTGGACCCAAGAGAGTCTGGACCCAAGAACTGGCGGGCTAAGGCACGGGGAGCCCCTCGAACTGGAGCCAGGAGGGAAGGGGTCGCCACCGGAGCCCCTTGTAACGGGGGTGGGGTTGCATGTCCCTTATGGGGGGCTGCCAGCCTTCCGGGGGGCGCAAAAGCCCCTCGCCAGCCCGTGCGCCCTGAGCGCGGGGCGCCTTCCGCGGCCGCCGGGCCAAGCCCTCCCCAACCCGGCCGGGTTCGGGCCGGGCCGTGCGCGTCTCCACGGGCGCGGGGGGAGGAGGAGGAGGAGCGGCGCGCCTGCTTGGGCTCGGGGGGGAGAAAGCGAGAGAGAGCGAGCGAGCGAGAGGGAAGGAAGGGAGGAAGGAAGGGGGCGCCGGCGTTAAAGCTCTCGCTAGCGCTGCTTGTGGCCACAGCCGAGCCAGCGCGCCGCCCGCTGGAGCCGCCGCCGCCGCCGCCTCGCTCGCCCGCCCGCCGCGGCCGGATCCCCCTCCCCTCCCCGCCGATCGCCCCCCTCCTCCTCCCGCCCCCCCACCGCCGGCGAGGGAAGGAGGGGCCGCGGGCGCCCCCCCGCCGCCGCCGCCGCCGAAGCCGGGAGGAGGAGGAGGAGGAGGAGGAGGCGGCGGCAGGAGCGAGCAGGCGGCGGCGGCGGCGGCGGCGGCAGGAACATGGAGTCGGCGCCGGCGACCCCCGAGGAGACCGGCGGCGGCGGCGGCAGCAGCAGCAGCAGCCAAAGCAGCAGCCAAAGCAGCGGCGGCTCGGAAGCGGCGGGCGGCCTCGGCCCGGCGGGGACCGGAACGGCGGCGGCGGGAGGCACCGGGGAGCCCTCGCCCGGCGGCGACCAGCCTCCCCCGCCGCCGCCGCCGCCGCCGCCGCTAGCCCGGAAAGGCGAGGCGCCCCCGCCGCCGCCGCCCCCCCACCGCCGGCAGAGCTATCCTCCTCCTCCTCCAGCAGCAGCGGCGGCGGCGGCGGCGGCGGCGGCGGGGGGGGCTCCCGAGGAGGAGGAGGAGGCGGAGGAGGCGGCGGCGAGAGGGGAGGTAGGAACGGACGGGGGGCGGGGAGGGAGGGAGGGAGGGGAGGGAGAGGGGCAGCCAGGCGCTGGGCTTTCTCCCCCCCCAAAGCCGGGCTCTTTGGACCCCCCCCCAAGCCAGGGGCTCTGCGCCCAGGACGTGCGCCCTGGCAAACTTTTCATGGCTCGGCGCCGAGGCGCGGAGGGGGGGGGAGGGAGCGCTGCTGCCGGCGCGATGCCCGGGTCGCCCGTTCACACGTTCCTCCGCCCGTTCCCCCCCCCCCAGGGCCGCGTGGCCGGAGAGAGGGGACGTGGGGACCCGGAGCGCGTGTCCGGAGGGCTTCCCCTCCGCCTGGCATCCCGACCTCGGGCCCCGGGAAGGAGCCCCCGGATCCCTTTCTCCAAAATCTCCGTGGGATGGTCCACGACATTCAAACCCTGTCCCGAGGTCCTCCCTCTCTCATGACCCCCCCCCGGATGGCTCTTAAGTTGAGACCTGGACCCGGACCCAGGCTTTCTTCCATCGCCGTGGGGATTAAATTATTGTCGCGATCAAAATGTCATTCTGCATGTCTTCGCCCGAAATCGCGCTTAGAAACCTCGCTACCGAATGGAAAGGGGTTCTGCACCCTTACAGAAGAACAAGGGCTGACTAGGGTGGTGGTGGTGGTTCCGATCCCGGGGGCCGCGCCCTCCTCCCGGGAAAGGGAAAGGAAACTTCTTCCCAAGGAGTTCTCTTCGCGCTCTCGCTCTCTCCCGGGCCATCCCCGCACGAGACTGTTACAGCGCGATGATGCCACTTTCAACCTTCTCTGGAATCTTGGGCCTGCCGGCCCCTCCCAAAACTGCAAACCCCAGGATTCCAGAGGAGGTGGAAAGTGGAATCATCGCGCTATAACAAGCTAGTACGGAAATGGCCTCAGGATCCATCCTTTCCCCGGTCGATGGGCACGGTGGCTCCCCTGTCGCGCGGGGAAAAGCGCCGAGTCGCGTGTCGGGGAGTTTGGGGCGGGGGGCGGGGGAGGGAATGGACTTGACCGCTCGGTTTGGCCTCGCTGGCATCTCTCTGGCGCGCTTTGGTTCTTTTCGTCTGGGTGGCCGGTCCGGGGGTGGTTTCGCTTGGCCTCCGGGGTGGCCAGAGGGGGAGGGAGGAAGACCCCCAACCAACCCACCCGCGGTACCCCTTCCTTTCCCCCAGCCAGCGCGGCCCGCCTCGGTTGGCCCCTCCCGGGCTTTTCGAAAGTCCCGCGCCCGGCTTTCGGGCGGCGGGCGGAGGTCAGGGGGCCGCTCCGCACGTGCGCAGGTCGAGGGGAGTTCAGCCCCGGGGCTGGGCGGTGGGGAGGGGGCTTCTTCGGCCGGCGGGCGAGCAGAGCCCACCGCCCGTGGGTGTTGGCCACTCTGGCTGCCGGAGGCGCCTCGGGAGCGGACGGGTTCAGCGCCTTCCAGGAACAGGGATGGTTCTCCTTGCCGGGTGGGCGGACGGGGAGGCTGGCGGGTCCCTGGCGAGGTTTCAAAGGAATCCCCTTTGCAAAGAGGGGCTTCTTCCTTCGGCGGGGGTTCCTGGCCCCTGGCCAGGGGTTGGGCCAGATGACCTGGGGGACGATTGCATAGAGTCACAGAGTCATCCCTCTGCGCAGAACCTCCCTCTTCTTGCTTGGTGGTGGGAATCGCTTCATCACAAGCCACCAGTGTCCAGTAGCCGGGGACCTTGGCCCGTGGGGGCCAGAGGGGATGGACCCAGGCCCGAGCTAGGCGGAGGATCTTGAACCCCTCCCCAGAAGGATCTGGCCAAATTGGACTTCTCTGGCATGATCTGTCAGAAGGGTGCTCAGTGGCCAAGCACTGAGAAACAGGGACGACTTCATAAAGAATTTGTTCTTAAAAAAAAAAAAAAAATCTTGTATCTATATTTGTATACATGTTTAGTTTTGGTTTGTATTATTTTAAGTATGTTGTTAGTCACCCTGACTCCCATTACCAGGAGAAAGGTGGGATATTAATAATAAATAATAGTAGTAATAATAATAATAATAATAATTACAGTCCTGCCTCCACATTTGCTAGGGTTAGGGGCACAGGACCCCCGTGAAATTCTGTGAACAAGTCTAGGCCCTCCCAAACTGTATTTGAACACACAAAAAAATATGATCACCCTATTCAACCCACCATGGATTCCTCTGAGGCCTCAGGGCTCCTTCCCAAGGCAGAAGTGAGGGGCTGGGGGGCTTAAGGCCATCCCCACTGCTGCCCCACACCATTTTTAAGAGGGACTTAAGAGCCTCGTTCGCAGTTTCTCAGTCTCACAAGGCTTGCAGTTGCTATTAAAAATGGCATAAGGGGGCAGCAAAGGGGACAGCAAATAATCAAAACTGCAAAAGTGAAATCTGCAAATGTGGAGGGCTGACTGCATTACTACTACTACTAGTATTAGTATTATTATTATTATTATTATTATTATTATTATTATTATTATGCCTTCCAAGGAATACCCCCCCCCACCTGGCTCCTGTCTAGTTTGGGGTAAGCAACACTGAACCCAGTGGAGGTGCTTCTGTGCCCACCCTGTCTTCCTATTGAAGAACATTTCAGTGATATTGCAACCTAATTTGCCCTCCCCCTGCAAAGCCCTGCAAAATTTACCCTCGCTACCTGAGTCCACCTTCAGAACAGATCCAGGGTCCCTGCGAGGGGCTGTCCTTTATACTGCCAGGCCTGTGCTCCAGGGTGGTTTAGTGGCAGCAGAGGCAGAAAGGGGAGAGGAGAGCAAAGGAAAGAGAGTGCTTTCGTCTACATGCTCTGGTCTGCCCCTTGGTACCTCTCGGAGTGGGGCTGATCTGGGCTCTGCCTGCTTCTGCGTTACAAGGGGGACTTGGTTGAATAGCAGCAGAGGAAAAAGGGGAGAGGAGGGCAAAGGAAGGAAGAGAGCTTTCTTCCCACGCTTTGGTCTGTGCTTTGATGCCGCTCCAAATAGGCCTGATCCCTTCTGTCTCCCTTTGTGTCACAAGGAAGCTTCTTTTCCTGGTATAATTATTTGCCCCACCTTTATTTTGGCCACGTCTCCCATTTCCAAGCCCCTCTGGCCTCACCCTGGCAGGCTTGCAGGGTCCAAAATGACAGACACCCCTTAAAAGAGAGACAAGAGGTCTTTGGTTTCCCCAGTGATGTTGCTTCTTCGTTATTACATGTTGTTGTTGTTGTTATTGTGATTTGTGCAGTTCCAAAAAAGCTTGGCTAGGGAGGAGGGGGGGGAAAGTGAATCTTGGCCTAATACAGGAGAGGGAAGTAGAAAGCCTCTTGGGTTTTGTTTTTGCACTGGGGAACGGGGGCGATGGAGTGGAGGCGGAGGACGGCTGGGCAGGGACCTTGAGAACGGTGGATTGTGTGGAAAGGAAGGGAAAGAAAAGGCATGCCAAAGCCCGGTTATGTAACAACGTTAATCAGAAACACTGGCGAAAGAATGCATCTGAGGAGGGAGCCAGTCTGGGGACAAACGTTTGTAAAAAAGCTCCAGGACTTCGCTGTTCTGCAACCCCCCATCCTGACTTTTGCAAACTGGCTTTTTCCCCCCTGAACCCTGGCTCTTTTGGAGGCATTGATTCGGCCTCGTCCTTTTCTTCCTCCTCTTGGTCTTTCCCCCTTCTCTTCTTCCTCCTCTCTCTTTCACAGTCTACCAGATGTTCCTGGCTGGACATTGGCACCGCTTGCGATTCGGATTGTCTCCAAGAACATCAGTTGTTGTTGCTTGTTACTATTAAATATTATTTGGCAGGTTCCTTCCGCCTCCCCTCCTCCTTTGCAGGCAAGGAAGCATGTGTGTGTGTGGAGGAGAAGAGCGAGAAGCAATCCGGCTCCCATGGACAGAGACTATTCCTGCGGTGTGCGAGTGTGTTGTTGCAAGCATGCCTTTCCTCTTTTTCCCAAGCTGTGCCTGTCTGGAGAGAATTATGTAACCGGAGTAAGCATGTGTGTGTGTGTGTGTTGATGGTGCCCTCCTCCTATAAATGAAAAGGCTGGCAGAAAAGATGGGGGGGACGGTGGAGGGCAGACCGCCTGATTTGCATTTCGTGGTGCGTGGAGGTTGGCAGTTGGGGAGGGGGGACAGGGAGGAATGAGCCATTTGGGTGATCTTAAACGGGTTAGGCTTTTTGGTACTGGTAACCTGCTGACCCACATGTGCGTCGGCTACGACGTTGCTTGCTCCCGCTATGTCTCTCCCTTCTTTCTCTCTCTCCCCTTTCCTGAAGCTCATCCAACCCTCCTCCCTCCCCCAGTGTGCACACTACAGCGGGGATTATTAAACCAGAGGCGGAAAAGTGGAAATGGTGGGCACACGAGCGCAGAGCGTCCTGCTCTCTCCGCACGCAAGCGTCGCCCTTATGTAACAGCCGGAATGGAAGCGGCAGAGGGGCGGCCCAGGGATGCCAGGGAGGTGGGGTGGAGGGAAAGGACAGGTGGCCAGGGCAGGGCGGTCTGTGCGCGGGGAACCCTCTGGCGGAAAAGGCGGCTTCATGGGCAGGATTGAGCCAAGAGGAGCCTGGGGCTTTGGTTTCCACAGGAGCCCCACTGGGCGCATCATGTGCAGAAGTGGAGAAGGGCGGCTGCCAGTAGCAGAGGAGTCTCTGCTGATTCCGGCTCTGTGCTGGGTGCTGCTAGGCTTCTGGTCTGAAATCACAGGGTCCTGAATTCCTGGAAATGGAAGAAAGCCCAAGAGCCATCCAATCCAGCCCATTTCTGCCGTGCAGGAAGACACAATCAAAGCACTCCCAATGGATGGTCGTCATGCTTCTCTTTAAAAACCCCCAAAGAAGGAAGGAACTCTGCCACACTCCATTGAGGCAGAAGCATGTTCCACTGCCATAGAATCCTAGAGACCCCCAAGGCCATCCAGTCCATCTCCTTCTGCCGTGCAAAGCTTTCCCTTTTACAGAAGCCCATCCAGTCTCTGTTTAAAAACCTCCAAACAAGCAAATGCCACCATGTTCCCAGGCAACAGTGGGTTCCATGGTTGAACTGCTCTTACCCTCAGGAAGTTCTTCCTAATCATAGAATCCTAGAGTTGGAAGAGACCCCAGGGGCCATCCAGTCCAACCCCCTGCCATGCATGAACACACATCAAAGCATTCCCTTGGGCAGATGGCCATCCAGCCTCTGCTTAAAAACCTCCAAGGAAGGAGACTCCACTACACTCCATGGAGGCAGCAGCAGATTCCACTGCCGGACAGCCCTGACCGTCAGGAAGTTCTTCCTGAGGTTCAAGTGGAGTCTCCTTTCCTGCAGCTTGAATCCATTGCTCCTTGTCCTAGTCTCGGGAGTGGCAGAGAACAAGCCTGCTCCCTCCTCAAGATGACATCCCTTCAGATATTTAAACATGGCTATCAGGTAATGTTCAGGTAGAATCTCATTTCCTGTGATTGGAATCCATTGCTCCATGTCCTAGACTCGGGCGCAGCAGAAAACAAGCTTGCCCTAACTTCCCCATGACATTTGAAGCCCTTAAATGGTTTGGGACCTCAGTGTTTGAAGGAGTGCTCCCCGCTATATGTGCCTGCCCTAATTCTGAGTTCTGCTGGAGGGACCCCCTCTGTACCCCATCAGTTGTCCATTCTCGAGTCCACATCCAGTCGGGGCAGTTTTGAGAGAGGGCTTTCTCTACTGTTGGACCCCAATTATGGAATTCATTCCCTTTAGAGGCACGACGGGCGGCCGTGTTGCAGTCGTTTCAGCTCCAAGTGAAAGCAGGGCTGCTTACAAAAGTCCTTGGGGCCTAAACTGCTTTTAGACAGATCCACACCCACGTGCATGGTTTTGAGTGGTCTTGAAACTGTCTTCTTTTAAGTTACCATAGAATCCTAGAGTTGGAAGAGACCTCAAAGGGCCATCTAGTCCAACCCCCTTTTTCCATGCAGGAAGACCCCATAAAGCCCTCCCTTTGATGGGTGGCCACCCAGCCTCTGTTTAAAAAACCTCCAAAGAAGGAGACTCCACCACGTTCTATCGGGGCAGCAGCAGATTCCCACTGTCCAATTGTTCTTCGACAGTAAAATATGCTGCCTTGGAGTGTGGTGGAACCTCCTTGTTAACTTGTTTAATATGTTTATAGGTTTAAAATTTTTTTTTTTTACTGTTTTCATTGTTTTAAACTGATTCTGTTGATCTTTTTGCCTGCTGGCTTGAGATCTGTAGATATAGGCCAGGCTGGGAACCTTTTAAGAAATAAATCGATAAGGTATGGGTTTGGGGCTTGTTTTTTTCTTCTCCTTCTTTCGGGTCGTGTTGTGAAGTCGACAGAAAATAAAGTGTTTCCAACGACCGGAGCTGGCATTTCCTCTGCCCAGTGTGATGTCCCTGGCTGTGATGAGAACTAATTGACTGTGGGAGCCAAGACTTTTACAGGCTTTGTGTGTGTGTGTGTGTGTGTTGCAAGTTTAGAATTCCTGGCTGCAATTGGAATTTCCAGCAGGGAGAGAGGACGTATGATTTTAGCTTCTGCTGTCCCGCTCTGGCTTGGATTCCATAGGAGGCTGAAAGTGGAATCATCGCGCTATAAGAGTGTCGTGCGGAAATGGCCTCAGTCTCGGTGGCCGGTCTGCACGGTGCAAATTGGGAATGCTGTTCAGCTTCTCTGTGCAACTTCGGAATCCTGTGGCACCTTAAAAGCAAACAGATTTCTTGTGCCTTTGCATCAGGAACTGGGCTGCAGTCCAAGAAAGCTTCTTCTGACATAATAAATCTGTTCATCTTTAAGGTATCACAGGACTGTTTGCCTAACACATGGCAACCCTTCTGGAAGCTGATTTGGGCAACCGTGCTCTCATGTTAACTGGGACGGGTGTGCAAAGAGAACTTGGTTGAAATCCAGTAGAGAGGATTAATAAATGATTAATTGTTTGATATCCCAGCTCCCCCCCCAAAAAGGCCGATCACAACCAAAATTTAAAACAGATACAGATAGATGCAAATAAGTACAGCTGTGTATGTGTGTGCATTTGCACGCACACATAAAACACAATTATAATGCTAAATTAAGAAAAATGCCTATATTAAAAGGGCCCAGATCCTGATCTTGGAAGCTAAGCAGGGTCAGTCCTGGTTAGTACTTGGATGGGAGATTGCCAACAAATACCAGGTGCTGTGGGCTAAGGAACTAGTAAAACCATTCAGGCCAGCTTGTATAGCCTGGTCTTTAAATGGGTTCTGTACCTTGAGCAGCCCTCCAAAGTTCAGACTGAAACTTGGAGCAGTTTTTATTTGCATCCTTTGAAATTCAGGCCTCCTTGACGGCACTCCCTTAATATGGCCACTTTTGAAGTCCTGGGCTCTGTTGCTTTGTAGCCTGGAGCCAAGAAGCAGCAGCAGAATTATTTTTTTTTTAAAAAAAAGAAGAAGGCATATCCCTGTGATTTAAATACTTTCAGCTTATGGAGACTTCAGCTCTGCCTTTGGCAACGGGAGGAAGTGGTGATAAATTATCCCTAGCAAGGAGAAGATGTGCTTCTCATTTTCCTCCAGCAACTTTGCCCAAGAGCCACACAGGATTCTGGTTTAAGTCTTCATTTGGCGCGATGCGCAGCCGGAGGCTGGTGTGTGTGTGCCAGACAGTGAAAGCTGTGCTCAGCTCAGTGGGCTTACTCACAAGTAAGGCCTGGAGCATGAGCATCAAAAGCTCCCTCTGCCCTGCTGTGGCCGGCTTTGGGGGAATCTTCTGTTCCTCCCTTCAATATTTGATGTTACTTTTCTTGCATCTAGAAAAGCTTCTTGCTTGGACTACAGTGCCCATGGTCCCTTCACTGGCTGGGTCTATTGCTTGGTGGATTCTGAGAGTTGTGGTCCAGGCAAAGAACTTTCCCCCAAGCTCTCTGTTTTCTGAAGAAGGAATGGCTCCCTGTTAGTGAAGTTTCAGATCCATTGCAGAGTTTGGTCTGAGCTTTGGAAGGGCTGTCTGCGGTACAGAAAGTAGTTGGGGAACAGGGCGCTGGCATCTGCTGCCCGGAGCAGATCTACAACTTCGTAGGCTTGGGGACAGTCATCAGTGACTGTATTTATATCAGTGGCCTTATGGATCAAAGGCCATCTCTGTTGACTCACAAGAGGAGCCAAGATAATATACATTCTTTACAAACTGGCTTTCCATCTTCCTGACCGGAGTCTTTTGGAGAGGGTTGGCTGACTGTGGGTGGACTCAAACCCCAGCCCTACCAGAGGATGAGATGGGCCCCAGAGGGCCAAGATAGCTGATCGGGATTGGCAAGTATGGGTTAGTGAGGGTGCGCCTTTGGAACTGCTTGTCACTAGAAGATCAATAAATCTCGCAAAACTGTGTTCCGGAGTCCTTCCTTGGACATGGAAGTCTCTCATTTTGGGTAGGATCTTCTGAGGAATGCCCCAGAGGCAGTTCAGGGCAGATGGCAGTTTCTTTGGAAGAATTTGCGACAAAACAAGAGCCTGACTTTGTCATCTCTGCCCCTTTCTCTCTGCCTCTGATCCTTGTGTCTCTGTAAAAGCCAATTCTGCCAGGACCAGTGGTGGGTGGTTGTGTCCACATCAGTGAGGCTGATAAAACCTCTCTGGACTTCAGTCTGAAGTTTAAAGTTGCTTCCCAGGTGACTGAATCCCAGCTTCATAATCTGGTTCTACACCCTGCATCTCTCCAAACTAAGTCCCAGAGTGGATTGACGGCCTTCCTCCACTGTCCTAGAAGCCAACACTGGCTTCCAGGGGTCCACAGACTTCCAGTGTGATCAGTAAAGCTTTCCTGTGAGCAGCTCCCAGCTGCGGTTGGCCTCTTCCTCTGCTTTTCAGGTGCCCAGGCTCTGCCAGGCTTGGAATCTGTCTCCGCCAACTTACCCTGTATCTTAGAGTTGGAATAGACCCCAAGGGGCCATCCAGTCCAACCCCATTCTGCCATGTAGGAAGACATAATCCAAACGCTCCCCTTGACAGATGGCCATCCAGCCTCTCTTTAAAAACTTCCAAAGAAGGAGACTCCACTGTGTATTCACTATCAAACTCCTCTTTCCTGGCTGATCATGGTACATATGAAAGGGATCTAGGAGGCATAGTAGACCACAAGTTGAACATGGTCAACAGTGTGATGTGGCAGAATTAAAAAGCCAGTGAAACTCCAGGCTACATTAATAAGAGTATAGTATACGAGTATAGTATAAGAGTATTAATAAGAGTATAAAGGTTGAGGGAAGTAATAGTGCCACTCTGTTCTGCTTTGGTCAGACCTGAGTTGGGACCCTGTGTCTGGTTCTGGGCACCATAATTTGAGAAGGACAAGCTGGAACATGTCCAGAGGAGGGAGACCAAAATGGTTGAAGGCCTGGAAACCATGAAGCCCTGTGAGCTGGGGATGTTTAGCCTGGAGAAGAGAAGGTCAAGAGGGGACAGGATAGTCATATTTAGGTATTTGAAGGGATGTCATGTTGAAGATGGAGCAAGCTTGTTTTCTGCTGATCCAGAGACCTCTGTTTTAAAAACTTCCACCAAAGGAGTCTCCACCACTTTCCAAGCGAGGCTTTTCCGCTATCAAACGCCTCGTAGCATCAGGACGCTCCTTCCAACATTTAGTTGGAATCCTTTTCCTTTTACCTGGAATCCATTGGAGTCAGCCTTTTGCACAATTGTGGGGTGAAGGTCAGCATGGTATGAAAACTCTGCTCCCAAACATCTGCTCTGAAATTCCAGAAAGCACACAGTGGCTAAAGCACATTCCTGCAGTCTTGAAGGCCAGGAGCCTAGAAAGCAGATTCTCCTCTTGATTTTGCTGCATCCTGTAAATTCATAGAGCTGCAACAGAAATGCAGAATGTACACTTTAAAAAACCATTCCCTTTCCATTTCCCTGTGCTGAGAGCTAATTTGAGAAAGTTTGATAACCCTCCCCATCTTATTTCCCTGGGTTGAACCTCTTCTTGCCCTTGGTTGCTAGACTTCCCTCTAGAGGTGAGAAGTAATTCCACTTCTGTGTTGCCACCCTCTCGCTTTTGGCTGAGCACTTCATTTTTTATTCCTTAAATATCTCCCTCCTCGATTATGAGAAAAAGTCTGTGGTTTTTTTTTTCCTCTCCAGTATGAGCTGAACTTCTTGATAGCGTAACAAATTTTAGCTTAGCTTGCTACTATTCTAATGAGCTTCCTTCTGGCTAGATAAAAAAAAATAAAATAAAATAAAATTAAGCTGCGGCAGCCTTGCTGTGGAAAAGATTCCTGCACACGGATTTGACAAGTAAGTTTAGCCGATTGTTAAAAAGCGAGCTATGATTATGGGCTGGCAGCAGGCGAGACCAGTTCTGAATTTTAAAGAAGCAAAATCTAATGCTTATTGGCAAAACAATCTCGGCTCAAAACAATATGTTGGAGAGCGGGCGGTGAGAACTACAGGAGGGGGCATGCGGCGAAACGTGGCATTTTCTGCCATGAGGTTGAGGTGTGTCTATGCTTGTCCACACACACACACACACACACACACACACACACACACAGAGGCAGCTCGTGGCATCCATATCAGTAGAGCAGTGAATCCACCGTTGTCTTTAAAGAAGTTCTCCAAGGTGCTGCAACTATTTTAGGGCCAGGTTTCAGCACCATGGACAGTTCCTCATTGCCAAGCCCATAGCCCATGTACTGCTCTCCTGCATGGATGAAAGCCAGCAAGCACGGCTGCACACGCAACGTTTTAGACAGCTTTGGATCCCTACAGGAGTATTTCGGTCCCTCATTCCACTCTTCTGAACCAGGTGATGGGTTCCCTCTGGACTTTTCAGTCTTTAGCCTTTGCTAAGATATCCGTGTTCCCAAAAGACATCTTCCAAAGAGTTCATTGTGAGTTTTGAGAGACAAGGTTCCCTGGCCCTTTTTGGACTGGTCAGATGTTTGCTGAATATCGGATCCACTTTCTTGGTGACCCCATGGTCTTTCTTGATGGTTGGCTGTTGACAACTTGACTGTTCTTATAGGAGTCATACAGAAACTTTGGAACATCTTGAACAACATTGTATATTTACTCTTTCTCTCTCTCTCTTTCTCTCTCTCTTTTTGTGGACTGCAGTCTACTCCAAAGGGTGGTTGAAATGTTACCCTAAGCTGGCCTCAGATCTGAGCATGAGTGTAGCAACGTGAGCATTAAAAGCCAGGAAGCCAAATGCAAAGATAACTAAATTCTGATACTACATTTAGGATGCAATCCTGTACTCCAGCGGAGAGAGCAGGTGGCATTTCCAAATGTTGTTGGTCTCCAGCTCCCATAGTCTGTCACCATAGGCTATGCTGGCAAAGGCTCATGGGATATGCAATATTTGAATGGCCACGACCCCCTGGAATTTATCTACACACAGTTTCTTAGGGATAAGCCAAACTGGCAGATTTTCCCATTGCTTGTAGGTGTGCATGCTTCAAATATCAGTCTGATGCAGCAATGTAGCACCATAGAGTTGGAAGGGACCCCATGGGCCCTCAGGTCTGACTCAGGATCTCCAACTAGAGCATCCCTGACAGGTGGGATCCTTGGTGTTTTAATGATGAAAACAAAGGACTGGTATGCAAAGGGATCTTGTGACGCCTTAGAGACTAACTGGGGAAAAAATGTTTGCAGCATAAGGTTTCCTAGACTGAGTCTACTTGCATGTGATGAAATAAGACTCAGTCCAGGAAAGGTTATACTGCAAACTCCTTTCTCTCATTTGATCTCAAAGGTGCTACAGGATCTCTTTGGGTACTTCTCCAGGCTAACTGGGCTGTGTCTTTGAATGTGACAGCTGTTATCTATTATCTGTCTGTTGCATCTAATGAAGTAGGCTTAAGTCTAGGAAAGCTTCTGCTACCAACTTCTCTCTCTCTCAGTCTCAAAAGTGCACCAGTCCTTCTGCATTTCTGTTGCTTTTTGCACAAACCACTGGCTCATTCATAGCTATAGGGGTCTGTTTCTAGGTACTTCCCTCCATGCCTCTGATGAAATAGACTTAAGTATACGAAAGCTTGTGCTATCAACTTTTTCCTCTGATTTCTTTCTCAAAAGTACTACAAGGTTCCCTTTGCATACCGATCCAGACTAACGTGGGTAGGTCTTTAAAAAAAGCAGTAGACTGTCGTAGCACGTGTATTGGACAGTATTGTGAGAGTACAGGTATCCCAGGGCATACTGAAGAAACGTTGCTATAGCATGACAGGACTGGAATTTCTCCAGATGAATGTACAACAGTTTTGACTAGAGCTTTCCAAATTCTGGCCACGCTGCCAGAATTTTTCAGAGTAATATTTGGAACAGAAGGAGCAACATGCTCTGACTCAGATTTTTTGGCATGTTGTTTGAAGCAAGCTGCAAGTAAGAATTCTTGGTACCAAAAAGCCGTTCTTGGATGGCATTCCTCTCAAATGCACCTTCCCCCATCAGCAGCAAGACCACATTCATTTGAAAGGGAATGATTGTGGTTTTTGGTTTGGGTTGGAGCAAGAAAAGATGACTTGAAAGTTGCTCTCTAACTTCAAATCAAAACGATAGTGATGGAAGGCTAAAATAGAAAACAACATCGCAAGGGTGGGTACCTGGGAAAGAAGGGGACCCCAAAAACTCCAAACTGCTGCTTAAAAGCATCTGCAAACAGCTGCTTACAAGATGAGCAATGATCACAAAGCAAATAAACCCTTGTTTCCAAGGTCTCCAACACACCCAATCCACTATGCAGTGGTTCTTAACCTGGGGTCCGGGGACTGCTGGGGATGCATGGAGCCCTCGCAGGGGGTCCACAAAGCCCTGCTGCTGGAGCAGCAACAGGGACTTACCCAAAGTCACCCAGTGTCTGAGTGGGGGTTTGAATTCTAGTCTCCAGAAGCCTTTAATAAATAAATATCTGAACATTTAAATGCATATTTGAATATTTGGATCTAAATTTAAATATTTAAATTATGAGTTAGGTCTTGGGGATCTCTGGCAACAAGGTGTCCCTGGTAAAGAAAAGGTCAAGAACCACTGCGTTACACCACACTGGTTCTCATGGAAAGAGTAATTGCAGATGTTGGAATGGCAGGTTGCAATGAGGTGATTACATGCCCATGTGGTGGCCGTGCTGAACAATTTGAGTATTTTCAAGATGAGTTGAGAGAGGTGTAAAAAGAAAAACTGGCTAGGATTTGACTCTTTGCTCAGAAACAATGGCTGGAATTCCATTGGCATCTTATGCATGTGCTGAATTCCCCTACATTTGGTTGTGCAAGCTCTGGACACTTTTGTCCATGAGAGAAGAGACATATTCGGCTCAAAGTTGTGGAAATAGAGGTGGATATGGGCCACCATCTCACTAACAAGATGCTGTGTTGTACAACCGTTGCCAAACTCATGAATATAAAGTTACACTTCTCCCCTTGATGCAGGATTGTAGTGATTGCTAAATAACTTTTCCCACCGCAAGTATCCAGAAGTGTTGCTGTTGTTGTGTGCCTTCAAGTTGTTTCTGTCTTAGGGAGACCGTAAGGTGGGTCTGTCGGGTTTTCATGGAGATATTTGTTCAGAAGGGGTTTGCCATTGCTTTTCTCTGAGGCTGAGAGTGTGTGATGTGCCCACAGTCTCTTTGGGGGCTTCCGGGGCCAAGCCGGGTCTCCCAGAGCCCTAGTTCAACACTCAAACCACTATATCGTGGTAGTTCCCATAAGTATCTAGAAGCCAATTTCATTTAATTTAACAGCAACAAAATGGACCATTGCTAAAATCTAGGAAAAACCCCCCGAAGATTAATCACAAGCCAGGAATGGACTAATAAAGTTTGTCATGTAAAGCTGTTATTAAAAATTAGTAAGGCAGTTAGACTGAGAGATGGTAAGACTGTTGAACCCTGAATTTCCGAAGGAATCTAACAAAATCCTTTCATCAAGTGTGAGAAGACAGATTGTGATGTAGAAATTAATATCTACTTGTGCCTTAATTGTTGGATCAGTTTGATGACTCTGTTACATGAATTATGTGCGAGATCAAGATACATTCATGCTCCGCTACTTCCATTTCATCGTTCTTCTTGATTTTATGGAGGAATTTATCCATGGAGTGCTGGTTGTTTTACTGCAATTTATTCACTCTTTTCTAATGAACTAATTCATTAGAACCATTGTTTTGAAAAAAAAAATCCTGTATTAAAGTTGTTGTGAAGATAATTAGATGGGGGTCTATATTATTGGATTTGTACACTGCTATATTTAATACTTTTTAAAAAAAAATTTGGAAAGGGAAAAAAAGAGAGAGAGAGAATATGCAACCGATTTGACAAGAGCGTTCCGGATTCTAGCAGAACTGCCAGAGTTTTTAGAATAATCCTCGGAAGAGAGAGGGAGAGAGAGAGAGCAACGCTATTTGGATCAAATTCCTTGGCACTCCGCTTGAAGCCAAGTGCAGTTTTCCAAGTCAGATTTCTTGGATGGCTTTTGTCTTGAAAAGCTCCTCTTTCCCCTGTTAGTAACAACAAGATCCATGGTGCAATTTTTTAAACGGGAAGTTTTTAATCTCGCCCCAAGGGACACGGAGGCTTCTAAGGTTTGGGGATTGGCAGCGCTTTCTCTCGGCTGAGGGATGGTTGAGGTTTGAAGGAGCCAAATAGAGGTTTTTTCACCCCTGTTTGCTGCTAATGTAATGCAATACTAGAATTTAGGTCTCTGATGCTTTCGGCAGACCCAGGCAATAAAGGTTTTGCAGGACTCTTGCCATTGCAAGTGGAGAAGAGGCCTCCGAATTACTTTGCCTTTGCTTTCCATTCCAAATTCTTACGCACCTGTCCTACCAAATGTTAGCAAACCTGCACAAAACGACTAGAATGCAAGGCTAAATTGAAGACTACATTTATTGAAAGCTGTTAAAAGGTCAGGGAAAGTGAAAACAAAAAGTTTTCATTTGGCGTCAGGAAGATAATGAAGTAAATACTGGCTAATGCTCCCCTGAGGAACGTTAGTGGCTAGTGGCTCCGAGGTAGTGGGACAATGACCCCACTCCGGGTTTTAGTACGAATTTTAATGGAGTTCTCCAAGATGCTGAGGCAATTTGGGGGATATTGCTCAGCACCTTGGAGAGATCCCTCAAAGTTTGAACTAAAACATAGGGCCTTTCTGCACTACACTGTTATAGTGCTGTTATTCCACTTTCAACATGCTATGGAATCCTGGGGTTTGCAGTTTAGGGAGGGGCATTTTCTAATTCTCAGCCGGAGAGCTCTTTGGCCCCAGTAAACTACAAACCCCAGAATTCCACAGGAGGTTGAAAGTGGAATAATAGCACTATAACAGTGTAGTGTGGAAAGGCCCATGGAGTGAATTCACCACCAGTGTAGTGTAGTGGTTTGAGAACCGGACTACGACCCTGGAGACCAGGGTTTGAATCCCCGCTTGGCCATGGAAACCCACTGGGTGACAAGTCATACTGTCTCAGCCTCAGAGGACAGCAAGGGCATCCCCCCGAACAAGTTCTGCCAAGAAAACTGGTTTGTAGGAGGGTCGCCCTACGTCAGAAGGCAACGGTTAATAGCTTTTTGCTGTTTATGAATGAGCCAGACAGCAGAAAAACAGAGGAGTGAAGGTCCAAAGTTTGGCCTAAGGCCTCCGGGGCCCTGGGGAAGAAGGATGAGGTGCCTTTAAATCACCCTGATCTCTCACTGCAGACGCGTCTTTGGCAGGCGGCCTCTCGGTCCCGAACCTGCTGAGTTAAATTTACCCAGGAGGACAACTCTATACTCAGGGTTTGGTTACAAAACAGCCGTGGCCGGCGTTTCGTGTTGCACTAATCCAGTGCAGAGCTAACGCAGACTCTCCAAAGCCCAGCTTGGGCTGAGCAGCGTGTGTCTGTTTTGTGTTGAGTGTGCACGGGGAGACTTTTGTAATTCCCGTCGCCCTCTTTTTGTGTTCTGAAAGTCGGTCCTTCTGGTCCTTCTAGATAAATGCAGGAACACATTTTGCTGGGGGTGTGCATGAGAGTCAGTAACTCCTGGAAGAAAAATGCCCGAATCTGAACTATTGGAATCCATACAGAGACTTTTTGATGTTGGGTGGATTGGAACTGTAGTAAATAACAGGGTAGGGGAAGCATCACAGTTGAATCATTCGGTATGAGGAACTTTTGGGCTTGACTGGTACTCCTAAGCAGTATGGGTCCAAGATAACTGAAGCGCTGTATCCTCTCATTCAGGCCTTCCTGGACTGTGAGATGTTGGGAGGAGATCCAACTCTTACTTCGATCATCTTCCATGCACACCTGGTGGTAACATAGAAGAAGGCCTTCTTGGTGGCTGCTCCCAGGTTCTGAAATTCCCTCCCTGGATTAGGCTAGCTCAGCTCCCTCTTTCAAGCCTTCCTGGACTGTGAGATATTCATTGAGATATTGGCATTTCTTCCTTCTATCACCTTTCCAGGCACATCTGAGGGTCCATTTTCTGATTAGTACACTTTTACCAAGAGGTGAATATGGCCATTCAATCCCGTATTCAGAGGCAAATGCACCCATTTGCCAGACAGGTACTACTGTCATTTTTACCTAGAGGAGACCCCAGTGGAGACTGGTGACTCCAGGGTCAGTGGCATGGGGAATCTGCTCTGGATTTTGGTCTGAATTTAAAAGGGGCTCTCCAAGTAGCTTGACTTATTTTGCAGGATGAGGCTAAGTACTTTGGAAGATTTGCTTTCATATTTGGGCAAAGGCCCAGAGTGGAGCCACCTCTTCCAAAACAGGTTACAGCACCTTGGAGAGCACTTTCGAAATATGGACTCAGACTTGGAATGGATTTTGGAACTGACTGACATGGGAGCCAGCAGCCTCCACTGGCCAAGTCCCTGATGTTTCTGGGCCTGAAATGCAGGCACCGATATTTTGTGATGACAGCAGAAAGGAGAGGGAACAAGATGAAGCGAGTGTGCGTACAAAGAAGTGTATTCCTGGGGTGCCCGAGGGCCATTTCTTGTGAGGCTCAAAAGGCCCTCCTGGAACGAAGAGCAGTCCTGGACGGCCTGATCTCTCCTGGGTCGACAGCGGTCATTTTGTGGATCAGGTGTCTTTTCATTAGTACATTGTGGGTCAACCTTCTGAGCTCTGCCAAGAATACATCCACGCTGGCAGTTTGCTGCTTTTCCCACCCGCTTGCGTTTCAGTTTATGTAAGGGACGGTCCCTTCAGGGGGCTGGGGCTGGTTGTTCGTCTTTCCCTGAGCTTTCTTCTTCTTCTTCCTGGATTTTAGCTCCCAGAAAGATGGCAGGAACCCCTGGCACTGGGCAAAGGCTGTGAGTGGCTTACATGCACCATGTCTCTTCTGGATGGGGTGCAAGGGGCTACCCTTTTGCCCTTTGCACCCCATCTAAAACTTCCCACTCCGTAGCTGTCAACCCCCTTAATGCTCAGCATTACAGCAACAACCTGCCTTACCACACTGTAGTAGCCCTGTATTCCACTCTAACTGCCCTGGCAACACTCTGTGGAAGTCTGGGCTTTGTAGTTTGTTGTTGTTGTGTGCGTTCAAGACATTTTTGACTTACGGTTAGCCCAGTGTGAACCTATCACAGGGTTTTCTGGAGGTGAGAGTGTGTGACATACCCAAGGTCACCCAGTGGTTTTCCATGGCTGAGTGGGGAATCGAACCCTGGTCTCCAAGGTAGTCCAATGCTCTTGTTTGTAGTTCAGTGAGGCCCAGTTGCTCTCTGGCTGAGAAATCTACATACACCTTCCCTAAACTGGATTGAACTATGCTTTGAGGTAGGAGTTCAGCTGGTGTTTTATTCCAGGCTTTGATGGATCCGTCCGTGCTGCCGAACCTATGGGTGCTCTTTTCTCGTAACACCTGGTTTCCTGTCCACCTTCGCTGCCTTTCTCTGAATGGTTGTCTACATTTCTCTTAAAATGTTGGGCCTAGAACTGGACACGGACATCCAGAATGTAGCCCCAGTGCATCATCTCAAGAACATCTAACTCTGGATTGTCTAGCTTGACATGCAGGAGTTCTCCAGGGTATTAGGACACCTATCCCACCTTTTTGCCCTATTTGGAGAGGCCAGGAATTGGACCTAAGTCCTTCCTGCACAGGCTCAGCTACTGCTCTTCACCCATGAGTTATAGATCTTTTCCAAGCGATGCTTTCTGGAGAGATCTCAGAATTGTTGGGGAAGTTCATCAGGCACAAGGCCTTATTTAGTGTGGCAGCCGGCTGCCTGATATCATGAATTCTGGAACTTCACAACAAAAACAAGATCAGAGAGTCGTTAAATTTTTTTATTTTGGAATGTATCCATGCCCATTGATTTGATCAAGCTGATTTGATCAAAACCCAAACCTTCCTCACTTCACAGAAGACGCTTTCAAGGGGGTGGGCCCCACCGGGCTCTGTCTTATCCGGTGGGAAGGCATTTCCATCTAGGCTCGGGAGGGCTATCTGGTTGATGTTTGCTTTAAAGGATTCTGTCAGCTTAATAGCTTCCTTGGAGACTTGTATGATCGCACCATGTAATATGGCAAGGGGGACGGAGGAAGGAAGGCAGGCGGGCAGGAGGAAGGAAGGCAGCCTTGACTTAATGATGGGAGAATTCCAGCTCAGATAACTGTCTGATCCTTATTAAATGCGATGGTTTGCATGGAAATTTAATATATTAAACAGGTGGCAGTTGCTTTAGGCCACGTTCTTGGGCCTTGCTGGCTCCCCAGAGGGCATTCTGAAGCTAAAAGAAATAGTGGTGGCTTGCAGCTTCCATGCCAGCAAAGGGGGCAAATCTGAATGCTAAAGGAACTCTCCAAGGTACTGAAAATATTTGAGCCTCACCTTGTCTTGTGAAGGGCAGTGAGATTGGCCAATGACAGTCTCCAATCCTTTGACACAGAGCCCTTCTTCCCTCCCCCAGAAACTTTTCTATGGCCACAAGGTACATGGGGTCAGATCAAGAGAGGTTACTTGTTTAAGCATGCAGACTGGGGGGGGGGTTCTGGGAATTGCAGTCCAAAAAGAGGAGCACTTCCAGGGTCTGGATGGTACTATATGACCCTGCCAGGTTTTGAGGTCTGTAGGGTAGGGTTTTCTCTTGTCCTCATCATCTTCTAAAGCACATTTGGTGAGGAGAGGAGAGAAGGCCTTCTTGGCAGCTGCTCCCAGGCTGTGGAACTCTCTCCCCTAAAAGGCTAGGCTGCTTCCTGTGTATTTTCCTTCTGCCGGAAGACAAAGATGGCTACTGTCTGGCTGCTGTGGAAGGATCTTTTAATGTGAGTCAGGCACTTCTTTTCTGGGGAACCTTCCCTCTCAGGGTCTCCGATCAGTCCGTGCAGCCCTTTAAAAATCCCCCTCTGGTTTTCCTCCTCCACCGGCCACTTTCTGGGCAGCTAAGGATAGATAGATTTCTCAGCACCCCAGACCCCCTCTGTATGGCCCACAAACACCCAAGGAAGGAGATGGGCAAGTGAAAGGAACTATAGGGCCACCAAGCTTGCCCACTCCTTTTCCTGACCTGGGTATTTATTCTCCCCACTATGCCTCAGCCCCCTTCCCGTGAACATGTACATACATTTTGATACGTGCAAATTTTCCATTTTTGTGGGCTTCCTGTGCCCCTAACCCTAGTGAATGTGGGGGGATGACCGCACACTTAATTAAGTAGATGATACAGTATACTGTCTCATGTCTTCAACTGGACTTTAAAGGACTTCTCCAAGGTGCTGAATCTTATCTTCAAATAGATTCAGGACCTTGGATAGCTCTTAGCTCCCACGGAGTAGCTGATTCAGACCTGACCCGGAGTGGAGACCCCCAACTAACATGGGGCCACTGACCGCCACGAGAAGGAGAGGACTCGGTCTTTCAGACCCTGCTGTTGGGCCCCTTAAACGGCCTCGTCCTCAAACACAGCAAGCCGGAAATGACTCTGTGGGAGAATCGTATGAGGGCTTCTTCCTGAACTCCCTTGCAAGATGTCTCTTCCCCGGGAACTCGGCATGGCGCCTTGTCTAGTTGCCGAGAACCCGCTGGAGTGCTCTGCCTGCTCCGAGCGCCGTGCTGTTCAACAAAAGGAACGGAGAGTCTCCAAACTGTGATTCTTTTCTTCTTTAAAATAAGAAACCCTTGGAGGAATAGTACAGCCGGTGCCAATCTATTCGTTACAGATACCTTGTTGTCGTTTGGAAGATGTCTCTATAATGTACTTTTTTTTAAAAAGAAAAATATAGCTGCTGCTGCTCCCCACCTCCTTGTTCCTCTTTTGGAAACTCTTTCTTTTTGATAGAGAGATTCTTCCTAGTGTGCCAGCTGATTTCCAGACCAGTGGAAAATAGGGATGATATATCATAATGGAAAAATAAGAGGGGTGTAAGCCTGCTGGGTTCTTAGCACAGCTGGTGTTTGGTACCAGAACTTGGAAAGGCTCCCTTCTTTGGAGTCCCACTCCCAGAATCTGGGAGTTGCAGTCCAGAAATAAGGTGAGAGGGAGCACTTCAATGGTGGAAGATTACAGTTGGCCCTCCACATTTGTGGGTCTCAGTTTTATGGATTTGATTATTTGTTTCTCCAACCCCTCCGCCCCCACTTGAATGAGGTGGAACCTCTTTTCCTGTAGTTTGAATCCATTGCTCTATATCCTAGTCTCTGGAGCAGCAGAAAACAAGCTGGCCCCATCTTCTGTATAACATCCTTTCAAATATTTCAACACAACACAACTGTCCTGTCACCTCTTAACCTTCTCTTCTCCAGGCTAAACCCAGCTCTCTAAACCACTTCTCGTAGGGCATGGTCCCTTGTACATAAGACATGTGCAGGTACATCTCAGTCAACAAAGTCTTGGACAAAGAAGCTCCTTTTACAAGTTTTTCCCCAACACTCATCCATCTCTCCTCTTCTTGTGTGTAGCTGGAAGTGTTTTAGCAGCCTTAACAACAGAAGAATGGTGAAGGAGTGGGGAGGAACACAGGCTTTTGATGTCAGGTTGCAACAGTAGACAATCCAATAAAGCTTGAGGTAGGAAACAGTGGGAGTTTGCTGTCATAGAATCATAGAAATGTAGAGTTGGAAGAGACCACGCGGGCCATCCAGTCCAACCCCCTGCCATGCAGGAACCTCTTTTCCTGTAGTTTGAATCCATTGCCCTGCAGGAACACCCTCTAATCCTACTGAAGCTTTGTGTGCAACAGGAAAGGTAAAGAGAAACTGTCACTAAAAGCACACTGCTCAGGCCACGTCTTCTCCTGCTGTGGCCAAAGTATGATAGCCTCAATTTAGTCATCTTGTCTTCAAGGGCGGGTTCAGGCTTGATTTGCTCTAGAAGCCATTCGTTGGACTTTTTTTTTAAGCAGTCTTGGGTATCTGTAGGACTCTCCTCCAGCACCACATTTCAAAGGAGTTGATTTTTAACTGCTTCTTAACTGCTCCAAACCAATTACCAATTGAGTCTGAAGAGGAGCCTCCCCGTCACTTGAGATGCTGTTGCTGGTTTGAGTACAGAAGGGAGCATTTGTATCTCATCCTTGCCGTTGACACAGTTCCCTTTTCACAGGAGTATCTGCTCTGTAAAATGGGAGGTATGAACAGATGAACTGGATGTAATCTGAAGTGATAGCCTAAGAGTCATTTCATGGTGGGTGGATGGAGATGGAGCGTTGTTTTAAAACATTAAACTCATTGGAGTACGTGTGTGTGTGAGAGAGGGAGAGGGAGTGAATGAGAGATTATTATTTTAAGACTTTGGCTAGAATCCTATGGGTATCTAGTGCCTGTGTAAATTCACCTGTGGAAGTAGGTGGGTATTTTTTGCAGAATCCTAAGGCTGGAAGAGGCCCAAAGGGTCATCCAGTCCAACCCCTTGTGCCATGTGGGAAATGCAATCCAGGCCCTCCCTTTGACAGATGGAGACCCAGACTCTCTTTAAAAACCTTCAAAGAAGGAGGAGACTCCACCGCACTCCACAAAGGCAGCAGCCTATTCCACTTTCCAACCACAGTTACCCTCAGGAAGTTCTCCTGATGTTTAGGTGGAATCTCTTTTCCTGAAGTTTGAAACCATAGCTCCAAATCTCTTGGAATGGAATGGTACTCGGAATGATACAGGAGTCTCCTGCTTTTTGATGGCCCACTCTTTTATCCTTTTTCAATTACAACCAGAACACGTATATTTGACTGTGTTCTGCTCTTGCAACCGTGTGTTGAATATGTGGCTTGTGATTGTAATCAAAAAGGGTCAAAAGAGTGGATCTTTGGAAAGTGAGCATTTGCTGCTTTTTCTGTGCATTGACTTGGTGCCATCTTTTTGCTCAGTGTATACACAAGTAGAACCAAAAATGGCACCAAGTTGACTGAGAGAAAGAGCAGCATGTGATTGCAAGTCCTGTATAAGAGATGCATTGTGCACAGTTTCTAAGAGGTTTGTGGCGCATCTCCTAGAAACTGTGCAGTGCATCTCCTATACAGCATTTGCAACCATGTGCTGCTTTTTCCCTCAAAAGATTTGATTGTGCACACCCATTGTGCAACTGGTGCAATGGGCAGGTGCATCCATTTGCAGTTGTGACCAGTGTACGTACACAGCCATGCACAATGACACCATGTGCACAATTCCATTTTTGCAGCCTTCGTTCTCTCAGTAGATTTTGTTCAATAGACCGAACAGTTAGATGGCGCCGAGTCAATTCACTTCCGCGTTTCAACCATTTCCACTTTTTGACAATGCCCTGGTCCCTCACCTGTCGAATAAGCGGACGACACCTGTACTTGGAAAGGTATTCGGAAGGCATTAAAAATGGTCCTCAGAATCTCAGACAAAATGTAGGATGCTCAGAATGGCATTCAGACCCTTCCAAACGGCCCTGTGCCCTTCATCGACAACTTTGTAGAAGTCAAGGCTATAGGAAAGGTGGGGGCGGAAGGGGGAAAAGTCGCCTGTGTCTGAGTGCCAAAAATCCCGGGGACAAAGGAGTGGCTGTTGTGGATTTAATCCGGTCTCCTGCATCTGACAGTTCTCGGCATCTCATGCTTCAGAAGTAAAAGTACAAGAACCTGCAGGAACCAAATGTCGGATAATCGTCCCCTCCCCAACCTCCTTGAACAGCTCCTGCTAATCCTTAATAATAGCCGGAGTGTTGCCGCAGACCCCAAAGCCTTGAAGCTCTCTGCCCTTTCCGGGCTGACAAGATTAGAGGTGAGCCAAAAGTTTATTCCTCTCCCCGCCAACCACATCCTCAAACTGAACATTTGCCTTGAATTTTCGAGAAAGGGTTTCATATCTCCTCAGAGGCGGGGAGTTTTGTCTCAGGCCTCAATTGCTGCAAGAAAAAGAAAACAGCTAATTTTGTTAGTTATGTAGTAATGGGCTTGGTTGCTCATGCATTTGAAATTTTTCATTCCAACTTCTGGATGCTGGAGAGTTTTAGCATTAATACTGATTATTTTGGGGTGGGGGGATGTGGCAAGTGGCCTGAGGTCGTTGAAAGGAGTAGAGTTTTCATGGAAGAAGAGCAATTGCAGACAATAAAGGTAGATAAGAAGCAATTTGCAACCACTTTATTAAATCTCCATAGTTGGGATACCTTTCTTTGCAAAGGAAGTAAAGAGTAACTAGCAATTTGCTCCCTTCTGCAAGAAAATCTCAAAAAACAAACAAACCCCAAGCCTTTTTTTGAACCCCATTCACAATTTGGGACTAATTCTGTGAAAAATCTGCATGTGGCTGTTTTGTGCAGAAAGCAGCATTTTTTGCGCAGAAAACAAAGGTATTTTCTATGCAGGAAATGATATTTCTATACAGAAACGGAAAAAGACATTGTGTTATTTTTGTGCAAATTCTGTGCAGAATAAGTACCATATTACAGCATTTTCTGTGCAGAAAACAGCTTTTTCTTTCTGCAAAGGAATGAATATTTCTGTGTAGAAACATCATTTCCTGAACCGAAAATGCTGTTACCTGCACAAAAATCCCAAATACAAATTTTGCACAGAATTAGTCCTAAATTGCAAAGATTCTCACTGGTCTTATCAGGGTTTATCAACAGTTGAAAAACATGTCTTTTGAATTTTTTTAAAAAAATATTTTCTAACATTCTTTCCATCCCTATGTTAGAATCACAGCCTTAATGCAGAGTTCTGTGCTATGCATCCCTGACGTAAATATCCTTGGTCCAGGAGTTTTCGGATCCTTGACGGTGTTTTGTTACGCCCAGTGACATTCACTTCCTGGCTTTGCAGCAAACCTAAGAGAATGTTATTAACAAATTAGTCAGTGGGGTGTGCAAAGACAAACAGCTACAGCTTCATGCAGACAACAGCCGTTCCGGGGGGAATAGCAGATGACTGTGGAAGTGCTCATCTGCAGCCATGCTCTTCCAGTGTCGAGAGCATTGCATTGTGCAACTTTATTGACTTGGCATTAAAACGCTCTTGAATGGGAGACAAAGAGATAAATGTGTTCTTCTTGTGAAACTTTCCCCATGTATTTTATCTCTGGGAGGAAAGTGAGTCACTGCGGGGACTTTTTTTGTTTTTGTTTTCTGATGGTGCCGCTATCACACTGTCACACTTTCGGCCCCTCCCGAAACTGCAAACCCCAGGATTCCATAGGATGTTGCAAGTGGAATCATCGCGCTGTGACAGTCTAGTGTGGAAATGGCTTCTGTTCCATCCTGTTGGAATTGCCTCCCTGAACATTTGCCGGCTGCGCCTTTTCTTGCTATTGGAATTCCCTTGCTATTGGAATTGCCTCCCTGAACATTTGTGGACTGCTTCTTCCCTTGCTATTCTTACATCTCTATTAAAAACTTCTTTGTTTCCCAAAACTTTTTGGAATTTTATTCCAATATGGTTTTATAAGAAATCCAGAATGGTGTCATGGTTTGAGTACTGGAATGCAACCCTGGAGAGCAGGCTCAGTTCCCTGCTCAGCCAGAGAAACTCACTGGGTGACCCTGGGTGTGTGACACACTCTCAGCCCCAGAAAACCCTGTGATCGGTTTGCCTTAGGGTCAACATAAGTCAGAAACAACTTGAAGGCACACAACAACAACAATGGTTTTATAACCTTGTATATTTTGATTACATGTATTTTTCAGTGTGCTTCATATTATAGGCGGTATTTGCTGGCATATAAAGCTCACCTTTTTTCCCTTAAAAATACTGTTTGAAAATGGGGAGCGTCTTATACGTTGGTGTACCTTATACACCAGCAAATAGTATTTGCCAGCATATAAATATAGTGTATCTTATACGCTGGTCCATCTTATACACTGGCAAATACGAATTATTATTTTTTTGTATTTTAACTAGATAACCTGTTTTAAAATTGCATGGTATGGTTTTATTTTTCCTTCTTTCCCTTTGTGTTTGGAGGTCTATCCATATATTTTGGATTGTGCACCTTTGACAGGATCCACTGTTTTGGGTTGTCCCACTTGTAAAGTGGCAGGTACATAGAATCATAGAATCATAGAGTTGGAAGAGACCCCAGGGGCCATGGAGTCCAACCCCCTGCTATGCAGGAACACCCATCAAAGCACCCCCAGCAGATGGCCATCCAGCCTCTGCTTAAAAACCTCCAAAGAAAGAGACTCCACCACATTCCATGGAGGCAGCAGCAGATTCCACTGTCAGACAGCCCTGACCGTCAGGAAGTTCTTCCTGAGGTTCAGGTGGAATCTCCTTTCCTGCATGGATGGCACATTATAATGCATCATCACCACCACCATCACCACCACCACCATCATCATCATCATCATCATCATCATCATCATCTTCATCATTCCCACAGTCAAGCTCATATAGGCTCATAAGATTGCACGCAGAACGTGTTCATTGCATCCCTCCGTAGTCCCAACTAGAGACCGGTGGGATTTACCCAGTTCCGAAATGCACCCTTGAGCCTATTCTTCTCGGGACAAACAATGGGATCCAGGCCCTTAAGGTCACACTGGTGCAGCCCACCCTCTTCCCCGCTTTCTGTGCAGAGCCTTTGCTGAATCCCACCTTTTCACTTGGCAACCCAAAACCTATTATTGTCTCTCTTTCCCTATTAACTCCGTCGACAATGGCAGAGGCTGGTTTTCTTTCAGCATTGATTCTTTCCTCCTCTCCTGGATTGCAGCGCCGACGTTCGAGAGCCAGGTAGCTATTTTTAAAAATACCTGTAATATTGTTTTTTTAAAAAGTATAGACAAAAGGAGGCTGACCGTTTTCCTCCTTCTTTTTTAGTTTCTTTCTCCTAGGTTCTAGTTTTGCAATGTATTATGATTGCTGCAATTTGGTCCCAATTGCTGCAATTTGAGGGGTGGGTAGCAACAACAGGGCCCTTCTTGTGGCATCCAACAGACTCGGTACCCCGCCGTTTTTGGGGGGTGGCGGCGGTTTGATTTCTTCCTTAAAGTCCGGAAATTTGCTTTGTTGTCCACCCGTTGACCGTTTTCCCGAAAGGAAATTAGCTCCTGTCTGTATTATATGTTTCAGCGTAGTCCCAGCCCCAGAAAACACATTCAGCTGGAGTCCTCTGCTGAGTGTCGATATTCGATTTCATCCTTTTCGCCGTGATATCAGCTATTACGCTAACTCACAGTTACTGTGTTGCATCGCCGTTTGTTTTTTCCCCCAAATCGTGCACTCGGACACAAAATTGACCACTGGAATTTTTTTTTGGGAAAAGTAATTGTGCAGTTGAAGAGGCTGAGATCCTACAAATTAAGTAAATTTACACACACGCAGTTATAGAGTGGTTGTGCTATGCCAGCCTTCACCAAAATTGTGCAACGAATGGTCTGGTTTTGGGTGATCTCCTGACCCTCTTCTTCCTTCCCCTCCTTTGCTGTTTGGTGGAGCTAAAATCCCTCAGCCCCCATCAGGATGTGTGATAGCAAATTATGCCCCCTCACCGCTCTCAAGAGCTGCCCGTGTGGGTCTGGGAGGGAACCTAAGATGGTGACCGCCACGTGCCGGAGCATACGAAATTGGAAGTGATGTTTTCTGTCTACTGGGCCTTTCCTAAGCCGGCTCAGAACCAAATCAAAGGAGACGGGTTGCTTCCCTACAGCCCCGAACGAAGGCTCCGCGGCTGAGATGTCTGCTCTCATCCGGCTCCTTCGGCCTGAATTCCCGCCCCCGCCTCCGTCTCCGTCTTGTCTCCTTCGGTTCCCCAGGCCCCTCTTGTGACAGGGCGCTCGGCCCCGTCTCCCTCCCACTCTTTCCCTCCCCTTTCGGTCCGCACGGGCGTCCGCCTCCAACCACGCTGAAAGGCAACGTGGAACTAAATGCAGACCAGCAGGTAGCAAGTGACGGGTGACAGGCTGACATATTGGCTGGAGGTCCCCCATAATGCAACCTGAAAGGAAGCGCCTTTCGGTGCATCTTTCCATTTTAATTACGATTCTTAATTTGCCGGCCTCGCCTTCTTCCAGCACCAGCAATTGTGGGCAGTATTCCCCCCCCATTTTTTTTTTTTTACAGTGTCGTTGTCTGAAATCATTAACATGTTTATTAAATAACCAAGTGGAGTCCATTATCCAGCCAATCCATTATGCAAATGTGCCAGAAAGCATAAGAAGTTGAGCGTCTGAAACTTCCTGAACGGCGTCCATTTTCCTGAATTATGGATGCAAGAGAGAAAGGGGTGGAATTTCCCCCTTCTTCCTGCTTCTTTGGGTTTCTCCTTTCTCCCTTAAAAGCTAAGGGAGCAGAATTCGGCTGGTGGATGTGTGTGTGTGTGTGTGTGTGTGGATGAGAAATACTGTATTTGCCAGTATATAAGACGCACTCGTGTATAAGTTGCATCCCAGTGATACACCGGGCAAATACTATTTACCCATGTATAAGACACACTGGCATATAAGATGCACCCCATTTTCCAACAGTATTTATGGAGAAAAAAGTGAGTCTTATATGCCAACAAATACAGTACTTTTTGTTGCACTTGGTAGTTTTTCTACACCTCCTAAGGAAGGACGTAAATCTTTCATGCTAGGAGTCGGGATAGTGCAGACCGTGGGGTGCATAATGCCCCAGACCCCACTTTCGTAACCCCTAAAGTCCCCTACCAGTCTACCAAAGACCTCCAACCCCCTATTTTTTAAACAAATGCAATTTCATACCCTCTAACATTTCACTAATTAATGCATTAGTACTGTGTTTTAATTTTTTTCCTGCTTTTCATTCTGCCTTTTTTCCTAATGTACATCTCTTTGAGTGTGAATTGGATGGTTTGTATAAACAGTAAAAAGTAAAGAATGTTTTCAAAAGGAAACCAGAGGGTAACTCTGCACTCTCAATGCTGCAGAGCCCTTGAGCAGCGTCATCTAACTCAAAGAGTATGCAGTCTGTGGCCATTTCTGCACTAGCCTGTTATAGCGCGATGATTCCACTTTCAACATCCTCTGGAATCCTGGGGTTTGCAGTTACTTTTAGGACTACAGGGGCCATGTTCGCTGGGATTTGGGGGAGTTGTAGTCCAAACAAGAGACCCACTGTGGTGTTGTGGTTTTGAGCATTGGATTACAACCCTGGAGACCAGAACTCAATTGCATGGTTGGCCATGGAAACCCACTGGGTGACTGTGGGCACATCACACAGGCCATTTCCGCACTAGCCTGTTATAGCGCTATGATTCCGCTTTCAACATCCTATGCTGGCCCCTCCCGAAACTGCAAACCCCAGTGCAGAAATGGCCCATGTATATGCAATGTGCCATATGTGCCAACATGTGGAACATGCAAGACATGTGCATGGTGGGATTCCATGTGCAACTCCTCCTCTGCAACCTTGAGCTGATTGTGGACATTTGACATTTGGCCAAAAATGTCTAACCACTTCCATAGGGGAACTTAGGCCCGTGTGAACAGCCAACAGGATTCTGGTTAACATATTTTTCTGGAAAGAAAAAAAAAAAGAAGCTGCACAGAAAATGTGTTTTGCATTAAAAAAAGACCTGTGGTTTTTTTTTTTAAGTAACCAATTTATTCAAATTCTTTTTTAAATTTAAATTTAATTATTTTTTTCTTAACAATTTTAATTCTGTTCTATCCAGCTATCATAGTTCGAACTTTTTTCTTCCTCCTTCCCTCCCTTCCCGAAATCACAAAGTCACCAACCTTTTCCCTCTCGATCACAATATGTATGAATTGACAATATCAATGCCTTCTTACCTGTGACCCCCAGATCCACAATTTTGAGTGATCGCAAACCATTGCATCCTATGCCTATAATGGCAACATGCATATGGATGTGCTGAAGCACGTGTGCGTATGTAGCCATCATTGAATATAATGGCATGCAAGCTTTCTTAATTGTTGATATTCATGGGGATTCTGGAACAAAACCCCTGAATACATGGAGGTCCCACTGTACATGTTATTTATATATTCATACCCTTAAAATAAACCTTGTGGGGGTTTTTTGTTTTTGTTTTTGCATGTGCAGAAGAACCATATGCATTTCTGCACAGAGTAATTCCCTGCAGTGTTTTTGCAACATGCAAATACTGGGAGAAAACCACACAGAATCTTGCGGCTGCCTTATTCTCCTCAGCAGGGTTCCCCAGGTGTCAGAAAACCCTTTTTCTCCTCCGGGAAATGTAGAAGAATGAATATTCATGCCATCCCAACTTGCTGTGTGAGAGAAACACACCTCATGTTAACAAACTGCACCTTGCCGAAGCTTTACAGGGTGTGTCTGAAAAATTGTGCAAAATTGAGGCCTGCGGAACATTTCCAAATGCGAACGGTTAAAAGTGCTCATGACAGACATGTGCACGAGCATCTGGCCAAAGGGGAAAAATGCATTTATTGGGTTGGAAAAAATGCAAAAATAAGTGCAGATATTAGGAAAATTGTCTCGAAATGCATACAGATTTTCACAAGGGGAAGGAGCACCATTGTCTAACCTGATACAATGCAAGGATGAGAAGGAAATGCAGGTGTGAGCAAGAGAAACACAATGGGATCAAGACAGGGAGGGTTTCCCACACCCCTGTGTGTGTGCACATATTCATGTACGCATGCATGAACATGCAAACAAACATACACTTGCTGATAACCCTTATGTGCCACAGCTGAGCATGCCTGTTTGTGTATAATCTTTATATGGAAGGTTAACAGATGGGCTGGAAAGAGAAGCATAAATAGATTTATTGGTGAGGTTTGGATGACACAATAAACCAACAGTGTTGATCTGCCCACAGTTTATACTCATTCTGGCTCTGAATGTTCTCACTCTCTTAAAAGGAAATCCATGTCCTTCCGCCCAGAAAGTCCATTTATCTCTGGTGTTTGAGAAACTGCATTTCTCTATGTGAGCGCACCCATGGCCTAAGATCTTCCAGGAGAAGATTTCTTTTGGACATGAGAGAGAGCCTTCTTGGTGGCTGCTCCCAAACTAAGGCCATGTCCACACCAGCCTGTTATAGCGTGATGATTCCACTTTCAACCTCCTCTGGACCTGGGGTTTGCAGTTTCGGGAGGGGCCGGCTGGCCCCTCCCAAAACTGCAAACCCCAGGATTCCAGAGGAGGTTGAAAGTGGAATCATCACGCTATAACAGGCTAGTGCGGAAATGGCTTAAGAACCTCCCTTCCTCAGGAGGTCCAGTTGGCCCCCACCTTGCTCTCTTTCCACCGGCAGGTATATAAAACCTCTTTATTTAAGAAAGAATTGGATTTTAGTGCATGCTGCAGATAAAGCTTTTTACGCAGTGATGTAGTAATTTTATTCTATTATGTTTTAAACCGTCCTTTAATGCTATTTTCAACTTGTTTTTAGTACTGTATTTAACCTTTGGGGTTTTTTAAAACAGGAATTTAGCTTAATTATGTTTTAATTTTAGTACTTTGCTTTTAAAATGTACACCGCCTTGAGGCCCCTCCCTAAACTGCAACCCCAGGGTTCCATAGGATGTTGAAAGTGGAATCATAGCACTGTAACAGGCTAGTGCGGACATGGCCAGAGGAATCTATGGGGCACTGGCGCATGGGGCAGTGAGCATTACTGGGCAAAGGCTGGGTGCCTCGTTGCATCCATCTCATCTCCAGCACCTCAGAGGTCGGGGATGCACGGCTCAAAACCGCCTTTCCCAACCTTTCCCATCCCACCTCCTCCACTGTGATAACTCTGCCTTCTCCTTAAAACTTCTGCAGTTTTTTTAAAAAACCGATTTCACTTAAAAACCGAAGTTCCCCTCCCCTCCCCTCCCGAGATCCCCGATGTTTGAAGCGGCACAACCCCCAATGTGTCATGTTTATTAATTTGTCAGCGTTAGATCAATCATAACAGGATGAACAGAGGTGTCTGATAGAGTTGAAAGAAGATGGAAGAGCAGGAGTGCCGCGGAAGGAAGAGAGCGGATGACAGATGTGATGTCTAATTTGGATGGATGCGCTACAGGCAAGGAGCCGGGAGGGGAGACGGCGGCGGCGGCGGCTCCAACCTTCGGCGATGGCCCCAGGAAGGCAATATTAAAGCTTTATCACAATGAAAGAACGTCGGCTGATGTGTTTTGCAACACGGGGTGATGCATTCTGAACACACCGCCGTGGTTATATTTAATCCGGCACCGCTGAAGATGGTCGGAGGGGAGCTGGATTAATCATAGACTCATAGAATCGGAGAATCCTAGAGCTGGAAGAGACCCCAAGAGCCAGCCAGTCCAACCCCCTTTTGCCATGCAGGAAGACACCAGCAAAGCACTCCCTTGGACAATTGGCTGTCCAGTCTCTGCTTAAAAACCTCCAAAGAAGGAGACTCCGCCTCACTCCGAGGCAGCCTATTCCGCTGCCGGATAGCTCTGACCATCAGGAATTTCTTTCTGAGATTTAAGTGGAATCTCCGAACCCACTGCTCCTTGTCCTAGTCTTGGGAGCACAGAAACAGGCCACATATTCCATTGCAGGACGGCTCTGACCATCAGGAAGTTCTTCCTGAAGTTTAAGTGGAATCTCTTTTCCTGCAGTTTGAGTCCATTGCTCCTTGTCCTGGTCTCTGGAGCAGCAGAAAACAAGCCCACTCTCTCCTCAACATAACATCCCTTCAAATATTTAAACGTGGCTGTCATGTCGCCTCTTAACCTTCTCATCCCAACTCCCTAAGCCACTCCTCAAGGGCTTCGTGGCTTCCAAACCCTTCACCATTTTGCTTGCCCTCCCCTGGACCTGCTCCAGCTTGTCAGTGTCCTTCTTGAAATGGACACACTCTTCCAGATGAGGCCTGACCAGAGCAGAATAGAATGGTCAGCTAGCCTTTTATTCCATTCTGCCCTTTGGCTTCATTTGTGCCTCCAAGTACCATTGTTTTGGTTGGCAGAACCCAAAACTGCCCATTCAGGAGGTGCAAATGGGTCTTAGAGGTGCTTTTCAGGATGGATGAAGTTTTAATTCTTGAGGGTTTCCTCCATCAGGCCTGATCTGCTTCTGGGCAGAATTAGATCTACAAAGCCCTACAAAGCCCTACAAAGCCACCCGGCCCCTCCCAAAACTGCAAACCACAGGATTCCATAGGATGTTGAAAGTGGAATCATAGTGCTATAACAGGCTAGTGCGGAAATGCCCCTCCCCATTTGTGGGTTTCACTTTTGTGAATTTGATTATTCACAGTTTATTCGCTGTCCCCTTGGCTGCCTCCCTGTGCAATTTTTAATAGGGACTGCAAGCCTTATGAGAGTGAGAAACTGCAAACAAGGCTTGTAGGTCCCTATTAAAAATGGGTGGGGCGGCAGTGGGGGTGGCCGTAAGTCCCACCAGCCCCCCACTTCTGCCTTGGGAAGGAGCCCTGATGCCTCCGAGGAATCCATGATGGGTTGAGTATATTGACCATACTTTTTTGTGTGTTAAATATGGTTTGGGGGGGGGTCTAGAGTTACTCACAGATTTTCTACTTTCTTGGGGGGTCCTGTGCCCCTAAGCTTAGCAAATGGGGAAGGATGACTGTACTCAACTGAAGTGTTAAATGACTGCAGTCTTGGAAATTAGGAGACTGGAGGCAAATTCATTGAGAGATGGAATTCTTATTTTGGGGGGCCCAATGCCCCCATTTTGTCCCCTCCCTTGTAGCTAAACCCCTCTTGTCTTTCCCATTGGTGGGAGGCTCGTCTCTGCCTCCCCTCTTGGTGCTGACGACAAAGCGTCTCATCTCATAAATTGATCATAAAAGGAATCCGGGCTCCTTAATGCGGGATGTGCTTTTGTCTGCTGCCTGAGCTTCTCCAAGGGTTGGGAGTGGGGGGTACAGTCATCGTGGTGGGTTTGGGGAAATGGCAGCGCAGGCGGCCTGCCAGACACCCACCCCCGGCTCCCATAAATACATCTCTGTGATGAAGTTTGGAGTTTTACTTTTCCCTCCCTGTTACAACTTCTGTGATGCAGTAGATGAAAGGCCTTCACGGAACTTTCTCTCTCTGATGTGACTTAAAAATAACAAGGCAGGAGCATAGTAAATAGATGATGCTCTGTGTGTGCGTGCGTGCTCACACACTCACTGGGTGGGGAAAGAGATTTATGTCAGGGTTTGGATCTGTGCCTAAGTCCTTGCAGGATTTTGCCTGCAAGGATCCTGGCCTTGACCCCGTTCTTTGCAGAATCCTGTCCAATACTCAGACAGATGCAGGGCAGCTGGGATAGCCAGGAGCCAGCTATATAAGGGCCGGGTTTAGGGCTCTGCAATCTTTGCCTCAGCAACATAGTTTTCTGTCCTGCCTCTCTGGATGCTTCTGTGTTCCTGACCTTGCTGACACCTAGACTCTGGCCTGTTCCCTGGACCCGCCTCTGGCCCTTTTGGACTCTGGACACCAGGTAGACCTCTGTTGCCTTGGACTCTTGTTCAGCTTTGGCCCTTGGGCTCCCAACCTAGTGCCTGTTTGCTATTCCAGCCCCAGCACCTGCATCTAATATCCTCACCTCCCACACCCTGGACCTTGCCAATCTTGTGCAGTGAACCAGGATGTTTTGTTTCATATGTGCAGAGTGCTGGTTGTGACCCATAAAGCTTTATATGACTTCAGGTATCTTCAGGTGACCTATGGAGACCCTGTGAATTTCCTAGGGTTTCTTAGGCAAGAAATACTCAGCAGTTCCTTCCTCTGAAATGGAGACTAGGGTACCTGTGATTCATTGGCAATCTATGGAGGCTGATACTTAACTGTGCTCCAGAGCTGAGATTTCATAGAACAGCCTTCCTCAACCTCCTGCCCTCCAGATGTGTCCAATTAAAGCTTCCATGGCTAAGGATGGTGGAAGTTGTAGATCCATAGATGTAGACAGGACCAGGTTGAGATTGAGGAAGGCTGCCTTGGAGACATGGTGTGTAGGTGGCATGTGCCTTCAGGTTGCCTGTTGACTTATGGAAACCCCATGAATTTCCTAGGGTTTTCTTAATCAAGGAATCCTCAGAGGTGGCTTTGCCAGTTCCTCCCTCTGAAATATAGACTACAGCACCTGGTGGTATTTGTTGGTGGTCTCCCATCCAAGCACTAACCAGGGCTGAACTTGTCCCATCCAAGCACTTAATCATGACCTCACAGTCGCCAGACTCTGCAACCTGTGTGCAGAAACCCAAACACACATAGGTCACAAAAGATGTTCCTGGACTCTTCCAACCAGGTGAATCTCAACTCCATCAGTTCATTCTCAAAACATCAGGTTGCAGAAGCGTGACATTCCTTCATCAGCCACCTTTGGACACTTCTGTAAGCCACTCGCCCACCATACTCTTCCAGTGTGTGTGTGTATGTGTGTATGCAGGCATCCAGCTATATTTATAGAAGAGTGTTTGTGAAGTGTGAAAAAAAAAGAAACAAGCCTTTGATGTGTCAAGCCATGCATTCTGGAGAGGGAGGGGGAAAAAACACAGAGATTTTTTTCTCCCCCGGCAGGAGGAGTCTGCATTTCATGTAGAACTGTCTTAATTTGCCTAAAATTATTTCCCCATCGGCTACAGCGGTGGAAAATAGTAAGGCAAAGCAGGAAGAGAACTGGCATGCCTCAGTCCCAGAGAGGTTGATGCGTACAAGCACATCTTCTTTCCTGCCTCCCTTTTGCTCTTCCCCCTGCAAACCTTTCATCAGTTTCTCCCGCATGCCACAATCTGGGAAGAGGCAGCGTTGCTGCCCGAGGACAGGCAGCCTGTAGTCATCCGGCATTAAGGGCTGGGGAAAAAGTCCTCTTGATTACTTGCCTGGGGCTCCCCTGGCTCTCCCTACCTGGCCCCACTGCTGTGACGCTCTGAGCTCCATGGCCAAGAAAGCGAGGGCTCTTGTCACATTAGTTATGAGCTCTAACGTTAGACTATTCAGATTCACCATCATGGTACCACTGCCAGAATTGCAAATGCCCTGAAAATCCACCTGGAAATCCAAGCGACTGCTCCAGGGGACAAGGGTACTGGTGGTTGGCACACTGAATGGTGTTGTGTCCAGCCCCCTGGGGCCAGTGATCGGCCGTTTGCCAAGGACCCTGCAGAACTTCCTGCTTCTGGTCAGCCCCTCACTGTGTCATCCTTCAGCACCCCACTCAACAGCCCCACTGAACTCCTTACCTTGATAGGGCTGCCCAGATTTTAAGGTGCATTTCAGGGATCGTGTTGAAAGATGGATTGAAGCCACCACACCATGGCTTTGTGATGGCTGCAAACTGACAAATACATGTCATCAAACTATACAAAACGGTAACACAATAGTAAACTAAGACACCAACTCTTAATATCTAAAAACCTTCAGAAAAATGGTAGGAAAAATGTTCCTCTAAAATTCAGACTAAAACTCAGAGTCAAATTAACTGCAGCACAGACTTTGTGGCCATTTCCGCACTAGCCTGTTACAGCGCGATGATTCCACTTTCAATATCCTCTGGAATCCTGGGATATGCCGGCCGGCCCCTCCCGAAACTGCAAACCCCAGGATTCCAGAGGATGTTGAAAGTGGAATCATTGCACTATAGCAGGCTAGTGCGGAAATGGCCACCAGGTCCGTGGTGCAGTTAATTTGACTCTGAGTTTTAGTCTGAATTTTAGAGGAACTGTTGAAGGTGCTGAACCCTATCTCTAAAGTAGGTTGAGCCTTCTGGAGAGCTTCCTTAAAGTTCACACTAAAACCCAGAGTGCATTCAGTGCCCAAATGATATGAAAACCACCAACTGATGCTGGTTTTAAGTGCTGGATAAGAGGAGAGACATTACTAATGGTTGTTGCTGAGTGTTCGGAACATTTTAAAGAAAGCAGCGGAACATTGGCAAGTTGTGTCAGGATGATCAAGACCGTTTTTCGAACTCTGAGTTTCTGACTTGTTACCCCCGCGTCTCTATTGAAAGTATTAAAGATTCTGTTTAATTACCAGACATTAAAGCTTCAAACGGATTCTTCAAAGGTATCAGAGGGTAAAATAACTACTGACTTAGCTGAAATCCAACTTCATTAAGACCATTCACATGGCATGGAAGCCTAACAAGTTTTGTTCAAAGATAAAGATCTTTGGCTATTCCCCATCAATGTTCCTCTATTGGCTTTGATACCGGCTAATTGGAAACGTCTGTCCCTATTTATGTTGGCTGACCGCTGGATTTTCTAGATCCTGCTGTCCTGGAATTGGAAAGAAAAATCGCCAGGGAATTTCCAGGAGGAAACTTAGAGCAAGATTAAACAATTCCTAGCGGGGAAGCATTTATATTGAGCAATAACAGCAGTCTCTCTATAAATCAGGTTTACTTGGTGTATTGCACGTGAAGGCATAGCAGTCATGCCAAAGACTGCATTCTGGTTGTCTGTTTTTGTTGTTACTGGCCTGATCCTTTTGGGGGTTACAAATGCATAAGAACCAAAGTTGCAGAGCTACTTGGTGACTCCCACCTACATCCTGGCCCCCATTTGCCAGGCAGCAGCTGCTGTGCTCATTGGGGATCTGTACCCCTGTCAATCAGGAAGTAGCTGAATGACATTCCCACCCCTCCCATGAGTGATCTATGGTGTGACAACCCAAACAGGACCCCCGTCAGAATTCTCCCTTGTGCCAGAGATTGCTCACATGAGGATGGGTGGGAGCATCAGCTAATTGCTTTCCACAGTGGTGGAGCTTGGAGGGTGGGGAAGGGGAGGGTGGGGGTGGGTCTATGGCACGAGGGGCATGGCCACTGTGCATAGAGGCGTGATTGTGGTGCGTGGGGGCATGACCAGGGTATATGGGGGCATGGCTACGGGCTGGAATGCCCCCAAAACATTGCCGCCTGGGGCGAACTGCCTCCTGCACCCGCCGTCCCTTTGTGACTGGCTTTCCAACTGATAGGGGAACAGACCCCTGTTGTTCACAGTGACTGCTGTCCGGGGATTGGGGGACTTTCATAGTCCATATATATGCTCCAAAACTAGGGGTTACTTAGGGATCATGAATATGAAACAATCACAAACGGATAACTCTAGGACCATTTCTGCACTACGCTGTTATAGTGCTATTATCCCACTTTCAACCTCCTGTGGAATTCTCGGCTTCGTAGTTTAGTGAAGCCAAAGAGCTCTATGGCTGAGAATCCTAAACGTCCCTCCCTAAACTGCAAATTCCCAAGGTTCCATAGGATGCTGAATCTGGAATAAAAGCACTGCAACAGTGTAGTACGGAAATGGTCCTAGGTGATGCATTTGTAACTGCCCACCAGGTTTCTGGCCAATATTTTGCGCTCTCCGCCTGTGAAGATTTGAGAACAACCCATCAAAAGAGAATAAAGCCGTAGTATCAGGCCAAGACAAAACACCTTCACTGTTAATATGGAACCTGTCAAAGCTGGGATCAAAGAGATAACTCTTAAGGCAATTTGCAAACTGACTCTGTCAATCTACCTATCTATCCGTCCAACCTATTTGCAGGTTTTTTGGGCTCTGGTTTTTGGTTTAAAAGAAATGCCACACTCAGCTGTCAACCTTTTTAAAAGGATATCCCAGCATGAGTGGAAGTGATTGGGCATCTCTGTGGGACGTCTTCATCCAGTTCAATGGAGTTGGGCGTGCGGTACTCCTGTGTCTGAAGATTTGGATGGGCAGCATGCAGCCCGTGGACCATGTGTGCCCAAGGGGCAGTTTGTGGCCTCTCGGATCCAAAAAAAAGTTTGCTCCCAAATGCACCCAAACACTCGCTAGGAGCCCAGAAGTGGCCTTTTATAAAACCAGGAAGCAATGCCTCTCTCCTGGGGTTCAGAAAGCTCAGGAGAAACAGGGAAATGTGTGGAAATGGCCACCAAGAGGGCATTGCAAAGCGCAGAAATTGTTTTGTGTGTGTAGAACTGAAGCAGGGTGTGAGTGGACCTCCAAGGTCTCCTGGGTAAGGTCAGCTGTGGAGGAGGCCACCAGCTAAACTGCTTTTGGGTTCATCCCAACATTTTTAGTGTGTGGACCCTTGTGTCAAGAATTTGGCCTTTTTTTGAGGGTAATGGGCATTAGATTCCCTTCTGCTCTCCATCCCAACTGCTGGTGATCAACATTTCCCCGCAATGTCTCCCAAAGTGATGCTAACTTATGACGTAACATTATTCTGAGGTATTTGTATCCCTCCGTCTTTTCTTCCAAGAAAGAACAGTTGTTCCTTTGTCCCAAAGACGTTATCAATTGCTGTTTTTTCATGTGGAACAGAAATTTCTCGGCATACGAGACAAAATGGTGGGGGAGGGGGAATGGAGGAAAATAAACAAGATTCCCATTATTTCTACGTTGGCCTAGGAGAACGCCAGATGTGTGCTTTTGAGTTTCCGCCCAGCTGGAAAGCTGTTCAACGTTAATGGGAGCTAATGAATTCTCATGTTCATTTTTTTGTTGTTGGTTTGTTGTTATTTGCTATCAAAGCAACCTTGACTTATGGTGGTTGTATGAATGAGACCCTCTAAGAGCCCCCATCGTTGGGAATCCTGCTCAGGTCTTAGAAGCTCAGGGCAACCATGGCCTCCTTGACTGAGTCTATCTACTTGGAATGCAGTCTCCTCCTTTCCCTACTGCCTTCCATTTTACCGGTCATCATTCTCTTTTCCAATGAATTATGTTTTTCAGTGAGTTAGTACTATGTCCAGTTCTGGACACCACAGGTCAAGAAGGACACTGAGAAGCTGGAATGTGTCCAGAGGAGGGCAACCAAATGGTCAAAGGCCTAGAAACCATGAAGCCCTCTGAGGAGCAGCTGAAGGATCTGGGTAGGTTTAGCCCGGAGAAGAGAAGGTTAAGAGGGGACGTGATAGCCATGTTTAAATAGGTGAAAGGATGTCATAGGGAGGATGGAGCAAGCCTGTTTTCTGCTGTTCCAGAGACTAGGACATTATGGAGCAATGGCTTCAAACTCCAGGAAAAGAGGACATTCCACCTAAGCCTTAGGAAGAACTTCGTGGCTGTTGTCCTTTGGCCATATCATGTGAAGACCTGACTCACTAGGAAAGACAATAATGCTTGGTAAAGTAGAAGGCAGCAGGAAAAGAGGAAGACCCCATTACAGGTGGATAGGCTCAATCAAGAAAGACACATCCCTGAATCTTCAAGACCTGAGCAGGGCAGTTGAGAGTAGAGTGACTTGGACGTCTCTCATCCATAAGTTGGAAGTCAAAGTTCTACTTCTACTTCTAGGTTAGTAGAAGTTAGTAGAAGTAGAAGTCAACTGGACAGCAGCTAACACCACCAACAAAGCTCAGGGGAAATTGGATTAGGGTTGTCTAGAAGAGAATTCTAAGCACCTCACCAAACTACAGACTCCAGGATTTCAGAAGATACAGCTGGGATAGTTAAAGTGACACCATATTGCTGTAATTCTGCTGTGTGGCTACACCCCATGTCCACCTATGATTCAATCTCTCCATTGACCCTTCATTGCCTGTCCCCCCACCCCAAAATGTCATAGGGTTTTCTTAGGCAAGGAATCCTCAGAAGTGATTCTGCCACCACCTTTTCAGAGGAAGGCCAGACTCTAGGAAAACCGAGTTCCCTTCCATTGCTCTGATCACAAATTCTAGGAGATGTCACCTTTTCTCCTTTCTCATTCCAGACCATTTTTCCTTGTTAGATTTTTTTTTTTTTGAAAAAGCATCCTTCCAAATTGAAAAACAGAGAAGAGCAAAGCCTTTAGGTATCTTCTACGACCATCAGTGCTAGCAGCTGTTTCCTCTGTGAAACTCATCAACCACAATTTAAGTACCTCTCCAAAGCTATTAAGAGGAGCGTGCAACAATAAGGAACAAGATCTCCCCTAATTGAAACAAGAGGAAAGGGGCAGCTTGAAAGGAAAGGCTGGGGAGATCATTTAAAAAAAAAAAAAATTGGCAATGAGAAAAGGTTACTTGATCCAACCTCACATGTGGGGAAATTCATGTCCTCGTGTTTGAGCATGCTGCAGAATTTTTCTTCTGAGACAGCCGTGGGACAAACAGTGATTTTCTGGAGCGATCGTGCTGGCTTAAATGTGTTAAGGATAGCTGTTTTCCAAGGGGGTGGGGGGTTTCTGGGTCAAAATCAAGGGAGATTGTCCATCTCCCTTGGAATGAAAGGGAGAGAGCCTTCCTCCTGATGGATTACTTTAGCCAGAGTTACCAAGAGCAGGTACTGAAAAGCACGTATCGTAATCCACAAGCAAAGGAGGAGAAGAATCTCCACATGCTTATTGCTTGTCTATATTCTTTAAAAACACCTTGTGAAATATACTGTTTTGGAAAAAGCCCAGCACACTTCAGCCTGTGCATAAATAAATAAAAATAAGGACTTTAGCTGTGCGAGGTAAGTGCTCCTCTCCATGAAACCCTGGCCATTTCCGCACTAGCCTGTTATAGCGCCATGATTCCACTTTCAACATCCTCTGGAATCCTGGGGTTTGCAGTTTCGGGAGGGGTCGGCCATTGGTTACAAATAAAACCAGTTTTTTTCCCTATGGCTTCAAAATTTCCAGAAATTTTACATCCTTATTCCCTCTACCTGATGGCAGGACCGGCCCCTGCAAAACACCATGCAACAGTAGGATACCCGGACCAGCTTCCTGACATGAAATGGTCCAATGAACGGGATTGTAGCCTCACTTACAAGATCCCTGAGCGTGGAAAAGTGACTTTTGGGCTGAGTTACTCATTGGAATCTTTCCAGGTGGTCCAAAAAAAGTAACTTTTTTTGCAGGCAGTGGAGAACTAGGCCAAAAGCTGCCCGCAGCCACGAGTTCCCTTCAATTCCTGGGGGGATTGGAGTCCCTCTTGCCCAGGCCTAATCAACAGCCGGGAGCTGCCAGCCAAATTGTCATGTGCTGAACTTCCCCGACCTTGCTAATTAGTTTCCCAAAACAGAATAAATCATTGTCCAAGCGCTTAGAGACCTTCCACCACGCTCGCTCCTCCATGCCCAGTGCCAGGGAAGTTCTGTCCTCTCCGGCTCTGCCTTTTGCACAAGACTCGGCCAGCTGTTTTTCATTCATAAAACAAGAGTTTCCTACGATTAGGACTGCGGCTGATCTTCCGTCCTTCTGCTTGTCAATCCGTGTTAGCCTCTCACCTCTCTAGAGGGGGCGATGGAGGCGGGGGGGGACCTTGGTCTCATCTCTGCGTGGCCAGAGGAGCTAACAGCTAACACATCCTTTATTTCACCTTTTGTAGCAGGGAGCGATGAAGGCACGTGGGTAAGACATCTCTGTGCAGGTTCTGCAACCATGTATACCCTCCTGCGGCCCCAGTTGGATGTGGACAGCCCCAATTAATTCTCTGCCATCCCTTTTTTTTCAAACAGATTACAATTTCAAACACATGTAACATGCAAATGTATGGCCATTTCTGCATTACATTGTTATAGTGCTATTATTCCACTTTCAGCCTCCTTTGGAATCCTGGGGTTTGCAATTTAGGGAGGGGCAGTTAGAATTCTCAGCCAGAGAGTTCTTTGGCTTCGGTGAACTACAAACCCCAGAAACCCCCAGGATATTGAAAGTGGAATAATAGCAGTATAACAGTGTAGTGTGGAAGTGGCCTATGACACCAACAGGAGTCCAGCTTTCGTCTGATTTTGGAAGCTAGGCAGAATTGACCCCGTTTAAGTGCTTGGGTGGGAGAGTTGAGACCTTCCAGAAGAGAAGACTTAGGAGCTCCAAGGAGACAGGGAACGAACAGCCAAAAAAGTACAACTGCATTTACACGGGTGTATGACACCATACCCTCCAAATATTGCTATTTGGTACCCTCTGCCCTCCCACTTCCTAAGCAAACTGTTTTCTTCAATGTGGCTCTATCTCATTTTAGGCTATAGGGTCAGTTTCTGATGTTTCTCCTTCAAAAGGAGCTATGGTCTCCCCTCCTGGATATCCACAGTGGACCTGAAGATCCAGGAAGAGGACAGCAGTAAGGTGGATTTTCACAGCCCAATCACAGATGTGTCTTTCCCCTCCCGGCTGCTTTGCCACCCGCATTTCTTGTGGTCATGATATGGAACTTATGCAGGGCGTCAGTCTTTGCATAACAGAGCTGAGGGTCGACGGAGATTTATTCCGAGGGTTTATCAAAAGAGCAGTGCCAGCCTGGTGCTGCCATTGCTGATGGTTTGGGAGTTTTGACATCTCTCTTTTACTCAAGTGAATGAGAAGGGGAAGGGAGTTTTGGAGAGGCAGAAAGTCTTCCCTAAAACCTGCAGCTGACCGAGTGGGGAAGCAAGGAAATCTCCCCTAGGATTGCTGTTGTTGTGTGCCTTTAAAACATTTCTGACCTATGGCAGTCCTAAGGAGAACCTGTCGTGGAGTTCTGACTTATGATCACCTATGATAGAGTTTTCTGGGGCTAAGAATATGCAACACACCCACAGTGATGGGGTGGGTTTCCATGGCCAAGCAGGGAACTGGACCACCCGTCTCCAGGGTTGTAATTCCATGCTCAAACTCAACATGACGCTGACTGTCATAGGTGCTGGCTGGGTGTTGTCTGGCAGCGGAGTGCTAAGATATTCAGCAGGCAAATGGATACAGCTTAGCAGTCCAATAAAGTGTGCCTGGACTGGGTGAAGCAGGAGTGAAGTCCAGTGTCAGTCCAAGGGTCAGGAATCTAGTGGTGGGCCGGGTCAGACAGCCCAAAGGTCAGAGAAGGCAGGCAGAGGGCAAGCAGGGAATCTGTAGTGTTGGTGAAGGCCAGGGCCAGCAAATACTTGTGTTGTTTCTGGATCTCCACCTTCCTTACAAAGGAGGGACCCAGCTGTCTCTCATCCCAGCTTGATTAGCTCCTGGTGCGCTTGCGGTCTCCTTTGAGGCTGCTGCTCACCTGTGGAAGCCGAGTCCTGGCCCACGGCACCGGCTCTCTGCATACCATCCCTATCATTTCACCCATGAAAACCAGGACACCTGTGGCCAAGCAGTGTTGTGGCCAAGAGGGCAAAGGCTGGGAAGAACACACAAGCTGGGAGAGGCTGCAGCAGTTTGCTTTCGCCTCAGCCCACTGGGAAGGGCCCAGTTCTGCTCCCTCCTCTCCTCTCCCACCTACTCAGTTAACTGAGGGCAGGAGAACTTTTGCGCTTTGAATTCGGCTTGCAGCAGTTGAGGTAAGCTGGGGAAAGGGGGAGAAAGGAGAGAGAAATTAGGACATTTTTTAAAAAAATTCTTTTTATTATTAACAATATAGAATCAGACAGTAGATAAATAAGAAGAGAAAAGGAAAAGAATGAATAATATTTACAAAACTACTAGATGAGCACAGCAAAAACAGGAAAACGATAAGAGCAAGCAACAAATGCAATATTTGTTGCAATGCAATAAACTGAATAAGTTAATATGAAGAAAAAGAACTTCCTCCCTTAATGAGGTGACAGCCTTATCCATTATCACGCAAGTGAAAATGAATAACATAATTTTTGCCTCCCCAGAACTAAAAAGAGGAGGACATTTTAAAAGTAGCTGGAAATGTGGGGTAACAGAGAATTAACTGGGAATGTACTTGCCAAATTGAGGAAGTTGGGGGGGGGATTATTCTGCTACTATATCCCATAAGGCTGGGCCCATTCTCTGAGTTCTATTTCCAGTGCCTGGCGTCCCAACAGCAGGTTAGGCACAGAAAAATTAGAACTCTATTTCTCGTGCAATGTTGATATGCTTCATCCAAAGTGCTGATGGTGACCTCTGAAGTCCAGTACGGTTTAGGTCCAGGTTATCTGAGAGACTGTGTCTTCCCCAGGTGAGCCTGCCTAGACCCTGAGATCTGCCGGAGAGGCCCTCTTCACGATCCCACCACTTTCACAGGTATGACTGGTGGGATTTATGAGAAAGCGCCTTCTCGGTGGTTGCCCCAAGACTTTGGAACTTCCTCCCCAGGGAGGCTCTGAACTTTCTATGCATCAGGGGATGATGAGATTTACTGGAAAAGATGACAATGCTTTGTAAAGTGGGGGGCATGTAGGGATATTGGGAACACACACACACGTAGGGCCAAAATTCACCATTGCCTAATGGAAGCAGCAGAAGTAGAGTTGAGCAGACTTCATGTTCCTCTGTGCCTCATCTTTGCACATTGTGGTTGTCTATTGAGCAATATGTGTTGCACGTTATATCTTGTGGTTGTGCATCGTGCATGGTGCATTGCTCAACGGCACCTAATCATTGACATACGGTGCACAATATGACTGTTCTCCATGGGAGTTGTGTAGTGCTGGTGTGAATATTTATGCTAAGCTGAGGGGACGTTGGATTGCAGCCGGTTTCTGAGCAGAGACAAAATGACCTGCTGTTTCGTCCGTCTCCTTAATAGGAGTTTGCACTCAAGATCAGGGTGTGTCAATGAGGACTTTCCCCCCTACTTGCTAAATTTGAAAGTGACACGTTGCATGGTGACCATTTTTTCCTTGTCCTTACAGAGGACTAGAAGCTTGCTATGTGTGGGAAAGATGTCCTCCTAAGGTGGGCCTTTTGGGTGAGGTCAGCAGACAGATTTTCCACGAGAAGAGGGTCCAAAAGGCTTCATTAGGTGATTTGGGGGAGGGAGGGAACTGTCGGTGAGCAAAGCTGGTTGTCGAAAGGCCCTGTTAGAGAGAGCCGAGGAAAAGGGATGTCGGTTGCTTCCTGCATGTAAATGAGTTGGCATTGCAGGCGCCTGGGGCAGAGATTTTCGTGAGCTCTCTAATGCATTCTTGGAGGCTGGTGGAGAAATGTTTGGCGCTGGGATTTGTACAAATGTGTTGGGAATTGTAATTTGCCACTTAGAGTTGTCAGTCGATAGACTTTGCCTTTAGAAGAGGGTTGCCGCTTTGTGATACCGTTTTCCAAAGTGCAGCAAAGCATCTCCACCGGAGGAAAACAGATGGAAATGCGCCTTCATTGTTCTTTTCAAGATGGAAGGGAAGTTGGCTATGAAAGATTTAAGAAGGCAGAAAGGAAACTTCACCAAAGGCTGCTTTTTTTTTTTTATAATCATAACTCTTCAACTTCCCTTCCTAAGTTTGCATTAATGAATTAATGATCTCCTAGATCTTTCTTTTTCTCCCATTAAAAATTGGTTACAGCTGCCAGGCAGAGGGAGGGCAGGGGGGGAAAGGCACTGAGCAAGAAAATGTGAAGATGTTTACATGCCAACAAAAAGAGGCATTTAATTATCTTGAGAGGATTTGTGGAAAAGGAGTGGGAAGAGGAAAAGAAGCTTGATTTAGTGGTGCCAGTAAAAGTTGTAGTCAGGGGAAGTTGACGGAAGGGAAGGGGCATCATGGCATCCTAGAGTTGGAAGAGACCCCAAGAGTCATCCAGTCCAACCCCCTTTCAGCCATGCAGGAAGACACAATCAAAGCATTCCTTTCTACAAATGGTCGTCCAGGCTCTATTTAAAAGCCTCCAAAGAAGGAGGAGACTCCACCACACTCCACTGGGGCAGCAGCAGATTCCACTCTCAAACTGTTCTTACAATTAGGAAGTTCTTCCTAATGTTTAGGTGGAATCTCTTTTCCTGAACTGTGAAGCCATTGCTCCTTGTCCTAGTCTCTGGAGCAGCAGAAAACAGGCTTGCTCCATCTTCCATATGACTTCTTTTCAAGTGTTTAAACATGACTGTCATGTCTTCTCTTAACCTCCTCTTTTGCAAGCCAAACAGACCCAGCTCCCTAAGCTGACCCTTATAGGGTGTCATGCTTTTCATGCCTTTTGGATGGCACCAAGTTAGCTGTAACAGAAGTAGTACAGTAGTAAAACAGTGATTTTCAACCTTTCTTTCTCCGGGCCCTTGGGATTTCCACCTGCCAAATCCAAGACCAAGGTGGCTGCAGCTTTTGGCAGCAATTGTCCAAGCCATCTGGAGATCCAAAGGTGGAGAACCATCAAAGGTGGAGAACAATTTAGCTACCCTAAGTTGATCCCACCTGATTTTGGAAGCTAAGCAAGGTCAGCCCTGGTTGGCACTTGGATGGGAGACTTCCGATAAATACCATTTGCTGTAGGCTAGCAAGCATGTAGCCCTGTCAGTTCTCGAATCTGGTTTCTAGCCTTAATGAGGTACTGAATGTGCTTATTTTAAAAAAGCATTGAGTGGAAGCAATTTGCAAAGTTCTGTTTTGGTAGCAGAATGTCTGTCGCAAGAGGTTACAGGCTTATGTCTGTGGTGATGATCCACCCGAGAGCTCTGCCCTTACATGTTCCTCCTCACTAAGGCGGAGGCATGCGGCCGGAGAAACACACGTCTGTCTTGAACGGGGCACCCCGCCCTGTCTCGCCTCCCCTGTTTGTGCAGAGGTTGTGCCTAATAAATCCAATCTGAATATTTTGTTTGAGCAAATCAAATGACATCTCCACAGTTCGTGCAATCTGCATAATTTACACTCTGTGCGTGCTGAACTTGCAGAATTTCACCTTCTGCATTGTGGAATGGGTGTTGATTTGTTTGCATTCTCCAGAGGTGTCACACTCCATCCAGAAGTGTGCAAGTTTCAGGCAGCATCGAGCATGTATGGAATCAGGGCCAAAACATAACCATTTCTCATCTGAATTTTTTTTTGCCAGCTAAATAGGGCTGGACCTGGTTAGTCCTTGGATGGGACACCTTCAGAAAGGAAGGCCATTTCTGCATTATACACTGTCATAGTGCTATTATTCCACTTTTAACATCCTGTGGAATTCTGGGGTTTGCAGCCAAAGAGCTCTCTGGCTGAACTGCAAACCCCAGGGTTCCATAGGATATTGAAAGTGGAATAATAGCACTATAACAGTGTAGTGCGGAAATGACCGAAACCAAGGATCTGCAAGCAGGACCAGGAAATTTACCCTTTTGGAAACCCTGAAAAGTAACGGCTTCCAGTCAGAGTTGATAATGCTGGCTTAGAAGAACTAATAGTTTTATTCAGAATATGACATCTTCTTATGATCGTTTAGTTTAAGAAGCTAAACTGTGTCAGACTTGGTTCCTCTTTGGAAGGGAGGCCACCGGGGAATAATGCAGGGACCTCCAGACTGGGCGAAGAAACAAAGTGCCAGGTACCAATAACCCATGCTCCAAAGAATACATGCTGAAGTTCACAGGCCTTTTATCATTTTGGTTGCTCTCCTCTGGACACCTTCCAGCTTGTCCGTATCCTTCCTGAACTGTGGTGCCCACAACTGGACACAGGATTATTCCAGGTGGCGTCTGATCAGACCAGAATAGAGTGGGCCTATTATTTCCCTTGGCTATATTCCCATTGATACATATTGGCTTTTTTAGATGCCTCATCGGGTGGGTCAGATGGGCTCCCAAGTAGAACTTTGTGTGAGCATAACTTCCTATGTTCCTGCATTTCCAGTCTTGTTTTATTTTGGAAGCTAGCTCATGCTTGAACAAGGTACCACCAGGTAGATCTCCTGCCCTCTAACAGTTCACAGATGACAACCAGGGCACGTGTGGCTTAGTAACAGCAGAGTGTGAACAAGGTCCAGTTCTGGGCACCCCACTTCAAGAAGGATATTGACAAGCTGGAGCAAGCCCAGGAGGGCGACCAAAATGGTGAGAGGCCTGGAAGCCATGGAGCCCTATGAGGATAGACTTAGAGAGCTGGGTATGTTTAGTCTGCAGAAGAGGAGGTTAAGAGGGGACATGATAGCCATGTTTAAATATTTGAAGGGATGCCACGTAGAGGAGGGAGCGGGCTTGTTTTCTGCTGCTCCAGAGACCAGGACAAGGAGCAATGGATTCAAGCTGCAGGAAAGGAGATTCCACCTGAACCTCAGGAAGAACTTCCTGACAGTCAGGGCTGTCCGGCAGTGGAATCTGCTGCCTCGGAGTGTAGTGGAGTCTCCTTCCTTGGAAGTTTTTAAGCAGAGGCTTGATGGCCATCTGTTGGGATTGATTTGAGGGTGTTCCTGCATGGCAGGGGGTTGGACTGGATGGCCCCTGGGGTCTCTTCCAACTCTACATTTCTATGATTCCATGATTCTATAAGGTGCCAAAAGTTATTAGCAAGGAAGAACACACAGGCTAGGAGAGTTTGCAGTAGTTTGCTTTGGTCTGAGCCAGCTGGGGAGGGCAAGACTTCTCTCCTCTTCCTCCCATGTCAATCAAGTGCTTTAGCATGGTGATTTCCTTGCAAGCATTGTGGTGAACCATTCTGGGTTTTAGTCTGAACTGTCAATGAGCATTGGCGTGGGGTTGGACCAGGTGACCTTCCAAGTACCCCCAGGTTGTGCAGTTCTATGATTCTGCCAAGGGGGTAGGGGAGAAGCAATCCAGAAAGGGGGAGAACAAAGCTGTCATTTACTTGGTCAGCTGTGGCTTGCATTAACCATGATTTAGATGAACCATGGCTTAGCGTGATGTGTGAACCTGGCTGTTACAGACAGACATCCTGTTGCACTGAGCGAGCTCCTCAGGGGTCGTGCTGCCTTCCTCATCGACTCCCTGGATAAAAGCAACCGTCAGTTGTCTCTTCCCAGCTCAAGACAAGCTCTTTCTGACAACAAGCGCTTTGCCTCTTGCTCCTAGGCGGTGTGATTTGCAGATGAAAAATTTCATTAGGAGAGAAGTTGCCTAAGAGGGAATTAGGGGAGGGGGAGTGGAGAAGGAGAGAGAGCGCGCAGCACAGTAGTCCTCAAAGCTGTTGCATGGAGCCGCCCCATTTGCTTCTTCGTAGGAGGAAGGGAAAGATTTGCCGTTTCCCCTGTTTGCAATTAAAATAACAATTGCTTTCTAAAGCGCCGCTTTATTATTTTTTAAGAAGTGTGTAGACATTCCAACAATGCAGATTGAAGGAAATAAGTCAGCTTGCGAGTGAAAACATACCAGGGATAATTGGCAAGGCTCACTTAATGCCTCTTGTTTGGTATCCAAGAACTATTCGCTGGGTGCCACCGCGAACAGTATGTTGTTGGTACAACAGTGCTGACAGTTTGTGGAGATGAAAGGGGAGGCAGTGAGAGGAGACCGCGAGGCTCTGCCAGGCAGCAATCTGGAAGGAGCTGTTGCCGGGCCCCCCGAACGATTCCAAGCGGCTCCTTCGGTCCTTAATTAATCCTTTCTCTCCTTCTGCTGTTGCTTTGGGGAAACTGATGGCACGGGTTGCCATTTCTGAAACCCCAGAGTTGCAGAAATGATATGTGGGTGCAAGCTTGTGGGGCAAATGTGTTGTCTGTGTAGGTCCCCAACTATTTTGCAAATAACATGCAATGGGTTAGCATTGCACCATGAGACCGATTCCTTTCGAGGGTGTCATGGATTTTGCAGTTCCAACCCTGGATTCCTGTCGCTTACCTTGCCCTTTCTCCCTGCCTTAATCCCTTCCTGGATTTGGAATTTGGGCCTCAAGGTGACTTCCCCCCTTTGTGGACCAGTGGCTGTTTCATTTTGGTGGGTCAGTTGTGGTAAGCATGCCCTTGCCCTCCGCCAAACTTAATAGGAACAGAAACAGTGGTAAAACAAAGAAGTGGAAGTTCATTAAGACGCAATAAAATAATATACTAACCCTTGAACTTCCCAACTGTTCATAGCTCCCCAACACCAGAGTCAGTCCTTCCCTCTCTTCTGTCTCCATTCCATCTGTTTCTCTCTCTTTGAAATCTGTTCCTTATCTTTGTGCCAGATTTTTCCTATCTGCCTTTTGACAGCGACAAGCCTCAGGTTTTGTAACATTTCCTCCCTGCAGGTCCTGTCCCTGCACAGCATTCCCGGAGCTGTGATTGGTTGCCTCCAGCCAGGCTCGCCAGGCTCTTCCCTTTGCAAAGAGGGTGTTCCGAGCTGGAAATAACTTTATAAAAGACCATGGCTGGAATTCAATGTAGGACTTGTGTTTAACATTTTCAGGAAGTAGAACTGAGCAGTTTTGCAACATACATAGTCACCCGGGGCTGATGGGACGTTGCTATGTAGGGAAGCCCACAAAGTGACTAAATGTGCATGAGGACACCACCTAGTACCGATGTACATTGATAGAGCCTGAAGTGCGTCCAGAGATGTTCGCCAGTGCCTTGATACACATCTTTGCAATTCACTAGGTCGGTTCCGTAGTGCCTCTGCTACATAGCTAAGCTTGTGTAAATTTACACAACACAGACCGTGATGGAGAAGCACCACCCCATAACCCCATCTTAGCTGCCAAGTGCTAAGATCTTCTTCTGTTAGTCCTACCACCATTACAAGCCTGTTTGGTGAGGACATAAGAGATGGGACCTTCTGTATGGCTGCTTCCAGGCTGTGGAGCTCTGTCCCATGGGAGGCCCATTCAGCCCCTTTGTTGCCGTCTTTCCACTGGTAGATTAAGCTCTTCTTATTTAGAAGGCTTTGGGATGATTTTTAAACTATGTGGTAGAATCATATTTTTAAGTCATATGGTGGTAGCAATAGTGTTGACAGGTGGTGTGGTGTTTTTAATATTCTGTATGTTTTCTAAATTGCAAGTGCATTTTGAACCATTATAACATTTTGCTGTGTGCAAAATGGGGAAATCTTAAAAGAAGAACGGAACAAGGGAAGAAAATTCATCTGACTGGATTGGTGCCTTGGGGAAACAGGACAAGAGACCATCCAGACCTGTTGTGGGATGCAGATGAAAATCTCCGAAGTATCTCTAGCAATTACGCAGCAGTCCTTCCAGCAAAAGGTTTTGCAATTCTTAAATAACAAGGCCTTTAAAATTGTGAAGCCTTTGCTCCAGCTAGCATGCATGCTCCCATCTACTGTGTTGGCAAGCTGGAAGTTTGCCATAAACCCATTAGGAATTTTTATTTCCGTCTGGAGCGCAGACTTGCAGCGTTCCACTGGCAAGTGACTATTTTGGGCTGCATGGCAGGATCTGAGTGAATCATCCAAAAAGAGACCCGGCTGTGCATCTGTTGAGCTGTACCTGAGACAGTTTTGTACCTGCCTCACCAGCTAAAATTACAGAGTGGCAACGAACAGTCAGCTGTCAAAGCCAGGAACTGGGAAGGGAAAAAAAGGAAAGCAAAACAGGTCCAGTGGAATACAGCCCTCCTAGATGTTGTGAAATATTCTTGATCTCTCTGGGGACAGGTTGTGGGAAGAGAGGAAGGAAGGAAGGAAGGAAGGAAGGAAGGAAGGAAGGAAGGAAGGAAGGAAGGAAGGAAGGAAGGAAGGAAGGGGGAGCCTTAATTAAAATCTGCACCTGAACAACTAGTGACCGTAACCCTGGGCAACAGGGTATATTCCAAAATATTTAAATATTTAAAAAAATGATCGAATATGTTTTTTAAAGAAATGTATAGTAATAGACATTTAGTAATAATAGTAGTTTGTTATTAATTCTTGCACCATAGACCATTCACATACAAAACAAGTGAATACAATTGAGGAGTTCAACATGGAATAAATAGCATATAAGTCTAGAATGCTTTGAAAGAATTCTGTAGGATCGAAACACGTGCACATAAATAGAAATGCTATGATTAGATAAGAACACCCCCAGAACAATCAGTGGCAATATCGGCAGTAAATCTTTCCCGGATTTTCATTGCTGCCAGGGGAAAAAGAGAAACCTTGTTGAGTGAGTGCAAAGCTGGTATCAGACTGAGATAGAAAAATCTTTTCTGGAACGCTGGTAGAGTGTCGGCAACCGAAGCTCTTGTACTTGGGTCATGTCATGAGAAGACACAACTTCTTAGACAACAGATTAACACTTGGCAAAGTAGAGGAGGAGAGAAGAAGAGGGAGAAGACATTGCAGTGGACAGATTTGATCAAAGAGGTCCCGGCTGCCTTGAGTTTGCAAGCCCTGAGCAGGGCCATGGATTTCTGGGTGCCTTAAAGATCTCCCATTCACAGGGATGCCAAGAATTTGAAGCCATAGACTCCTAGGACTGGAAATGACTCTAAGGGTCGTCCAATCCAAGCCCCCTTCTGCCATGCAGGAATACACCGTCCAAGCCCTCCCTTTGAGAGAGGGCCATCCAGTTTCCCTTTAAAAACCTCCAAAGAAGGAGGAGATTCCACCACACTCCATGGAGGCAACAGTGGATTCCACTCTCAAACAGCTCTTGCCATCAGGAAGTTCTTCCCCATGTTCAGGTGGACTCTCTTTTCCTCAGGTCTGAAGGCATTGCTCCACAGTGTCCCAGTCTCTGCAGCAGCATAGAATCACAGAGTCATGGAATTGGAAGAGACCCCAGGGGTCATCCAGTCCAACCCCATTCCGCCATGCAAGAAGACACCCTCAAAGCACTCCCTTTGACAGATGCCTGTCCAGCCTCTCTTCAAGAACCTCCAAAGAATGAGATTCCATCGCTCTCCCAGGCAAGCAGCATATTCCACCGTCCAACTAAGGTTTAGGTAGAATCTCTTTTCCTGCAGTTTGGAGCCATTGTTCCATAGCGTCCTAGTCTCTGGAGCAGCAGAAAACAGCCTTGCTCCCTCCTCCCTATGACATCCCTTCAAACCTTTAAACATGGCTATCATGTCACCTCTTAGCCTTCTCTTCTCCATGCCTGCCCAGCTCCCTCAGCCTCTTCTCAGAGGGCTTCATGGTTTCCAAGCCAACTTGATGGCAATTCACAGGAACCATGGAGAGCTCCTTTGAAACCAGGAATAAAGCCTAGAGCAGGTTCACCGTGTGTAGAAGTTACCAGCTGCTTCCAGTGGCAAGGACCTCATTCCTTTCCAGGCGGCTTTTGTAGCCCCCAGTCCTTCCTGCACGGAAATGATGGGAAATCTTTGCTTTCAGCTGCATTTCTGCGGCTGGGCCTGCTGTCGGTTCCAGTTATTTCTTTGCTGGTGCCTTTGCTTGCCTGTCTCGTCGCAGTGACTCAGCAGTATCCCTTCTCCATCGAGAGATCTCATCTCTCCTCCAAGAAACATTCACGGCAGGGTTTTGCAATGGAAATGCAGCAGGACTAGGCTGGTGCTCAGAGGGTCTGGGGCACATTTCTTCCACTCTGCCAATTCCTCCGTCTCTGCTGGGCTGCAACACCTACCATCCGCATGCAGATGCGGATCATGGGGGTTGTAGTCCAGGAGACCCAGATGTAATTATGTATTATTGAATAATAAGGTCAGGATTGTCCAGGCCACCATATTTCTGATTTTGAAGTAAAAGCTGGACAGTGAAAATCTCTGATGGGAAGAAGATCAACTCTTTCGAAATGTGATTTTTGGGAAGAATTCTAAAGTTTCATTTTAGAACTCTTTTTTAAAAAGTTATTTTTGAAAAAGAAGTCTTTTGACTTTTTTTTTTTTTTACGTCTGGGGAGCCCTGGGGGCCACAAAAATGTCCCTGGAGAGAGACTACTGAGGAGTCTTCATGCCTAATTTTCATGCCAGTTTTCCACTATGATTATTTGCCATTGCAACAAAATGGGAGAATATACATTTATCCTTGCTTTGGCAAAGATGGTTGATGAAATGTCCTTTTCCCCCACACTCAGGACAATATATTCTATTGGCCTAAACTATCCCCAGCTTTGTTTCTCGCCCATGAAAAGCAACACACGTGCACAAATATTAATGAATGGCAGAATACAATGCAGACTTTACAATGGAGAAGTCATTGATTATTGATTGGATGTTGGCAGGCTTCCTTTGTTGTTGGAAATGAGCTTTGTAAACAGGAACGGGTTATTAATTTCAACTGTACCGACTAACTAACTGAATAATCCCTAGCAATTCGCCTCCCGATTGGGACTTAGGAAGGCTGAATAGGAAAGGGCAGGGCCAAAGAGGAATTATTTATAGAACAGAAGATATTTCCCAAGCAGAAGACCTCTCCTTGGCCCCACCGGGTAGGCTTGCTTTTATTGATCTCGGAGTCGTCTTGCTGAGCTCCAGATCTTCCTCCTTCCTCATTAGAAGATACGTTCTTGTCATATTTGCTGGAAATGTCTTATATAATTTGGATCCCAAATCCATTTTGGACCACAAGCTGAAGTTCGGCTTAATTGCAGGAGTGTACAGGAGAGCCGGCGTGGTGTGATGGTTTTGAGTGTTGGATGATAACCCGGGAGGCGAGGGTTCGATTCCCTGGGCACATCACACACTCTCAGCCCCAAAAGGCTCCATGCCAGGTTCGCCTTAGGGTTGCCATCACTCAGAAATGACACGGAGGCACACAACAACAACAACACATTTAAAAATAAATTAAGCTGCCCAAGCATGATGTGGAATCTTGGCTATCATTTGCAATGCATCTCTCTTCAGTTATCTGTTTTCCCAGGGCACAACTTTTTCCCAACCTACAGAGACCCTGTTGATTATTCCAGGACAAAATTTATTAAGGAAAATGCTGTTTTAAAAGAATGAAGCTTTGCCATTGAATTAGGACACTTGGAAACTTTCTCAAAATAGTAAGGCAAGTTTGGGTGCATGCTAACCGGGGGAGCAAAGCCTGCAGTGTTTTTTTAAAAAAATGCTAGAGGGAAGGATAACAGCAAGGGGATGGTGGGAATAGGAAGGAACTAATTCATTTAGGAAAGTCACAAGGAGGGAGGGAGGTTTGGCGAGAAGGGGGACGAGGGAGAGCCGAGGCAGCTGGAACTGCTGAGCTGTATCCGGACTCAGCTCTTTCGCAGATTGACTGGCAAAGTGTCATCCGAAACCAATTATGGCCTCAACCCCCCACGGACCCTGTTCATCACATTGATTAATCCACATTGCAAAAAAAACCCCCATCCCCTGAGCAAAACTGGAGCAGCTGTCAAAGGCTGGATGTTGAAGGTTAGGTGGTCATTTCCCCTGCAACAACTGTTGAGGAAAAGCACGGTCCCGGTAGCTCGATCCCTCTTGGGTAAGGCCAGGGTGGTGTAACAGCCGGAGCCTAGAGAAGTCACCCTTTGGGGAGGATGGTTTTCAGAATCCACTGGCCAGGTTAGCTGGTGGCTTCTGGGAGCTGTTCTCAAAAATAACTTTCCTCAACGCTGGCCATTTCCGCACTACACTATTATAGTGCTATTATTCCACTTTCAACATCTTATGGAATCCTTGCGTTTGCAGTTTAAGGAGGGGCATTTAGAATTCTCAGCCAGAGAGGTCTTTGGCCTCAGTAAACTACAAACCCCAGGATTCCACAGGGTGTTGAAAGTAGAATAAAAGCGCTATGACACTGTGGTGTGGAAATGGCCTCTGTTTTCAGAGAAGTAGCTGTGTCAGTCCCTTGCATCATAAAAAAGGGTGGAGGGGGGCTAGAAAAAGAAATGTGGTAGCACCGTGGTAGCACCTTTAGCTGGTTTTGATTTTTGCATGAACTTTCAGGGATATGAATCCTTTTCTTCAAATGCAATAGAGAGAGATATTAAAGCCTTAGGTCTAAAGCATATTGTGGGATAGAAGACTATCCAGAAAGATGAAATCACGTTGCTGTTGCTGTTGGCTGCCTTCAAGTTGGGTTTTGTTCCCTGCTGAACCATGGAAACTCGCTGGGTGACCTTGGGCCCACATCACACAGTCTCAGCCTCCGAAAACCCCATGATAGGTTCCCTTTTAGGGTCACCGTTAGAAGTGACTTGAAGGCATGCAGCAAGAAGAGCAACTCTGACAGAAAGGCGAAGTAGAGAGGAAACTATAGAGGGTAGATGCAAAGGCATGCAGAATATTCCGCGGACTGGATAAGCTGAGCGTGGGTCTCCTGGAGTCCAAGTCCAGCACTCAAAGCCCTACAGCCCTCTGACTGTCCCTCTCCGAGGAGGTTTGGGGATGAAGTTCAGAACCTTGGAGAGCTCCTTGGAAGGATAGGCTAAAACCCCAAGTGCCTTCATTGCTCCTGCTGATGGCCACTGGTCGTTACTGGATCACTTGGAGAATTTCCACATAGGGAATCTAGGATACTGAAAGTGGATTTAAGTGGAACGGGATCCCTGATCCATCTTGGTCTCTGTTGACAACAGCAAGGGTGGGGAACTTCTTTTAGTCTGAGGTCTGAATTCAGTTTCAGAGAAGTTCTTGCAGCGGGGTGGGGTGGAGGCAAAGGCAAAAGGAGGTAGAGGAAAAACCAGCAGCAAGATTTAGCTTAAAACTCTAAACTTTACGGTAATACAGCCTTTTGGAATGGTTGGGGATCCGTAAAACTGATGGGAAACCAGAAAAGGATGGTGGTATGGAGAAAGAGGCCCAGCTGAAGGCCAGATTCAGCGCCAGGGAGGGAGGCTCCCCACGCCTGGCCTACATCGACCAGCAGCATCTCTCCAGGACTTGAGATGTCTCTCTCCTCCAGCCTGGAAGGGCCAGAAACTGAACTCTGTGACCATGCACCTTCCATGAGGGATGCAATTCTTTGCTAATTTTCTTCTCAAAGGAAGCAATGAGTAAATCTACAAATTTTTACCTCCACTGCAAGAAAGTGTTTGCAAACAGCACAGCTTTCAAAGGCAATTCACATTTGGGGACTTATTCTATGGAAAATTCACATGTGGTTGGTTAAACAGGTTGGATGGGCATTTCTCCAGAGTGCTTTGTTTGTTTATTTCTGCATGGCAGAACGAGGTTGAACGAGATGGACTTCCAATTCTACAATTCTATGATCATGTCAGAAACATCTTTTCTGACCATTTTTGAAGATTGTTCAGTACTCAATACCTTCCACTAAGTGACACTGCTCCCTCCTTCTCCAAGGAATGGTCTGCATTCCTCCGGGACGAAAAGACCACCAATTCCATCTGTCCTGAAGCGTATGTGGGCGTCCATTCCACCCAGATCCAATTACTTGGCCCAAGCACTCTTTCTCTGGTGCGCTGCAAACAGACAGTCGCTATCCTTTATCCACGTTGGTTGAATGGGAGCTTTTCCGAGTCCCTCCTGTGCCCACCGTTCGCTAAGCAGCATTTTCTGCACCAGCAGCCTGAAAAATATGCAGAACCTCCAGAGACTGGTTAAGGAAGACAAGAGGGTTTTTTCCCCCCCATGCTAAATCCAAGCCAGAAGACAAAACAGCAGGAGAAATATCACCCCATCCATGTGGCAAAAAGGAGCTGCTGGAGAGGCAGCTTTTTATAGCCGATGAGGCCCACGTTGTGCGTCTGCAGCACTTTCATCGCCTCCATCACTCAAAGCCACTCAGTTGTTTAGAGCACCGTTCCAAAGATGCAGAGCTGCCAGCCCAGCAATTGACTTCAAGTCAGTCCGGATTAACCCACCTGCTAAATGCAACACAGTCTGTACGGTCAGAAGAGCAGCCCCGGAAAAAGACCAGTGTGCTCCCCTTCTAGGGTTTCTGCATCTTGCCGCTTGGCAACAAAACAGGGGCAATGGTCTCTTAAAGGGACAGGACAGGTTTCCACTGGGAGCCAGCATGGTGTAGTGGTTTGGACCAGGACTTCGGGAGACTGGGGTTTGTATTCCCACTCAGACAATGGCAACCCCCCTCTGAGCAATCTTGCCAGGAAAACTCCATGAGAGGGTCACTGTAAATCTGGGTTGACTTGCAAGTAAACAGCAACAAGGATTCATTTTTTATAGTTCAGACTAAAACCCAAAGTGGTTTCATTAGGTCTCATTGGCACGGATGCCATCAAATTCCACCTGTCATGGTCCTTCATGATCCAGCTAGTTTGCTGCAATGTGGGGGGGGGTGTTGAAAAGGGTTCGAGAACTTCCAACCGGTCCAAAACACGATGGCCATTAACTCAGGCTGGGGTCTTTTTCCATTCTGCTTGCAGTGCCCTGGGACTGAAATGGCTCCTCCTTTTGTATATCTGACACACAGCCCTTCTCCAACCCACGGAAACGGCTGTGCATCCAGACACAACCTGCCCTCTTCCTCCCTGTCTTCTCTCTCCTCTTCCCAATGCTGTTTGCTTTCTGTCATTAGTCTTAACAATCTGTTTAGGGGATTTCTTTCCCCTCCCTCCTGGCTGGCAGAACGATTCCCGGGTGCCTTCGCAGCTTCTGCCGCAATTCCCATTGATTGCACTGATTTAACAATGCTAGCTGCTCCCCGGCTGCTAATCGTTATAAAAGAAGGAAAGGGAAGGCGGAAGCAGAAGAAAGACATTTGCAAAGGTGAGCACGAGGCGAAATGCTCATAGAAAGAGAACAAGGGGTGACAGTCCCCTTCTCTGTGTATTGACCTCGGTGGCCTTTCCTTAACAAGGATATTTTGGTTATGCTTATGCTCTGATGCCAGCCGCTTTTGCATTGGCTTGAGCAAGTGCTGGAGAGATGGCCAGTGGATTGTACCTCCCGTCTTTCTGATTTATTCATTGAAATCTTAGAATTGGAAGGGACTGCAAAGACCATCTAGTCTAACCCCCTGCCATGCAGGAATACCCAACTAATCACTCCCGAAAGAGGCCCATTCACTCTGATTGAGGACCTCTGCAAGGCATCCTCTTCCTCTATCAGACATTCTGGCCAAAAAGAAGTGCTTCCTGAAGTTTAGGTGGAATATTGCTTCTTGAAGCTTGAATCCATTGAATCCATCACTTCCTGTCACCATTTTGGGAAGGACGTGGAGTAAAACAGGAACTTGAGGGGGGATGTATGGGGATGAGCATTTGTGTAATGGTTTGAACATTGGACTACAACCCTGGAGACCTGGATTCGATTCCCTGCTCAGCCATGGAAACCCACTGGGTGACCTTGGGCCCCAGAAGATCCCAGAAAACCCCATGATAGGTTCTCCTTAGAGTTGTCATAACCTGGAAATGACTTGAAGACGTGCAACAACAAAAGCAATGTGGGTAGGCTTGGGGATTTTTTGGCCTGGCTTTGGACAATCGCTTGAAAATTGTACCAATTCTTTGTGTTGGGGGGCTTTGGGGAGCTGGTAAGAGACGTGGGGGGCCAGGCTAGACAGGTCTGTGATGTCCACCTACCTAAACTCCTTGGCTTCTACATCTCAGCAGCGGCAAGCTCAAGCTAACACAGGCCTCTTCTTGCAATGATTTTTTTCCCCAGTAACGTTGCAGAGAATTAAAAAAAAAAAAAAAGGTGCAGGCTTTAATGGCATAAAACTTGACATGATTTGAAATTAACCTTTTAGTGAATCTTTCACATGCAATGTGAAATAACAGCGCCGGTTGCGCGATGACAGTTTTGTAGGTGAAAACATCAAAGCCCAACCCGCCGCAGACTGATCTACCTTTGAACACCCAAGGGTACCCGAGCTTGGCAAGTCTCCGCAGACTAGACGGGGGGAGAGAGGAGAAGATCTAAGATCTCGCACTATTTGAAGCACAGTCATTCTAACTAGGATTTAATTCAGCCTTCCTTTGCACTCGGTTTCTGCTTCGCCTTTTTAAAAAAGAAAGAATACAAGCTTCGAAGAGGGGAACGCGGGATAAAAGCAAGAGAGATATTATTCCTGACTGTCAAGCGATAATAATGCATAAATACATGAAAATTTAACCGGTACAGTTCCTTTCATCCTGCCACTTTGTCCGACGGCAAAACCTTGGAGACACACTCGGAATTATGCAACAAAACATCCACCTGAGAAACTAGATTCTGGAGCAGTCCCTGGATGTCTCGGCAACAACTTAATCCCTATCTGTATTTGAACTGAAACTTGGAATTTGATCTTGCAAAAGTAATTAGTTGCAGAGCGAAGACTCCATCCATAACTTAGTTAGCAATTTCAATCACTCTTACGTATATATATTTTAAAGTAACACTTCCCTTTCTCATTATTCAGAGTACTTAAAGGAGTGGCCTTTTTTAGTTACTTTTAAAAATCAGAATGATCCAAGCCTTTGGAAAAAATAAAAGTAAATATCTAAGTTGGGAGGCTATACATTCCTTGAAACTGCAGAAAAAGTGAAGTTATTCCTTATTGGGTTACCTAATGTAATTTAGTTCCATCCTGGGGCATATGCAGACTCCACAAGTATAGTAGTTTGGTAGCAGTTTTAACTACCGTTGCTCCATCCAAGGGACATTTGGGATTTATAGTTTGATGAGATACTGAGAACTCTGAATGAATCTTACTAAGAAAACCCTGTGATAAGTCAGAAATGACTTCAAGGCACATAACGACACCAATGAGGTGGGCCTATTTTGGGGTTTTCTTGCCATGATCTGTTCAGAGGCATTGCCTTCTTTGGAGGCTGAGAGAGTATGACTTGCCCAAGGTCACCCAATGGGTTTCAGTGGCTGAGCAGGGATTCGAACCTTGGTCTCCAGAGTTGTAGACCAATGCTCTAACCATTACACCATAGTGATCGTCACTGATCGCATGCCTGGCTGCTTTTCACCATAGGTGGTAGCGTGAGAAATGAGATTTGACTCTGTAGAGCCCAGGTGTCCAGACGTCATGGCTCAGTCCCAGGACTCGGGTGTAATACAGACAGGATTTTCCCCAACAGACATAAATGGGAGCATACTTACTGCAGTCCAGCATGGATGAGAAAGTCCATGAGGCTCCAAGCATTTTTATAGAGAAGATGTATTAATTAGGCAAACACCTGGGGGAGGCTGCTGGCTTATAAATGCAAGAGATAGGATGGGGAGAAGTACGTTGCAGACAACTGTTCTTTCCAGTGGAAGCAACGTGGTTTTCTCTTGATCCCGGTTTTGTGTTCATGGAAAACCTTGACTCTTGCTTTGTGCACTGACTGTGCTGCTGAAAACACCTTGAACTGGTGCTTTGAATTTATTGCTGACTTGGACTGCTGAACCAAAAATGCTAATGACTGATAAGCTGTTGTAAACCTTGTCTGTGGCTGCTTGTAAACCTTGAACTATGGCTGGCTTTTTGGACAGAACGCCAGGTGGCCTCCCCACTTCCCAGAGAACCACCTTGGTGTGAGTTTCTTGGCTCCAAAGGTGCCCTTCGGTAGCCAAATCGGAGGAGCTGAATTATCTCGCAGAACCTGTCAGTCATCTCTGCCCAAGCCACTTACTATTTTTCCCCCAAAAGGTTTTGCCTTAAAAAAGCTGACTGCTGCTATTAGGTTGTGTGATGCACTTGTCACATTAAATTTCCTTCCCTTTCACGTTCTGAGTTCCTTGCTGGCCCAAAATAATCTTCACATGTTTCCCACACTCCCGCATTGTCCCCCTCTAAAAATAGCAGGCTCCGTTTATCTTTTTTAGTAATTAACCAGTGCTGAATTTGCACAAGCGCATCCACACCAATCGCAAACTTCCCGGTAGATTTTAGGCTGCTTGCTTGGATCGATGGGGACAGAAAGATCTTGAAATAATCAGTGTGGGTTTGGAAAATAACCAGATCCTTCAGAACCAGATTCTTTTAAAGCTTCTCTTAGCCCAGAGCTGTTTCATATTGTTGCTCAACTCTAATTTCCAGCACTCCTCACTGCACAGTAGGTTGCAAAAATGTCGGTATTTGATTCGATAGAAAAGAGAAGGTTAAGAGAGGACATGATAGCCATGTTTAAATATTTGAAGGGGGTGTCATGTTGAGGAAGTAGAGGGCTTGTTTTGTGCTGCTGCAGAGACTAGGACAAGGAGCAATGGATTCAAGCTGCAGGAAAGGAGATTCTGCCTGAACCTCAGGAAGAACTTCCTGACAGTCAGGGCTGTCTGGCAGTGGAATCTGCTGCCTCAATGGGGTGTGGTGGAGTCCCCTTCCTTCTTTGGAGGTTTTTAAGCAGAGGCTGGATGGCCATCTGTCCAAGGGAGTGCTTTGATGGGTGTTCCTGCATGGCAGAAGGGGGTTGGATTGGATGGCCCCTGGGGTCTCTTCCAACTCTAGGATTCTATGAAAGGTGGAGTAGCACAACCACCTCTGAACCACGTCAGTGTATATAGGTACCCTGCACAAGCACAGTATAGGATGTTGGCTAACACCTAGTGTGTCTGGCCTTTTATGGGACTTTCAAGAAAGATTTATAGCAGCATCTTGTAATTTTCCAGTGATGTGGTCAAGCAACAGTTGATGGGTTTTTTGTTTTTTTTTTGGCAGTGTGTGTCTTAGTAATAATAACAATGCCAATTGTATTGACATAAAAACATCTCATTCTCTTGCAAATGCGTCGAGAGTTGTGTTGACGTTTGGCTAATAACTCGGTGGGCAACATCCGGCGTCATGAGCCTTCGTGGAGCTTTGGCTCTCTGACAGATGGGGGAAACCCTTGACGGGAAGAGCCAGCAGCCAGATGCAATCGTTGCTTTTGACAAGGAGAAAATTAAGTCCTCTTGGTCTTGTGCCCGGCCTGTGCAAAGAGTTGTGGACAGAGATTGAAAGTGTTTTCAGAGTGTTTGGAACTGCAATTCACTTCCTTAGCGGGGCCACCCAAGAGGCCAACCCCTTTCAGGCTGTGACAAAGTGGCTTTCAGTGCAGGATCCGCCCGGCAGGATTGTGGGTCAGCTGTTGAAAAATCTGGCTCAAAGTTTCCATTAATTCCATGCCAATCCCACCCCTTATAAGCAAGGTGCATGTAAGAGGTGCAAACTGTGGCTTTTTTCTTTCTTTCATTCTTTCATGCAAGAACAAATCATATCAAAAGTTTTTCTGAGTGGGCAAGATGATGAGAGGTTTCGCCCATATGCATGCACACAAAAGGATATATGGATACGTATACATATAAAGGGTACCACTGGTCTCTCTTAAGAGCCAGTCACTGGATCAGACGAAGGAGGTTTGTTCATCTGGCAACAGAGGTGCAAAGATGCTGATTCCCCCCCCCCACCAACACTCTTTCCCTCTTTGTCCTCAGCTTACAGCTGGCCTGCTGCATTCTGCAAGGTTAGGGGCCCCCACAAAAATGGAATAAAATTGCAAAGATCAAAATGTGTGTGTCTGTGGGAAGGGGGTGAGGCATGGTGGGGAGAGAAGGCACCCGGGATCCAAATCAGGTCAGGGAAAGGAGAGGGAAAGGGGGTGGGTTGGCCTGGTAGCCCTAGACTTCCTCTCTCCTGCCCTTGGGTTTGTAGTGCTCAGAAATTGGGCTGTGATCCATCCTTAGTTGGCCACACAACAGCCAGTGGAGGAGGAGCAGAAGTGGCATTTTAAAGGGCTGCATGGCCTGATCGGAGCTGCTGAAAGGGACGTTTCCCCTAGGAAAGAAGTGCTGGTGGGGTGCAGGGACTGGAGAAACTTGCAAATAAATCCAGGAAAGTGAAACTCGCAAATGTGGAGGGCCATTTGTACTTCAATGGATGTAGACTAAGTTCAGATTGCAAACATAGTTTGCATTCAATTCACTCAGCAAGTGGGGAGGAGAAGAAGAGAGGGCCAGATCTTGCCATTCCCAATTTTTCAGGAAAAGCAAACGACTGCAGCCTCTCTTCGCTTGCAACCTCTGTCATCTTGTCTATGCTCTGCTGTTGCTTGGCCACGTGCATCCCAGGCTTTATCTGTGAAATGTTGGAGACTATATTATTCTTGCTGGTTTGTGCTATTTCGTTTGGCCTCACCAACTGGCTTTTGCTCCCCCTTTGCTTTCTTGCACCTCTTCTCCCCATCACCCGCTTCCCAGTCCCCAGCCCTGTGTGGCATTCTCATTAGCATCCCGGACATTGCCACCACTTTTTTCCCCCTGACCTTCTGCTGCCAGGAACATTGGCAAAGAGGACTTCTTAGCTGACACTTTCTCCTGAGCTTCATTTTTCTCTCTCTCATTTTGACTGGTTCCCCTTCCACCCAGCCCAGCACTGCTCTGCCACTTCATACCCGCGTGAGGTTTGCTTCTCTCTGCCTTTCGAATAAATAAATGATTCATCGCTGCTTCTTTTTCCCTAAGGACACCAAGCCCCTTTCCCCCAATGACTAGGGCATGTGAGGCATCCTGCTATTAATGGGAAATCCGACCATTGCTCGAGGGCAAACGATCTCCACAGCTGCAAAATGCACGGACCAAATATCCAGCAGAATTCCAGTTTTGTGGGTATAGGTGTGTGTGTGCTTGCAGGGGGGAGGTGGTGATAGTGGTTGAGAACAATACATAGCAAGCATCACTAGGTGGCATTGCCTTCCTGGTTGTGCCAGCCTTCCTAATCCCAAATTTCCCCAACCAGAAAAAAACAGGTGGTGATTTGTTTGTTTGATGGTTTCCAAAAGGAAAATGAAATCGGAACAGTTATCGTGCCAACTGTAGTGGGAAAGAGGCACCTGTGGTTTTGGGCACTGGGGTGATGCCCAGGAAAGCGGTGGACTCTCCTCCTCCTTTGGAGGTTTTTAAAGAGAGGCTGGATGGCCGTCTGTCAAAGGGAGGGCTTGGATGGTTCCTTCCTGCATGGCAAAGCAGGGTTGGGCTGGACGGTCCTTGGGGTCTCTTGCAATGCTAAGATTCTGTGATTCTGGGAAAAGTCCCTTTAGCAAGGATTTTTCTCTCTATGTCTAAACAGGAAAATATGTGTTCTCTTTCCCTCTCTCTCTTTCTCTGTATGTGTGCATTTCAGCGACAAGCTGTGAGCAACTGTGTTTGGTGCTTAATAATGTCAGCAGGACCTATCCCTACAGAGAACCCAAAGGGCTTGGGAGGATCCCAGATTGGCAACCATACCTATCATAAAGCAAAGATCTCAAAAAGGCAGTTTAGGCCTCAAATAATTCCGTGCTGGAGGTCAGAACATGAAATGGCCCCTGCTGTATATGCACACCATTGCCTCTGTGATTGTTATTAATAATTACAATTATTGTATGTAGCATCATCAACAGGCATGGGGCACTTAGATGAATTTTATAATGAAACAAGCTATTCTCTGCCCCCAAGGAGCTTACACACTGCACACTGATGATGAAGGTGCTTTGTTTTTTCAATTTGGTTTGGAAGAAAAAAAGTTTAATTTGTTTTTAATAGGGTTTGTAATTTGCCTTGAGCCTCTGAAAGTTGGCACAGAAAGGTTTGTTTTTAAATAAATTAGACAACAAAGATGGGGGCAGAAGATGGAAGGTCAGCTGTTACATATCTGCAGAGTCGTGGGTATCTTTGGGGGCAAGGGCTAAGGCCAATACTCAACAGAGAAATTATGTAACATAAAGGTACTCCGGCATCATTGTGCAGCCCAAGGACCATCCAGTCCAACCCCCTTCTGCCCTGCAGGGAGATACCATCAAAGCATTCCTGAACAATGACTATCCAGCCTCTGTTTATGCAGTGCCAAAAAAGGAGACTCTACCACACTTCAAAACAGCAGTGCATTCCTCTGTCCAACAGCTCTTATTGTAAGGAAGTTCTTCCTAATATTTAAGTGGAATCTTTTTTCCTGCGGTTTGAAGCCATTGGTCCTTGTCCTAGTCTCTGGAGTAGCAGAAAACAGGCTTGCTCCATCCTCCACATGACATCCCTTCAAATATTTAAGCATGGCTATCGTCTCACCTCTTAACTGTCTCTTCTCCAGGCTAAACATCCCCGGCTCCCTAATCCACTCCTCAAAGGGCTTCATGGCTTCTGGGCTTTTGGCCCTTTTGGTCAGCCTCTTCTGGACACGTTCCAGCTTGTCAGTACCCTTTTTGAATTGCACTGCCCTGAGCTGGTGCAATCTGCCACTCTTACTCTGCTTTGTCCAGACCTCACCTGGAATCCTGTGTCTAGTTCTGGACACCCCAATTCAAAAAGGCTATTGACAATCTGGAACGTGCCCATTTCCATTCAGTGTGGAATGTCTGTGTTCTGCTCAAGGTTGCTGGAAGGGAATTAGGTGTGTGATGCCATGATGTCTGTGGGTATCAACTTCATATAGATCTGCATTGCACACAGGAGTGCCTTGCACACTAATGTGCCTTGTGGATGGACACAGGTGTGCTGTTGGTTGTGGATTTTGTAGTACACCTGGCATCTGATCGGTGGTGCAGTGCTCTCATTCAACAGAAGGTTGGCAGAATGCAATTAATGTATCCTTCAATCATTTACACCACGGAGTTCCAATGTGGGGTCTTGGCCTGTTTGTTTCAATTTGATTAGTTATTGTAGGAACTTTGAGATTCTCTTTGGTCACTTTGGCCATTTGCATAGTATACTTTACCTGTTGGATGAAGCAGACTGGTCCCTCCAAGATTTATTCCATGATCAACATATTCATCTTTAAGATACCACACGACCTTGGGTTCTTTCTGGAGAGAAAGGGCCTTTTGTAGCAATCTTTTGGGTTCTTTATAGCCCCCAGAACTGGTCCTTTCTCCTCTCTGTGCACCACACCTTTTATAGCTGACAATTTTCTTTCTTTCGGCTCCGAGTAGCACTGACGTCATAATTGCCTGTGGCACTTAGATTCCGAAAAGTGCGGATGCAAGCAGAACCTCGCTGTCGAACACAGTCATCCCGAGCAGGTTAGATTTTCTTTGGCTGTGCTGTGCACGGTGGTTTTGCAACCCAGCAAAAGAAAAGAGAGAGATTTGCTGAAATTACCTTGTGAATATAAAAACATTCTTACGGGGAAACCTCCTGCTTCATTCCCAGCAAAGCTTCCCTTCCCAGAACCTCTCAGAGACAGCCAGTCTTGTGCATAGAGGGACAACCACCATTGATAGGAATTGTTTCTGCTGTTGTTGTTATTGGATTGCCATTCTGCCCACACCGCAGGTCTTTGTAAACAGCCTTACGTATGCGCAAAATTGAATTGAGTGGTTGCACAACATCCGGGCTGGTAGGGTGTTACAACATGCAGGCATCTGTTGCACAAAGATAGCCAGTGGTGTGAGTGAGGCACCAGAGCCTGATGCATGGGGTGGGGGGTAGCAAAGGACATGAGGGGGCTCCCTGATGTCCATCCAGACCCCATCTAGGAAGTGCCAGAGCATAACGGCAGCCCTTGACATGCACCAGAAGTGTCCAATGCATTCCATATGTGGTGGACTTGTAAGAAGGCAAAAAGTTATTGGACCAAGATCTGCATGTTAATCTAAACAAAAATTAAAGGTGGTTTGTGTAATGTCACCAGGAATGTTTTTTTGCTGGGAATTATAGATAAAGAATTGGATAGCAAATACCGATTACTTCTTTGATCCGTGATAAGAGCAGCAAGAGCATTGTTTGCTCAAACCTGGAAATGGGCAGAGGCATCGATAATGGAAGCATGGGTTGTTAGGGTTGCAGAGTTGGCCCAAATGGAGAAACTAATGTGTGTTTTAAAGGATAAGCCTACTGACGATTTTTTGGGTGAAGCATTGGAAACCACTTACGGACTTTTGGAGCTCTTGGTCAACGCAGTGAGCTCAGTGCAATCTAACAGTGCAGTAATCTCTGGCTAGAGTTACTAGTAATTGTAGTAGGATTACTTAGTTGGAAAGTAGGAGACTCTAGAAAAAAAAGTCAGATGTTGGGAGGTGAAGACCCCAGAGATGACCTTTGTCTTTTCTAATGATTACTTGTTTCATGGTTTGGAGACATCACAGCGCAATGTCTAATGGGTACCCTGGGCCATGTTCCACTGGAGGGCTTTTAAAAAATTCAGTTTTGATGCTTCTAAGGATGTTGGTGGACCACAGACAACATGGCAAATTGTTGAAAAGTGGACTGCCCAAAAGTGGGGGGAGATGCATGTACCTGCTATAAATAAAGCAGTCTAATGCATAATTCCACTTCTGTATAGGCTGCAGCTATCATGTTTTTAACTTGGCCTAATTGGCAGGAATGAAGATAGAAATATTGCAGCCGAGACATTCTTTTCATGACAAACAGAAGTTTTTGGGGTTTTTTCCCGCGAATGAAATTGGTAGTTATCTTACACTTCCTTCAGTTGCTCAGATGTTGGAGTCTGGCTCGCGTGCGAGCGGATTGCAACGTAACTGATTAATTGGCTTAAAAGCAGATGATGAATCAACCCGAAAACCCGTTAGTCAGCCGAGGGGCCCTCGAAGAAACCAATTTTGAAAAATGGCGTGATGCGTCAGCAAATTGGAACAAGCTTTACGATATTGTCTTACCTGCGCCCGGTGTTTTTTAATAACGTTTCCTGCCCCGCACAGGAAATGGCCTGGCGCGCGCCATCCCACTGCAAGCCACCTGCCGCCGTGGGTTGCCATCTCCATGGCAACGGCATGATAAAAACCAATCTGAATTCAATTCCAGGAGTAATGAGAAGAGATAATTTTGCACTCAATCAATCACTGTCAGCGGCTGCTATCAGACAATCAGTCATGATGTCAGTCATACTCCCAGCAAAGTTTTGTCCCTCTCTCTCTCTCTCCTTGGAAGAAGGTCCAGTCAGGAAAGAATCGTAGGACCCGAAGGGCTGGAAGGGACCCCCGGGGCCACCCAGTCCAACCCCCTTCTGCCATGCAGGAGACCCAATCCAAGCCCTCCCTTTGATGGACGTTCGTCCAGCCTCTCTTTAAAAACTTCCAAAAAAGGAGGAAGCTCTACCACTCTCCGTTGAGGCAGCATCATATCCCACTGTAACTGTTCTTACCATCGGGAAGTTCTTCCTAAGGTTTAGGGGGAACCCCTCTCCTGAAGTTTGAAGCCACTGCCCCATGTCCTAGTCTCTGGAGTAGCAGAAAACAAGCTTGCCCCGTCTTGCCTGTGACATCCTTCCCAATATTTCAACATGGCTATCGTGTCACCTCTTCACCTTCTTTTCTCCAGGCTATATCTACCCAGCTCCCTAGGCTGCTCCTCACAGGGCTTCATGGTTTCCAGGCCTTCTACCATTTTGGTTGCCCTCCCATGGACACGTCCCATCTTGTCAATCTCTTTCTTCAACTGTGGTGCCCAGAACTGGACATGGGATTCCACTTGGGGTCTTCCTAAGGTATTGGTGGAATCTCTTTTCATAGATTCCTAGAGCTGGAAGAGACCCCAGGGGCCATCCAGTCCAACCCCCTTCTGCCATGCAGGAACCCACATCAAAGCCCTCCCTTGGACAGATGGCCATCCGCCTCTGCTTAAAAACCTCCAAAGAAGGAGGAGACTCCACTACACTCCGAGGCAGCAGATTCCGTGGAGCCCTGATGGCGCAGTGGTTCAATGCCAGTACTGCAAGCCACAAGGTAGTGAGTTCGATCCTGCCGGGCTCCAAGGTTGACTCAGCCTTCCATCCTTTCGCAGGTCGGTAAAATGAGTACCCAGCTTGTTGGGGGCATGTATAGAAATGTTTCAAAATACATGTTATTTGTAAGTTGTTTGCCGCCTCGATCCATATGGAGAGGCGGGATATAAATAAATAAATAAATAAATAAATAAATAAATAAATAAATTCCACTGCCTGACAGCGCTGACCATTAGGAAGTTCTCCCTGAGGTTCAAGTGGAATCTCTTTTCCAGTACTCTGAAGCCATTGCTCTGTGTCCTATAAGACACGGGTTCGATTCCCCGCTTGGCCGTGGAATCCCACGGGCTGACATTGGGTACACCACACACTCTCAGCCCCCAGACAGGATCACCTTAGGGTTGTCGTAAGTTGAAAGTGACTTGAAAGCACACGACAACAACAAGTATTTCACACATTCGCTGGGACAATTCTTGGCGTTGGAGTCTAAAATGGTAACGTTTCCTCTCCAAACATAAGCTTCTTTTTTTTATTGAAGGGAATTTTCAAATTTGACCTTTCTGGGCTGCCTTTTCACTGCCATCCAGTTTCAAGAGAGATTTATGCCCTTCCCAGACATGCAAGCAAAGAGGGATTTTTGAAAGGAGGAGGAGGAGGAGAGGAGTGTCCCCCAGGCCCCAGACGGATTTGGACTTCCAACCTTAGCTTGCTGCACAAAGACACCTTAGGCAAAGGACTGGATGCGGACTGATGTATGAGGAGCCGGAGTGGGGAGACAGCTTGTTGGCATTTCTCCCGCAAAGTTGGATTTGACTGAACTTTTACAATGCCCATGGGATGCGGGGAAGTCAAAGCAAGAACAATTGGACGGTCGAGATGCGGCTGGGGCAGGATTTATCTATCTCCTTCAGTCTCTCCTGGGGTCCTTTCCTGGCCGGCAATGGAACTGTGGAAGTACTTTGTTCAAATCCACCTCCCTCGACCTCCTTTCCAGGTGTGCCCTTCCGGTTGCCCTCCCACCAACTTTCCGAGGTTGGAAAGAGAAGATACGGGCACCACCCTTCCCAGCTGCATTACGTGGGGATACCTTTTAAGAGTGTTTGGAGACTTCAGCTTGTCCAAAGAGCTGCAAGCAGATAGTTAACTCATAGAATTATAGAACTCTAGAACCCCAAGGGCCATGGGTTCCACCCCCCTGCCATTCGGGAATATACCGTCAAAACATTCCCAACAGATGGCCATCCAGCTTCTGTTTAAAAGCCTCCAAAGAAGGAGACTCCAATACACTTTATTGGGGCAGCATATTCCACTGCTGAACTGCTCTGACCATCAGGAAGTTCTTTCTAATATTTAAGTGAAATCTCTTTTCCTGAAGTTTGAAGCCAATGCTCCATGTCCTAGCCTCTGGAGCAGCAGAAAACAGCCTTGCTCCATTCTCCATATGACAGCCTTTCAAATATTTAAACATACCTATCGTGTCCCCCATTAACTTTCTTTTTTTCTAGGCTAATCATCCTCAGCTGCCTTAGCCTCTCCTCCTAGGGCTTCATAGTTTCCAGGCCTTTGACCATTTTGGTCGTCCTCCTTTGGACACCTTCCACCTTGTCAATATCCTTCTTGAATTGTGGTGCCCAGAACTGGACACAGTATTATTCCAGGTGGGGTCTGATGAAAGCAGAACAGAGTAGTACTATTACTTCCCTTGACCTAGACGCTATATTCCTATTGATGCAGCCTAGAATCGCATTGGCTTTTTTAGCTGCTGCATCACACTGCTGACTTATATCCAGCTTGTGGAGAACATACAGCTCTGTTTTTTCAACAGTTCCACTGGCTGCTGCTCCATTTCCAGCTACAACTGGAAGTGTACTTATGCATGTAGTAGTCATGTAAAGAAGTAAAAAAAATTGGAAAAAAATCATAATAACATTAGCAAAATTTTAAAGATTTGATTCTATTTAAAACTTGAAATTTATCTATTGAATATGATAGATGAGCAATTGGAATTTTAAGATAAATAATAAAGTAACATTATCCGTGATCACCACAGCAAGGATAGCCTTTGCTCAAAAGTGGAAGGAGCAATTACTTTGGCTTTTTAAGACATTAGCTTTTTGGCTTTTTAAGATATTAGATAGGATGGGAATAGAAAAACTTAATGGTATTAATTAAAGAGAAAACATTGCAAGAATTTGGAAATGGGTGGGAACCAATTATATGCAAATATCTGTCTAAATCAATAATATATACATGTATGTAAATCGAGAACTTAAAAGAACATGACTACACTGTTTGTATAGAGACTATGTTTGTAATTATTATTTTAAGAGGATAATTGTGATCTTTTAGAATAAATGGTAGAAGGCTTGGTAGAATTATTCTTAAAATGAAGAGGTTATTGGAATTGAATGTAAATTAAAGGGAAAAGTATTTAAATGGGAGACATAAGGGGGAGGCTGAGAGAGTGTGACTGCCTGAGGTCACCCACAGGGGGGGGATTTGAACTCTGGTCTCCCAGAATCTGAGTCCAGCCTACGGACTACTACCTCACACTGGCTGTCGTGACGTGAAATGCAGAAAGCGGGCATAAAGGTGCCCCTTTTGTGCCATCAGAGCAGAATTACAGCGGGAAGGAGCTGCATTTCTTCTCCCTTGCTTGTCTCCACATTGTCATCTTGCATCGCTGTGGCAGGGCGAGGGGAATATCCCCCGGGGAAACATTTTTTGCAGAGGAAAGAAAGCGCTGCCTTGGCATTATTTTTCCACATTATTTTTCCCCCGTGAAAATATTTACATGACTACCGTGAGTCGGGGAGACTTGCTCTTGCATAGTCTTCGAGATTTTTTTAAAAATTTTATCCTTTGCTTTCTGTTGGCATGGCAGTATCTCAGCAGAGCAGAAATATCCAGGTTTGATCCTACAGTATTTTTTTGCGGGCGGGGAGGAGGAAGAGAAAAGGAATGAACCTGGACAATTTTTGCCAGGAGGGATGTTTTTCCAGGGAGGAAAATTAAATGCCCAGTTGCCGTTACAGCTGCTTGGAAGAGAGGCCCCTGTTATTTACCGTTGCTCCATTTCGCATGGAATTGTTGGCCTGGTCCAGCAAGCCTGGTCGTATAATTCACATTCTGCGTCAACGTGCCTGGGAGATGCCCTTCTCTGTGGACAGTCTTATTTTTAGGCTCCTCCATTTCCTTGGTGCATTCACAATGAACCCGAAATCCTGCTGGAATGTGTCTAATTTGAAAGTTTTATCCGCTGGGGCTGGCAATTCAAATAGTAAGCTAAGAGCATTAGTGCCGTGCCCGCAAGAGTGCAAAGCTAGCACATTTGCATGCGCGGGAGGGAGAGGAGGGTCCCTCGTTCCTCCCCCTCCTTCTTTCTGTTTCTCTCTCTCTCTCTTGCAAGGGTTCAGGTGCTACAGTGAATTATGCCCTTTATTAGTTTAGCTCCAGCAGTTGCTCTTGGATTCTGGAGGATGGAAAACCCACTAAGATGCTTTGCATTATGAGCAATGGAACATTTAAAGGAGAGAGAGAGAGAAAGGTGGCTTGCTAGGATGCAGTGGGCAACTGCACAAAAGTGGGGCAAGAGCCATTTTGGTTGGCCACATGAGATGCATTGGAGCATCTGGCAGCAACCTTGCATTTTCATTTCCCAGTTTTCGTCCAGGCTTTGGAGGAACTCTCCATGGTTCCGAAGCATGTTTCCAAATAAATTTGGACAGGTTCTTCAAAGCAAGCAAAAGCCTGGGATGGATTTGATGCCCCACTGACATGGGAAGCACCAGCCACCTGTGGTTTTTAGTGAGCAATTCACCGGGACGGTGCCCTAGCAAGGCTGCTCATAGGTATCAGTGCTTCCAGTGAGGGAGCCTTGAGGGAACTTTGTGGATATTAAATATAGTAGTTCTTTTGGAGGGACCAGGGCGTTATGGGGTTTGAATATTGAACCAGGACTCTGGAGACCAGGGTGAGGAGAGGAACTGAACCAACTACTCTTTTCTTCTTGGTAGACCAGGGTTCAAATCCCTGCTCAGCCATGGAAACCCACTGGCTAACTTTGGGCAGGTCTCACTCTCTCAGCCTCAGGGGAATACAAAGGCAAACCCCTCTGGGGAAAAAAAAAACTTGCCAAGAAAACCCAGTGATAGGTTGGGTTGGAAATGACTTGAAGTCACACAACAAGATGGCCCTTGAGGTAGCATCCAACTCTATGATTCTGTGATTCTAGCTGCTATGATAGCCCTCTTTAATATCTGGATGGCATGCGGAAGATGGAGAGAGCTTATTTCTGCTGCTTCAGAGACCAGGACATGGAGCAGTAGATTCAAATTATAAGAAAGTAGACTCTATCTCATCATGAGGAAGAACTTCCTGACATTAACAGTGAAAAAGATGGTGGTGGAATCTCTTTTTCTGTAGGACTTTAAACAGAGGTTGAGTAGGCATTTTGCAGGACTGCTTAAATTGTGTATTCTTGGACTAGGTGACCCTTGGAGTACTTTCCAACTCTGTGATGCTAATGTTACTTGATGATGCTACGAGATTGCCTTTGCTGAAGAAAACAGCATAAAGATTTTTTCCCAAAAAAAAGAAAAGAAAAGAAAGAAACTTTTTTTTTTCTTCCTCACTGATCCACTAGGACTTTTCCTTCCGGCTGCAGTCCTCCCAAAAAAGACAGAGAACAGGCTGTCCACAGTTCAAAGCGATGCAAACAATTGAGGAGACACAGGGATGGCCAGAATGGATGTTCACTGTAAAAAAGAACTAGTAGTGTCACACTTGGGTGGATTTAGCTTTCTGGCTTCAATTAAAGCTGGGCATTTTTACTCTCAAGGGCCATCAATATCTACGCCATATGTGTGGGGTCTGGTTCATTTTGCTGTTGGAAGGAACAAGGTGGGGAGAGGGACAGAGAGGGTACAAGCAGCCCAACAGTGGAATCTGCTGATGCCTCAGTGGAGTCTGGGGAAGCCTTCTCCTTCTTGGAGGTTTTTAAAGAGAGGCTGAGGGGCTTGGGTTGTGTCTTCCTCCATGCCTGCAGAACCCGTGGGGGTCTCTTCCAACTCCAGGATTCTATAAACATGCACCTGTAAATTCCCCCACAGGGAAATGGCAGGATACCTTTGTCTCAGGTAGAATGGATGCATCCAGCTCATGTTTGTAGAAGGGACGGTGAGCATGTAGTGCCATTGCTTATGGGTGTGCATTGCTCATGGATGTGCATGAGTGCTGCCTGTGAACATTGTGCACCGACGTGCCATGTGGTGCATTTGGCAACGCCTTGAGTTGCCTATTGGATGCCTCGGTTCTGTCGTGCCAGCCCAAAGATTGCAAAGCACGGTCCGAAGATTGCAAAGCACAGTCCGAAGATTGCAAAGCCCAGTCCCTGTCCATCTCCCCATGTGCACCTCGAGGCTCCCCAGCCGTGATGTGGACTCCTTCAGCCGCTGAGAGGAGAAGCAAGTGACCTTCTTGCAAAGCCAGGCCTACCCCAGCTCTCGAGAGCTGCGAGCGTGGCAGCGTTACTGAGCCTGCCAGGAGGGGAGGGAGGGAGGGAGGGAAGCAAAAGCAACATGTTGAAGTTCGATCATGCATAATGTGGGTCAGTGTGACACACACGGCGCAGACATGGGAGACATTAAGAAATGCCTTCCCTCGAGCGACCTTTGTGAAAGAATTGCTTTTTGGGGGCATAACCTGCTGAACGCTGCCGTAGCGGAAAAGCCCCGTCGATATAATGATGTGCGTGCCGGATCAGCGCACGGCTGAATGCTTCCTTGACCACTGAAGCCTCTCCTCGAAGTAGGAGAGACCTTTGATTGCTAATAAAGTCAGAAGTGCCTTTGTCTTCCTCCGGCTCCTCCAGGCACTGTTTTTAAATTCCACGACCCCTGAAGTGCCTCCATCTTAGCTCTCTCTTTCGAGGTAGAGCGGCTGCTTTAATATTTACAGATAGACACACTAATTCTCTTGATGATGGTAATTAATGTGCTGCTTATATCCTATTATGTGGTGATTTAACGAGCTGGAGGGTAGCTTATGGATCCGCCGCTCCTCTTAAAACGCCGGGCGAAGCCGAGACATGAGAGAAGAATGCGGAAAATAGAGCATAAAAAATTCATGTTTTACTAACGAGAATCTCTCAGATTAAAAAAAGAGAGAGAGAGAGAGAAAGAGAGAGAGAAAGAAATCACTCATAATAAATAGATGTTGTGAAAACAACTGAGAGATTGCAATCCTCCTTTTTCAGAAATGTGCTGCTTTTAATTGACAATTAAAACTTACTTTCATGTTTTCTTCTCTTCTGACTGTGTTGGTGAAGCAGACTTTCGGCTTTCTCTCCTTCGGTGTCAATTGGGTTTCTTTCTTCTTTGTTTTTGGCTGCAGTTAAGTTTTTTTGGGTGCCACTATTTTCCAAAAAAATAAATAAATAAATAAGTAAGTAAGTAAGTAAGGAGTTTTGAATCCTGTTGCAGAAATCTTCAATTGCCTAATTTGTTGCGCATGATGGAAGAGCCTCTCATGGGTTTCATGAGGTCAGCTTGGAAATAACCTGTAATGTATTCCTCAAAGTTGGGAAGTAGTGGTGAGCGTCGTCTTTGTGACCGTGTTGTTGCTGCTACTGTGGACCTTCGTGTAATTTCTAATTTAACAGTAAGCCTAGAACCTATTGCAGGGTTTTCTTGGCAAGAGTCATTCAGAGGCCTTTGCCTTCCTCTGAGGCTGAGAGAGTGTGACTTGACATGTGAGAAGGATCTAGGAGTCTTGGTAGATCACAAGCTGAACATGAGCCAGCTGTGTGATGCGGCAGCCAAGAAAGCCAACGCGATTCTTGGTTGCATCAATAGGAGTATGGTATCTAGATCGAGGGAGGTGATGGTACCACTCTATTCTGCATTGGTTAGGCTTCATTTGGAATACCGTGTCCAGTTTTGGGCACCTCAATTCAAGAAGGATATTGACAAGCTGGAGTGTGACCAGAGGAGGGCGACCAAAATGGTGAAGGGTCTGGAAGCCATGAAGCCCTCTGAGGAGAGGATGAGGGAGCTGGGTATGTTTAGTCTGCAGAAGAGAAGGTTAAGAGGGGACATGATAGCCATGTTTCGATATTTGAAGGGATGTCATGTTGAGGAGGGAGCAGGCTTGTTCTCTGCCGCTCCAGAGACCAGGACAAGGAGCAATGGATTCAAGCTGCAGGAAAGGAGATTCCACCTGAACCTCAGGAAGAACTTCCTGATGGTTAGAGCTGTCTGGCAGTGGAATCTGCTGCTGCCTGCATGGAATGTGGTGGAGTCTCTTCCTTCTTTGGAGGTTTTTAAGCAGAGGCTGGATGGCCTTCTGTTGGGAATGCTTTGATGTGTGTTCCTGCATATTAGGGGGTTGGACTCGATGGCCCCTGGGGTCTCTTCCAACTCTAGGATTTTATGATTCTATGATTCTATGACCAAGGTAACCCAGTGGGTTGCCATGGCTAAGTTGGGATCTGAACCTTGGTCTCCTGAAGTTCTAGTTCAATATGCACTGTATTGTGTTGGCACCCAAACATATAGGCTTAAGTTCACCTTGTCTTGTTTTGTTCATAGCGTAGAGTGTTATTCTCTTCCTAGTGTTTAGGTGGAATCTCTTTTTCTGAAGTTTCAAGCCATTGCTCCGTGTCCTAGTCTCTGGAGCAGCAGAAAACAAGCTTGCTCCATCCTCCATATGACATCCCTTCAAATATTTAAACATGGCTATCATGCTGGCAGAAGGGGGCTAGACACTGTCATCTTTCAATGCCTGCTCATCAATGGTGCAGAACTTCATCCTGAATTTTAAGCTGGGTTTCGGGGGAAGAGGGATTGTAGTCACAACATTGTGTCTACATGTCCGGTGCAGAATATTGACCATTGCTAGCAATGAATTGCTCTCGGCTCTCCCCCAGTTCAGTGTCACCAGAGTGGAGATGGTTCAAAATTCTGAGGAAGAACCAAAGGAGCAGAAACTGGGGAGCATGAAGTGAAATCCACAGAAGGAACCTCGAGAGTTCCTGGCCCAGATAGGTTAGAACTTTGGCCATTTCCGCACTAGACTGTTATAGCGCTATGATTCCACTTTCAACATCCTATGGAATCCTGGGGTTTGCAGTTTAGGGAGGGGCCTTTGAGACCCCTCCCTAAACTGCAAACCCCAGGATTTCATAGGATGTTGAAAGTGGAATAATACGCTATAGACATCTAGTGCGGAAATGGTTTTTGATTTGAAATAAACCCTGAAGGAAGCCTAAAGAATATGCACAGGACAAAACGCATCAGGCTTTTAATTCTTCTTTGAAAAACACAAAAACATGATTTGAGCATGTCTCCAAATTCTTTAAAACATGAAAGGTAAGCCAAGAAGTCTTCTTCGGACTGGATTAGAGGGGGAGAGAAATCGTGCGCTTCTAACTTTGAAGATATCTTTGCAGGCTAAAGCGAGAGGCACGCATGTTATTTTGAAAAATTGATGGACTAATCGTGATAAATAAATAATCATCTTCCACTGCATGGTAAGCGCAAAAGTTTTTCAGGCAGCTGGAGGGGGAAAAAAGGAGTGCCGGAATCCACCCTTAGGTTAAAATGCACACATTACTGTATCAAGATTCATAAAACATCAGGATTGGAGGGGCGGAAGTGCCTTGCTGTGAGACAGGTACACGGAACTGGCTGGAGAAAAGATGGGAGGGGGAAGCCGGTGGGAAAAGAGGTGGGAGAGCTCTCTCTCTCTCTCCAATGATTTTGCTGTTTAAATGCGCAACTGCATGAAAAGCTGTCTAAGGCCATTTCTGCACTGGAATTTTATAGAGCGATTATTCCACTTTCAACATCCTATGGAATCCTGGGGTTTGCATTTTAGGGGGGGGGCTTTGAGCTCATCTAAAAGCCCTTGAGGCCCCTCCCTAAACTGCAAACTCCAGGATTGCATAGGAGGTTGGAAGTGGAATAATAGCACGGGAACAGTCGAGTGCGGAAATGGCCTAAGTGCGGATAGGTGGAGGTCTGTAGCCTTAGCAGATCAGCGTCCTTCATGACCTCAACAGATTAGAGAGCTGGGCCCAAACTAGCAAAATGGATTTCTGCAGGGAGAAACGTAAGGTTTTACAGTTGGGCAGCAGAAATGAAATTTGCAGGTGGAGGATGGGTCGCACCTACCTTGGCCACAGTGCGTGTGTATAAGGGGTCGGGTCTGTGACTGAGTCTTTGCAGGATTCTGTCTGCAAGAATCCTGGCCTTGACCCTATTCTTCGCAGAGTCCTGCCCAGCACCTCAGACCCAGGCGGCTGCTCAGATATAGGCCAGCTAGAGCATTCAGAAGCCAGCTGTTCAAGGGTTGGGGTTGCTACTCTGCAGCCTTTGCCACCGCAACGTGGTTTTCTGTGCTGCCTGTAGCCTCTCTGGCTGCTTTGCTGGTCCTCACCTTGCAGCCTGCTGACCCCTGGACTCTGACCTCTGGCCTGCCTCCCGGACCTGCCTCTTACCTCTATCCCTTGTGGACTCTTGATACCAGGCAGACCTCTCCTGCTTTGGACTCTTCAATCCCTGACCTCCTGTCCTAGCATCTGTTCCCTGTCCCAGCCCCAGCGCCTGCATCTAATATCCCTGCCGCCCACGTCCCGGACCTTGACAATATGAAAGGGGTCTAGGAGTCTTTGTAGACCACAAGCTGAACAAGAACCAACAGTGTGATGCGGCGGCTAAAAAGGCCAATGTGATTCTGGGCTGAATCAATAGAAGTATTGTGTCTAGTTCAGCTGGGTTTAAATGGTCTTGTTTACATGACAGATAGTTAAAATTGCTTTTAATCGTTTGTTTTCAACTGTTCTAAATCAGTTTTAGAGAACTCCAAAGGAGGAAGTGATGATTATTTGAAACTAGGGGGGGAGCTAATCAGAGAATTAAAATATCAGTGTTTTTCCCTATTTTGTTTGACATCCAGATATCTTTGGATATAGAACAGGAGAGAAATATTTTAATTCATTAATTGAGATTAATTAATTAGGGCTAATTAATGAATATCCAAATTGAAAAATGTGTTTCCCAACCAGATGGGCATCTTCTCCAGGAAGAATAACAGAACAGAGAGATGGGTCTGGAGTTTTCTCCCAGTTTTTAGGCATACTAAAAATGTTGCATTTCAATTGTTCTGAAAAGAAATACACATTTGGGGGCTTTTTTTGCAAAAAAGTCTCCCCAAAACAACCACCCATGGATGGGATCCATCAGAGGGAGATAGGAGACATTGGGCTGGGCTTGCTCTGCAGGCATCCAAAAGGAATATGTGGAGGTAGCAAAGACTGTGTACCGTGTGCCTTCATGATCGATGACCCATTTGTCCAGGCTCAGAAATGTTCTGGGACTTTATTAGCTGAGTGGAGAGGGATTGTCCCCAGAAAGCGCCATTCGTTAGGGAGCAGAACTGACACCCAGCCGCATAGGAACAGCCAGTCTCTTCTTGCATTCTCTCTCCTGCTCTCTGCTTGCCTTTTATTTTCCGTCTTCCACTTTTCAGGGCAAATTAATCTCTTCCCTGTCAAGATGTACTGTCAATAAGATAAAGCCGGCATAACAAGTAATTTAAATAATGGAATAAAATGTCACAAGAAGGTTGGAACTGTGTGTCACAGCAGGACTGCCCAAGAAGCTTCGTTCTCTTTTCTTAAAATTCAGAATTCCTATTCCATGTGCATAGAGATCCGGGATCTTGAAATATTTCAGTGTTACGGCGAGGGACACATTGTCTGTGATCTTGCATCAAGGAGATGCGGCGTAACTTTGCACGTATGGCGTTATGAACTGGGCCACTTTGTTAGAGAATTGCAACAGTGTGCGTCTAAAATGCACATTGTGCATTGATGTGCAATGCACAACTGTGTACATGAATGCACGCTCCACATCGTTGATGCACATTGTTCTTTGCAGAACCACGAGCAATGCATAGCCATGTGCAATGGCACTAAATGAGCAACTCCACTTTTGCAACCTTGAACTGAACACAGCTATTACTCATTGGATGAAAATATCAAACTGCTTTCATAGGGGCCTTGGGCCTGTGTTAACATCAGCCACGGAATGCTAGGCCAAGTGGAAGAAGATTGTTGGACACTAGCTATTGCATGCTTAATGGAAACTAAAGATCTAATTAAGACGCAGCCTTGCTTAATTAGGTGGGTATGTGAAATTAGTTGTGGTGCCTGGTAGCTTCCAAGTCAGGAGAATGGCAGGTCGGTTCTGAGTTTTAGTCTGCAGTAATCCATGGTGCTGGACCTGACTTCCAAGACAGCTTCCCTGGAATGGCTCTACTGCCTTATTGTGATAGAATCATAGAATCATAGAAATGTAGAGTTGGAGGAGACCCCAGGGGCCATCCAGTCCAACCCCCTTCTGCCATGCAGGAACACCCTCAAAGCACTCCCTTTGACAGATGGCCATCCAGTCTCTGCTTAAAAACCTCCAAGGAAGGAGACTCCACTACACTCCGAGGCAGCAGAGTCCACTGCCGGACAGCCCTGACCGTCAGGAAGTTCTTCCTGAGGTTCAGGTGGAATCTCCTTTCCTGCAGCTTCCACTCGCCATGGTTTTATAGAACGGCTTGATTTGCTTAAAAATATGGGCCAGCAAAACTCTGAAATGGAAGCCACCAGCTGTCTCTGTATTGAATGGGTTGATTTGTTTGAAAATATGGGCCAGCAAAACTCTGAAACTGAAGCCACTGTTCACTGATGCATAAAGTGGCTTGATTTGCTTAAAAATATGGGACAGATAAAATTCTTTCACCTCCCATGTTTGGGAAACGGCGCATGGAAATACTCAGAGCTCCCTATTGCCATGACCTAAACCACACAGGAGTCTTTTCAACCTTGTAGCCTAGGGAGTACCCACAGAAAACCTGGGGAACCACCAAACCATGCTGCCATGGGGAAGGGGGCTTTGCCATGTGGGGAAGCCCCGGTGGGTCCTATTAGACCCCCGGGGGGTGGGTCAGATTCAACCTCAGGTCCTGATTTTTTCTACCACTGATTTAAACAAAGACTGCAACTCCCCCATGAAAATTGCACACCAAGGCTTGTGTCTTGCAGCATCCAGCAAAAAATCCAAAATTTCCTTCAGACTTTCTCATCTGTTCCAGCCCTCTAATACTTTTTTCACCGGTAGTATGTTTTTTGCTCAATCCAGAGAAAACCCAAGGCGTGTTAAACACATTTTCTAATTTTCCATCTGTTCAGAGGTTCGGATTGTTCGAAGACGCAAAGACCAGAAGAGGTTGCCGTTCCAGCTGGTTAAACCACTTGAAATATTAGAAGACTTTACAGGAAGACTTCCTTTTAAGCTTACAAGTGGCTCCAAATGCTACCTCCTCCTTTGCTTTTCTTTTTTTAAAAAAAATAATTCCTGCCTCTGCTAAATGAGTTTCCATCTGCGCTCGCTGCTTTTGATTCACTTGCTTGGCTGTTTCTGTTCTGGCTAAGAAGGCCCCGTACATAATCTGGGGCCAAAATTCAGTTCTCAGAGACATTGCTGCACGGCAAGGGTGGTGGGCAACTTGCATCCCTCCAGGTGTCCTAGAGGTCCCAGATGTTTTGTATGGGACATCCTGTATTTGGGGTCTTAAAGTTCAATCCCACATTGGGATGAGGAAAAATAGGACTTACCAGAGGTACTATCCTGCCTATTCCCAGCTCCCTGGGTTCAGGAGGGGAGAAGAACCAGTTGCTGGCCTCAAACGCTTGCAGGGGTGAGGACCTAAGAAGCCACTAAAAGACTGGCTCTAACGGGGAGGAGCTGGAAGGCAGAACTTGCAAGACAGGAGAAGAGGTGCAGGTGTCTCCTCTCGTCCTGAGTTCCATGGGAATGAAGGTCGGTGAACAAGGCCTTGGAGGACATCTTGATGGGACCTTCCTCGGCTTCCTGAGTTGAGAGGACACCCAAAGGAGCTGTCAGCCAAGAGGGGCTTAGAGGGAGCCAGGAGATGAGCCCCTCTACAAAAGGGAAAATGGGGCAAGTTGGCCAGGTAAAGACAGGACTAAAGGTGGCTGAAGTGAAGCACCTCTTCATGTCTTGGTCATCCCCTGGGAAGCATGGATGTAGGCTGGGGAAGGGGGTCCAGCTGCTCATGAGCATCTGAAGATCCAGAATGCCAACTGTATCATGAGTAAAGTAGGAATGTTTAGCTGGTCACATTAGAATGTATGTTGCCCCCAATACCCTCAGCTTGATAAAATTTCAGACTTTTTTTTTGCTTTTTTCCTAAGTAACACCGGAAGGAATATGCCTTCATGTACAGCATGTTGTCTTTGTTGATCATGACAGTGTTGTGTACCTTCAAGTCACTTCCAGCTTAGAATGACCCCAAGGCAACCCTATCACAGGTTTTCCTGGCCATATTTCTTCAAGGGAACTTTGCCTTTGCCTTCCTCGGAGGCTGGGAGGATGTGACTTGGCGAAGGTCACCCAGTGGGTTTCTGTTGCCAAGCAGGGATTTGAACCTCTTTTGAATAAATCTTGCAAAGAACACCCCACAATAGGTTTCCCTTTGTTGTTGTGTGCCTTCACGTCATTACTGACTTATGGCAACCCTAAGGTGAAGCTCTCCTGGGATTTTCTGGGGCTGAGAGTATGTGATGCATCCAAGGTCACCCACTAGGTATGCATGGTCAAGTGGAGAATTGAACTTTGGTCTCCAGGGCTGTAGCCCAAGGCTCAAACCACTAAACTAGGCTGGGGTTTGCCTTAGGGCCGCCAGAAATAACTTTGGAGACACACAACCAAAATGTACCAAAGAATAGGGGAGGTGGATGGGAGAGAGAAAGAGAGAGTTTGATTCAAGGTCACCTTTCTCCAAAGTTGGGGATGGGAGGCGAAAGAGAACTTGGTTCCTACTTCTGACGGCAGCGTAGACTCCAGCAAGTCTCTCAGGGATGGTTCAGGAAGAACTTCTGCCATACCTTCAGCGGGCTCTCATTTATCTGGGATGCTGAGCTTCGGCTGCTAACAACCGGCCCAGATTGTCTTGCTTCTCCACATTTATCAAGGAGCCAGCTGCTTTGGCTCAGCTGTTGCTGCTGGAAGGGGAGGAGGAGGTAGCACAGAACGAGAAAAAGCTCAGAGTCATTATTCTTACTTGATTTACCTTTCCTTCCTTCTCCCATTTGTTTTTTCTTCCCAGGAAAACTTCTATTGCTTCTTGTCTTGGTAACTTGTATAGGAATTTGAGGAGGTGGTTTGCAATATGGTTATAAAAGTGAATCAACATTTCCGCACGAGTCTGTTATAGCGCGATGATTCCACTTTCAACCTCCTATGGAATCCTGGGGTTTGCAGTTCCGGGAGGGGCATTCCCAAAATTAATGCTTCACTTGAACGTTTAGAAGTAGAGTTAAGGCATCAAACAAGAAGGGGAGGCAAAATGACTGCAAAAGTAAGAGATGTGAATGATTTCAAGATCTCACTCTCTGCAATGCTAACAATTTGGGGACTGGAGAAGAATTTCATTGGGGGCATAATTGTTCTTTTGGGGGGCATTACCCTAAAAATTTCCCCTCCTGTTGCCATTGTTGGACTGCAGTGCCCATCAGCTGTACACCAGCATAGCCAATGGTGAAGAAATGGGGGAGTTGCAGGCCATCTCTATGTGGAGGCTGCTTCCCATCCTTTTTCTAGTGGGTTTATCTTGCTCAGGTCATCCATCTCCATTTCTCTCCCCTGTTCCTAGCACAGCAGAAGATGAACACAAGGCCAGAAGGGGAAAGCCCAATATACAGCTCTGAAAATCCATTTCTGGCTTGTTGGAGGACCAACATTTATCACACGCTAAAGTGTGTGTGTTGGGTTGCTTTTTTATCCTAACAGTTTGCAGATACCCAACCGGAACAGATGACAGAGATATTTTTTTCCCCCTCCCATCTTTTTCAAGAAGAAAGAAAACCAGCCCTGCTGTTGGTGTTTTGAAAAGTTGACTCACAGGCTTTCCGTTGTTTGCCAAGCGAGATTCATGGAGCCCATATTGTTTCGGTGCCAAGGCGTAACTCAAAGAGAGAACCGAGCCCAAACATTTCTAAGCACCACCATAGAAAACACAGAAAGGAGAGTTGATAACACACATTCTTTCATCGGAAAAGTGTTGTAAATACCAGGTGATAAAAAGTCTCTGAGCGATATAGTAGAGCTGTAGTTTAATGGAGTTTTATGAGACTTCATCCCCCTCTCCAAGCCCCACAATGGGATGTTTGGTGGCTTTGATGGCATCACGACATCAGTTTTGGAACAGCAGGGGCATTGTCTTCCTTCCAAAACTGGAACACTCTTGTGGCATCAAAAATTAGAGGAGCAGAGATTGTGACCCTCCTAAAGTTGTTGGACTGCAACCTCCAGCGTTGCCTATGCTGGTTAAGGCTGAGATGGGAAGGACCACGGTTTTCCCACCTTGCCCTAAGTGAGCATGGGGCGTCTTAACAGAAAATGGGCAAGATCCTATTTGGAACAGGACTCAGGGCCAAACCCTGGAACCTGCAATGATCTCTGCTGTAGATTTTGCTGACCACAAAACCACATTTTAGAAAAGGAAACCGATGGGGGAAAAATCAAGCCATGCGAGAAAATCTGTGTCATCTCTTTCAACTCATTTTTTTTCTAAAATCACCTTTCAGTAACATATCTATGGAAGGCCCAACAGTATCCTTTGGATTTCTCAATGGAAAATAGAGAGTTCGAGGAAGCGGTTGCCACATCCGGTGAGATGTTTTCATACTTAGCAGCTTTTATGGTAACTGGAATAAAGATGTTCATCATCCAAGAGAACAGCTCTGGGTTTTTTCCTTGTCAGTGGTTCAGTTTCTCTTAGGATATGTAAGAAAATGGCAATGAGGATTAAAAGTGGTTTTTCTGCTTGGGAAGAAATTGAAGCTGGAGGTATCATGTGCAATGTGAGAAGCTGTGAAATGCACACGTGCATCTGGTACACACCACCCTTGTGATCCAACATTATTGGGAAAATCTCAGGAAGAAGCTCATATCCTACCTGTGAAGACTTGTGGAGGTGAGCTGTAAATTAGGGCCATTTCCACACTAGAGTTTTATAGTGCTATGATTCCACTTCCAACATCCTATGGAATCCTGGGCTTTGCAGTTTAGGGAGGGGCCTCAAAGGTTATCCTCAAAGGCAGATGGAGGCTGCTGGGGTTGAAGTCCAGATCAGCTGGAGGATCAAATGGGTTCACTACATGATATCCCTTCAGATATTTAAAGATGGCTATCTTATCATCTCTTGGCCTTCTCTTCTCCAAGCCATGTGTACTCTTAACTTCTTCCTTATAAGACTTGGTTTCCAGACTTTTGGCCATCTTGGTCATCCTCCTCTGGACACGGTCCAGCTTCTCAAAGTCCTTCTTGACTGCAGTGCCTCACCAAATTCAGAACAGAGTGGCACTACTACTTCCCTAGATCCAGATATTGTGCTCCTATTGACGCAGCCTCGTATCGCACTGGCTTTTTTGGCTGCTGCATGGCATTAAAGTGCTTTTAAAGACTGACTGTGAATAAGGAATGTCTGGTGTAAGATTTTGTGGGTGCCTGTCCAGTTCAGCAGATGGAGATGCTGGCAGCTGGGATAGGCAAGGTGGTGGCAGAGCAGAGGATGGGAGGACATGTGTGGTGAAAATGTGCTGTTTCTCCGAGAAGGAAAAGGAAGCAAACAATTCAAAGAGCAAAGAGATAGAGTTTGGGGGGGGGAATGAAAGGGAAGATAAGGTGGGGGAGGAAGAACTGATAAAAAAACCTGACATGCATAACATAAACTCAAGGTGGAGACAGAAAAAGCCTTAATTAGCAGCTTTCAGCTAAGGGAGAAAAGGCATAAAAAACTAATGAGTGTTTTGGGTTTACCTGTTGTTACATAATTTATATCTGGTTGCATCTTCCGTCAGATTAGCTATGATGTTCGTTGCCTCTGTTTGTGCTCAGATTGGCTTGTTTTGGGCTTGTTGTCAAGCAAAAGCAGAAAAAGGTTTGGATTCTGCTGGCTTCGGCCTCCAAAAAAAGTTTCAAGGATGTTCCCAAAGAGCAGGGGTTGTATTTCCCTCTTTCTTTTTCCTCCACAAAATTCAGCTGAGCTAAGTTTCAGAACCTTGGATAGGTCACACTAAAACCCAGAGCAGATTCACCACCCCACTGGGATGAAAAAACCCACAGCTGGGTTTTCTGCAAACCCCATAGCGTAGCAACAGAGAATATGTAACATTTCCCTGAATTTTACCCATGCTTTTTCCCCTGTACCTCTTTCTCCCACATGTCCAAGTCTCTCCAGCATGGCACAAGCAAGGACATTCTTGGATCAGGATGCTATCTCAAAATATAGGACCTCTTCAGAGAGAGAGAGAGGCAGGCATGGTTTTCTTCTCTGGTATTTTGCCAGAGGTTTTGTTTTTTTCATGTCAGGTCTTCAAGGTAAGATAAATTTAACATCCCTTGCCGGGGGCCAGTGTTTCAGGGGGAGAGACGGAACAGGATGAAACACCAGCCTTTCGAACAAGGTCACCAGCTCAGAACACGGGCTGACCTTCTGTTCCTTTCTCTCTTCCCTTGTGGACTTGCTTTCTCTCTGAAGAGAACAGTGGAAGCAGGAGGGAGAGGACAGAAAAGTCACTGGCAGCTGGTCCTTTAAGCTAACCTTAAAACCAGTGGCCGTGTTTAATTGTATGGCTGTGAGGCCCATCTCGTCCTCTCGTGCTTCGTGCCGTGGAGATGCTTGTCCTTGCTATTTGCTGGCTTCAGCTTATGGTCACCCTCTGAACTTGAGACCTTCCAAGATCCCTGACCATCAACAACCCTGCTCAGGTCTTGCAGTATCAGGCCAACTTTGGCTTCCTTCGTCTATCTGTAATGTGCCTTCCACTTTACTGAGCACGGTCAGTAAATACATGCATGTTGCATGCACGCAAAAGCTGTTCCGTGCATGCAGTGTGAATCTTCCCTGCAGGATTCCATGACAGCACGTGCCACCTGTTTGCAGACAATTCCATTGGTTTGCTTCACTTTGTTCCTCCAGGTAGTGGTGGCTGTGTTATCTTTATCTCAGTTTCACAGCCTCCCAGGTGTTACTGATTGGGCTTCCATGAATCTCAGACTTTGGCCATTTCCACACTAGACTGTTATAGCGCTATTATTCCACTTGCAACATCCTATGGAATCCCGGGGTTTGCAGATTTGGGAGGGGCCTCAAAGGCCATCCTCAAGGGCCCCTCCCGGATGTTGAAAGTGGAATCATAGCACTATAACAGTCTAGTGCAGAAATGGCCTTAGTGGTGTATCATTGGGTAATGGGGAACAGTCCAAATAGTGTCATTTTCTGCAACTCAGCAATTGTGCCCTATCTGTGATGTTTGCTTCCATAGCACTGCCACCAGTTGTTTCCTTTTCCCAAGGGTGCTGAATCCCCACTTGGAGGTCTAGACCATTTCCGCACTAGCCTGTTATAGCGCTATGATTCCACTTTCAACATCCTATGGAATCCTGGGGTTGACAGTTTCGGGAGGGGCCAGCTGTTAAGAGTCCTCCATTTTTAATTTTGTCCAGTGACAAAATTGCTTTCTGGCTCATGGTCTGACAAAGATGGAGAATATTGAGAAATTAGAAATAAGATACCAGAATTTGGTGTTATTGATCTGAGATTCTGTCCGCACATTTTTGAGTCCCCAAATCAATAATATTCTTATGCTCAAAAATCCAATCGAGGAATTCAGATAATAATGCCAAGCTCAGACAGCATTGAACTGGAACAAGAGGCTAGTCCTCATAATTTCTCTGCCCGTATTTCCCCCCTAAATAAAAAGAGCTGGGACTTTGCAGAACCGTACTCTGTCTCTTCCTTCTTTTCCTGACCTCCCAACAATTCTCCTCCGATCGAGACGCAGCTTGACTCGGCAGTAATAGAAATAATCATTGTTATTTAAGCCGCGCTTGAGTTGGAGAAATAGCTAACAAGAAGAATGCATTCCTTTCATTCTTTAATTCAAAATATGCAGGTGAAATAATTTTCTGTTTTAAAGGGTGGGAAAGAAACATAGTAATTTTCTTTCTGAGCCGTCCCGCATGGTGCCCGTAATTCCTATGTTGTCGCCGTTTTCCGTAGCGTGGTTTGCAGTGTGAAATTGTCTTCTCCCCCAAAGCAGCGCCAGTCTTTTTGCTGACTCTTCTTGCAGGGCGAGTTCAGAGCTTTAAGGTCAAGTTGCTGGCGATCTCCGGAACACATACGGTTGTCCCGAGTGGCGATTCATAAACCATTTTCCCAGCTGATAAAGCAAGATGCAAAAAGATAAACAAGCAGATTATATTCATAATGCATTGGGGGTTGTATAGAAAAAGCTTGAAGGAAATGGAAGGGATGGATATTGATCTGTAGCATCTTTTGTGGACAGTTTACATCAGAGGTCAGGGACCCAAAGCCCTGCAGCTAAAACTGGCCTTCCTGGCATGGCATGGAGTAATAGCAATAGCATTTATTTCTATACCGCTTATCAACTGAGTGTTATCTAAGCGGTTTACAATGTGTTTTAGCTAATTGCCTCCAACAAGCTGGGTACTCATTTTACCGACCTGTGGAAGGATGGAAGGCTGAGTCAACCTTGGAGCCCGGCAGGATCGAACTCACAACCTTGTGGTTGCAGTACTAGCATTTAACCACTGCGCCATCAGGGCTCCAAAAGGTTTCTAGAATTGGAAGAGACCCCAAAAGACCATCCAGTCCAACCCCATTCTGCCATGCAAGATCAAACCATTCCAGACAGATGGCCGTCCACCTTTTATTTAAAAAACTCCAAAGAAGGAGGAGATTCCACCACACGCCATGGAGCAGGTAGCAGATTCCATTGTTGAATGGCTCTTACCATTATGAAGTTCTTCCAAGTGTTCAGGTGGAATCTCTAGTTTGAAGCCATTGCTCCATAGTGTCCTATGGGCAAGTTGCACTCTCTCAGCCTCAGAGGAAGGCAAAGGCAAACCAAACCCCCTCTGAAAAAACATCTTGCCAAGAAGGCCCTGTGATGGGTTTGCCTTGGGGCCATCATAAATTAGAAATGGCTTCAAGGTGCTCAACAACAACAATTAAGCAGGTGCTGATGACTATATCGGAGAAGAAGGAACTGGCAAAACCACTCCTGGGGATTCCTTGACTAAGAAAACCCAATGAAATTCATGGGGTTGCCATCAGGTAACAGGTGACTTGAAGGCAAGTAAATGCATACACACACAGGGCATAAATACCCTGTCCTGGAAGCTAAGCAGGGTCAGCCTTGGTTATACTTGGATGGGAGACTGCCAACGTACACCAGGTGCTGTAAGCTATATTTCAGAGGAAGGAACAGGGAAAAACCCCTCTGAGTATTCCTTATCTAGGAAAACCTTGTGAAATTCATGGGGTTGCCATAAGTCCACAGCTGATTTCAAGGCACATATGCATACGTATGTGTACACACACACACACACAGAGTGTGCTGGGACGGTGCACAGACAGATGAAGTCATTACTCTAATCTCCGCTGTGCTGCAGCGCCACCCAAAATGCAATGGCCAAACGTGGTACTGTTCCTCTTCCGCCCAGGCAGAATTCAAAGGGGGTTTGGCTGGCTTTGCCTTGAGCTTGGGGGGAAGTTGCTTTTTGTGAATTTCAGCTCCTGGAATTTCCCCGGTCACTTCTGGCTCTCTGGACCTCCTTTGGTAGTTCCACGTTTGGACACGTTGTGGCTCCCAGGTCAGTAGGGTGGTGAATCTGCACCACTTTTAAGTCAGAACTCAAAACAAGTTGTTCTAGACACTGAGCCTATTCGGGTTCATCACGTTGGATGGAATCTTTAATGTTCGTACTAGGAGCCAGAGCAGATTGAGCAGCACCCTTGACCTTGGAGTTGCTGACAGCCATGGATCTGAACCCTGAAGCAGGGACATTAAGAGAGAGGGAGGAAGGGAAATATTGTGCTAAAACCAGTTCTGGAGCTTGAATAGGGTCCAGCAATCATGAGCAGTCACAGTGTTCTTCAAAAACCTTCTTTTTCTTTCTGGCATTGTTGAAATTGTTCCTGGAAAGTGGCAGGTCATTTGAGTGAAGCTCTAATTCAAACAATGGACTAGGGGAATAAATAGTCTCAGGAGGAGGTGGTGTCTCCATCTTTAGAAGGTCTTTGAAGGAAGGTCAGCTGACCCTCTGTTGGGAGTGCTCTGATTGTGTCTTCCTGCCTGGCAGAGGGGGTTGGACTGGATGGTCCTTGGGGGTCCCTCCCAACTCTTAGGATTCTGTGACAATTGTATGAGCTCACCACCTTGCATGGCTCGCTTGAACAGCTTCAGCACCTTGGAGACTTCCCATGGAAAGCAGAGCTGCCATCCTGTTGAGAACTGATAATGCTACAAACCAGTTCAGCTTAGAACCCTGACATTGCGCAACGGTTGCATTCCCAAGATGGGACCATTGTCCCACTAGGTGGTCCTTCTGGGCCCTTCCACTGCTAAAATTCTGTGAGTCTGTCATTCTAACAACCGCCACCACCAACATTATGATAGCCGGGGTGGTGATGCTAGCTAAGAGACCAGGGCAGGCATCCTGTTGCTGACATACACTGGTGTAGGTTCCCCTACAGAAGCGGTTGAACATTTTTGTCCCATATCCACTTCAAGGCTGGGGCAGTGGAGTTCTGCATGGGTGCTCATTGATGCATGATGTGTCTTTGCATGTGGCTGGACACCTGTGTGCAATGCCATTGTCCTTGGTTGCAGATTTATGCATGCACACCCATGCATGGTGTTGTGCAATATTGCAACTTACTAATGAGGCACTGTCGTGCAACTGCTGTGTCTCTCCATGAACATAAAGGTGTGCTCTGTCTCCTTGATGCCCCAACACAGCCCAAACAATTCTGGTTGGAACCACGTTTACAGCACATGAGGGCCTCAGCCATGGTGGCCCCCTTGTCAGTGGAACAGAGAACGTGCTCTGGATTTTAGTCTAAAGTTTAATGGAGCTATCCAAGGGAATTGAGCCCTTTTCTCCAAAAGAAGGTCAGCACTTTGAACAGTTCCTTTGAGGTCCACATTAAAACCCATCTCCTTTAATATCCAAGTTAAAACCTGGCTCTTTCAACATCTGTATTAACATTCAGTTTCTTCAAAACTCAGATTAAAACCCAGATCCTCCATAACCCAGATTAACAGTCCACTACTTTGAAGTCCAGATTAAAACCTACCTCTTTCAAAGTCCAGATTAAAACCCAGATCCGCCCAATCCAGATTACCAATCATTTCCTTCAAAGTCCAGATGAAAGCCCAGCTCTTTCAAAAATCCAGATTAAATCTCAACTTCTGCAAAGTCCAGATTAAAACACTGCACCTTCAAAATGCAGATTAAAACCCTTCTCTTTCAAAGTCTAATTTAAAACCCAACTCTTTCAAAGTCTGAATTAAAACCCCTCTCCTTTAAAGTCTAGATTAAAACCTGGCTCCACTGAAATGAGAGCCAGAAGCCGGCACTGGCTCATGGTTATCAATTCCAGTGATGGGACGTGTTCCAGAAAAAGTTGGGGGGGGGTTCCCATTTCACTGTTATAATTCACCTTAACGAGCGGTGCACGAAAGGCGATGAAGGACGGTTGTGAGCGACTGCCGACAAAGCCCCGGTGTGTCCTGCTGCTGGGTGGGTTCCTGCTGGCAAACGACATAATACATTATTGCTGCAGGTCACATAATGGTAAATGAACACTTACTGGCTCTGTGGCAACTGGATTGATTATCGCCTCCCCCTCTGAACAGGGCCCGGCTTTGTTTTACAAGTAAATGCATTTGTCCCCGCTGTGTTAAAAGTCAGGCGATCAGTTTGAATTCGCTGAGCTCAAAGTGAAGATGACGGAAACAAGCCAAGAGCCGGCGTTGGGGCTGGAGGGTGCTCGGTGAGGTTGAATTTGCTTGCAAAGAGTGTTGATGCTCAGGAACTAATACGCCGTCAATTGCCAGAGCTCAGCGTTCAGGTGGAAGGTGAGGGCGATGGGAAAACCATGACTCAAGGAGAGATAAATATGCACTTTGAAAATAACAACAACTGTTGCTGAGGTGCTGCATCGGGGTTCTGTAGTGTAAATCTTTGCCTGTGGAGTTGCGCCCTGCCTGCGCTATGCAGTCCTTGTGTGATGCATCACCGTGGAAGAGTGGCCCCGCCGTTCCAACCCTGGGTTCTTGTTACTCCCCTTGCCCCTCGTAATGCCCCCCTGGCTTGGGTACTTGGGCCTCCAGGTGTCAAGAGGCTGAGTTGTTTTGGTGGGTTCGCTGTAGTAAGTGGGACCAGGCCCTCCACCAAAGTTTGTTAAGTGGAAGTTTATTCAGGCACAAGAAAAGAATACAATACAACTGAATGTGGAAGAGCCTGCAGCTGTGGGTTTTTATGCTGCTGGTGGTGGTGGGGTTGGCCCTATGATTTTCTGTGCACGAGCATGTACGCACACATCTACACCTGCCTGTGTGTGCACATTGCATGCACAAGGACACTCCATGTGCCACCTTGCTTCTGCAACTTTGAACCAGAGGTGGACATTTTACGTGTTCCAGAGAAATATATCCAGCTGCTTCCATAATGGGAAAAAATGTGTACGTAAGAGACCACCAGGATTCCGGACTCTGCCTCATTGGTCCACTTTTTTTGGAGCTTGGAAAAGTTAGCCTTAGGACAACAAGCCCCAGAAACCCCCAGTCAGCATGCTTGTAGTCCAAAAAGGAATTTTCCAAGCCATGTTTTCCACTTGGAATCGACCTCCTACTTCCCTTCCAAAACAGGTATTGTGCCGACTTCCACTCTGCAAAATGTGGGAAGGTGAGAGTCCTTGGAGTTGCGCTGCGCACAAAACTAGTTCAAAGCCTTGTTTGTGCAAAGGGAGGCTTCATTGCCAGGGATCAATGCTGCCTCTCAGAGCAAAAGCAACACTGGGAGAGAGAGGTGGGGGGGGGATTGTCTTTGACTGGATCCCTGCCAGACAGAAGCACTCTGACCTACCGCAGTTAAATTTGTTTAGCCCGCTACTGATGTTATGCTAATGAGGCGTTCCTTTTAACGAGGCGGCTGTCAGTTTGCAAACTTAAAACGCAGCTCTCTTCCCTTTTCACAGCAGAGAAGACGACGCTGTTCTCATTTGAGGTAGTCAAGCTGTAACAGCTCCATGGGACTTCGATTTGCATACCTGTTCCCATTTGCTTTCTTTTTTTTTCTGTTTCACTTTCTCTGGGAGGATTAAAATAAATACACCGAGTTAGTGGGAAGGGGTTAAGCCGTCTCTAGGACCCTTCCCCTCCTGCATGATACCATCGTCATGTTGTCATCACTTTTCCTTTAGGGTTGCCAGACTGAAAACTGGGGAGACCACCTGTACCTTTAATTTTGCATCAAAGAGGGAATTTCATTAGGTGTTCCTTGTTACATAACCAGGTATAAAGTAATGCCCGTGGAATTTTTCTCTTCCGCACAATACATCAGCCCCCCGCACCTCCTTATTTGACAGGTTAGAGGCCAGAGCACTGTCAAAAAAACAGAAATCATTGCAAAGTGGAATCCAGGCTGGAAAAAAAAAATGGAATGAAAAATGAGGTGAGCTTATTTTCTGCTGCTCCAGAGGTAGGACCCAAATTAGTGGGATCAGATGACAAGAAAAGAATTTGCCACTACTGCTTGGAAGAGGTGGTGTCCTGCCCCCTCCCCAGGACCCAAACAGGACCCCTCCCAACCGCCAGACCCTGGAGACATGAGAGAGACAGTACCTACAGCAGGCAGTATAGGTGGAGAAGGGAGAGCCTGGGATTCTGGCAGCATTTATATACGAAGGATTCATTAATTAGGCCAACAGTTGGGTAAGACTCTGAGCCTATATAACAAGAGGCCAGAATGGGAGGATGCTCTTGGAGCCAACTGGTCCTGTCGGTGGATGCAGCCCTGCTTACTCTTGAATTCCCTTGCTTGCTTTCCTGGAACCCTTGACCTTCACCTCAACTATGGATTTGCCACTGGACACTCTCCCTCTGGACTTATGGTAAACTTGGACTCTGTCTCTCTAAATCCATGGAGAACTCAGATGGCAAAATGACTAAGACAAACTTTGTTTGCTAGCTCCTGATAATAGGCTAAGTAAGACAGCTGGAAGTCTTGGTTCCTGATGGTGAGAACTGGTTGAAAGCAGACTGGACCACCTCAGAAGGTTCTGGGCTCTTCTTCATTGGAGGCTTTGGAAACAGAAGTTGGGTGCCCACCATGCAGAGAGGCTTTAGCTGTGCATTTTCTGTTCTGGCAGGAAGTCAACTTAGATGGCACTTGGGGATTCTTCCAACTGTATGATTCTGTCCACAAAAGGGAGGGATGGAAGGGCAGAGCTGACCTGACTGAGGCCATTTCCGCACTAACCTGTTATAGTGCTATTATTATTCCACTTTCAATCTCCTTTGGAATCCTGGGGTTTGCAGTCTAGGGAGGGGTCTCAAAGGCCCAAAGAGCTACTCCCTCCTCCAAGGCCATTCCCTAAACTGCAAACCCCAGGGTCCCCTAGGAAATTGAAAGTGGAATAAAAGCACTATAACAGGCTAGTGTGGAAATGGCGTGAGTTCCAACCTGCTTCCGTTGGCCGTGCAACCTAAAGGGCAGGTGTAGCAACTAGGAAAACAGACATCATCCCCCAGCTATGGCAGTTATCCCACCGGTTCCTCAACCAGGCCAGGAGTAATGAAGTCCGGGATGCCAAAGTCACGTCCAGCTCAATTCCACTTTCTTCCCAGTTCCTTAAAATTATGGGCTTGTCTTCCTTCCCAACATCTCCCTCCCATGCTCTTGAGTTCACCGAATTGCAAGTGCCTTCTCCCCAAGAACAAATTTATTTCTTGCTGCCTCCATCACCCACAAAGGCCTCCTTGTGATGAATACCCGGCGTGGTGACTTATTTTTCAAAACACGGTACACCTGCGAGGGTACCTCGGCAAGATAAATTTGGGGCGAGCAGGAGGGAGAGGCGGGGAGTTGTGCGCGGAAGGTGGGGAGATGCCACGGCAAGGAATAAATCTTAACAAGTTACCCTCAGCTGCGAATTCTCCTCGCAAGAAGTGCCCCCCTGACAAGGTATGATAAATTACATGCTTTGTTGACACCTTCATTGAGTTATTTATGGCTCATTAGCTGAAGCGGGGAAGAAAGAGAGAGAGAAGGGTGGTTTTCGTGGTAGTTGTAGTGAACAATGCTTCTCCGAGGGGCTTCTGTAGATCTGGCGCAAGGAGGAGAAAGAAGGAAGGATGAAATTGTGTGTGTGTGTGTGTGTGTAAGGGTGGAGCTGTCCAATTTCTAAATGAGATGGAAGCATTTTAAAAAAGGACAAGAATAGCAAGAGAACCAGCATAGTGTAGTGGCTTGAGTTTTGGAGTGGATCGTGGTTCAAATCCCCATTCAGCCATGAAAAGCCCACTGGGTGACCTTGGGCAAATCGCACACTCTCTCAGCCTCAGAGGAAGGCAATGGCAAACCTCCTCCGGCAGAGAAAACTCTGATAGGTAGGGTCACCTGAAGTCAAAAATTACTCAAAAGTGCACCAGGTGAAAACCAGATGGAGGAAACTTGTGCTAATCTTTGCTTGTCCGTGCTTGCATTTTTAACACCTTTGTTGGAATCCCGTTCGTTATTCCCATTTACCCACCAAGGCATTACTTTTCCGTGGTGGTGTGGTTGTGTGTTCTCAGGAGGCAAGAGACTTTTGTTAAGGACCTGCACAATGATGGAGCTCCTGTTTGTGCCTCCTCTGCAGAGAAACTTGTCCAAGCTCTGGAGAGAAAAATATTTCTGACTTTCTCCAAAGTCAAAGCTGCCATTAATTTCTCCCTAGCATTGGCTGTGGTTGTGTGTTTCTTTTTTGGCTTTGTCAACAACAGCAGCAGCAACAAGCACAACAACACACACACACACACAAAACACGGTGACCCCGGCTTGCTTCGGAGAAAGATGTAGCACTTTTATCAGAGCATTTGGCGTTGTGTTATTTCTTTCCTCCCGAGGAGAAGACGTATAACGGTGTCAGGAAATGCTGAGAGTTCTCAGGAACTCGCAGCCTTCAAGAAATGCTATTTTGGGGAGCTGTGAAGAATTGTACAATTGCAGCTGTTCCGTGCAAGCGCGGTTTCAGCCGTCTCCCTCCTCTCCCAATAGATAGATTCTGCCGAATTGCATATGCGTCCCGGCGGAAGCCAGACCTTGCAGAAGGCGCCTCTGCAAGGCTCCCCATCATCCACGCTACTGGATTTTGCAGCTGTGGGACAGTGGTGGTGATGAGGGCGAGGAGTTTGGAGACGAGGCGGGGATGATGGGATATGTAGTACTTTCCTCTCTTTGGCCACCCCCCCCAAAACACCTTCCCTTGTCATGTCATCCCATAAACCGCGGCTGGGCTGGGGACTGTGTTGTCTCCCTTCTGGGCGAACCTGAAGGCAATCTCACCTGACTTGAGGTGCCTGGAGGCGCTTCTTCATGCCAACGTTTCCAGGATCATTGACTTTCAGAGCTGGAAGCGTAGTCGCTTGCTGCTACTTTAAAAAAATTCTCCTTACAGCATTGATTCGTTTATTTTTACCCACTTAGAAAGCTCTGCTGGGTCTTTCTTAGACCCATATAGGTTCCCTTGTTCTGCTTCCTCTTCTTCCATTATGGAATATCACAGAGTGGATTACAACTCCCAGAATCCCCCATCCAACTTAAAGAAGCCACACCAGCTAGGCATAATTATAGCTACTATCCTTCCTTGGGGGCATTTTGGAGCATGAGGGATCTCCTTGGGAGAAGGAATAGCAGTTAAGCTTATGGTTTTGACTGGCAGACCAGGCCCTCTGATGCAATGCACTTTCCCCCTGTAAATCCAGTTTTATTATGCTAACGAATTAATATATTTCATAGGAGAGAACTGACACAACCACCTCAGAGTATTCCTTGCCTAAGAAAACCCTGTGAAATTCATAGGGTCACCATAAACCAGCAATAACTTGAAGGCAGAGGGCTTAAATACTGTAAAGACCCCCCAAATCCCCCCTGATCTTGGAAACTAAGCAGGGTCAGGCCTGGTTAGTACTTGGATGGGAGACCACCAACAAATACCAGATGCTGTGGGCTGTATTGCAGAGGGAGGAATGGGCAAAGCAACATCTGAGGAGTCCTTGCCTAATTAAACCCTATGAAATCCATGGGGCTGTAATTTTGCAAAAGATTAAAATGGTTAAATATGATTAAGTTAGTAGACAGATTGAAGGCACATGTGCATAGCCCCTAAATACCTTAAAGATACCTTGGAAGCTAAGCAAAGCCATGCCTGGTTAGTACTTGGGTGGGAACCCTTTCAGATTCATGGGGCCACCATATGTCTACAAGTGAAGTCACACGGACCGGTACAAGAGAAGGGTTGCAGGTTTCTCTCTGTTGCATCAGAGAGCAGAACATGAAATGATAATTCCAGCTGGTGCCTCTTAGGCCACCAGGTGGCAATGTGCAAAAGCTTCTTTTTGCACGGAGACTATTTCCTGGACTTCGCCCGTTTTGCATTTTGTTATGCTAAAGGGACTTGGGTTATGTGCCATTTAAGAAAAGGACATTCCACTGGTGAACAGCAAAAGCTTTAAGGTCGGAAGAGGCGGCCTCAGAGCAATTTTTCCCCAAATCTCATCCTGAGCGTAGCCCCCCCGCCACCAAACTGAAGGATCTCTTCTATAAAAGGATTCTGTAATTCTATACCACATATACCTTTGGTGTTTGGTGCAGGGCATGAAAACCACACCCTATGAGGAGAAGTTTAGGAAACGGGGTAGGTTTAGCCTGGAGAAGAGAAGGTTAAGAGGAGGCATGATAGTCATGCTTAATTTCTTGAAGAAATGGCATATGGAGGATGGAGCAAGCTTGTTTTCTGCTGCTCCAGAGACTAGGATGTGGAGCAATGTCTTCAAATTACAGGAAAAGAGGTTCCACCTCAATATTAGGAATAACTTCCTAATGGAAAAGGCAGTTTGACAGTGGAATATGCTGCTGCCTCAAGGAGTATGGTGGAGTCTCCTCCTTCTTTGGAGGTTTTGCAATAGAGGCTGGATGCTTATCTGTTAGGAGTGCTTTGCTTGTTGCCCTTTCTGCACTAGGCTGTTATAGCGCTATTGTTCCACTTTCAGCATCCTACAGAATCCTGAGGTTTCCAGTTTAGGGAGGGGTCTCAAAGGCCCCTCCCTAAACTGCAAACCCCAGGATTCCGTAGGTTGCTGAACGTAGAATAATAGCGCTATGACAGCCTAGTGCGGAAATGGCCTGTGTCTTCCTGCATGGCAGAATGGGGTTGGACTGGATGACCCTTGGGGATCTCTTCCAGCTCTAGGATTCCATGGTTCTGGGTGTGAATGATCTTCCGTTTCTCCCCCTCTGAAACTGTACATGTGGAGACTGAAGAAAAGTTCCACTCAGGGGCCAGAATTCCTGAGAGGCCATGCCTTCATCCTCCACCTTCTTTATCTACACTGCTGCCCTTCCACCTGGTAAGAAGGAGCCGGAGCAACCCCACTGGGATGGAGTGCAAATGGGAGAGAGCAGCCCCATGTCCCATGCAAAAAAGGGACTTGGGTGAGCATAAGCTGCACTTGCACACATGTAAATCATGAACAGGATTCCAGGCTCTGTCTGCCTCCTCTCACCCCCTTTGTTGTGCGGTCCTGGGAAAAGTACAGCCTTTGGCACAGGGCCCTAGCCTCAGGCCATTTCCGCACTAGACTGTTATAGCGCTATGATTCCACTTGCAACATCCTATGGAATCCTGGGGTTTGCAGTTTCAGGAGGGGCCAGCCTCTGTTTTGGCCTTAGCTTTTTAAAAGCTTTCTCCCTTGCTTGGCAGGGCAATTGGAAAAGCCGAGCAAAAACATACCTGGTGCTTGCCTGACTGCAGCAGTCCCTGGAGAATGTCTCCAACGATCTAAATATTTCACAAGACTCCTCCAAGAACACGGGGACGTGCATTACGGTGAGCGAGGGTGTAGCGGTCACCTGGGTGTGAGCCCAGCCCAGTGGCTTTTGAGCTGAACCTCGCTGCAAGGTCAGAGTTTAAATTATACATCAGCAATTCACTTAAAAGTCTCCGGGATGGTTGTCTTAACAGCATCTCTCCCATTGCGGTCTCCTAAGAGCTGCCTTTTGCAACATCAGGAGTGCTTTTGCTTGCGTCGGTGCATCAGAAACTGACTACCTGGGCAAAGCTTGCTTAGACGCTGGATTTATATACAGTTCAGGGCAAATACTCTTCACTTCTGGATTCAAATACAGTTCAGGGCAAATGCCATTCGTTTCTGGATTCAGGTTATAGATTTATCTGCAATTCAAGGCCAATATAGTCCATTTTCAGAATTAGTTTCAAATTTATGTACAGTACAGGGCAAGTTTCTTTGCACTGTTCACTTCTAGATTCAGATTCTGGGAGAGTTCTGTTCATTTCTAGAGTCAAATTCTGGATTTATCTACAGTTCAAGGCAAATATTGCCCATTTATAGAATTAGTTTCAAATTTATGTGCAAAAATACCATTCGCTTCTGGATTCATATTCTGGATTTGCATACAGTTCAGGACAAATGTTGCCCATTTTAGAATTAGTTTTGGACTTACATATAATTGAGGCATATAATTATAATTATAATTATAATTACATATAATTGGAGCCCTGGTGGCGCAGTGGTTAAATGCCAGTACTGCAAGCCACAAGGTTGTGAGTTCGATCCTGCCGGGCTCCAAGGTTGACTCAGCCTTCCATCCTTTCGCAGGTCGGTAAAATGAGTACCCAGCTTGTTGGGGGCATGTATGGCAATGATTCAAAAATACATGCTATTTGTAAGTTGTTCGCCGCCTCGATCCATATGGAGAGGCGGGATACAAATAAATAATTAAAAAAAATACCTCTGGATTCAGACTCGTGGCTGGTCCACAGTCCAGGGCAAATGGTCTTGATTCCAAAACAACATTTTTTCCATGGAAGTTGTAATCCAAAAGGTCACTTTGCCAAGCTTGGGTGCAGTCAAGAATTCTAGTGTTTAACTGAAACTCATTTCAGTTGTTGAAATGGACATCAGACCCCTTTTTAAAGCAGGGACTGCATTTTGTGTTCAGTTTTAATCTGCGCCGAGCTAAATGCAGAAACAGTTTTCTGTTTTGTCCCCTGCCTTTGAGTTCCCTGCTTCACTCAGGGAGTTGGATGCCTGGTGGGGCCCAAAAGCACTCCAAGCTCCCCATCAGTGATGATTTTGGCCTTTTGGATGCCTCTGGGTAGCAGCTGTGTAATCAGTCTCGTTCCAAGCAAATCACCTCTGACTTGATTAAATAATTTCCACCGGAACGTCTTCTTCGGAGAGTGATTTACAAGTTCAGGTGAGCAAGAGATGGTCTCTTCCTTAAATTGCTCACTTGAATAATCTGACACTGGGTACTTACTTACTACGCCTGTTCCAACATCTGCGCTGGATCGGATAAATTCATTACTGGCTCCTGAGTCTGCCTGAATGAGGCTGTAAAAATCAATCTGCAAGAAGAAAAGTCGAGGCTCTGCTTGGGCTCCGAGGCACGCGGCAAAATTCAAGGCTCACCTGTTGACTCTCGGCGGAAGAGTCTTGCTGCCTAACCTATCCCAGGATAATTGCAGCGGGGGGACTTAATTGGGAAAGGGCTTCATGGTTAATTTGGGTCCAAAAAGACAGAACCGGAGGGAGGAGGAGGGGAGGAAGAGGAGGAAGAAGAAAAAGGAGGAGGGAGCAGCAAGTAAATTTTTTTTTTCCTGGAGCATGGGGAAAATGACCTATTTCAATTGTAACTTCCTGAATTCCTAAGAATGCAAGAATGGCAGCTGCTTCCAAGAAGGTAGAAACCTAGAACATATTCTCAGTCTCTCTGCAAGCCTTGTGAGACTGAGGGCCTTTCTGCATTATATTGCTATAGTGCTATTATTCCACTTTCAACATCCTGTGGAATCCTGGGGTTTGCAGTTTAGGGAGGGGCATTTAGGATTTTCGGATGGCGAACTCTTTGGCCCCAGGAAACTACAGAGCCCAGAATTCCACAGGATGTTGAAAGTGGAATAATAGCAGTGTGACAGTGTAGTGCGGAAAGGCCCTGAGAGAGACCATGAACATGGGGTGAGGCTGGTAAGTCCCTAATAAATATGGTATAGGGCAAAGCCTACCAACCACCCGCTTCTGCCTTATGAAGGAACCCTGCCGCCTCGAAGGCAGAACTGGGGGTCTGGTACATTCCCCATTGTGGATTCAAGTGTGTTATGTACTTTACATTTGAATCTGCAGTGGGATGAATCCATGCATCGTACTATTTGCATGTGTTAAATATGGTTTAGGGGTGCCAGAGATATTCATGGTTTTTCCACTTTTGCGGGGGTCCTGTGCCCCTAACCTCTGCAAATTGGAGAAACTACTTTATTGCACAGTCCACAGAGTGTCTGTGAAAAGACCCAGAGAAGAATTCCAGTGCAAGATCCGCACCCCTTGCTTTGCTGCTCGCACAATGAAAGCAGCAAAAGGCTTCTTTAAACGAGATGAAACTCCTTCAGCATTTGCATCTGTATTTATGCCGCCTTCCTAAAATATTTATCAGCCTTTACCCTGACATGTTCCGGGGAACACTTTATAATTCAAAGGGAGATTTCTACACATACACAGATGCACCCTCCCTGTTGTTGTTGTTGTTGTTGTTATTATTATTTTTTAAAGAGCAGAGTTAGAGGGTAATAATCCTCAATCTCTCTCTTTCTCCCCCCTAGGCTGTGAGATCCTGAAAAGGATGTTCCATCTGAGTGATAATTTGTATGTTTACTTTCTACAATCAGGTAGAAGTGCAGTGGCAGGATAAAGCAGAATGCATGAATAAAGAACTCAAACCAGGCTGATCTACCATACTGAGCCAGAGCAGATTTGCAAAAAGCTTTGACAAGCACTGACTGAAATCCTTTCTTTTGCTGACAGTACAGGGCAGAAAGAAAAGAGGGGAGGGAGGGAGGGAGAGCACACTCTTGATAAACTAATCACATGGAGAGGGCATAAATCTAACACCTTGGAGTCATGGAGCTGGAAGAGACTCCAAAGGCCATCCAGTCCAGCCCCCCTTCAGCCATGCAGGAATGCACAATCAAAACACTTCCGAAAGATGGCCACCCAGCTTCCAAAGAAGGAGGAGACTCTGCCACACTCCAAGGCAGCAGTGTGTTCCACTATCCACCACTCTAACCATCAGGAAGTTCTTTCTAAGGTTTAGGTGGAACCTCTTTTCCTGTACTTTGGAGTCATTGCTCCATGTCCTAGTCTCTGGAGCAGCAGAAAACAAGCTGCCCCATCTTTTGGATGGACATCTGTCCAAGAGAGTGCTTTGATAGTGTCTTCCTGCATGGCAGAAGGGGGTTGGACTCAATGGTTCTTGGAGTCTCTTCCGACTCTAGGATTCGATGATTGTTGTTTGTGTCCCAGCAAACTGATACCAAGTCTTAGCAAAAGTGTCAGATTGTTTTCCATCTTGTTGAACCCCCATTTTGTATGTCTATTTTTCAAGTCGGGTCAGTGTCGCTAGGTTCTATCCAGCCAAGGTCAGAAAGATTCCTACCTGTGGTGTGTGGATAAATGAGGGGTAAGGAAAGCTATGGTCACCTGGGGTACCCTAAAACCTTTAGATATCCCTATAAGTAATTTTGGGGAGGTGGTGCCCCTGAGCCATACAAAATTCTCCCCATTTCCATAGTAAACCATGTGGTAGAGAGATGCAACCTTATTCTGTAGCCTTTTTCCATTATGAAGGCAGTTTCTCTTGCCAAAACTCCTTGCGTGAAAACAGGCAGGGGCGGCATTATCTGCGTGATGTAAACCCAAGCGACAGATCCAAGGGAAGGGCTTGTCTGAATGATTTAAAGACGATAAGCTTAATAGCTCTTCATTGACAGCATCACTAAATGCAAAGCCTTAGTATGCAAGGTTGCATAAAGGCTTTGACATCAATCGGGGTGGTGACTCCATTTAAAATATCAACATAGGCTCAAGTCATTGGAGGTTAAACCAGAAGCAGCTCGGACTACCAGCCGGACTGGACAGTGCGTGCAGCCTTTATCCGTAAGGATGCCATTGAGGGTTCCACATTTCCAAGGAGGAAAAATTTGATGGGGCCTGTTCCTTTCCAAGGAACCAATGCCAGAGACTCATGGATTTTTCTTTTTTAAATATTATGTCAATTTGCAAATAAACCAATTGAGGATGAAGGAGCAGAAAGTCACCCAGAAAGCACTAGTTTTGAAAGCAGTCTCAGTTCTTCCAAAGAGCCAAGTAAGTTCTAGGAATCTTCTGAAATGGCTGCCGGACAGATTTGGGTATGTTTCCCCTTCTGCATGCTCCTTCTTCATGCTCTTTCTCTCTTGGCAATGGTAGTATACAAGCATACATACCACTAGAAAACACTATGCCATCCCCTGGCTAGGTGTTAACTAGTATCCACCAGCCATGAAGGCTGCTGAGAAAACACCTTCCAAACCCTGTTTTTATTCAGGAAACATGGTTGGCTATATAATTTGGAAAACAAAGAGGTGTGGTAACATCCAGTGGAAGGGATGCAGAAAAGAGACGAAGGTCATTTCCACACTACACTGTTATAGGGCTCTTATTCCACTTTCAACATCCTGTAGAATTCTGGGATGTGTAGTTTAGGGAGGTGCATTTAGAATTCTCAGCCAGAGAGCTGTTTGGCCTCAGTAAACTAGAGCAAACCCCTGAGTTCCACGGGATGTTGAAAGTGGAATAATAGCAGAATAACAGTGTAGTCTGGAAATGGCCAAAGTCTCAGGGTGCTGAAAAAGACAGTTTTATTCTTGCTAATATTCCGCCTCCCATTTGGGGTCTTGTTTCCATTCCACATGGTTGCCGTTGAGCACAAGGGATGCATCACACCGTTGATGCACAACTCCGCAGGGAGAGATTTACACGACACGACCCCCACGGAGAAGACGCTGCGGTGTTTTTGAGCTTTCTTCAAGAGGGAGAACAGTGTATTTTCTCACATTTCCTTGAGACTAAAACCCATTTACAGCTATGGGTATGCGTATGACAGGGGATTTAGCAATTGCTAATCCTTATGCAACTTGTTTTGACAGGCCCCTTTTCGGAGCTCCCTGCTTTTCTGCTCTGTAATGTCTGAATTCCTGCAAAAGAGCAATTACTGGTTTGTCTTCCAGTGCCATTTGCATGCCGGTCTGGTCGTGAACTTCATGTATGTTCAGGAGTCAGAGGAACATCCAGTTAAACTTATCTGTGCCTTGCCCGCTCTCTCGCCTGGGTATTCGATTCCCCTCCCCGTTTCCTCTCTTGCCTCTGGGCAACCGAAGTCTGGATTTCATTTGCTTTGTCATGTGGTCTTTTCAGCAGATTCTCCAGACGAAAGCAATGAGGAAAGTCAGCCTGTTTGCTGTTTTCAGTGTGTTTTCAGATGTTTTCCCTTCCTTCCCAATGAATTCATCATCATCATCATCAACAAAAGCAAGAACAAAAAAAATAGGGGTGTATATATACTAGAATCCCTTTGGGGACTTCGGTGCCGGCGTTACACAATTGCTTTGTACTTTCTAGGAGGTTGTGCCAGAGTGCTAGGTCCTAACCTTTGAGGCCCTCCCCAAACTGCAAACCCCAGGATTCCATAGGAGGTTGAAAGTGGGATAATTGGACTATATAAATATAGTGCGGAAACGGCCACAGTAACTCTGGAGTGGTCTAACTCTGGACCTTTCCGCACTACACTGTTATAGTGCTATTATTCCACTTTCAACATCCTGTGGAATTCTGAGGTTTGTAGTTTACCGAGGCCAAAGAGCTCTCTGGCTGTGGATTCTAAAGGCCCCTCCCTAAACTGCAAACCCCAGGATTCGTCAGGATGTTGAAAGTGGAATAATAGCACTGAAACAGTGTAGTGCGGAAAGGCCTTCTGTTATAGCACAACTCAGGCATGGTATAACTCTGGCACAGCAATTCTGGCAGAGATTGACACTACGCAGTTGCTGCCCAGGATCTTGGCCACCGTGGGTAGACATCATACCATTTTTATTTCATCCTGTCTATGATTTTTATTTTATCTTTCTACCTTGTGCGCCCATTAACCGGAACGTTTTCCACCCGGGCTACAACAACCGCACATCCCTTTCCACTACACACGCCTATTTGCAGATGGAAAACTCATATTTGAGTCCAGTGAGCAGAGCTGTTCCATATCGGCATGCCAAGGCCGAGAGAACCCGGCAAGCGTGCTGCAAGAAGAGAAGCAATTAAGAATCCCAAGCCCCCTCAGGCCCAAAGCACCCCTGGGGGAGGTTGCCCATTGCATCTCTGCCTGATTCAAAGTTCTGGCCTTGAGTTTTGTTTCAGGCCAGGGCCTCAAGATAGGTTGCGGTGCTGGACTAATCCAAGAAAGACACAAGAGGAAACTCAAACTGGAGAATTTCAGTTTCAATGTAAACCCTCCAATCTTTATGTTCTTCTTTGCATTCCTCCTCCTTCCTCTTCCTTTCCCTCCTCCTTCTTCTCATCTCCTTCTCCCTCCCTATTCCTTTCTTCTTCTTCTTCCTCTCTCCTTTTTCTCCTCCTCCCTCTTCCTTCTCTTCCGCCTTTCTTCTGTTTTCTGAAAACTGGTTTATTCTCCATCTCCTCCTTCCCCACTCCGTGCATACATTTCTTTTAAAAAGCATAGTAAAGGCCTTGTGCTCATGAATATGTTAGTATGCCATAAATAATATATCGCTTGGCATCCGGGAGCATGGCTGCCTTGAAAAACAAAGCAACTTTGGAACACTTTTTGGGGGTTTTTGTTTTGTTCTGCCTTTGTATCTCGGCACACTGTGGCTGCCATTCCCTGCCTCTGCCTCGCCCTCAGAAGTTCTCCCCCTTGTTGCTCGTCAATACCTCCGAGGCTGCTCTCAGACAGAACCAAATCAAGGCAGACTGCCGGCTCCTCCGTAGCCCCTTCTTTGTGCAAAATGCAATCCGTGAACTGATTGAGGCCAGGCTCTCGTGCTCCCGGTTGCTAAGTGGAGGCGCTTCTTCCGAGTAGAGTTCTGTCCACCTCACCTTGCCGTAATTGTAGTCGATTTGTTGGATCCATTGAATCAATTCAACTTGTTGCAGTTTCCATGTGACGCATATGACTGACATTGTGTTCAGTAGTTAGGAGATATTGTGCCACCGGGGGCTCGTGTTTATGGTCATCAACAACCAAATTTGGCCCCCTCCCCAAACCCACTTTTTCAGCTTGGCACCTCCCCAGCCAATGGGTTTCAGAGGAACCGCAGATCAGGGTTGCTGGGAAATCGTAGAGTTGGAAGAGACCCTAGAGGCCATCCAGTCCAACCCCCTTCTGCCATTCTGCAAGAACACTCATCAAAGCATTCCCAACAGATGGCCTTCCAGCCTCTGTTTGAAAAACTCCAAAGAAGGAGACTCCACCACACTCTGAGGCAGCAGCATATTCCACTGCTGGATAGCTCTGACCGTCAGGAAGTTCTTCCTGAGGTTTAGGTGGAATCTCTTTTCCTATAGTTTGAATCCATTGCTCCTTGACTTAGTTTCTGGAGCAGTGGAAAACAAGGCTGTACCCTCTTTGATATGACATGCTTTCAAATATTTAAACATGTTCCCTCTTAACCTTGGCTGTTCTGGGGCCACGGTGTATTGAGACAGGCAGTTGCAGCCAGACACAGAGGGGTCTCTCCAGATCCCTGCTCTCAAGGACCAGGAGAGCGTTGCAGGACACCATTTCCTTGCACAGTGGCAGTTGGCCTCCTACCTTTGCAGGTTTCACTTTCACAGATTTGATTATTTGCAAAAGGGACTTTTTTTCCCAAGGGAAACCTTTCTTTTCGGGGACTCCAATCAGTCCAAGCAGCCCACCTCTGGTCCTTTTCCTCCTCCTCCTCCTCCACCAACCCCTGCCTGACCCGCTAAGGATGGCTCACAGCCCAATTTCTCAGCATCACAAAGCCTCTCCTGATATCTCCCAACACTGAAGGAAGGAGATAGGTAGGAGAGAGGATGTATAGTGCCACCCTGCCAACTCACCCCCTTTCCCTCTCCTTTCCCTGCCCTGGTTTGGATCCTGGGTGCTAATTCTCCCCACCGTGGCTCCGTCCCCTTCCCCCACACACGTGCATTTTGATCTTTGCAATTTTCCTGCTTTTTCCAAAGGTCCTGCACTCCTAACTCTTGGGAATGCAGAGGGCGAACTGTAGTTAAATCTGACAATGCAGCATCTCAGCCATCCCTATTTAAAAAAAAAATCTAAACTCATCTGACCAACCAAATTTGTCTGAAGGGAATGATATGTCTGTGTGTTTCGGCAGATAGAACTGCAACAATCTGGCCTGCAGATTGCCTTCCCTGCCAGTGGGACAGCGAATCTGCCCCAGGTTTTAGTTTGAACCCAGATTTCGTGTAGTGATATAGCCAAAACCTCCGATGGATCCGGAACAATTTCTGCCTGCTCAAAGGGGAATATCTGATTGCTCCTTTCTTATCTCGTTGCTTCCCATGCCACATTAATGTGTTTAAAAATAAACATGTTATTGTCTTACAAGCTTTTTATAAAAATTAATAGAATTTGGAAACGTGGACCAGCTAATTATAACCCGTGCCTCTTGAAGCGTCTATTAAAAAGCCACCGGATCCCTTCTTAATCTCCAAAGAGAGAAAGAAATTACTTGTGTCGGGCTCGTAAGGTTGCGCAGGATCAAGGTGAACTCTGTTATAAAGGAGAGGAGGAAACCTTTGAATGTCGCCTTTGTCAAACGGGCACTTTCTCACCCTGCCAGTAATTACTCGTCATGGCATGGAGTCGGCCCATAAGCTATTAATTACGCTAGAAGTATGGGAAGATGACAGCTTTGGGCAAGCACATTAATTGGCTACAGGGAAGGAAGGAATCGTCATTAAAAAAAGAAGACATTTTGCAGGGCAATTATCACCCAAAGTTTCATTCCTTCACTTTCCAAAGGGATGGGAAGGAGGCAGGTTTTGCAAGAGGGACAAATGATCTAACTTTGTAGGCAGCGGTGTTTGGGGGGGGGGTGCGTGATAAATGGTGTTGTGCAGTGCCAGGACACCCACCCTCTCCAAACCCGAGCAGTGTTTCATGGAGCAGTTCATATATCTTGCCGATCAAGCCTTCTGGTGCTTTGGAGTTGCATTGTGGAGTGAGTAATAGCTGTAGCTTGCTAGGGCAACGGTTCAGCGCAGGGCATGTATTGCACGAAGGCACGCTGGAGAACACAGCATGGAGGATGCAGAGTCCCACAGTTGCATAGCCTTGGACAATGTTGTCTCAAGGATTTCTACCCCAAACTTTTTTTTTGGATAAATAGAGGTGACAATTAAGGATGTCGGCAAAATTGGCCACAGAATCTGATGCTGTTAGATCTTTCCACTGCTTCAGTTGGGCCAGCATCTTTGCAATATTAGATTGCATTGCTTCAACAGAATTAGGGGTTATGTGAGAAAGATCTACTATATCTGCTGGTGTATAAAACTCACTTTTTGCCCGAAAAATGCTGTTTGAAAATGGGGTGCGTCTTATATGACTGTGTATCTTATACACCAGTAAATAGTATTTGCCAGTGTATAAGTGGAGTGCATCTTATACACAGGTGCATCTTATACGCTAGCAAATATGGCATTGTCCTCAACATTTAGGGAGATATCGAAAACATTGTATTATTTTTGATAGTGGCTATGACAGATCCCCTTGCCAGGTTGGCTCTGTAGACCCAATCCTGGGTTCCTGTCACTCACCTTGCCCCCCTTTCCCCTCTCTTAATCCCCTTCCAGATTGGGTATTTGGACTTCAAGGTGACCCCTCTATTCTGGACCAGTGGCTGTGTTGCTTTGGTGGTTTTGCTGTCGTAAGCATGACCAGTCCCTCCACCAAACTTAATATGAACAGATAGAGACACTGGCAAAAACAAAGAAGTGGAAGTTTGGCCCCTCCCGAAACTGCAAACCCCAGGATTCCATAGGATGTTGAAAGTGGAATAATAGCGCTATAACAGTCTAGTGCGGAAATGGCTTAAGGAGGGAGTTGCACAGCATAGGTGCCACCACCAAAAAGGCCCTATTTTGTGTCCCCACCAACCTATACCTGTAAAGGTGGTGGGATTTCTCTTCAAGATCTCAAGGACCAGGTAGGTTCACATGGGAGTAAGTGATCTGACAAACTGGAGATAAGCCATCAATGCATGCGGGAGGGAAAATGTACAAAAATTTTGCACAGATCTCAACAAGGAAAGAAGAGAAAAACATTTTGCATGAAAGGAAATGAAGGCAGGGAAGATGCATGTGGGATGGGGCTGAGAGATTGTTGCATGCCATGCCCTGTGAGGAGTGGCTTATGGAGCTGGTCATATTCAGCCTGGAGAAGAGAACGTTAAGAGGTGACATGGTAGCCAAGTTTAAATATTGGAAGGGATGTCTTACGGAAGGTGGAGCAAGCCTTTTTTGGAGAAGAGAACGTTAAGAGGTGACATGATATCCAAGTTTAAATATTGGAAGGGATGTCTTACGGAAGGTGGAGCAAGCCTTTTTTTTGCTGCTCCACAGGCTAGGACATGGAGTAACGACTTCAAAATTCAGGTAAAGAGATTCTATCTGAACTGTAGGAAGAAATTCCTGATGGTCAAAGCAGTTGGACAGTGGAATATACTGCTGCCTCCATAGAGTGTGGTGGAGTGTTCGTCTCTGGAGGTTTTTAAAGAGAGGCTGGACTGCCATCTGTCAAAGGGAGGGCTTTGATTGTGGGTTCCTGCATGACGGAAGGGGGTTGGACTCGATGGCCCTGGGGAGGTCTGTGTTTTTCTGTACAGAAAAACAGAAAATGCTTGTTTCCTTTGCAGAAAATTCTGTTTTCTACACAAAAAGTCCCACATGCAAATTTTGCACAGAATAAGTCCTGATCTGCTTGAATAGTCCTTGAAAACTGTGCAGTTTTCAAAGGCTTTCTCACAGCAAGAAGAAAATTGCCAAAACCACTCCTTGCCTCCTTTAAGCGATGAATTGCTCCCCCCGTGTGCTTCTGCGACCTTTAACTGAATGCAGATGTCCTACATTGGACCAAAGCCGTTTCTGTAGAGGAACTTACCTATGTGTAAAAAAAACCCATCAGCGTCCCTGTCGTTCTTTTTGCCACCTTAAACAGCTAAACCCAAACTCTTGACTGCTTCTCCGTTTGAAAAATAACCTCTGTGAGGAGTTGCTTCTGCAGAATGAATGTGACAGGAAGTGGCTTGTCCTGGATTCCAAGGTTGCTCTGAGTTCTTATAACCTTATCATTTCCCTTGTCTAATTGCTTAATTACCTTGCTCTCATTTGATCTCATTTTGAAGGTGACCAAATATAGCAGCTGCCGTAGCAGCAGCACCAAGGCAGAAACTTTCACTGTTAGGACTGAAGGTGGAGGGTGACTTTTTTGGATAAAAGTGGAAGTCCGGATTCATTTTTGGTGCAGCTTTAGCATCGGGGCTGTAACTGCAGTAGGGTGACAGGGCTGCAGCCGGCAAGAAGTGGCCATCAAGTTGGTGCAACTCTGGCAGATGGTTGCAGAGATGGCACGGAGGGATTCAGAATAAGTATGGGCCCATATATCACATTGCCTTTCTTGTTTACTGCCCTCAGGTTGATGTCAATCTCTGGCAACCCTATGGATGAGACATCTCCAGGCCACCCTATCCTCAACTGCCCTGCTCAGGTCTTGCAAATTCAGGGATGTGTCTCCCTTGATTGAATCGCTCCATCTGTATTGCAGTCTTCCTATTTTCCTACTGCCTTCCACCTTCCCAAGTATTATTGCCTTTTCTAGCGAGATATCCTGTCTTCTCATGATATGGCCAAAGTACAACAGGAAAGGAAAAGGATCCAGGAGCAATTGTGTCCTCAGACGTGTGCCAGTATTTCCAAGGGCCAGGATCTTGCATCCGGGTTGCGTAGTGTAAATTGCAACTGGAGCTCTCCAGGGATTACTGCATCCCCTCCTTCCAACTTTAAGGCCATTTCCGCACTAGACTGTTATAGTGCTATTATTCCACTTTCGACATCCTATGGCATCCTGGGCTTTGCAGTTTAGGAAGGGGCCTCCTGCAAACCCCAGAACTCCATAGGATGTTGAAAGGGGAATAATAGCACTATAACAGTCTAATGCAGAAATGGACTAAGATTTTATGATTCTATGGCCTTTCTGGTTGCACTGCTTTTTTTTCACTGATGTGGCTGAGTGGTTTTGAGGTTTTCCACCTTGGGGGAACTGGTTTTTGCATTACCTTTTCTTTCCTGCAGAACTCTTGCATGCTTGCTTGTCCTCACTAAGGGTTAACAGATGGGTTCTTAGGCTCGGAAGAAGGTAGTTATTCATTCCTATGTCCCAGGTATAGTTTGCTTGATGCCTGGAGGCAGCAAGTGCCAAAAGAGCCGTGCTATAATTGAGGAAAACGGTTAGAAGTGAATCAAGCCAGCCCAGGTCATAGGCGGGTGATTGAGGGGGTTCACCATGGATGAAGGGAGATAACAGAAGGAAGATCTCAACTAGAAACCTCTTTTGTTGGAAGGTCTTTAAACAGAAACTGGATGGGCAACTCTCAGGAGTGTATTTCTGCATGGAAGGGGGTTGGACTAGATGACCGTTGGGGTCCCTTGCAACTCTGTGATTTTCCACTGCATTCCACAGTCTGCTAGACACATCTTCCCCATCTCTTCTCTGCCCCCTGATCATCCCATAGAACAGCTTCTCCTTCCTCCCCTCCTTCCTTCCTCCTCCCCATCTTCTACTAGACCAGGGGAAAAAATAAATCAAATTCCGTATATTCCCAGGGCAATTTCAACTTTAAAAAAGGATATCAACATGAAGGACAATTGCAGTGTTGAGCTGTCATCTTGTCCCCACAGGTACCATGAAAAATTACTGCCAATAAAATAACATTTTTCAAAATGTGACACTACCCTTAAATTTATCTTCCGCAATAAATGGGTTCTGGGAGAGGAAATTTCAGTCCATTTGAGCATAAACTATTCTTCAAGCACTCAATAATAGATTACAAATGAATTGCATTATTAATTTATAATAGAATAATTGTTTTGCTTCAACAGTCACTTTCAAGAATTCAGGCAGTAATTTTCTCTGCTTCTTTATCATCTTAAAGATATTTTCCCCACAGGAAAAAAAAAAATAAGAAGAGAAGAAAAGAGGAACAAGAAAGAAAGAAAAGGTGGGGGAAGTTGTATATGGGTTCAAACGGGCAACTCGCATGGCAGAAACTCAAGAACTGCACATTAAAGTCCAATGGAAATTAAAACTTCCATTCAGCTTGCCTCCTCAAAATATTGCAAAATACAGTTTAAATGCACAAATTAGTTCCATATTTGTGATGTGGTTATTCACCTATAGTCGCTGAAAAAATGTGTAGATGAAGCTGTTCTCCTAAATATTGTTCTTTCCCCAAGCTGAAATTTGAAGCTGGTTGTTAATCCCAATTCAAGTAGACCCATTGACTCAATGGAAATTACAGCAGTGTCGGCGTACCAAGTTGCCTTTGTCGAGGAGCTGTGAATCCACCTTGTGCTTTAGTCCAGACTTTGAAGATGCCAACCAGGTGGCTGAACTAGATCCCTTAGATGGGTTCTGCACGATGGGTGGCTCCTCTAAAGTTCAGACTGCAATCCGGAACAGATTGGTCGCCCTCACTGACAAGAAAACGTCTGCCCATGGCTGTAGACTCTAGACAAAATGAGAGGAAGATCACGGAGCTGGATAGGAAAAGAAGTCTGATGAAGAAAGCTCAAAGGAACTGAGTGTCTCCAATCCAGAGGAGAGAAGACAGGGCTTGGTTGTGGCTGGGTGACATGCTTCAAGTTTCTGAAGGGTGTCACGTAAAAGAGACAAGGTCTAGAAAGGCTAGATCTCGTGGGACCATGCATAGAAGATACAATTAGGAATCCTAGAGTTGGACTCCTAGGATCCTAGTGTTGGAGGAGACACCCAGGGCTATCCAGTCCAACCCCCTTCTACCAAAGAAGGAGGTTCTACCACATGCCCAAAAGCAGCGTGTTCCACTGTTGAACTCAGGAAGTTCTTCCTAATCTTTAGGTGGAATCTCTTTTCAATGAAGTTTGAAGCCATTGTTCTGTGTCCTAGTCTCTGGAGCAGCAGAAAACGAGCTTGCTCCATCCTCCATATGACATCCCTTCAAATATGGTTCAGTAGAAGAGCCCCTGCTTTGCGCATGGAATGTGCCTGGCCAGTTAAGTGGCATCTCCGCCTGAAAAGACCCCCAAGAGCAGGTGGTGGGAAAAGCAATAAGTCAGTACTGGAAGAAATCTTGTACACAAAGAGGCCCCAGGTCCCATCTGCAGCTTTTCCGGCCTTAAAAGAAACTGACTTGCGATATTATGGCTGGAAAAATTGCTGGCTGAGATCCAGAGTATGGAGCAATCATCTTTTGATCACTTGAGATGTTAAGGGAAATACATTCCCCATGTGATTAACTCATTTTCCCTCTCATAAAGAAACATGCTTCAACACTTGGATTTCCCAGTTAAGCCCCGTTTACCTTCCAGTGACCAATCGCAAAGCCCGGTGAATGCAAGCTGGGGAAAAGCACGTGCTATGACAAGCAGACAACTTTCACCACTTGAGAGAGCACCTCTGAAAAATTCCTGCTCCATATGTTGTTGAGTTCTGAACCTCAGTATAACAGCCCTTAAATCCCAGCAAAACACCGTCTGCTTTGTTCTTTCAGCAACCCTTTTGCTTCTTGGTCGGCCTCTTGCCTTCTCCTCCTCCATGTGTTTGCTGTTCTTTTTATGGCCACATGGTTCGTTTCACTGCAGTTGTCATCACGTCACGTTCCGGACATTGCTGTTGCCCAGAAGTGGACTGTTTGCATGCTTGCACCTGTTTTCAATTTTTTTAAAAAAGAAACAAAAATGGTGCTCGGAGACAGGCTTTGTTTTCTGTCCTGCGTTTTCTTTCCACCGAGCCCAAAACCATTCTTTCTCTTGGACGTCAATGATTTGCAGACTCGCTACAAAAGGAGTCAGCCCATAAACATTATGGTGGAGAAAGGAAAAGGTCTTGTTTATTTCCCCATGCTGCGGAGCCTGGGCTTAAGGTGCCATAAATGAGGAGGAGAAAATGATTTCTGGTCACAGCATGGAATGATTAGGACCTGCTTAACATGGCTTCATAAACACATTATCCTGTACTGGATTTGGAAAGACTGGAGGCCTGTGTTATTCAAGACAGCTGGGCTTGAGTTGGTGCTCAAGTCTTTTGGAGGCGAAAATAAAATGGGCAAAACAGCCAGATGTTTGCTAAGGGCAGGGTCTCATGGAGAGTGGCCAGTGTTTGCCTCTAAATCTCTCCCCTTTTTTTGGCCTGTAGGAAATGGTAGTTGTTGCTGTGTGCCTTCATATCATTTCTGACTTCTTGCAAACCTAAGGCAAACCGATCATAGGGTCTTCTGGGGCTGAGAGTGTGTGATGCATCCAAGGTCGCCTGGCAGGTTTCCATGGCCAAGTAGGAAATAGAAGCCTGGTCTCTGGGATCCATAGTCCAACATTCAAACCACTGTATGCTGGCTGTCCCGTAGCAAATAGCTGAGGCAGATTTATGAGTTCCTGCCTTGGTGGATTATCTCAGGAACTTTGGAAAACAGACTAGTCACGTCTGGTGACTCCCATGTAAATTGGCTGGTGAACCTGCTCCGGGTTTTAGTCTGAAGTTTAAAACCACTGTCCTCAGTACTGAGCAGTACCCCTAAAACAGGTTCAGCACCTTGGAGGGACCCTTTGAAGCTCAGGCTATTATTTGATTTTCTTTTATTAAAGTATTTATTGCTTGCCTTCTGTCTAAAGGTTTGTACGGTAAAATTAAACTCCTCCGAGGTAAAACAGTGGCCCAAATCCTACCTTTAGAGATTGCCTCTGCCAAATTGGGGCAGCTTGGAAGATCTGGGTTTCTGGCCCATAACTGTGAACAGCAAAGAAGGAAAAAAGAAAACCTTAAAAGTGTGTATGTGTGTGTGCGCGCGTGTGCAGTCCTCCCATAGAAAGCTCAACACCAAGAGAAGGTACCTTCCACCCAAACCAGGGTGTAAACCTGGGCTTTTCATCTGTGTTGGAAGCTATGTCACCAGTTGTAACTTTTCCAATTAAGCTGGAGATGTCGTACCCGCCTCCGTAGAATCCGAGAAGTTCTCTCTCCGTATCGCAAGGATGCCATAAGGCAGGGCGGAAAAGGTCAAACTTGCTCCAAGGGTTGGAAATCTTGTTCTTACGTCCCAAGTTCCTCAACACTGTCAGAAAGAAAGTCTCAAAACTGTAGCCGTGTTGGAGTTTGTGAGCAAGTGATGCGATGGTACCATTAAGCCAACCGCCTCTCCTGACCTTTTAAAAAACAGAGCTAATGGCCAAGGTTACGGATATGGTGGCCTTTCACCCAAAGAAGGCAGGAGCTAATTTTGTTCTGGGTGCCACAACTTCTGTCTTTCTTCTTCTTTTTTTTGAATCACTGCTGTGGCTGTTTTTTATTTGGAATGGTGTACAAGATGAATCAGCTCCCAATGCTGAGTTCTGATTTGTCTGAGCAGGATTTGGAAACTTAAAGAGGGCCAGGTTGCAGAGGAAGTTACCTTGGACTGCAACTCCTCCAGCTGGCCATATTGGTTGGGTGATTTGGGGCATTGCAGTCCAAAAAAGTATTTTTTTTTCCACTGTCAACCCATCCTGTTAGAAAAGAGTGAAATAACAGTGCAAATGGTATCTTTTCCTGACTCGTATGCTACGGTTCTTCTAGTATAATATTACAGTAAATATTAATTAATTGATTGGTTGTTTAGGGAAGCTGGAATGCCAGCGACCTGGGAATTAGGTACTCTAATTCTGCTGACCTCTCTCAAATTTGTCACTTATAATTGTTTTGTCATCCTATCAAGGGCCATCTGCCTTTGTTCCCAATAAAAGAGGAGGTCTCAGTGAGATGCTCCATCCGCACAAGGGCTATGACAATAGGGAAGGGTTGCCTGTTTTCCCCATTTGCTGGGCGCCCTCCCAACCACTTGCTCCACTGGAAAGCAGGAAAGGCAATCAAACCCACCGCGCATCCTCTTTGTGTGGTGACAGAAGAAAAAGGCATCCACTGTTCAAAGAAAATGAAGCTTTGCGGGAGAGCCGTGGGTTGCTTTTCTTTGCCTCTCTGCAGGGTTTGTTTGATTCTCTTAGGGGGGAAAAATGACTTGCATGACCCATTTTCAGCTGACGTCATGGATTGTCAAAAGGGAAGGTGTGGGCCAAACAGAAGCTGGATCTGCCCCACTGATGGAGTCCTGGTTCATCCTCAGTAAAGGAAGAAAGCAAAAAACCAACTCTGCATGTTTCCTTTTTCACAAGAGCTGGGTGCAAAGTCCCAGCAGTTGTGCTTCCCAATTTCCCCCATTTTGTCACCTGGGGCCCCAGGATTTGCCTCAGGGGCTTTCAAGGACTCCATTCTCTTTTTACCAAATGTTTGAGGAGGGAACTGTAGAGAGTGCAGACTGGGTCACTAAAGCTATTGCATTCTACCTGCATGCTTGAACCAAGAGAGCTGACCCCAGAAGTCTGAGCAGGGTCAGCTGGTAGAACCCATGCAAAGTGAATCTGTCCTGAGCCTTATTTTAGATCTTACAAGAGCTTTCCAACATGCTGATCCCAATCCCCTCCTCCCACCCACTGCCAAGGGTTTTCAAAGCAGAAGACAGTGGCTCTGATGTCAGTAAAGAGAGTAAATCTAAGATTTAGGCTGAGCTTTGGGTGAGCTCTCCAAGGTGCTGAATCCCTGTCCTCCCAGATAGCTTGCTGCTTTGGATAGCTCCTTGAAAATTCTGTGAAATATCCTACCTTAATATGGGGAGGCCCAAATTAACCACTGTTTCCACTGTGGGCTTCCCAGGGCAACTGGTTGGCAAATGTGGGAAAAGAATGCTGGACTCAAGAGTTCTTTGGTCTAATCCAACAAAGTGGTTCTTATGTTCCTGCATTTTGGGGGATGTGTTTGCAGTTACAGCCAGTGGCCTACATGTGAATCTGCTGCAGGACTTTGCCTGATCTTTAAAGATGCTGTCCCAGTGCTGAACTTATTTGGTGATGTGGATCTAGAAGCTGTGCGTGTCTGGCTACAGTCAGCCAACCACCTCTCTATCCAGAGTTTCATAGAATGGAGCCATGGAAGTTAAAGTGGGATTAAAGCACTATAATCATATAGTCTGGGTATATATCAGATCCTCTTATTGGTATACAGAAGAACAAGTGCACTGAAAATTCCCAGAAAGGCAGTAGCTATGATTAGTTTGATAAAACAAAACACCGAAGAGTCTTATAGCATATTTTATGGGGCGTTAGCTTCCACTGTCTCCATCCCGCTTCTTCATATGCAATGAAACCAAAGACAGTGTTTCAGCCTTAGCCAAGACAGAAGTCTCAGCGGAACGGTGAATCGATGCCAGGGTTTTCACCTCAACTTTCAAGGAGCTCTCCAGGGTGCCTAACTTAATTTGAGGGACAGGGTTCAACAGTCTTAAATTTCGGACTAAAACCTGGCACAAACTCTTTGCTACCACTCCCCACAGAGCCGTCAGAGCTCCCAGAGAACATGATTGTTTGGACAGTGGGAGCGTGATGATAAATCATTTCTCTGTTCATTCTTCTTTCATCTTAATGCAGTTTGATGACCAGAAAAAAGTTATCCTGCAAGTAGGATAATTAATGGAATCATATATTTTTTCATCATAATTGAATTTCTTAATTCAATATTTTCACTGGGAAGGTTGCAGGGCGGAAGAAGTATTGCTTTGGTGGCTACTCATCTAAAAAGGCCTTTTATTTGGGTTGCTCCATTTCAACCCTCCCCTTTTTCTTTCAAATTGATTTTGCTCACTTCAGTGATGTGGTTCTATTTTGGGCTCCAACAGGGCAAGTTCTAGTGCGCCGTAGTTCTTTTCTCTCTCCCCCGTCCTGCTGCAAATGTGAAGTTTAGGAAGGACAGCCATGTTAAGTTCCGAAGCACGGTGTATGGATGGGATTTTCTCCGTGCCTTCCCCATTGCACCCCCTCCGCCCCCTAATTCACTAAATTGGTGTATCTGACTCTTATCGTTTCAGACAGCTGTAGTTTAATCTCGTATTACCTTCAGCAATCAAGTACACCACTTTGGCGCAGCGTGCGCAGCCAGTTCGGGAGCCTGAGATTAAATGACTTGAAATCCCTTTGGCTGGGCCGTTCCACCCGCCGTGGACCTTCCCTGGACCTTCTCTTTCCCCAGCTGTGGGAAGCCAGCTTCCAGGCCAGATGGCCCTTTGGGGTGATCCAGTGTGTGGTTCCTCATGGCCATAATCCCGTGGGTGGGTTTTTTTCCCCATGTGTAATGTCACCTATAGGAGTGGGTTGAATATTTCGGAGGGGCTGATGCAAAAAACTTGCACTCAGTTCAAGGTTGCAGAAGTGGAGTTCCATTGGGTGTGGCTATGCATGACACATGGCTGGGTCAGAACTTGGAAAAGTTACTTATTTGGAACTACCTCTCCAAGAATCCCTCATGCTGGCTGGCATGTTGTAGTCCAGAAAAAGTAATCTTTCCAAACCCGGGGTGCCATCACCATTATTGATGTTTTTACAGGGAAGACAGGAGAAAGATTTGTGGTGGAACAAGCAAAGAGAGTGTGTGTGTGTGCATTAAAAAGCAGAATTGTAGCTTGCAATTGTGGGCAGTAGAGGCTGTAGATTCCCACGTCTGTGGTGGAGGGACTCCACACAGACCTCTCCAAAGGTGTGGACCTACTTTGAAGATAGGCCAGGCAAACACACCTACAATCCACAAGAACTGGCAGGGGAAAGCCAGTCTAGTTCCTGGACCTACACAGGGCTACAAGCAGAAGTATGGTCCAGACAGTCCAAGGTCCAAAAGGAGAAAGCAGTCCTGAACAGGGTCCAACACAATGACAGAACTTGTGGGAAAGATTAGTGCAAAAGGATATACCAAAGGTCAGAGAGCCAGGAAGCCAGAGATGTCAGACAGGGTTGCACACAGATCTGAGAGCTGTTGTCCTGCAACAATGGAAAGGCCTAGACTGAGCTTGTTCAGAGCTAGCAGTTAGTCAGTCCAGCTGGTCTCCGTAGCTCAGAGTCCTATATTTCAAGTGGAGCATGGGTGTAGCCTGACCTTGTGCTGCTGGCATTTCAGTTTATATCACTCAAGAGGGTGAAGCACCCCTACCTGTTCTTCTGGATGTGCAGCTGCTGTCTGGGATGGACTGGGCTCTGTCTCTGATGGTGCCATGGCACAACTGCCAACCTTTTTCAGCTCCAATGGGGACCAGTCATCCCGGCTCTCCTTTTCCTCTTCTTCATCCAAGGAGTCCTTCCCTAGGTGGGACATGACAATAGGGTTCAGTACCTTGGAGAGTTCCTTTAAAGCCTGAATTAAAACCTGGACTAGCTTGACCGGCCCACTGAAAATGGAAGCCTCAAAATCCCACTGGCTAAAGCTGAGCGACGAGTCTGGAAAGATTGAAGAACAGCATAGCAGAAAGTCCACCACCTATTTTTAAAGGGGAAAGGACACTTGTATCCCTGTAAAAGTGTGCCGAATAAAACTATGCCCACTGGCCAGGTGAGAACCAGTCATTTCTAGATAAATTAGGCCCCATTCTTCCTGCAGAGGGGATTAAAAAGGGGGAGAGGGGGAAAAAACTGAAAGAAATCATATTCCACATTAACGGTCCCTTTGGTACTTCCGTCAAATGAGTTTTTTAGTGGCAGAGGACCGCTAAAAATATCCACCAATTTCTTTCCTCATTTAAATGCAGTGCCGAGTAGGGAAAAAAAAGAGAAGAAAACCATGAATGTATGGAGCTTGTGGTTCAAGAGCTTGGATTTTGTCATGCTGTTCCATTTCACATGCTTTTGGCTCGTGGGAGCAATGCGGGCATCAGCCCTGGGTGGTGGCTGTAGAACATGGAAAGCTCAATGAGGGCGATGCTAGCTGGGTGATGGGAAATGGCCTCCTTTGTGGCGCCGAGGCACGACAGCCACGTACTGAGCTGGGTCTGTGCTTCCAGGCACATGGGCTTTGGAGTCATCGTTTGTAGCAGGGCCAAACGTTGACAGCAGCATGAAAGGGTTCGTTTGTATTAGTGACCTTGTTGGATACTTTTTGCATTGGCTTTGTAGTTTGAGGAAGGGGAAGATACAAGAGGAGTTGAGGGACTGGGGCTTGAAAGAGGAAGAAAACTCACAGTCTTTAGTGCATCTTAGAAGATGCTTTGGGGGCTCTAGCATTGCATCTCCACTGCTAGAGCTGTCGTGGTGGTTGCGCGCCTTCTAGACATTTCCAACTTATGGTGACCCCCAAGGCAAACGCATCACAGAGTTTTCTGGGGGCTGAGGGTGTGTGATGCAGCCAAGGTCTCCCAGTGGCTTTCCATGGCCAAGCAAAGGGGAATTGAACTCTGGTCTCCGGAGTCTGTAATCAAATGCTCACACCATGATGGCTCTCACATTAAGAATGTTTTGTTGAGTGCCTTCAGGTTATTTCTGATGTAGTGGTGACCCTAAAGCAAACCTATCACAGGGATTTCCTGGCAGAATTTGTTCAGCGGGGGTTTGCCTTTGCCTTCCTCTGAGTCTGAGAGAGTGTGACTTTCCCAAGGCCACCCAATGGATTTACATTGCTGAGTGGGGAATCGAACCCTGGTTTCTGGGAGTCATGGCCCAATAGCGAAACTGTGTCACTACATTGTTCCCACCTGGAAAAAGAAGTCTTTGTTTTCTTTCCTCCTTTACATTTCCCCCCCTCTTTGTGTCTGTTTGTTCTGTATATATGGGTCAGCTACACACTCACCATCTCTCATACCCAAATCAGCAGCTGTGCATTGCAGACGCTAGAATGCAGAAAGCAACATGGCCTGGCAAGACTGAGCAGTCCACCAACTGTAGGTGCTTTAAAAATGGATTTTGCTTTCCTTTTGGGAAGAAAGAAAATGAAAGGTGGCTGACACAAAAACCCCTAGAGCTGCAAATTGTCAGAGGCTGTCTGCACCGAAGGGGCTACCAAATCTCCAAATTGCAAGCATTTGTGCAAAACACACACACAGAGAGGGAGAGAATTAAGAGCTGTTTAGGTTTCCAAGTGCAATGGAAGACCGTGTAACTTGGATTTTCAATTCACCATTTGGACTGAGAACCTGAAGTGGTCAGATCTATTCGAAAGGGGAGTCAGCACCTTGGGTAGTTCCCACAAAGTTCAGACTCAGGCCATTTCTGCACTAGACGGTTGTAAGTGTTATTATTCCACTTTCAACATCCTATGGAATCCTGGGGTTTGCAGTTTAGGGAGGGATCTGGCGAGGCCCATCCCTAAACTGCAAGCCCCAGGATTCCATAGGATGTTGAAAGTGGAATAATAGCGCTATAACCATCTAGTGCGGACTGAAAGTGAAACCCAGAGTGGACTCCATGTCCCTCCAATGACATAGGCACGATTGGCCAGGGTGACAGCCTAGAATTGCATAGCCTTTTTGACTTCCATGCAATGGTGTCACGGAGGTCCGGGACTTGTAACGTGCCCAGAAATCTCTGCCGGTGCTCCCACTAGATAAATATATAATATCCCGCCCTAAAATTGCAGCTGGAAAGTGCCTGCTCCGTTTTCTTTCCCCTCCCTGCTCTCTGCCACCTCGTTTACTTATTTTCAAGTGCTGCCGAAGGTTCAGACTCTTGACAGCTTTGATTTTTCCCTGAAAAGAAAGGCTCACAACATCACTTGGCAGACTGAGCTGTTTATTAAGATGCTGGAGCGATAGTCGCTTCTCTTCGGAGATGAGCGCTAAAGGGAGATATTCAAATTTGTGGGAGGTTGCTGGTGATGATCCCGTTCTTCCCATGCCACTTATGAAACAGACTCCCCCCGCCCCAAACAGGAGACATTTCAGCCAATATTTTTGCACAGGGAATTAGAAACATTTGGGAGATATGAGAGACTGGTAAAGTCACTTTCTTGGACTTCATGCTAGTGGCCTAGCTGTCTGCAGAATTCTGGGAGCTAATGTTGAAAAAAAATAACTTTTTCAAGCTCCCCAAGGGTGAAGAACTTATCAGCAGGAGAACACAAGAGACAAAACGAATCATTTTTAAAAAATTACTCATTATTTAAAGAGTACTGTGGTAGCAATACATTAGTAACACATTGCATTTTAGCAGTTGTGGTTGCGGTTGTTATGTGCCTTCAGATTGACTCTGACTTAGGGTGACCCTCTCATTAGATTTTCTGGGCAAGATTTCTCCAGGAAGCTGGTTGCCTTTGCCTCCCTTTGAGGCCGAGAGAGTGTGACTTGCCCAAGATCGCCCACTGGGTTTCCATGGCTGAGCAGGGATTCGAACCTTGGTCTCCCAGGGTCCCGCTCCAAGACGTGAGCCATATGTGATGTGTGTTGAAACCAACTCCAACTTAAGGGGCTTTGCATGGCTGCTTTCTGAAGGCGTGAGAATATGACTTGCTCAAGGTCTATAATAAAGCTTTATAGGTTACTAGCGTATATATATATACACCTGGTGTTGCCCGGGATTTATTTTCTCATAGGTAATACTTGTTAGAAAGATTTGAGATCCTGTGTCTCTAATTACCCAAACTTGTAATTCCCCCCCCATATTCCCCAATCTAATCTGTATTCAGAATTACAAACATACAGAAGTTGGCTTCCTGAGGGAAATACACTGCCCTCCTCCTTGCTGCTAAGCCTCATCTCTATAGCAACCGGTCTGCGGCCCGAGAGCTCCCTGGCTGAGAATTCTAAAGGCCCCTCCCAAAACTGCAAACCCCAGGATTCCATAGGATGTTGAAAGTGGAAACATAGTGCTACAACAGGCTAGTGCAGAAATGGCCCTAGTTAACATTGGCAATGGGAAGGGATAGGAACTCACTCATGATTTGGGGTTTGGCTTGTGCCTTTAACTGGCTTTCTAGCAGTCAGGCAGCTTTGGTTATCAGAACCACCTCTGTGTTACTCTCATTAAGTTGGTTGGTTGAAGTTGTATAAAGCTGGGCTACTTTCATAGTTGGCTGTGGGATTTTGCAAGTGGTGATCTAGTTTGTTCTGTCTTGGCTGCGGTAAGCGGATGATTTTATATATATATATATATTTGGTTGCTTGGTTTGTGTCACATTTGTTTACCATGATTCATTTCCATCCCATTCTGCATCCCAGGAATTTGGAATTTTCCATTCATGAATGTTGGATAATTATTGTCTTCTAACTACCAGTTCAAACACTAGCTTCATGTTTCCAGAAGTAGTTGCATATTGCTGCTATTTGTATCATTGTTGTTCTGTGCCTTTGAGTCATTCCCAACGTATGGGGACCCTAGGGCAAATGTATCACGGGGTTTTCTGGGGGCTGAGAGTGTGTGACTTGCCCAAGGCCATCCAGTGGGTTTCCGTGGCTGAGCCGGGAATCGAACCCGGATCTCTAGAGTTGTAGTTCAAATGCTTAAACCACTACACCACTCTGGCTCTAATATTACACCCCTTCATCATAGCCAGTATTACTTTTCATCATATTTTTTTTCAATGATACATGAATGGTGGACTGTATATGATTGGCCTTTCTGGTTGCAAGTATGAAATAGACTTCTGTGTGTTTCCAGCTCCTTGCATCATCGTCCTTTTTAAATTCATCTTAAACTATTGTTAATAGTATAGCTGCCTTTGCAGTATATTGTATATATTAGCTAATGCTTACTATGCAGCTGTAGTTGTTATGTGCCTTCAAATTGTTTCTGACTTATGGTGACCCTATCGTGAGGCTGAGAGTGTGTGATGCACCCAAGGTCACCGAGTGAGTTGCCATGGCCAAGCAGGGAATTGACCCTGGTCTCCAGAGTTGTAGTCCAGTTATATGTCCCACTGCATAGATCATAGGAAGTATACTTAATGGTCACAGGATCCTTGCAGCCTGTTGGGTGCAGAATGGAACAGAGCATCCTGGAAAAAGGCATGGTGAGCTGGCGTCCTAAGTGACTGCGCTGCAGAGCAAAATGACATTCCGTGTCCCCCTTCTTTTGGCCAGGGACCAGTTCACACTCTGGACGTACAGCGCAATGATTCCATTCTGAACAAACGGGGTTCCATCCTATGAAATCCTTGGATGAGCAGTTTAAGGGGAAGTATTAGAATTCTGCACTCAGCCATGGAAACCCACTGGGTGACTCTGGGCGCATCACATACTCTCAGGCCCCAGAAAACCCCCTAATAAGTTTGCCTGAGGGTCTCCACAAGTTGGAGACAACTTGGAAGGCACAAAACAACCATAGTTCAGTTGCTACCGACTGAAATGTCATTTTAGGGGCAGGCCAAAGTGTTTTTGCACATTGCTTTTTTTTTTTAATTTTTTTTTTATTTATATAACTGAATCACAAATACAAAACAAGAAAAAAAAATTAAACACCATGTGATATACATAATAGTGAATTAAAAAAAATTTTTTTTCTTTTTCTTTTTTTCTCTTCTCTTAAGCAATACTAACTTTCATTGTTATTTTGCACCTTTACCCTTAAATTTATAAATCTGTTCAACTGTTATAATTTCACATTTAATTCAATATTTTTCACATCCCCTTTAATCTATTTCTATTGTTAATTCTTTTAACTTTTTTTTTTAAAAAAAAACATTAACATCACTTATCCATTTAAATCTATAAATCACAAGTTTGACACACACACCTACTAAGAATTACAAAATATACAACATAAAAGAAAAACAAAACTAAAACTAAAAAATACCCACCCCCCAGAGCCAACTTTTTATTTAATCCACTTTCCAAAATTGCCATTCTTCTTTTGACAGGGTAGTATTACTATCTCTTTTCAGAACTTTATCCAAAAATATTTTCCAAATTTCTTCAAAATCATTCCCTTTAACCAAACCTTTCATAAACCTAATTCTACATGTTAGTTTATCATTAATTGCAATTTTCCACACTTCGTTATACCATTCCTCTATTTGAAATTTTTCATGTTTTTGCACATTGCCACAGCTTATTTCAGCACTGATTTTTGATGCAGGGGCCTGCCTCTTCTGCTTTGTCTTTGCTCGCCCCTTCATTTGTATTTTATTGGAATGCTTTCTCTTGTTGCTTGACCTCTTATTCCCCCCCCCACACTGCCTAGAAGCATATTAGCAATAACCGTTGAGTCCTCTTGCTTTTAAAGACATCATAGCATCTTCCCGATGCAGTTGCTAGGTGGGGCTGAGGGAGACGGCCGAGTCCTCGTTACTCATTAGGACGGAGCGTCTGTATTTGGGTCGTTGTCAAAGTGACTGTGTACGGTGAAGTCATTGCTGGCCTTGTGGGTGTTCTTGGTTGCCTGCTTGGCTTGGGGAGGTTTGGGGGGTTAGGGCTGGATCCTGGGAGTGAGACAGGCGGTCAGTTTTCCTGTCTCTCCTGAGAGGACGTCGAAGGCGTTGAAGTCAGGAGTTGGAGCTGCTCGGCTTCAGTTTCCCCTCTGCCTGCCTGTCCCGCGTAATTTGGCCCACGGCAGCTGCTTTTGGCTAACACACATCCTTCTCCTGAATCTCCAGGAAAAAGCAGAGACTCAAGGAGGGCTGTCTTTTTACACTCAAAGATCAAGCATGGCAAGGTACTAAAATTTCATATAAAGAGGACAACTGGGATTGAAGATGGTCAAAGCTTTCCAGTACTTTGAGATGAAGGTTGCCATTTCAGGTCTCTATAGGTCTGTGGTTGGTAGAACTTGGTGGCTTGTGGTTTTATTCCCCCCCCCGGAAAATGCATATGCATTTAAAAGACAGGGTTTTTTTCCCTAATTTAAGCATTTTACCTCATGCAAGGGGAGGCCAAGTGCATGACTCCTGAACCCCCATGCCCTCAATTTTTTTTTAAAAAAAGTTGTATTTTCAAGCACTTTGGGCTTGAAAATTGCATGATGAGCCCCTCAAATGTGCAGAAACACTCCAGCCCCAAATGGAAAGCCCCCTCAGTAACCCCCAAACATCTCTATTTTTATTAGAGTCCTTCTCAAAATGAGTACAAGAAGTGATGCAATGTCACTTCTGGTGGCCATTTTGGGAAGGACTCAGATGAGTATAGGGGTATTTTGCAGCACTGTCAGGGGTGGGTGATGCAAGGTGGGGCAGAGGGGAGAATTTATCCCCATGCAGTTGCCCATTCTTAAATACCCCCTTCCCATTAACTAAAATATGGCCAAGTTTCTACATTGATACAAATCAAAACTTTCCACTCATTGAGTTCCATGGGGGTTGCACCGCACCATCTTGCTAGTGAATTCTGACATTGTGTAACTGAATCCACAGCTTAGAGTTCTGAAATGATTTGTCTCTTCATCTGAATTGCTTAGACAGGGACATGAAACCATGAGTTGACCAAGGTCATGCAGGGAGTCTGTGGCACAACAACTGCATCCCGTAGCACAAGGAAACCTTTGTCTTGTGAAGAGGAAGAAGATGTGGGCTTGAACTCTATTGGGACTCCCAACTGAAGGAGACCCATTGAATCAACTAAGTGTCATGTAAATCCCCTTGACTCAGTGAGCCTTCTCTGCTGGTTGGGGGTACGCCATAAAATTTAGGCTGAGCTCTTGAGCCTCCTATAAGTCTCCCAAATGAACCAAAGAGGCCTTGTTGTGGACTCTCTGTTGGAACGACAACCCTGGAGCTCAATGCTAATAAAAATGATAAATTACGGCAGGCTGCCAATTGTGGTATTATTCCCTGGGAAGATTTATTGTCCTCCTGTGGGATGGATGGAGAGAAGTGATATTGAAGAGATGTAACTGTGCAGAATCCACTTGAGTTTGGCAGTTGTTAAAAGCACGGGGCTGCCATCCTTTCCGTTGCCGGATAACCCTTGCGATAACCTTGCCATTAATCAAAGGAGAAAACCAATGTTTACCCAAGAAAACGAAGAAGGGGAGAGCAGAATGGAACAAACAAGCCAGGGGAAGGGAGGGAGGCAATTAGAATACCGTTTTGGAGACGTGCTACCCCGCCTCTCTTCCTTCCCTGCTGCGTTTCAGATCACATTTGAGGTTCTATCAGGTGCAGCTGTTATCCATAAAGATGCCAACTTTGCACCAAGACAGCCTCCAAGAAGTGTGCTGTAGTGGACCTGGTGCTGTAACCAGGCTGATGGGTTCTAGAGTCCTTGCCAGCATCGTGGCCGAACGTTAAGAGCTGTGCAGTGGCAGAAGAAGGGTTATTTTGCCTTCTGAAGGCTCTGCCTGGAAGTTCAAGGATACAGAACAGCTTAAAATGCAGACCAGATCATCACCTTACCGCAGTTATGATGTTTATAATGTCATTTTTATGATATTTATAAGACAGTTATATGACTGTCTTAAGTGGGGGCCAGACGGAGGCATATTTCAGGAAAAGGAGGGGAGAGAAAGACTGTACTTGAAGTGGACTCCTGCCCTGGAAGGAAGATGGGTTCCAGAATCCTTGTCAGCATTAAGGCCAAATCTTAACAGCTGGGCAGCGGCAGAAGGAGGTTTTTTTTTCCGTGTTCTGAAGATGCTGCCAGATAGTTTCTGCTTTAGCCTGACAGTTCAAGGAGACAGAGGAAGCTGAGAATGAAGGCGGGCAGAAACATTTCTTATTAACAGTTTGCTCGTAATGTCTTCCTAGCTCTCAGGATGGAAGATGGGTCACACCTGTGCAATTCGGTTTTCTTTCTTGGATTCTATCCTGTAAAACTCCAGGGACTGACCTCTAATAGTCTTCCCTGCAGTGGGAAGCATATCACCCCGACCCAGGGGACCCGTTATCCAACCATGGACATCTGGAGCATTGGTCCTGGGAAGGTCCAGATAAAAATTAAAGGTCTGTTCTGCCAGTTGCCGAGCAGGGGTACCAGTGTCCAAAATATCCCCATCATGGGATGCTTCCAGCTGCTGTTGACCATCCAACTTTATCTATTTACCACCAGTAAATCTTCCCTTATAGCCATCATGTGTGTCAGTTTTTGGTACCTAACCAAGTCTTGGGAAGGACTAGAAATTGCAGCCAGTTCTGGCTAAGCCGTGATAAGACTCCTGGGAATGTGCCTCTGAGACTGTACATAGCTTTGTTTTTACTTCCTGGGATCTAGTGTTGAAGAATCAAAGGTGGTATAGAGCAAGGCAAAAGCCCAAATCCTGTTCTTTTGCTTGCTTTGCCTAAAACTGTGCAGGTCTGACTAGGTGTTGCAGTTACCCTAGTGTTACACCGTTGCCCCAAAATTTGGCAGGAACTTGGGCTGAACTGTCCCAAATGCATCTGTATCGTTTTGTATATTTATATGTATTTCTATTTGGATTTTGTTGCTCTTAGGCTGGTCTATGGCAGTAATAAAATCTTGATCTATTTAACATAGATTTTAAAGGATAAACCAACTGAAGACTTTTTTTTTTTTGAAAGAGTGGAAATTGTTTATGGATTTCTTGAGTGATAAGAAGTCAAACAATGCAATAAATTTGTGGATATGGTTATTAGTAGTTTAGGTGGATCTGTAATGGTAGAACTATATGGTTTTTCCTCCCCATTTTCTCGTTCTCATTACAGTTTGGTTGGGGAAGGCCAGGGTTCTTTTCTGTTTTAGTATGTTAATATTTAATAAGTTAGTGTCAATATTTGGGACAGTGGGCCATCTCAATGTATCTCACCTACATGAAGACACAGTTTCAGTGCTTTACTTGCTGCAATGCTAGCAATTTAGGGAGTGAAGGGAAATTGCATTTTGATGGGCAAAATTCTTTCTTGGCACAACAGTACTTTTATTTCTCTTCCCCCACCCCACCCCACTAGCTCCACCTCTGAACCAGAAGCATGTTGCATTGGAAAGAGTCGTTCTCTTCTTGGAAATGAGAAGTTAAGAATCTTCCTTCCAAAATTTAAAATCATCGTCATCATCATCACCATCATCATCATCATCATCATCATCATCATCACCACCAGGGAGAGTCTTTTTCAGACCCTTGGGGATAAAAGCTGCCCCTCTTCCAACCAACCAGTAGGTGGCAGTGGCCAGTGGAACACAAGAGATGAACCGGAGTTGTGGCACTCACACTGTTTTTGTGTTGCTTTTGCAACATCTGTTGCACCATCCAAGACAGTGTGCACATTGCAAGTAACCCACAGAAGGTGGAGTGCAAGAGAATGACAGAGCAGGTTGTGCACCATGGAGCTTGGAAAAGTTATCCCTTGGAGACTACAGTTCCCACAATTCTCTAGGCATGGGAGTAGTTTTTAAAAAATCCCAGATGTAGTAGATTGCCAGATGTAAATAAAGTAAATGGACTACAGTTCCCAACATTCCTAGCCATGTTGGCTTGGGGATTTTGAGAGTAGTAATCTTGATATTTTTCCCAAGCTTTCCCCAGGAAGCAGATACCATCTCTGGCATGAAGAAAAGCATCTGAATTCGAACTCCTGGCGGGGTCCCTTTAACATCCCCGCCCAGTAGAAAAGTCACCCCTACTTGGAAGGAACCCTCTTTTCTTTCCCACTTGGGGCCTTTCTGCACTACATAACTAACATAACTTTCTGCACTGTGGTTCCGCTTTATCTGCCACGGTTTTGTTCTATGAAATTGTGGGATTTGCAGTTTAGGGAGGGATATTGAGAATTCTTGGCTCTGGGTGCATTAGCAGTTCTTGCAAGCAGAGCTCATTCCACCAGAGCAGCTTTTGAGGTTCACAAAGCAGGAGGGGGAGAAGGGGAGAATTTCTGGATTTGTTCACCCTGGTCTTATGCTCAGCCTCCCTCCCAGATTAGCAAAGGACTTTCCTCTCTTAGCCCTTTAAGTAAGGGCGTCTGAGGTCAGCCTGGGCGAACATCTTTATGCTATTAGGCCTGTGAGGCATCTGCAAAGCAGACGTAAGCCCAAATATTTGTATCCATGTGTGTCTTGTGTGTGTGTGTGTTTCATTTTTTTTTTACATCTTGGCATGGATATTCTGAACGCTTTTCCAGGTTGCGTCTTGGAAGGAGGGGCTACGACTTTCAGAGACTGTGCTGCAGTTCTCTCTGAGCCTCAGCCTTCCAGCTGGGCTGAGAGATATTTTAAGCTGTTAAAAGTTTTGCATCTAATGGCACTGCCAGCATTGCTCATAACTTTCTCCAGGGCCCTTTTACTGGTGGTTTTGCTTCAGCCTTCTTGAGAGAGAAAGGTCTTGCAGATTAGCATTTTTTTTTCTTTTTCTTGTTGTTATTTTGGTTTGGTTAAAAACAAAACACTGCAGTACATGATATTCCCGCCCCCTGCTTCCCGGACTTATGTAACATTTCTAGGCGTTTCCCTTTGCAAAGGTGTCTTTTATTGTCCAATAATTCCGTTTGCAGACTTAGCAGAGGGACAAGCCCATAAATCTTTTCGGCAGAGAATGCCGATGGAACCTTCTGAATGCTCACGTGATCCGTTTGGGTGCAGCTGAGAACACAACCGTTCTGTGGGAAAAGGGCCTAAAATGAAGATTTGGCAGAGATTTCTCTGGCAGTGGTGGATGGGGCTGAAACTTTAATTAGTTTTTTGCCCCTTCCTCCGTCACCACCACTGCCTGAGAGTCAGTTCCACTGGATGCAATCTGGCTTCCTTTGGAGTCAGCATCTGTCGGATGTGTCTTTCGACGGAGGCTAAAATCTTACAGGGTTGCATCAAGTTAGAGCTATAGGGGAGGGAAAATAATTACTCCCTCCAGATAAGAATGCTGCCCTCCCCAAGTGAAATTTTTTCCAGATTTTTAGCATTGCAGAGATTTCAACACTGAGCATTCTTTTCCACCTAGAACTTCTATATTATGTTCACATTCCCGGAGTCAACTCTGTCTGCCCTTTGCTTTAGAGGCCTGGACTCTAGCCTCAAATTGTGCATGCTACCACAAACTACAAAAGTTGGTTTTATGTGCCTTCTAGTGGGCTCTGACTCGTGGTGAGCCTACCCAGACCTTTCTTGGGAAGGTTTGTTCAGAAGGGGGCTGTAATTGTAATCCTTCATCTGAATATTTAAAAAATAATCAAGATGCTTTCAGCATCAGAAGACAGCTGGCTTAGTAAAATCTATGTATTCCACTCTGAGTTCTCTACCAAGTCAAAAGCTCGATCCTTCATCCTGCCTTATTCCAGCCAAATCATGGACCTCTGTTTGGTGGGTTTCTAAAACCATTAGCTAAAGAGCCACCCTAAAAGCTAAAGTATATGGCATCCTTGTAATCTGAGTATAGGTTACCCAAAGTAGATGGTTCCAACCCTTGAACCCAACCTAAATATGATTTCGTTTTACATGTTATGGTTGGGTGTAACTACTTTGAGTAGGGTGTTTATAGGCCTATTACCTTAGGAACAGTTTGGTGTAAAGATACTGCTGGTTATTCAGTTGTAAGTGATCTTCTTCCTTCAGATGTACTGTTCTCCCAAGCTTGCTTGAATGGACAGTGTGTATAATCTGAGAATTCCTCTCAAATACAACCCATATTAAAGCTGTATACTGTCAGTTACTGAGACACACTCCTTGCGACTTCTTGCTGTGCCCATCAGCACAGTGAAGGCTTTGGGCATCCCTAGATGGTCTCCACCAGAGCTTGGTAAAAAATTTTGGACTAGTCTGGCTAGTGACCATCTTGGGCGGGGCATTCTGGAAGCTAAATGTTCCCTTAGCATCATTAATGCCTAGTATGACTTTGGAATGTATCCTTTGGCTGGTTGGAGATGCCAGAGATTGGAGCTTCAGTATTTGCAACCAAGGCATCTTCTCTGCTCATCACTGGTCCATCTGGCTTAGTCCTGTCTACTCTGATTTGTCCAGCTTGAGTTCCCAGATTGAAAACTGGAGCAGGGACCTCTACCTTCAATGGTTGCCCAGGAGATGGAATTTAACAGGCCTTGCTTCTTGCCTGATGAGGAACACCTCCCGAAATTTCCTCTTCTACACAATCACTGAAGGTAGGGTTCCATCTGGCAACTCTAGCTGTGAATACCTGCAGTTCTTCCAATCTTGGGTGCCAAGGATAGGTCTTGGGTCATTCTACAATTGCAACAATTGAGTTATATTACGGTTTGTGTTGATCTGAGAGCCAGAATGGTATAGTGGTTTGAACTCTGGACTATAACCTTGGAGACCAGCGTTCAGTTCCCCAATCATAGAATCCTAGAGTTGGAAGAGACCCCAGGGGCCATCCAGTCCAACCCCCTGCTATGCAGGAACACCCATTAAAGCATTCCCAACAGATGGCCACCCAGCCTCTGCTTAAAAACCTCCAAAGAAGGAGGAGACTCCACCACACTCCATGGAGGCAGCAGATTCCACTGCCGGACAGCTCTGACTCTCAGCCATGGAAACCCACTGGGTGACTTTGGGCTTGTCACACACTCTCAGTCCCATTGAGAAAACCCCATGATAGTTCACCTTAGGATTGCCATAGGCTGGAAAAAACAACACCACAAGATTGCTGGGTCTCAGAGCCTGGCCTTGAGTCTTTTTATGATTCCTATCTGGGAAGAACACAAAGGTGTAAACTGTCCAGTTTTGAGGTTACCTCTCTCCAGGCAAGAGGAAAGGCAAGGCTGGATGGAAAACCATCAACACATACTTGGGGCTGTAGGCTGTATTTCCATGGAAGGAACTGGCAGAACCACCTCTGAGGTTTCCTTGCCTAAGAAAACCCTGTGAAATTCATAGGCTCCCCCTAAGTCCATAAGAGAAGTGAAGGCACATGCACACCAGGGCTTGTTAATAGAACTAGTTGGGGGCATTTTTAGGGGGAGAAATTGCAATATATCGAGGTGTTGGGGGCCCCTGGGAGTGGGGGCCCCATGTGTCCCACCAACTCCATTTCCTCCACCCCCGGAGGAGCTTTGTTTCTCTTAAGCATTTAGCCTGGCTTGGAAGGGTGCTGGCTGGTTCGTAGAGAGCCTCTGATGACACATTCAGTGGAACAGATGACCCGGTTGGGCTGGGCTGGAGTTCTGTGTGTGCTTGAGAAAACCATGATGTGTGCGAATGACTCAAACTCCTTTGGAAAACTTTCCTAGGGCACCCGCAGAGAAGGCGTCACCCTCTTTGCCAGGCTTCTCTCACTGTGCCACTTCTCTGGAGCTGAGCACTATCTTTGCAAATGCTGGCTCCAGGCTAGTCTTTAGAAGGACCAAGTGGGGAAAGCAGAAGACATTATCTAAACAGGAGGACCATGTCAGGATTTCCAGGGGTGTAGAGGGCATAGTGATTTGAGCGTTGGACCCTACAACTCTGGAGATCAGGGTTCGAATCCCCACTCGGCTATAGTTACCCACTGGGTGATCTTGGGTGCATCACACACCCTCAGCCTCAGGAGGATGAAAAAACAAACCCTCTCCGAAAAAATCTTGCCTCGAAAACCTGGTGACGGGTTTGCCTTAGGGTAGCCATATGTCAGAAACAACTTGAAGGCACAACTGCAACAAATTGACGTGACACCTTTTTATCAGTTTGATCCCACTTTAGGACTCCATCCTGTGGAATCCTGGGGTTTGTAGTTTGTTAAGCAGATGCCTGAAATTCTCTGCTACATCGCTTATAATGTGTTCTCGTGAACTAGGGAGTATCCAAGGTGACCCATTTAATGCCTCAGTTCCTATAATAAAATCCTGGGATTTGTACTGGTAATGCAGGATGAACTACAGATCCCAGGATTCTATTGGACAAGCTAAAGTGACACCAAGCAGCTTATAACTGCATAGTGTGGACATTCTCCAGAGTACAATTAAAGATAAGGGGGTAGAGAACACAGCTCAATGTTTAGGGTTGCTGGATTGGATCTTGTACGGGGCTGCTTTAACTTTAATCCTTAACAGTTTGTGGGCTCTCCAACATTTCTCAGATGAAAATTGGGGACATGGCTAGCTAAGGAACATCAGAGTGTGGTCAAGACTGCAACCATTACTAAGAAGGAATTGCAGACAAGCTAGGAGGAATTGCAGCAGTTTGCTTTTGACTTGAACCTACTGAAATGGGCAAGGTTCCACCCTATAGACGTGAGAAATTTGTAAGGTCTTATTCTTTGTAATGCTAGAAATTTCAGGACTGGAGGAAAATTGGGGGCAGAATTCTTACTTGGAGGGGCAATGCCCCCTTTTGCCCCCCTCCACCATGTAGCTACATCCTTGAAATCAGGAAACCCAAACTCATGGGGAAACAGCTCTGCGCTATTTAGAGGTTGCCCAAGTTTTCAGGAAAGTCTCTGCTTCTTTCCAACTCAAAGCCTTTTTTAAAAAACTCAGCCGGTTTAGCATTTCAAGCTTGTGTTAGACCCAGACAAAAATACAGAGAAAAGGAGGGAGAGAAGCTATCAGGCACACTCGTATGCCGCCATCTCCTCCTGCAAACAGAGGCCCCTGTCATATCGCCGAGATGGAAAGCAGAGGAAGCTTTCGGGGGCTGTCAAGAAGTCATCGAGGAGGAGAAGAGGCTCCATCTCACCTGTCAAGGCCGAGAGATGCTCTCTCGCAGCCCCCGGGATGTCTCAGCCTTCACCACACGCTGCTGCCTCCTCCTTGTGGTACCTTTCCTTAATGCTGGAAGAGACCCCCAGGGGCCATCCAGTCCAACCCCTTTCTGCCCCGCAGGAAGCAGTGATGCATTCAAGTCTTTTACTCCAAGTCAAGTCTCAAGCCCTTGGAGGTACTTTCATGCCAAGTCTCAAGTCTGGGAGTCAACTTTATACCCCAACCTGTATCCCAGAATTTCTGGACAGAGTTGGATAAAGTCAGTTTTAACAATTTTAGCAGAGTTGGCCCTCCACATGTGTGATTTTGCCATCTGCAGCTTCAGGAGTGGGGAATAGGTTCCTTCTTACTCCGCATTCCTGAAGCTTCAAAAGCTTTAGAAGAAAGATTCCTTCCTCTTTAAGCTTGTTGCCCAACACATTTTCTGTTCCCCTCTGAGAAATGCACCCTGCATTCTGGGGACAAATCTTGTCTTCTCCTCTTAGAGAAAGTTTTAGAAGGCTCCTCCAATACGCAGTGGGGACAGGCTGCTGAGCAGACCTCCAGCCCACCTCCAGCCCACCGCCTAACCCATTTGCTCTTCCCTCTGAGAAATGTGCCCACGCTTTGGGCTTGAGACAGATTGTCGTGTGACTAGCAGGCAAAAAGAGATGGAGGCATTGTTCAAAATTTCTGGATGAATGCGTTGTGTTACCGAACCAAGGGCAGCAAGTCAGTCACTAACGATATGCAAGTGTTGAGTCAAATAGAGTCAGTGCATCATTTATTGCCCAGTCAAGTCTGAGTTGAGTCACTGATGCGACTTAAGTCTTACTTGAGTCCGTGTCTGTCGACTCAAGTCTACATCACTGGCAGGAAGACCTCCCTTTGATGGATGGCCATCCAGCCTCTCTTTAAAAACCTCCAAAAACTCCAGCACACTCCATGGAGGCAGCAGTGGATTCCCACTGACCAACTGGTCCCACATTCACAAAGTTCTTCCCAATGTTTATATGGAACAGTTTCTCCTGTGGTTTGAATCCGTGTCCTAGTTTCTGGAGCAGCAGAAAACAAGCTTGCTCCATCTTCTATAGGACATCCTTCTGAATATTTAAGCCTGGCTTAATCATGTCCCCTCTTAACCTTCTCTTCTCCAGGGTGAACAGAAACCAAGGGAAAAGTGAGGGAAAGTCCAGTGGGGTCATATTGGTATGAGGGAAGGTGGTGGTGGAGCAGGAGCTGGGGATTCTGGGAGTGACAGTCCATGCTGGCTGGGAGATAGGGGGAATGATACTCTGAAAAATTGGTGTTGGAGAGCTAGCCATGTTAGGCTGTTTCAGTTGGAAAAGGAAATTAATAAAGATTAAGTTATTTAATTTTATTTCAGAGATACAGAGAGACTGATTCACAACTGCCAAGGGCTGGGGGCAAACAAGAACAGAATAAAAGTAAGCCAAGGGCTAAGGGCTGTGCTGGCTGTGTTGCATGGGGGATTCTGGGGATTGTAGTTGAAAGAAGTGGTTTTCCCAGACTTGAGCCAAGAGTAGGTAGAGTGATAGGGTGGGAATAGGTGGAAATCAATAATTGTTTCTCTTCTCCTCCTCCTCTTCTTCTCTCCGCCGTGTTCATTAGAGAGGCACCGATGGGCAGCGAACAGCCGCCTTTGGAGTCAAATTGTCACTGATGTCAGGATTCATAAATAATGAATATGACATTTTAAATTGATTTGTTTCCAAATAGAGTTACGCCGGGTGGTTCGCTCAGCCTCACTAATGAACTCCCAGCGCTGTTCGGATGTCATGCCGAAGCAGCCTTCCTCCCGCCTCCTGCCTGTTCCGCACTTGCTTCTCAAGGTGAGCGTCTTCATTAGGAGGCGGGAGGAGGTTCGAAACCCGGGCCGGTCCCATCCATCAGAACCGAGCAAAATCCAATTTCTCCCTTCTGGAAATGTGAATCTTATAAAAGCAAGAGGGAAGCAACGGCATCCTTGAAGCGGGGCAGTGGGGGCAGAAAGATTCTATAGCTGAAGTGGATTTAGCATGAGTGGGCGAGGGGGTGCCAGAGCCAGTGGGGCAAGCAAAGCGGACGAGTTGACTTTCGAAATGTCACCGATCATTTTAACTGTGGAAGCACCGGGAGGTATTTTCCAGGGTTGGAACGTCCAGTAAGCCATGCAGATTTTTTTTTTTAAACAAACCATGCATTTCTGAATTCCCATTGCCCTCTGGGGAAAGGGGGTTTGCAGCGTTCCGAGATCCACTTTGGATTTTATGAAGGAGGAATAACTCTTGGGATCTAGGCAGGGTCCACCCTGATCGGCACTTGGATGGGAGATTGGCAATAAATCCCAACTGCCATAGGCTACTTTGCAGATGAAGGAACTGGCAAAACCACCTCTGAAGATTCCTTGCCTAAAAATTGCCAATTACGCGTCTTCTGCTAAACCAATCCTCTTAATTCCCCAAACCCAAAATTATCATTTTTTGGGGTGGGGGATGTTTGCAATAAGTCAATCAGGGGTCCCCAGTCCTCTAAAAGGGACACTAGTGACTTTTCTCTAATCAGAGCAGATTGTTTGTCCATTTCTGCAAAGTTGTTCAATTTTGACAGCCAATCCTCTACTGTCGGTAATGCTGAACTCCTCCAGCTTTGTGCATATAATAACCTTGCAGCTGTAGTAGTCGCATATTGTAGGACTAGAGGAATTGCTTTTCATGGAGGTATCGGTGCAAGTGGTTTGAATGTTAGCCTATGACCTGGGTGACTCCGGTTCGATTCCCCACTCAGCCGTGGAAAGCCATCACATACTCTCAGCCTCAGAAAACCCTGTGATAGATTTGCTTGGGGTCACCAAAGATCAGAAACAAAGGCACACAAGGACAAGCCAGTAACAATAGTGGACCTTGGTCAAACAAGCTTTTCAGGTTTTTTCAACCTATGACTCAGGCACATGAGACTCTGCGTGTGTGTGTTTTTCTATGTGCCTCCAAGTTGCCTGTCCACTTATGGTAACCCCCTACCTTCATGCATCCCCTCATTTCTTCATGATGGCTTTTCTGTTCTCTTCTGTCCTTCCGTCCATCCTTCCTTCCTTTCCATATTTGGTGCCGTTCCTCACCAACGTGCTTTGCAGTCGACTTCCGTAATGCTTTGTAGCTCCGTCAGTATGTAAATTAAACCAAGCATAGATAGCTTTGTGGCGCTTAATGTTCAGCTGATAAAAATTAATGTGGTGTGAAATGAGCATTTTATCTGACTGCAGATACAGTGACGGAGTTAATTAGACTGGCAGAGCAAAATGTTATTAAAACGTCAGACGGGGGGACCCTGTTCGTGGAGGGCTTGCTGGACCTCCGGACCCCACGGGCAGGAAGATGGAGGGACACTGTTGGATGGACAGGGGCGTTGTGTTAAATCAACTGAGGCAGCCTCAAAGCAAACATGCCATGAGAGAGGCACCGGTGAAGTGACATGACAGAAGGAGGAGGAGTAAAGATGCTTGTGCGTGTTCAGTGTGTGTGTGTGTGTGTGTAGGGAGGGAGGTTCTAGGCCAGCCCAAATGCTCCCAGCGCACCAAGGAAGTGCATCCATCAGCATTAGCACATGGTTGAAGGTGTTGTCTTGCCAGGAAGCATTGCCAGATGTAAAGTTCAGCATTTTGGGCCTTGTTGGGTAATCAATAGGCATGAAAGCAGCAACAGCAGAAGCTGAAGAGTTCATTTCCAGCAGCTATTTTGTTTTTTATTGGCTGGAGTTGTGTGGGTGCCTTAACTCATCAGTAAGTTCCCCAACGGAGGAGGCTGGGCATTTTTAGCCAATGCAAAATGCTTGCATCCACTTCAAGTCTGCAGAAGCAAAGCTCTGCCTGCAGCGCCAGTGTGCACGTAGATGTAGGTGGTTGTACATTTGGTTGTGCATTCAGATACGTGTTTGGTTACATGATGTTGCCGTTCAGTGCAAGAGTTGCATAGTGCGGTCAGTGTGTAATTTCATAGGTGAGATTTATGCTTTGCAATTCCAGGGTAGGATCTGAGCCTAGGATAGGATTTTCTCAGTGGGCATATATATGTATTATGGGTATATGTATGTATGTAACGCATTCTACATGGAGCTGCTTTTGGAAACTGATCAGAAACTTTGGCAGGTCCGAAATGCTATGGCCAGAATGGTGCCTGGGGCCAGTTACGGGGAACATATAACTTCCTTTTTGAAACAGCTTCATAGAATCGTACAAATAGAGGAGACCCCAAGGGCCATCCAATCCAACCCCTTCTGCCGTGCAAGAAGACAATCAAAGCATTCTCGACAGATGGTCACCCAACATCTGTTTAAAAGCCTCCAAAGAAGGAGACTCCACCACACTCCATGGAGGAAGCAGATTCCACTGCCGGACAGCCCTGACCGTCAGGAAGTTCTTCCTAATGTTTAGGTACAATCTCTTTTCCTTTACTTTGAAGCCACTGCAGACTCCCTGACTGTTAGACGAGCTGGCTAGGCTGTCCGGGAGCTGAAGTCGGAGACATCAGGAGGACCAAAGTTTGGGAACCATTGGGTTAGGACTGGGGATTTAGGCTTGGGTTAGTAGTCCCAATCACTACTTCCTCTTCCTCCTCTAATATTCTACATTATCCCCCAACTTTGTAGTTACTAAGTAACTAGTCATGTAACACCATTTCCTATCTTTGCAGGCATTCCAGTGTTAATTGTAGGGGGTTTCACGGATGACCTGTGAATGCATTTTTTTGTGCTTTTTTAAAATTTCCATTGCGATGAAAAGGATTGAAACAGAAGAGCCGTTTCTGCATTACAGGGCAGTGGTTCTTGGTGGCTCCCATGACCACAAAGCTATGAATCCACTCCAAGGCCATTTCCGCACTAGCCTGTTATAGCGCGATGATTCCACTTTCAACATCCTCTGGAATCCTGGGGTTTGCAGTTTCGGGAGGGGCCGGCCGGCCCCTCCCGAAACTGCAAACCCCAGGATTCCAGAGGATGTTGAAAGTGGAATCATCACGCTATAACAGGCTAGTGCGGAAATGTCCCAAGACTTAGATCTCTTCAGAGGAGCTCTCTGTGTTGCTGGTTCAGGAGAGGAGATTCAGCACCTCGGACAGCTCCTTTTAAGCTTGCATTAAAACCTGGGGTAGATTCACTGCCCTACTGATACAGGAGTGCCAACCGCTGGTGCTTTGGGGCTTTTTCCCCCTTTCTTTTTACTGTGAACTTGAAATGAAACAACGCATTCATATTTAATTGATAAATAGATTGCAGAGCATAATCCTCTGTTAACAAGATCGAGTGAGTCAGACTGCAGTACGGCTCAAAGGGGAGGAAAAAAAAAATCCAAAATCCTTGAGAAAGCCGGGCCAGAAACGCCTTGGCTCCATTGATCTCCGGATTATACTCATTCCCCTTAAATGTGTTTCTCGATAATTGTTTCTTGCTGAAGGACCAATACCTGTGATGTCTGTCAATACGGCTTTGTGGCCCGGAGCGCACCTCTGGAGCCGGGCGTTCCTTGCCGGAGGCAGAAATGGGGCTCTGCAGTCAATAGGAGCTACACAACAGAGAGAGGTATTGACTGCTGGATTAAGCCCCAGTCAATACACACGTGCACAAACACACACACACACACACACTTGTTCATTGCTGGGCTCAGCGCTCAAGGATGGATGAAAGCGAGAGAGAGCACACTGGGGGAAGGAGGAGATGCTTTTGTTCGCGGGTGTTAAACTGTTTGCATTACTGGGACACTTCTAAGCTGTTTTACTGAAATATACACATGTCCAGCCGTGTAGCTCAATAATTCTTTGGGGGGAGACGAGGAGCGGCTGGTTTTTTCTACCCCCTGTTGTGTTCTCAACATTGCCTGGTTTGGAAGGCGAAAGCGTCCAAATAATCCACAACCTGCAGCAAGCAAAGGATGCAATGGCCAGGATTCTCTTCTTGTTGTTGGCATCATCATCACCATCAATACCATCTCACCGATATCCTGACTTTCTCCCAATAATGAGATTCAAGGCGGCCAACGACTTATTAAAAGCAGGACACATTAAAAACTATACAGAAATTCCAATAAAAGCATAAATATAATTTAAAAAAAACTCATGAAAGGACTAGAGTCAGTCCTCCACATTGGAGGGTTTCATTTTTCTGGATGTGATTATTCACATATGATTTGCTGTCCCCTCTGCTGCCCCCCTGTTTTTAACAGAGACCGCAAGCCTCGTGAAATGGAGAAACTGCGAATGAGGCTTGTAAACCCCTATTAAAAATGGAGTGGGGCAGCAGTGGGGGGCAGGAAGCCCCCAGCCCCCCACTTCTGCCTTGGGAAGGAACCCTGCGGCCTCAAAGGAATCCACGGTGGGTTGAATATGGTGATCGTCCTTTTTTGTGTGTTAAATGTGGTTGGGGAGGGTCTAGAGTTATTCACGGTTTTCCCACTTTCGCTGGGGTTCTGTGCCCCTAACCCTACTGAAGGTGGAGGCATGACTGTGCATACAAACCATTGAAAGAGCATTGTGTGGGTTTAAAAGTCCATCCCAGGCAGTTTAAAAGCCCAATGGCTACAAGAAGGCTTTGACTTTCCACGAGAAGGAGAGCAGAGAGGGAGTTCCAAAGGCCGTGAGTAGCCCTCGAGAAGACCCCGTCTCCCTGGTTCCTTTCCAAGTTCCTTTCCAAATCTAGCTTCGTTTTTGTTCCTCTTTGCTGTACCTTAATTAACCCCTTCTGAACTTTCACCCATCTTTGAGGCAACTGCCTTTTCCACCTCCAACCTCCTTGCTCCCTTCCATCCCCCTCCCTGCCCTGCTGACTCCCTCTATTCCCTTTCTACTAAATTATGCCCTATTATTTCCACCGCCTGAAGATCTCACAGCTGAAGCATTCTTTTGAGCTGCGCTTGGTATTCCTGGTGCATGCTGTAATCTGGTTTGAGTTTTTATTTTCAGCCGAGCTGCTGAGGCAGCAGCTGCCTCCCTTTTGCGGAATTTGATTGGGTCGCCGTCCTCTTCTCGTTGACTTGGGCCGCAGGATCTTCTTAGCTCCGGAGCCGAAGCGTGGGCTTTATTTTAGAGCCCGTTTCTGTGTTCCGCTCTCTTTCTCCGGTTGTTTAAGTCACAGACCCCCAGTGATGAATAATTGACTATTTAGGGCTTCTAGCATTCTTCATTAAAGAGAGGCAGAGGCTGAGATCCTGCAAAAAGCACGACTTCGTAAACTTCCCACTCCTGCAATCACGGTGGTTCTGAAATTCAAAAGGTTTTACTGCTGTATCGTCCTTTTCTTGGCACTATATCAGTCTAGTGTGGAAATGGCCTATCGTTCCACTTTCGACATCCTATGGAATCCTGGAGTTTGCAGTTTAGGGAGGGGCCTTTGCGGATGGCCTTTGAGGCCCCTCCCAAAACTACAAACCCCAGGATTCCATAGGATGTTGAAAGTGGAATAATAGCACTATAACAGTCTAGTGCAGAAATGGCCTTCAACTTCTGTCCTCTCCTTTGGAGAGGCTTCTGGAGCAAATGGGAGTTGTAGTCCAAAATATTTCCAGGGTACTAGATTGCTTCAGCCCTTGTGACCTTTGAGGCCCCTCCCGAAACTGCAAACCCCAGGATTCCAAAGGATGTTGAAAGTGGAAGAATAGCACTATAACAGTCCAGTGCGGAAATGGCCTTACTCTGTTTACTCAGATAGTTCAGAGTCAATAATATATGGTCAAATATATACGATAAGTAAAAGAAAGAGAAGGAAATATAGCTCTACTAAGAGTGTTCTAAATTCAAATCTCGGTCAAATCCAAGCATAGTTTGTCTGCCTTCAGTGCATGACAAAAATAACATCACCTTCTTCTGGTGCTTCTAAAATTCATTAATAGATGCATTTCTTATTAGGGTTGTCAATTTATCCAGGATAATGTGAAGGATTTCACAATCGAACGACAAAGGACATTTCCGCACTGGACTGTTATAGTGCTATTATTCCACTTTCAACATCCTATGGAATCCTGGGATTTGCAGTTTAGGGAGGGGCCTTTGGGGATGGCCTTTGAGGCTCATCCCTAAACTACAAATCCCAGGATTCCATAGGATGTTGAAAGTCCATAGGATCTTGAAATAGCACTGTAACAGTCAAGTGCGGAAAGGGCCAAACTCTAGGGCTGCAATGGATGGAGCCATGGCAGTTTAAGGAGGCGTAAAGCAGGCGATGCTGGGAGTTGTAGTCCAACAAAGGAGCAACTCAAGGCTCTAAAGAAGGGTTAGTAGATTGGTACTTTGTCCCATGTTGGATGAATACACAAGAGGCCCAGCCCATTCAGCTCTTCCCTTCCGCATTCCCAAGTTCTTCTTCCTTTTAAACAATTCATTATTTCAAAATAGGTCTCCGTACAAATCTGACTAGAGTCCGTAGAGCACCTAGGCAGCTTTCTAAAGCGGAAAATAAAGGCAGGTTGATCATCATAATTGTGAGCGGGCTGTTGATTATCCTGCTTAGAATGCAGGTTCTACAATGGCGCTCAGTGGAAGGCCGTTTTTACCTGGGAATCATTATCACCCTGTTTTCTTTCTCCTACTCTAATTAAATTGGTTATTTTTAACCCATTTAGCCACATGCCACATTTCCGACTTCTCCAGCTGTTGGAGGTTTGGGCAATTTTCATTATTATTATTTTCTGTCCTTAATTTCGCTCTACCTGTCATCAGCAGATTTCATATTAATTCCGTCTCCCATTTCCAGGTCTTCAAACAGCCGAACCAAAAAAAAAAAATTACAAGAGGGGAGAAAGATAATTGGTATCCTGACTTGTCACAAATGATATTCAAATGAGCGCTGCGATCTTCCAGTGGGCCTCCATTCTCTGTTGCCGACAATGGATAAAATCTGTTGCTTGCAAAATCCCTTTCCTAACACTCCTCTGAACAGAGATCTCTCCTCCCCATCCTGGTTTCGGTTTGATCTGTTGGCCAACGAAACACAACCTCTAATTAGATGTCTCTGCTTTGTGGGATGATTCTGAATGCCTTTGACCTTTTCAGGCACCAAAGCATTTTTTCCCCCTTTTGTCCTTCCTTTCATTCCAGTAGAATTTCACATGGGTTGCCACTGATAAACCAGGAATGCATTGACTAGAATCCTGTGGGCGTCTTACTCATCCTTGACTTTCCCTATGGAAATGGTTGGACTTTTTTGTCTGATGGGGAATCTCTGCATTCAGTTCAAGGTTTTGGACGTGGAGTTTTGGAGGAGGTGCCTTTGTACATGTTTGTGCCCTGTGCGTGCACATTTGGCCGTGCATTTGGTTCTGCAACATGGCAGTTGATTAAGAAGTGGTGCAACCACGACATCATTCCTTGAGAGTAAAGCTATGATTCATTTCCTTGATGGGGGACTTCAGCCAAGAAACTCCCAGGGTGTTCCTTAAACATCTGCAAAACATTGGATTGTTCTATGCCATTTAGTAGTGGCGGGTGATTTCCATATCATTGAGCACTAAATCTATACATGATGCTAGTCCAAACTTGAAAGAGAGCTATCCAAAGTGCTGAATTCTGTCTCCAAATTAGATTAATAGAAACCTAGAGTTGGAAAAGACCCCAAGGGCCTTCCAGTGCAATCTCTTTTTGCTGTGCAGAGGACACAATCCAAGCCCTCCCTTTGACAGATGGCCATCCAGCCTCTGCTTTAAAAACTCCAAAGAAGGAGACTCCACCACGCTCTGAGACAGCCTATTCCACCGTCAAAATGCTCTTGCCATCAGGAAGTTGGTCTTAATGTTCAGGTGGCATGTCTTTTCCTGTAGTTTGAATCCATTGCTCCATGCCCTAGTCTCTGGAGCAGCAGAAAATAAGCTTATCCCATCTTCAATGAGAACTGTCTGGCTATGGCCCCATAGCCAGGTGCTAACTGATTACCTGATGCTGTCATTGCTTTTCATCTGGCTGTGCTTCTGAGATCACCCTGCTCTGCTCCAGGCAGAGAATGGGGAGGAGAGCTTCAGTAGCTCTATAGGAAGTCCAGAGCCAGCTTTTGTTACTGCAAAGGGAGTAAGGGAATAGCAACCTCCACCAAAACAGACATGCAGAAGCTTAAGGTTAACTGATGCCTGCGTATGCCATTAATGGACACTAGCACATGTTAGGAAATCTCTTTCCCCCTTAAAATGAAATACATCTGGATCTGCACTTGGACTGGGAATCATGCTCCCTTCCAGGTGTAGTTAGACTCCAACTCCCAGCATTCATCACCATTAGCCCTGCTGGCTAGAGCTGATGAGGTCTGCAGTTCAGCAACATCTGGAGGGCGGCATGATTCCCACCCCTGATTTAGACCTTTGGCCAAAGACTGTGCGAATACAGTCTAGTGGAGGGTGAATTCCACACTAGAGGTGATTTAACAGTCTACAAATTGGTTCATTCGTCAGATTTTCCTCCAGGAACTCTCATTCCTCAAATTTTCAGGAGGCCAACCATTTATGGTTCAAAAGAATAAAAGCAGTGTATGTAATTCAGCTGAGAAGAAAGTTGCTAATCAGTGAAGTTGGTTGAGGAATGGTCCAGGCTGTTCCCACCAGAACTCTTGCAGCTGCATCCCAGACCAATTCCTGGCCTGTCTCCAAGGGTAGCCCCATACAAACCACAATGTAGTAATCTATCTAGCCATGAAACATGCCAGTGGAGGTCTGCCTTTCCTCTTAGATTCCGCCATCCTCCTCACCCCAGGCATCCCCATGGTGCCGCTTTGAATAGCCTCCTCATTCCTATAACTCCGTTGCCCTTACTCTCTAGAAACAGTCTCTGCTTTGTCCTATTAATGTTTAAATTGTTGGGGGGAGGGAGTAAAAATGAGAGAAAGCTCTACGTTTGAGAAAAGTTAAAGGAAATTGCTGGAGGCGAGAAAGGAAAAGTGAACTTCGTGGTGGCATAAACTCAGCTTCCCCAGTGAGACAAAGCTAAATTAGTTCCGAGATGCTTCCTGCCGCCGTTGGTGCGATGAGAGACACACGCGCACGGTCCCTCTCTGCGAGCATTTCGGTGTTTTCAGCAGGAAGAGCACAAGTTTGGAGGAAGATGGGCCAGGAACCTTGAGGTCACGGGAGCTAAAATATAGGCCAAGATGCCACATCAAAGAGAGGGAGCCTCATTTTCCGCTCACCCTATTTGCAGATTGCCACATCATGGAACCGTGTGTGCAAAGTATGTTTCTGGCCAGACAATGTGCAGTGCACAATTGTATCGCATGGGGAGCTACGCTTCCACAGCTTTCAACCGAGTGGGGTCATTTTGCTTGAGAGTCAAAGGCCCATCTGCTGCCATCGGGGGCTTACACAGGTGGGAGACACCCACTGCCAAACAGTGTAGTGCAATGGTTTGAGCATTATCATAAAATCCTAGGATTGAAAGAGACCCCAAGGACCACCCAGTCCAACCCCATTGTGCCGTGCAAGAAGACACAATGAAAGCCCTCCCAGCGGACAGCCATCCAGCCTCCCACTCTGTGATTCTATAAATAGATCTCTTTAAGCAGAGGTGAACAACTGAATGGGGACATGGCATCATTCCCCCAACCCTTCTGCATGCTGGACCCCCTACAGTGACTCCAGATACTTCCGTTTTCCCGGGAACTGATGGCGTGCCACTTCCTGTTGCCATTTTGAGAGGGACTGTAGAAGAAAATGGGGGGTTATTGGGGGAAAGCACAGAATTTTGGAGTGCTTGTGGTGGGGAGGGCTTTGTGCACACTTCCATGCCTTTGGGGAGCTTTCAACAGTGCAAAATATGTGTGGAAATTGTGCCAAAATCCCTTTCGCTTTTGGGGGAGAGAGGCTTTGGGGGAATGGTGAGACCTCTTTGGCGGCCACAAAAATAGAACTTGCAGAATGCCCTTTTGCCCACCCCTGTTTCATACCCGCCCGCTGGTGTGTCCCAGTTTCTCTCTCCCAATTTTCCAGCTGCTATTACAACGTCCCAGTTTTTCTCTTCTCCTTCCACCTTCCCCCTTTGTCCTCAGCTTCCTTCCATTGCTGCAAACTGAGGTCCAAGTGCAAAAGGAATTTATGCTCAATGGCTTCAGACGGGGAGAGAAGAACGGAGGGTGTGGAATCTTTCCCTTCCCAGTAGGGTCAAGCAAAAGCAACCTGCTGCAGTCTCTTAGAGTGTTCCTCTTCCTTAATCACTTTTCCTATCTTGGCCACGCTCCAGTGGTGCTTGGCTACATTTGTCCTGGTTTTTGTCCACAAAATGTTGGAAGGTATGCTGTTTTAAAGTTCAGACCGTAGTCCAAAGCGTGTTCATTGTCTTTCACTAATGCATAGGCCTCTCCTCTGTCGCCCATGGGGTTGCCCACCCTTGCCCTAAATCTTGAAAGAAAATGGATTTGCCCCTGGCATCCTGCATACACAGCAGCACCCGTCTTGTTCTCTGAACTTGGATGCCAAATTTTAAAGGGTTTGCTTTTCTTGTTTTCCTTCCCCACCAACCCCCTCTCCAGAACCTGAAAGTGCATAATGAATCTGCTCCCTGACCCGAAAGGCCAATATTTAATGCTATTAAAAAGTCGAGGCAGCTCATTATAGACTTGTGAGAAAAGCATCTGCTATTGATTCAGGCCTTTTTGAAAATATATATTATTTTGGCACTCTAGCTTTTCAGCGGCCCGTTAATTGCTGCAGAGAGCCTGAATTGGCAACTGACCTCTGGAGTCAAGGGGGTCTTTGCGTTCGTGTTAATGAGAAGGATGAAAAGGCAGCGGCCTTAATCTCAGCTTCAACTTCAGGGAGCAAAATGCTGCAGTTTGGAGGAAAATGTGCATAAAATTGCAAGCGTGCCTCTTAGGAAAGAAAGAGGCACTGGAGTTTAGACAGATCAGGATGTTATTAAATGGGAAAGAAAACTTGGGAAATTTATTATTAGCCAGGGATGTCTCTCTCTCTCTCTCCCTCTTTTAAAAAAAAGATGTTAAATTGTTTTCAGCATGTCCCAACATAAAAGAGAATCAAGAAGTGGGAGGTAGTAGGAAAGCAAGAGTTTGGATATGTTGGCTTGCCGTTATGCTGGTCTCTTCTTCTAAGGACAGGTTCATGCGTGGAGTTCTAAGACCTGCCCAAAAAAGCACCAGCAAAAAATAAGACGAGGGCCTTGGAGAGCTCTGAAGTTTGTAGAAATACAAAACATCTTTTTAAAAAACTGGCTTAAGAGAATAGCCCTCTGGCTGAGATCCTTTGGGACTTTGTTGTTGTTGAAGAGGAAGTGCTCAAAGTCAGACCTTTCCTGACTTGTAAAATGATGGGGGCAGATTCTGTTTCAGATCAAAGGAAGATACAGTGGTCCCCCTTTATCTGTGGGGGATACAATCCAAGACCCCCAATGGATACTGGAAACCACAGATAGTACCAAACCCTCCAGCTTTGCACAGACCAGATAGTATGAAGCCTCTCCGTGTTCCCTGTGAAGCTAGAGGGCTTCTTCCGGTGGTCCCAGAGCCACTTCTGGTGGTGATGTTGGCAGTTAAAGAAACTGCAGATAAGGTGTGTGTGTACGGAGGAGAACTCCTGTGCTATAGAGATGTAGGAATGCTTGCAGATGTTTTCTTTCTCTTGGGGATTTCAGGTGGTCAGCTTGGTTAGGTGGTCTTGCCAGGGATGCTTCATTTGTGGGTTTTCTGCACCAACTGGGGTCAGACTGGATGACCTTTGGGGGAATGCCATCTGATTCTAGGATTCTATGAGACCCCTCATCAAAAAAATTGGCCAAGATTTTTGTAGATGTGTGTGTGTGTGTGTTTATTTTAGGGACTTGTGAAAATTTCATTTTTTCTGAAAATTTCATTTGTGCAAAAACTTCATGTGTCATTCTTTTTTTTAAAGCCAACAACCTTGCTTTTTTCATAGCCAAAATCATTGCTTTGGCGCAAAAAAAGATATCCAGTCTTATCTGTGGGGAAATAAATAGGAAAATGAAATTGTTGCCAAAAAGAAAGCCTTGAAATTAAAACCAAATCAAAAGCTTCTCTAGTAATTTTGCTGGCAAGAGAAGAAACTTCTGGAATAGATTTTTCTTGCATGCATGGAGAAAGAAGTGAAGCTGTACATCCCTGCTTTGCTGCCAGGACGTCTCCTTTGGTCCTCGGAGATACCTGCAGAAAAAGGCAATACAGCCTGGACGGTGACAAATAGAATAATTTGGTGATTGCACATTACGTCAACGCTGTAGCACTCATGTGCGCCGCATCGTTTATTTTGAAAACCGCTTGTTAAAGTCGACAAATTTCCATAGTTGTGCAGATAATTGCCAGGGTGGGAACAGGTGAGGCATGGTGGAAAATTATAGCATTACCACCGCTGTGCGCACAGACATTTCTTCAAAGGAATGTGAGAGAGCAAGAGGTGAAAAGCAGATCTCAAGGGGGAATGGCAAAGGAGCGGTTGAGAGGTTCAAAGCATTGCACATTATGCACCTGTGTTGTTATGGCAGGGACCTCCGGAATGCAGTTAAAGAGTCCCAAGGCATTGAAAAAGGCTAACACTTTGGTGATAGCTTGGACTTCTACAGATTGGAACCAGTGGGCTATGGGAAGTGAATTAAAATCTCTGTTGTTGTTATTGATGACGATGCTCCCCCTACTCCAACTCGTCTTCCCCACCCTCCTCCTCTTCTTTCTCTTTCCTTCCTCCTCCTCCTCCTCCTCTTGTTGCAATTCTGGGTTGCATCAAACAGAAGTATAATGTCTAGGTCAAGGAAAGTTATAGTACCTACTCTATTCTGCTTTGGTCAGACCCCACCTGGAATACTGTGTCCAGTTCTGGACAGCACAATTCAGGAAGGGTATTGACGAGCAAAGAGGTGTCCAGAGGAGGGTGACCAAAATGGTTGAAGGCCTGGAAGCCATGAAGCCCTCTGAGGAGCAGCTTAGGGAGCTGGAGATGTTTAGCCTGCGGAAGAGAAGGTTAAGAGGAGGCACGATAGCCATGTTTAAGTATTTGAAAGGAGGTCCTATGGAGGATGGGGCCAACTTGTTTTCTGCTGCTTCAACGACTAGGACGCAGGCTCACTGTGGGAAAAGAGATTCCATCTGAACATTAGGAGGAACTTCCTGATGATAAGAGCAGTATGACGGTGGAATCTGCTGCTTCCTCAGTGGAGTGTGGTGGAGTGTCCTCCTTCTTTGGAAGTTTTTAAACACAGGTTGGATGGCCATCTGTGAAAGGGAAGGCTTGGCTTGTGTCTTCGAACAGGACAGAAGAAACTTGGACTGGATGGACCTTGTCGCCTCTTCCAACTCTAGGATTCTCCCCCTCCTTCTCTGACATCACTTGGCCACATGCATCCCGGTTTTCACCCGTGAGATGTGGGAGACTCTGGTCGTGCGGGTCTGGATGTCCTGCTGTGATTGCCAAACAATCAACCTGGGAAAGTGAATTATGTGAAATGATCAGAGAGTGAAGAAGACCATGCTACCAGTTTTCTCTTTCACCTCGGGTTCAAGGGAGCCCTGGTGGCGCAGTGGTTAAATGCCAGAACTGCAAGCCACAAGGTTGTGAGTTCGATCCTGCCGGGCTCCAAGGTTGACTCAGCCTTCCATCCTTCCGCAGGTCGGTAAAATGGGTACCCAGCTTGTTGGGGGCATGTATAGAAAAATGTATCGAAATACATGCTATTTGTAAGTTGTTCACCGCCTCGATCCATATGGAGAGGCGGGATACAAATAAATAAATTAAAAAAATAAGAAGTCCTCAGGTGTTGGGATGCAACAACATCAAGAAAAGAGAGTGGGAGTAAATATTCTCGGTGTGGGAGTGGTTGGGTAGATGGTTGAGTTTGCTCCTGTCTTGGTTTGAAAATAGAACAAGGAAGCCAGTTCATCCTGGTGACACTTTTAAAAAACTCTCTCCTTTCCTGCCTTTTTCTCTCCCAGTCTCCCCCCCCCCAATTGCCGCCCATAGTTTACAAAGTCAGGTCTGATGATGCTCCAGTTGTTTTTCCCAGTAGTGATCTACTGACCCACTTTGCCTTAATCCCTTGATGTCACTCGGAATATAAAACGGAGGAATGGAGAGGACGGAGGATAGAAGAAGGCAGGCAGGGAGGGAGGGAGGGAGGTTGACACTGCAAAACAATTTCCCCTTTGCTCAGCTGCAAATTAATGTGAGGCTGTTATGTAAGCGGATGCACGGACGCCCTCCCCTAATCACATTGCCGGATGGAAAGAACAGAGAGAAGCGGCCGACAGAGGTGGAAAACTGGGGGCTCTGCCCAGGTTGGCAACCCAGAATCCTGGCCGGGGTCACACCAGCCGAGGTGACAGCTCCGTTTGCATCAGGTGGCAGGTCACCAATGGCATGGGCTATGGCTTTTCTCCCCTTTAAAGAAATTTTACTCAATTATTGAATAGAGCTCAGAGCTTGGGAAAGTTGCTGCTTTCAACTATAACACACCCTGGCCTTGGAGAAGTAGAAGACTCTAGGCCAGCACCAAAGAAAAGCAAAGTTTTTGGAAGATGTGGGGACGCACTGGGAAAGTTTCAAAGTCAGAGGTAGTTTGGGCTAAGATTTGGGGAAGTTTCCCTTTTTTTTTCCTTTTTTTTTGCACTCCAGCATCCAAGCCATGGCTCAGTGTTTGGAGGCAACCATGTTGGTTGAAAGAGAAGGGTTGTGGGAGTTGTAGTGCGGGGGAAAAGGGACACTCCCAAGCTCTGTTGTGTGCACAGACCTGCCTTGATTTCTAAGCCCCTTGTGGGACATCCCCACACAGGCATGCTGTGCAGAAGTGTGCTGTCCTGCTCAGCATTGTTCTGGGGTAGCTGTTCAGGAAATAAACACACCTCTGTGGCTTTGCACTGCTTATGAGGAATGAGGTGAGGGAGTTGGGGATGTTTAGCCTGGAGAAGAGAAGACCAAGAGGTGACACAATAGCCATCTTTAAACATGTGATGGGACATCTGGTAGAAAATGGAGCCAGCTTGTCTTCTGCTGCTCCAGAGACTAAGACATGGAGCAATGGCTTCACATTTGTAAGAAAAGAGTCTTCACTTAAACGTTAGGAGAACTTCTGGGCCATTAAGAACTGTTTGCTAGTGGAATAAGTGACTCTGAGAGTGGTGGACTCTCTTTTTCAAATAGAGGTCAGATGGACATCTTGCAGCACTGCTTTGATTATGGATTCCTGCATGGCCGAAGGGGGTTGGACTGGATGGCCCTTGGAGTCTCTTCCAGCACTAAGATTCTGCAATTCTGCACTAAAATTCTGCAATTTTGTTCTATGACTTGCACTGAATGGCAGCTGCTGTGCAGAACCACATCTGTCTGAGTCAGAGGCAAGTATATGCAGCTGTGATCTGGAGGTGGGATTGGTTCTACCCCGGAGCGTCAATCATCCTTAACTCTCCGCCCTCCTTCTTGTCCCTGGAGACAAATCCAATGGGCTTTATTACATAAGGTCTCTTGCTTCCATTGCCCGACGCTGTCGCCCGGTCCCGCACTGACAACAATATCCGTAGACAGCCAAAATGGTCTCCTTTGCACCATTTGCGACTATATATAGCCGCCACATGAAATGTGTGGAGGAAATTGTTCTCCTGGGTTCTGAGCGGCAGCGTAATGGAAACTTTCTTCTAAAGACTCTTCCAATTGCTGCTCCTATTATTTTCCCTTCCAGTCTGGCTCTTATCTCTTCGGCGGTATTGCTGATCTTTGTATCTCTTCTGTGAGCCTCCTGCCCTCTTGGAGACGAGGCAAGAAAAGGATTTTTTTCCCTTTCCCCCAATGTGAACAGAGCTTCTTTCTCTTCTCTCCAACATTTCAGGAATAAAATATGGGCTCTGCTGACGGTGTGAACTGCGAATGGTGGTGGATTTTAGGAGACGCCTAGTTCGGCTAGAACTAGGAGCTGGGGATGCAAATCCTCAATATTTTGTCTTTGCGTGCAAGGATGAATACATATTCCAGCTTTCTTCCTCCTGCAGGAGAAACCAAATATTTTTGTGCAGCATTCACACTATGTTCAAGCATCCCAAAGTGTTCTGGGAGATTTTTCTGAGCAGAAAAACACCTCGGCATTGTTTGTTGGGACATTTTAGTCTAAAGTAGAATAGCCCTGTTTGGTTGAAGGCCGTGATAGTGGCATTATACATGTGCTGCCATTGCGCATGGGACACATTATACATTGCCCAGGGCATTGTGCATTTCAGCTGTGCATTTCACATTGGTTTGCACATGCAGTTGAGTAGCAATACCGTTCACTAATGCACCATCGTCGTATCACAAGCGTGAAATGACACTCTGTCTCCTTGCTGTTGGGTTGTGGCTCTTTTTTCAAAGTCTCTGAAATGCTTTTGTTCCCTCTTTCCTGGCCCTTAACCAGGAGACAATGCTCTTTAATGACTCTGAAGGAGAAGGTAGACATTTTTCTCATATTCTGCATTCCTGGCTTCTGAACGTGGATGGCACACAGGAAATGAGGGGGTTTGGAGAGCTCAAAAGGCAATATGGCAAACCCTTCGAGACATAATCACACAGAAACTTTCCAAGTCAAGAACTCTTGGATCTGTAAAAACAACGGCTGAAGTCAGCTTCAAGTGTGCATGTGTATGTGTAAGAGAGAAAGGCAGAGAGAGAATGAGATTTGCTTCTTAGATTAACTTGGAAGATTATGAGATGAAGAAATGCAAACATGGAACTTGTAGAAACATACATCCTTGCACATTTCACATGGATACGCCACATACAGGTTCATATATGTATTTCCTGTAGCAATGCGTTAATGAGGCAGAGTTGCACAACCACGGTTCAGCTAGGGGAGCATAAAGTTCTGTTCCATCTCCTTGCTGTAAGATCTCAGTTCAGGTTTTGAATACACAGCGTGGCTCATTGCTCCAGACATGCTAAATCTGAAGTGCTGCTCCGCTTGCAAAATCAGCGTCTGCAAAAGCTTGTGCTTGCTTTTTGGAAAAGGGTGGAGGGAGGGGGAGACACAGTCATTCTGCCTATGGTTGGGGAGAGGATGAAATCCGGTTAGATGAATTGCCTCTAAGAATTGTTCACTCAGCTCAAATTTACATACTTATTTTTGGGGGTTGGCTTTGCATCACCGGTAACAAAATCTTTTTGCTCCTGAAAGATTTAGGCTACTGTTAATCTCCCTTATTTCCATTTCTCTCTTTCTTTCCCCCTCTCTCCTTCCTTCCTTCCTTCCTTCCTTCCTTCCTTCCTTCCTTCCTTCCTTCCTTCCTTCTCTCTTTCTGTTGTTGTGCTTGTAATTATTATTATGTTCATTTATATCCCACCCATTCTCCAATATTGGGACTCGAGGCCACTTGCCACATATTAAAACTAGAACAGATTGAAAACCTACAAAAACATCAGTAAAAATAGATGAAATGTTTTCATTTTATCTCCACCTGGGGATGTAAATCTTTGCTTATATTGTGCTCATGTGCAAGGATGGATAATTCCTATAGTTTTCTCAACTGCCAAGAAGTTGAGAAAAGATTTTTACACAATATTCTCCCTCTATTAGCATCTTACAAAACATTCTGCAGAGTTGTTCTGTGCAACAATACATGTTGTTTTCTAAACAGAAACCCATTTTTGCAAGGAAAACATGGGGTAGGGGGTTTGCACAGAAAATAGTGTACCTTCCTCACCCCAAAAACCTCTACATTGTGTCCTGCATGCAAAACATGTTGATACAGCTGGTCCATGGGTTTAACATTCAGGGATTTGATTATTTGCTGCTGCCCCAGCTGCTGCCCTATGCCATTTTTAACAGGAACTTATAAGTCTCGCTTCACACTGACAGTCTCTCTGCAAGCCTTGTGAAGAGAGACAGTGAGGGGCTGCAAGCCCAGGCTGAGGCTTGTGAGTCCCCATTAAAAGTGGGTGCAAGGCAGCAGCAGAGACACCACCAAGCCCTGCCTGTCGCCAGCTTCTGCCTTGCGATGGAACCTCAACTCCTCAAAGCGGCTGGTGTGCAGCTGCAGATTCAAATGCATTGTGTACTGCACATTTGAATCCGTTGTGGGTTGAATCAACTCCCCTCTCTGTTTTTGTCTGGGCTAAAAACAGTTTGGGGTACCTATAGATATTTGCATTTTCCCCACTTTTTGCAGGGGTCCTGCACCCCTAACCCCCACAAATGAGAAGGGGTGCAGGGGTCCTGCACCCCTAACCCCCACAAATGAGTGTTCTTACTTGGTTGCTTAAGTACCTACATTGATGCTATTTCTGCACTAGACTGTTATGGTGCTATTATTCTACTTCAGCATCCTATGGAATCCTGGGATTTGCAGTTTAGGGAGCCAGAGAGGTCTTTGGACTCAGTAAACTACAACCCCCTGAATTCCACAGGAGGTTGAAAGTGGAATAATAGCATTATTACAGTATAGTGTGGAAATGGCCTCAGTGAAGCAGCTTTGTATGGCAAATGGATGGATGGCTATTTATATTCCCCCCTGGAATGGGAGAACTGGGGAAAGACACATTTGGACTGCAGCATCCAGAATCTCCCACCCAGTAGGGCTGCTGACCATGCTGGCTGGGGGATTCTGGGTGCTGCAGTCGACCATTTAATCCCAATTGCTAATCCAAACCATTCAACTGCTGATTGGTAAATCGACTCATATCCCATTGATTCAATAGGCCTAGTCTGCTTGGATTTAGGCACCCAGAAGTAACTTTTCTGTGCCGTGGATATTACAGAAGACAGATGTATGTGGAAGTCAGTATAGCCACCAAGAGAATATTCTGCATATCCTAAAAGTCAAAATGAGAGACTGGGGCTGAAATTATTTGAACAATATCCATTATATTGAAAGCACTGGCTTGAGTACATTGCCTCTTCCTTGCCTCTAAAGATTAGTCGTTTTTATTTCTATTTAAAAAAAATAATCATTTGAGCTGTAGGAAGAGGGAAGGAAGAATTTCCTTTCCTCCCTGAATGAATCTCCGTTTGCTCCTCTTAACCTCTGTGATTCACCAATTAGTACAGACAAAATATTTTGACACGTTTCATAAGCTGGTTAGGAATTATCTGAAATTGGAAAAAAAAAAAAAAAAAGACCCACATAACAGAAGAGGTGGGAAGAATTTGTGAATTTAAAAGCGAGGGGGAGAGAGAGAGAGAGAGTTTGTGCATGAAAGTTAACGGCTGCTCACAAAAAAAGAAATCTGTTTTAGATTGGGGTTAATTATAAGAGGGATGCGGAAGTATAATTAGTGTTCTTTCTGTGGAGGATTATAGATTCTCCTGAATGGCCTTCTTTTCTTATTATTGCATTCTTACCCTCTTTAATTTCCTCTCTGTGCGTTTTCGATTATCCGTGCCATGACCTCAGGGTTCCAAATTTTGCAATGCAGCGCAGGGCTTCTTTTTGAGGATAACAGGTGGGATTTCTTCCTCCACAAACCGGCTCTTAACCACCGAAAGCCCCTCTCCGACGGTGGAGAGTTAACTGTATAAGAAGACCAGTTTCATACCCTCCAACATTCCATGAAAAACTGGGGCACGTGCGGCCGAGCAACCGCAGAGCGTGGCCAAGATGGCCAAAGTTATTCATGAGGAAAAGGACACGAGTTAGGAGGGTCTGCAGCAGTTGCTTTTACCCGAGCCAACTGGGAAGAGTAAGACTGGGCCTCCTCCTCTCCCTCCTGCCAAGTTAATGGAGCGCAACTGCTTTTGTGCATTGGACTCAGTTTGCAGCAACTTTAAGGGGGAAAGTGGGAGGAAAGAGAGGCTGGGACATCCCAAAAACAGCTGGAAAAATGGGAGGGCAGAAGGTGGTTAACTGGGACTGTCCATACCAGACTCGGAGACTTGAAAGGGATGCAGTTTCCCTCTTTTTATAAAACCAAGTGGAACTGCAGTATATTTTTGCCTTCAAATATTTTCGAGGTAAAAACCTTAGTTTCAAGACCTGCCTTTTCAAAAGCACCCTCTCTGCAAACTCTGTTTGCATACCTGACAGAAGGCTTTGCTACCTTCCCTACTAGAAAATGAAAATTAATGGATTTGTTGCTTTTTTCCCCTCGTTCACTACACAGTCCAGTCAACCAGGGATCCCATATGGCAAGCCACAATCCTACACGGATGAGACGGAGTGTGCATTTACACTCACGGTGTTACTTCGCAGTTGCATGGTGCCACCTTGTTAGAGAATTGCCATGTTGCACAACCAGTGCCCGTTGTGTATCCATGTGCTTCAGTGTAGATCAGTGTTCAGTGGCTAGTGCGTACTGATGTACAATGTGAAACCGTGCACAATCACACCACATGTGTAACTCAGTGGAAAACAAAAAACATGTCCATTTTCATCTGCAGCATTTTGGAGAGTTGGTTACACTAGACTCATTGAATGAACAGGGTTGACCCTACCTGTTTCCTTCAAGTAATTCCTGGCTGAAGGCGACTCTAAGGCAACCCTATCAGAGGGTTTGATTGGCAAGATTGTTGAGAAGGGCTTCATCTTTGCCTTCCTCTGAGGCTGAGAGAATGTGACTTGCCCAAGGTCGCTCAATGGGTTTCCATGGTTGAGCAGGGATTTGAATCTTGGTCTCCAGAGGGTTGGTCTAACACTCCAAAGCAGTACCTCATGGGCTTTGAAACCTGGATTTGAAACTACCTTCTAGAAACCTGGATGTTTCGAGAAAACATGGAAACCCATGAAGATTCAGGTACAATCGAAACAAAAACAGAAAGCCTCAACGCTTCCTGGAGGCTCCCAATATAGACAAATGAGCATCTGGAGGCTCCCAATCTGGAGGCTCCCAATATAGACAAATGAGCAAAACAATACATTATTAAAAACCCATTGCTGTCTCTTCCTCAAAGCCTGATGGAATAGGAATGTTTTGACTCGTTGTTGGAAGGAAAGCAAGGAAGGGGCCATCCTGACCTCCCTAGAGAGAGAGTTCCAAAGTCTGGGAGAAGCCACCAAGAAGGTCTTCTCCTTTGTCCCCATTGAACATTACTAGGGAGATCCTGGAATGGAGAGAAGGGTCTCTCCTGAAGCTCTTCAAAGCTCCAGCAGGGTCATATCAGGAGAGATGGTTCTTCAAATAGTTTGGATTCTCAGATGTTTTTCTTGGACGGTCTAGATTCAGGTGCCCAAGTAAGACCTTTCAGAGCCTTCCCAGTCTGTCTTGGTCAAACCAGGGAGCTGCTTTCTTGCTGTCCGTCCATTCCTCTGGATAAAAGGAGCATGCAAATATACTTCCCCTTTTAACTGCACTCTCTTCCAGATGATTCAAGAGTGCCAAGATCACTGAATATCACCAGGCGTCCCCTCGAGTTGTTTAGCATTTGAATGTTTTCTCGGAAAGGTCACTTGGTTTCTTGCCCAGCCAGACAATCCCTGCAAGTTTTCTGGTGAGTGCTCTCATTCCTTGGGTGCACCCCAAAAGCAGCCATCCGGTTGAGACTCTGTGAGTACTCAGAGACTCCGCGGTCTCAAGAGGTATGGAGAATCCTGTAGCCCTCTTGCATAAACTTTCACGGACTCCAGTCTGCCAGCTCGGATGCAAGGTGAGATCTGATGGCGATCGTTGTTATTTTATTCTTTTATGTCCCACCTGTCTCCCCATAATGGGACTCGAGGCAGCTGACAGCAACAAAACAATACGAGTTAAAAAAAAAAATACAAAATGCATAAAATTTTAAAAAAACAATGGAACAGTTTATGGAGTTAAAACATTACTCATTAAAAATATTAAAATACATTTTGAAAAAAATGCTATACAAAGCTTAAAAACAGAATCAAGCAGCATGAAAAATCCAACCTAGTCAATTTGTAAAAGCCTGCTGCACAAAAGTATGTTGACCTGCCAGCAGAAGGAAGAGCAAGGATGGGGCAGTCCTGGCCTCTCTTGGACTGTGTCCGCACTAGCCTGTTATAGCGCTATGATTCCACTTTCAACATCCTGTGGAATCCTGGGGTTTGGAGTTTAGGGAGAGGCCTCAAAGGACACCCCAAAGTGGATTCCATAGGATGTTGAAAGTGGAATAATAGCACTACAACAGTCTAGTGTGGAAATGGCCTCTCTCTTTCTCTTGGAGCGGCATGTTATTTAAGGCTTCCTTTGTTTTGCAGCTTCTTGGCTGTGTTGCCGGAGAATCCCCCCAACTTGTAAGCCGGGAGGATTTCCCACTCTCCCCTCCCACTACACTCCTGGGCTTTCTTTGACTTAAACAGCTTTCCCTTGGCCGGCCTCCCATCCACCTTAATCCATTTCTGCGGAGTGTAAGCAATGAGCCGAGAGAGCGCAGGGAGCCAAACAGGCTTCTGAGCCTTGAACTCCAGCGTTTCCCTCCCTCCCTGCCCACGACTCCCTTCTTTCTCCCTCTCCATCTTCTCTCCCCTCCTAGAGATGCTCTTAAGTCTGCCAGTCACACCTCGCAGCCCGGGCTCCATCCGCTAGGCAGGCTCTTTGCCGACACTTGGGAAAATATTTGGCTGACGCTTAACAGGCTGACGGTCTCTTTAGTCCCAGCAAATATTGATTCACTTCCTCTGTGATTTTTCTTTCTTTCTTTTCCCCCTCAAACCAATGCAGGTTTTTTTTAAAAAACTCATTTAAAGTTTTCAAATCCACTAAAATTATACAAATGCACAAGAAGAAGAAGAAAGACATGGAGAAAAGGAAAAGAATAGAGAATAAAGAAAACGGTGACTTCCGTTCTTCCTTTCAAGGGTATGCAGCTGGTCCTCTGCATTTGTGGGCTTCAGTTTCATGGATTTGATTATTTGTGAGTTTCTTCAACCCCGTCCGCAAGTGGCAGAGCTTGGAGTGTGTGTGTCTGGGAGGGCTACGGTGCATGGGGGCATGGCTACAAGCCAGGACGCCCCGAAAATGTTGCCTCCCAGGGTGAAGCACCCCCACCGCTGCCTTGTTCCTACATGACTACCCACCTCAAGCACATCTTTTCCAAGGGGAACCTTCCTTCTCGTTGGCCCCGATCAAGCTGTGCACCCATTTAAAAACCCACCTCTGGTCCTTTTCCTTTTCCTATTAAATTTTCTTTAGAATCATAGAATCATAGAAATGTAGAGTTGGAAGAGACCCCAGGGGCCATCCAGTCCAACCCCCTGCCATGCAGGAACACCCTCAAAGCACTCCCTTGAACAGATGGTCATCCAGCCTCTGCTTAAAAACCTCCAAGGAAGGAGACTCCACTACACTCCAAGGTAGCAGATTCCACTGCCGGACAGCTCTGACCGTCAGGAAGTTCTTCCCAAGGTTCAGGTGGAATCTCCTTTCCTGCAGCTTGAATCCATTGCTCCTTGTCCTGGTCTCTGGAGCAGCAGAAAACAAGCCCTCTCCTTCCTCTACATGGCATCCCTTCAAATATTTAAACATGGCTATCATGTCCCCTCTTAACCTTCTCTTCTGCAGACTAAATAGTTTGATAATCGATGTCCACTTTTTTGGCAGCCCTGCTCCTTTAACCCTAGCAAATATGGAACTGTACACCATTCAAATCATTTTGAGCTTCTCTAAATACAAACCCTTCCGTTCTTTCCACCACACGCTGTTGTTGTTGTGTGCCTTCACGTCATTGCAACTTATGGTGACCCTAACGCAAACCTATCTGGGGCGGAGAGTGTGTGACACACCCATGGTCACCCAGTGGGCTTCCGTGGCTAGGAGGGGAATCAAACCCTGGTCTTCAGGGTCATAGGGTCAATGCTATGCCATGCTGGCAGTAATAAATCCCATGCCTGCTGCTTATATTGCAATGTTAGGACACCCCAGTGTTTAAAACTGGCCTTGTGAAAATCCACCTGGCAGCCTTGTGAAACTTCCAGGAAGGTTCACCCTCCAAAGTTTCATGCATGGAACATGTTTAAGCTCCAAAGTTATCCATGCTATCTTAGCATCTGAGTTTCTTTTGCTTTTCTTTTTGCTTTTCCTCAAACCAATGCAGTCCCCCCCTTTTTTTTTGTTTTTGAGTGACTCTATCCAGGGAACTCTGCTCCAGAAAATGCCAAAGAAGACCAGTTTGTGCAAAACACGAATCTATTTTTTGCCTCCTCCTTTCTTTAAACCCTTCCTTTCTCTAATACCCTCCCTCCCTTCCGAATCTCATCTCTTGCTTTGTCTTCCCCACAATCCATTCGCAGACGGCCAAAACCATAAGCCCTTCCCTGGGAGAACGAGCCAAGCAAAGTTAAAACTTGACAGGTTTTCTGAAATTTTTAAAAGGAAGATAATCTATAAAGTCGAAAAACACTGCTGTGGAAAGGGCTTAGTAATTCCTCCCCTCCACACACACACACTTTTTAAAAAAAGGAATACTCTGTAGAACAAGAAACAGATTGACAGCCGTGCAGAAGACACAAGTATCTCAAAGAGTACAAAGACTTTTCTGAGCTTGCTTTGTAAAAAAAGGAATTTCAAATGGACAAGAGCTACTGACCACACTCTGTAGTTCATTCAACAAGGCTCCTGAAGCAGAGTGTGAGGATGGGTCACATCCAGACTCTTTTGGATCATAATACCTTAGCCTTGGAAGTGACCCTAAGGGCCATCTAGTCCAACTAAGGTCCTCCTGAAAGATGTCCATCCAACCTGTTTGAAGACCCCTCCCCAAAGTGAAGAGTCCACCACCAATGTGGGAGTCCGTTCCATTCTCCAGCATTTTTTTCCGTAGAACAAAAGTTCTTAGTAATATAAGGTGGAATCACTTTGGTGAAATCGTTGGCCAACAATCCCACATCCCGGTTGTGTACTGCAAATCTGCACATACGGAGATTTACACTGTCGGTAGATTTACAGGTATGCACAATGCACAAGTGAACATGTAAAATAGTGCACAACCCAGTGAAGCATCCTTGTGCTCTCACGGGCCCTGGAGGCCATTTCTACCACTTTCAACCACTCGTGACAATTCTGCTTCAGACCCACATATCTAGCTGCTTCCGTAGAGAATGTTGCACGTGTGCGTATGTACCGAGAGGATTCAAGTTGTTGTGATTTGCAAAGGGTCCTTTTTAAAGCTGGCACGCTGTGGTCCCTTGGAAGATGAGCTTGGACTTCTAGGTCTAAGTGGGATTGTTAGACCCAACTAAAGTAGACTAACCCACTGACTGAATGGGAAGTTGGTGAGTCAACACTTGGATTCTAATGTTAGGCCATTTCTGCACTGGACTGTTATAGTGCTCTGATTCCACTTTCCAGCTGGCCCCTCCCAAAACTGCAAACTCCAAGATTCCATAGGATGTTGAAAGTGGAATCAAAGCGCTATAACAGTCTAGTGCGGAAAGCAGAACCATTACATCAGTGGATTTGCCTACATTTTGACTATTTGTCTTCATGTTGAAAGAGCTCTTGTGTCTTTAATTGCTGTGTAGAAGAAGAAATTTCAGCAGTTGTGCCCCCTCCCTGAACTGCAAACCCCAGGATTCCATAGGATGATGAAAGTGGAATAATAGCACCATAACAGTCTAGTGCGGAAATGGCCTTAGACTACCCTGGCTGTGAGTCTTAACTGCGAATGTGATTGTTTGTTTTAAAAACTAATAAATAAACAATCTAAAAACGTAATTTTAATCTGTAATTCCCGTGTCCTTAAAACTGCATAGTTGTAAGAACATTAGGGTATAATTTGTAATTATTCATGTTTGTTTCCCACTTTATTGCTTCTCTGCTTCCTAGTGAGTAATTACTCCTTTGCAGCCGCCCTTTCCAAGGCGTCGATGCAACTCAGCAAGGTTTTGACAAGCCTCCCGTTGGAGAGGGAAAGATTCTAAGGCCGTTCCTCAAAGCCTTTTGTCTCCTGAGAACAAGAGGTTCCGAGGTTGTCCCTGGCTTCGCCGATTCTAGCTTCCCAAGGGGACAAAGCAAGCCTGTTCCTGTGCTTTGAGAGGGAACAAAATCTTCAATGGAGATTGTATCCCGTGCCTCCCATAAACAGGGTTGTCAACGGCGGGGCTGTTTTGCATTTATCTACCCCTGTGTCAGACCTGCAAAAGGAAGACCTTGCAAGCAGAGCTTGCAAACATTGTAGAATTGCTCCTCTGTTAAACAAAATTAACCTTTTCTGCTCAACTCTTTCCATGCTCGCAGTTCCCGTCAAACCGGTCTTTATCGTGTCTCATCCATTCTGAGCCCTAACAATTTCTGTATTCCTAACCTGACCTGCCTCCGACTGTTCTTTAAACTATTCCGACCTGCCCACTGTCCTTATCTCAGTTCCTAACTGGCCCTGTCTCTAACCATCCTCCTAAATATTTAATCTGTTCTTTCCTTTCCCCTGTCCCTGGCTCCCTTGCTCACTGGCCCAATCTCTTACCGTCCCTCTCACGATTTCGTCTATTCCTACCTTCTCCCTAGCTCAATTCCTAACTGGATCTATCTCTGTTCCCAGACTGGTGTCAGGGGTGCATTTGAGAGACCGCAGAACATCCGTCTTGCAAGACCTGCACTGTCTTCCAATTTGCTTCCAAGCTCAAGTCAAGCTGCTGTTGACCGACAAAGCCCTAAATGACTTCAAACCAGGACATCTGAAAGGCCTCCTCCCGTAGGAGCCTGAGAGAAATTTGAGATCTCCAGGAGAGGCCCTATGACATGTCCCAAGACCTCATGAAGTTAGGTTGGTGGCTGCACATCACAGGGATTTCTCTGTAGCAGCCCCTCAACTGTGGAACTCCCTGCCCAAGGAAATGAGGCCGGACCCATCTCTTTTGAGCTTCCAGCAGGCAGCCAAAACAGTGCTGTTTGATATTTGAAAACTGCTGTTTTATCTGTTTTAAAACTGGACCCTGGAATTGTTTTTAGACTGCTTTTATTCGGTCTGACAATCCTAACAGGTGCAGGAAAAAATGGCCTTGCGTGCAGGTGAAACTGGACTCACGAAAAGAGCCCCACCAGCAATCTGTTTTCTCGTTCCCCATTTTTCAAGGCGGTTTGCCTTTGTCTACAGTCAGGCCAAGTAGAAGGGAGCAGCCATGCTCCAAGCAATGAATGAAACAGCAGGCACCCCCTTTTCGGTGGACAGAGTCCCCCTTAGGAAGCTGCACATTTTCCAGCCAAGTAGCTCCGCGTGTAGCTGGTGCAGGGTAAATGAATTGTTCCCATTAGGGAGCAAAGGAGCCTCTGTTCTTTGAATGTCACCAGGTAGAAAATGTCCACAGCTTGTTCAGAGGGCGTCCTCGAACTTGTCCTGCAATATTTTACTGTCACCGCGGCAGTGCGCGTAAAATGATGATCGCTTGCAGGAAGGAGTCGGGGAGTTTGAGACCGAAATGTGTCAGGAAGAGGAGGCATTTCCTGATTTTGTAAGCACAATCTGGGAATCCGTTGGAGAGCTATAATTCACATGTGCTTTGGTGGCTAAAGCAATGTAGCTTTAAAAGTCTCTCTTGGGGTCGAGGGAGACATTAAGGGGATTGTGTCTTCCCAGCGATTAGCATATTTTTAACTCTAGCAACAGGTTTTCCTTCGAGCTGTCTGCCTCAGCATTAGGTCTTGAATATTAAGCCTGGGTTTATCTTCCAGGGACCAGGTTCACCCCGGAAAGCAAAATACGGGGGTGAGAGAAAGTACATGCCAGGACAAGCAGACATCAGCACTACTTCTAAATGCATACCCAGATATATCTTTTTTTTTATACCTATTTTAGCACATGCTCTGCGAGAGATTGGTACCATATTCTTTAAAGGGAAATTAAATTTATTCTCCTCTTTCCCTCTCCAGCCTTGAAATGTTTCTCTGAACCAACATTTTGAAGCAAGAGCGTTTTTACTGTTGGTTCAGCTTCCACGGTAGTGCTTAGAAAATATGGATATGGAATTAATTAGGCTGAATGTAGGGGTGGTTCTTGATTTAGTCGTTGGTTTGGAGAGTTCTAGTTTTCTCATATTGATCCTGAAGGCCTGGATCAAGGTTTCTGGGACCCCATTTACACCAGAAGGGATGCAGGGTTGTAGAAAGCTTTGGATACTCCAGCACCAAGAAGGGGGAATTATTCTGGAGACTTCTGCTCCCAAAACCTTCCAGCCAACGTGGCCACCAGTGAGTGACTTCTTGCTCTTTTGGCATTCTTGTCATCCAGTAATGGGAGAAGAGAATGTGTGAGGGATGTGAGACTTTGTAACCACGAAGCCCACTCCTTGTGTGTGGTTCTTTGAGATTCTTCTCCTCTCTTTAGTCTTTTGGTGCCTGCAGTCTGCATTGCCCTTCATGTCTCCAACCCTTGGCATAATTTATTCTTCCATGGAGTGAACTATAAGCATTAGTGTCCATTAATATTTCTTTTCCCCTCCCTCAACAAAGTGACCAAAATGACTCGGAGCACTTTCCTTAATATGGACTGATGACTGTTAATTGCCTTTTTCTCCTAAGCAAGGGCATAGCTTCAGCTCCTTTGTAGCATCAGTTCTGGTATAAGCCAACCAAGGAGGGGGACTTCGTGTGCTGAAGTTTTGGTGAATGGTACTGCTCTTAAAAATCCATCCCCTCGAACCTGTGTTTATATAGGAAGGCCCCTGGTGGCCAGTACTTCTATACAGGTGGCCCTCTATATCCATGGATTCTGTATCAAACAACCATGCATGGCTTGAAAATTTAAAAAAAAAAATCCAGAAAGCAAACTTTGATTTTGCAATTTTATATAAGGGATGTCATTGTACATAATACATTGTACATAACATTGTACATCCACAGATTTTGTTATCCGTGGGGGTCCTGGAACCAAACCCTAGTGAATACCCAGGGCCTACTGTATAGCTTTGGGTTTGGGTTTCTGCAAATGATACAGGTGAGATCCTGTAGGTGTCTAGAACATTTCCAAGTTCCCCTGCAGAAGCAGCCAGACATTTTTGTCCAGTGCCGAATATCTGCATTTGGTCAATGGATCACAAATGAGGTTGTGCATGCAGTACTTTGGTCAGACCCCACCCGGGATACTGTGTCCAGTTCTGGGACCCAGTTCAGGTAGGATATGGACAAGCTGGAACCTGTCCAGAGGAGGGCAAGCAAAACAGTAAAAGGTCTAGAAATCATGAAACCGTATGAGGAGAGGCTTAGGGAGCTGGGTATGTTTAGCCTGGAGAAGAGAACTTTAAGAGGGGCCATGTTAGCCATGTTCAAATATTTGAATGGATGTAATGTGGAAGATGGAGCAAGCTTGTTTTCTGCTGCTCCAGAGACTAGAACATGGAGGAATGGATTAAAATGACAGGAAAAGAGATTCCACCTAAGCGTTAGGAAGAACTTCATGAGGGTAAGAATAGTTTGACAGTGGAATCTGCTGCTGTCTCAGTGGAGTGTGGTGGAGTCTCCTTCAGAGGTTTTGAAATAGCGGCTGGATGGCCATCTGTCAAAGGGAGGTCTTGGATTGTGCCTTCCTGCATGGCAGAAGGGGGTTGGACTGGATGGCCCTCGGAGTCTCTTCCAACTCTAGGATTCTATCCTATGATTCTATGATGCTGTCACTGGATTTTGCAAGCTTTTGTCTGGGTTTTCTACCTATTCTAAACGGGTTTTCTACCCATTCTTGCAAGGCTGAGTTACTGCCAGTAAAAACTGTAAGCTCAAATACGCTGATATTTTTGGTGCCCATCCCCTTTTGCCTCTGGCCCCACCTCCCATGGGAACGCGGGCCCCCGAGGGCTTCTCAGAAATTGAATTCAGTCCTCAGGTGACAAACGTTCCCCACCTTTGGTTGAGTGAGTGCAGCGTGTCTCAGTTACCTGTGGCTAGTTTTGTTTGCGCAGTCGTATGTTTTATTGTTGGTGCTGCGATGTGGCATCAAGTCAGCTTCAACTTATGGCAACCACATGAAAGAGAGCCTTCCAAGAGACCCTGTTCTCAACAGCCCTGGCCTGGGGCCCTTTCACACCGCACACAACATAGTCATAGGCCGTTTCCACACTAGACTGTTACAGTGCTATTATTCCACTTTCAACATCCTATGGATTCTTGGGGTTTGCAGTTTAGGGAGGGGCTTTTGAAGAGCTGGTGCGCTTTGAGGCCCCTCCCATAACTGCAAACCCCAGGATTCCATAGGATGTTGCAAGTGGAATAATAGCGCTATAACAGTCTAGTGCGGAAATGGCCCCGGGGTTTGCAGTTTAGGCAGAAAGCTCTTTGGCTTCAGTAGACTACAAACCCCAGAATGCTACAGGATGTTGAAAGTGGAATAATAGCACTATTTAACAGTGTGGTGAGAAAAAGCCCCTCGTCTGCCGCTCAGACCATCACACTCTCCAACATATTACCTATTAAAACAGGGACATGTGTGGCCAAACCACATCAGAGTGTGGACAAAAGAGCAAAAGTTATTAATGGGGAAAACTACATAAACTGGGAGAGGCTGCAGCAGTTTGCTTTTGTCTGAGCAGACTGGGAAGGACAAGGTTTTGCATCTTCTACTCCTCCCGCTTCCCGCGTGAGTTAATGTAGTGCCAGGTACGTCTGCACTTTGAACTTGATCTGCAACATTGGCAGTCAGCTGAGGACAGAGGTGGAAGGTGGGAGGAGGAGAGAGAAACTGGGATGTTTTAACAGCAGCTAAGAAAGTGGGACAGAAGGGGATTAGTTAGGACTGTCCCTACCAAACTGTCGGAGGACATGTTTCCGTTGCTGAGCGAAGGACTGAACCCTTGTCTCCCGGAGTCCTTCTCCAATAAACAAACCATTATAGCACGCTGGCTTTCTGGAAAACGACCCTCCCATCCTAACTTGGGAGAAATGCAGGGTATAAATCAATTTATTCAGTCAATAAATCAATCACTCAATACAATTTTCTCTCCCACCCCTGCAAAACAGGCTTATCTTGCATGAGGTAGCTGTTTTCGATGAGCACCCACTGATTTTTAAAGCAAGGGGTTGCAAGGCATGGTTAATACTCTTTTGGAAGTGGCTTAGTTCCACTTCCTGCTGGCTTTTCTGGTCAGTCAATTTTCTCTTTGTTGTTCTGTGGTGTTGCTGTTGTGGTAAATAGCACGCATGTTGATATCAGAGGGCACTTTCTTGATGTTGTGTTCAGAAGGAAACCACTCCCACTGCAAACCAAAGAGCATCTGACATTCTTTAGTTGTTGCGTGTGCACAGGCCTGCAAGTAGCTTGTAGACTTATGGCAACCCATGGATTTCATAGGGTTTTCTTTGGCAAGGAATCCTCAGAGGTGGTTTTGCCAGTCCCTTCCTCTGAAATATTGCCTACAGGACCTGCTATCCATTGGTGGTCTCCCATCTAAGTACTGTCCTGATTATTCCTCTGTCATCCCATGTTTCCAGCTGCTTATAAAATGTCCCAGTTTCTCCTTCCTCTTCTCCCTTCCCCACATTGTCCTCAGCTTACTTCAAGTTTGCTGCAAACTGAGTTCAAAGTGCAAAAGCAGTTTGTACTCAATTAGCGGTGCGGATAGGAGGGGTCCGAATCCTTCTCAGTCGGCTCACGCAAAAGCACGCTGCGGCACCCTCTCCTAGCTTGCCTGTTTTTCTCCATTAATAACATCTTGGCCACACCCGTCTCAGTTTTCATCTGTGAAACTTTGGAGGGTACGGAGAGTAGATTTACAGAGCAGGCACACAATGTAGGAGCTGGGCTATCATTCAGTTTACTGCGTTTTCAGCCATTTTTCTGATGGTCTCCTCTACTTGAGAGTAACCAAGAGGACTCCCGCTGTACCTCGAAAAAGAGAAAATTGTGTTGCATGGCTATCTTTCCAAAAACGATGTATTCAGGCTGCGTCGTGGGCACGAGCGTTCCGTTAACAGTCTAATCAAGCTTTTAATAAAATACTGTTTCAGATCAACATCAACAAATCAGGCTTCAATGAAAATCAACCAATTGAGTTTCAAAGCCAAAAAGGGGGAAAAGGAGGAAATGTCAGGAAAATGCCAAAACATAACGCAGCCACGGTTATCACAAATGACTATTTCAGTATTATTGTTGTCATGGAGTTGATCGCTTGGGCGTTTGCTTCTGGGGTTATTACTAAAGGCAGACAAGCAGGGGCTGATTATTTTGTAGGGGACTGAATCATGTTTCAGGCTGCTCCTTTTGTAAAAAAAAAAAAAGTTGATTCTATACATCTTCATGCATGGTTTGAGTGCAGACAATCTAAAAACAGCCCCTTCCTAGATTGCAAACCCCAGGATTCCATAGGATATTGAAAGTGGAATAATAGCACTATAACAGGCTAGTGCAGAAATGGCCTAACTTTCCAAGGGAGAGATGTCCAAGGAGAAAAAGAGGTGGGCTGGATCCAGCCTTGGGGTCGGTATGTCTTCCCAAATAAAACCTGCTTATTTGCAACTGGGGTAGAGAGTTCTTTTCTTTTTCTTCCCCGTGACCTGGGATCATAATCCAACGCTTTGGCTCATGCAGGTCAGATCTCTTTTGCATCACACTGTAGTTGTCATTGTCGATTTCCTCCCCACAGCCCTGCACTGGCACCTTATTGTGGCAGAGACAGCGATGCAAAGGATATTTGCAAAAAAACAAACCAAGTTGGTTCCTGATGACAGAGGCTGTCTTGACACATCAGAAAAAGTGAGGCTCCACGTCCGACAAGCATTCTCACTTCCACTGTGAGAGTGACACAAGGAGGAACTTTTGGGTTATTGTTGGAAGTTTTTGTCATTGACGTAGGAAAGGTCTCTGTGCAGAACTGTTGTCTTTTCCCTTTGGGGGGAGCACATGAAGCATGTTGGCATGCACACCTCTGCCAACCCAGAGGGACCAACTGAAGGACGAAAAAGATGCCGGCCCCTCCCGAAACTGCAAACCCCAGGATTCCATAGGATGTTGCAAGTGGAATAATAGCGCTGTAACAGTCCAGTGCGGAAAGATGGTCTATCTTGCTGTTAGGTGGACATTTTTCCCAGGCTGTGGTTCTAAATGTGGTTCTAAAAATCCCTTTTCCCTTTTCCTAATTTCTCCTTCCAGCACCTGAAGACGTAGGCTGAGCAACCAAGCAATGCTTTAATTAGTCTCAAAGGTGCTACTGGGTTTTCAATGATAAAATGATCAGGACGGTTCCCATGTATCTGCTAACCACAGTTATTCTCCTCTCTTCTCCTTAGGTATCTCTGTCACAAAGAAGACTCACACATGTAAGTAAGGCCTTCTTTTCTGATATCTAAGGCATGGGACAATTGGGTTGATGTGATGGGTAGTTTAACAAGTATCTCTTTGCCCCCCCTAAAAAGTTTGGAAATCTGGGAGGAGGATGCAGGCACGGTTGAACAATTCAGGTTGCCTCGAATGGGACCAAGGAGCTTATAAAGGAGAACTGAAGTGCAGACACAGCTGGGATTAGGGTTGCCGGTTTGGGATCACCGCAAGCCTGGAAGCCCAAAATCTGAGTCTTAGGGACAACCCCTGGTGATGTCAGTAAAAAGTATGCATTCCTTCTGGCATCAAGGAAAACCTTGTCCTTTTATTAAAGCCTTGGGGAGTGAGGGCTAACTGAGTTGTTCCCAGACATCCATGGTTTTAAAATGCAAATTGAGCATTCCTAATCCCAAAATCCAAAATGCTCCAAAGTCCAAAATGCATGGCTGAGATGCTGGCACCTTCACTTTCGGACAATTCAATGTATACCCCCTTTGTTGCACAAAATAAAATATATATTATTATACAGTATTAAAAATATTGTATGAGATTACCTTCAGGCTATGTGTGTAAGGTATATTTTGTGTTTAGACTAGGGTCCCATCACCAAGGCATCACATTATGTATATGCAAATATTCCAAAATTGGGGGGGGGAATCTAAAATCTGAAACACTTCTGGTCCCAAGGATTTCGGATAAGGGATGCTCAGCCTGTATTATAACCTTTGAAAGCCTGTTTCAGCTTATTAAATTATTTCATATCGTCTTTGTTGGATTAAATTCTTTTTATTGTTGTCCAATTAAAATTGTTTGAAATGGGTCATTTGATTTGCTCAGAAGGCCACCCTGAGAATCTAAAACACAGGGTAGGGCAAATATATCTTAATAAATGTATTTAATTTTTGAAATAACTAACATGTGGAATGCATTCAAGGCAATTAGAGGGGTTCAAGCAATTGATTAGTAACTCAGGGGACTAATTTCGTATCTGTATTTGGTGGATTTATCCTGCAGTGAGATGGAGTGATGGCTATTCTTTTGGTTTGAGCCTGATTTCATTCTGCAGTTGCTTATATTTTGCTGTCTCTGGCATCTTTGCTGCTGGGATGGTTGCTTTATGCTTGGGTTGATGAGGAGATTTAGCATGGAAATAAGGGGACATCCCCTGTTCTTGTTGTGTGTCTTCAAGTCGTTTCTGACATATGATGACCTTAAAGTGAACCTATTATGGGTTTTTTGGGGGGCTGAGAGTGTGTGACTTGCCCAAAGTCACCCAGTGGGTTTCCATGGCTGAGCAAGACCCTGGCTCTCCATTCCGTGTTAACAACCCATATATTTCAGCAGACACCGGCCCAATTTGATCTTCTAGTCCTCACGGTTCCAGATAAGAATTCGAAAGCTGTGATAACAAACTCTCGAGTGCACATTTCAAAGTGAAAAAAAGAAGTCCAAGAGAGATTTCTTTCTTTTATTTCCTAAGGATTCTTATCTTTGCTGACGTACCGTTTGCTCTTTCGCCACTGTCAGCAGATTTCTCCTTATCGTTCTGAGCAAAAACTGTACCTGCGAGGATTCTGCAGAACGGGTTTTTTCTTTTTGAACGCACATGATGTGTCCATTCCAGAGAACATCATCAGCAGAAACCGTCAGGGTGCTAAAAGGTGTCAGATGGCACTTGGGCATCCAGTGTGAGTTTCTCCACCACTACGATGTGCAATCTCATGTTCACAACACGCACCGAACTGTTTAAATTATGCCTTAATCAAGGGCACGCTGCAGCACCTATTAAAGCTTGATTGTGAAGTGGCTGTTAAGTTATTGTGCGTTTTGACCCACCGGTGGGCTTTCTAAAGTGTTATGCATGCTCTCTCCAAGGCCTGCTCCCTATGGGTTAGCTCCAGCCACAGAAAACCCATTGCATCAAATGTCGAATGGTGAGTCAACATGTGGGTATAACCCCATTGGTTCAGTGTGTTTGTTCTGGTTGGGATCAAGATGTTTCAAGCTAAAGTCTGCAACGAGACTAAGCAACAGAGGACACAGGGAGAAGTGTTTCCCATTTAGCTCCGAATATGTTGGTGGGCTGGTGTAGGAAGAGGAAGGTCATCAGATGGAGTAACCTAGAAAGCCTCTTCTCCCATAGAAAGCCTTTTCTTCCATAGGGTTTTAGCTAAAAGAAATGTGTAAGATGAGCACCATTCCTGCTCCAGGAGGCTTCTTCTCACATAGGTTTCTAGCTGAAACTACATGATAATCACGGTTTCTGGTCCAGAAGACCTGTTCTCCCATAGACTTTCTCCTGAAGGATATAAACAGCATGACCACCATTTTGGGTCTGGCAGATCGCTTCTTCTATTGACTTTCAGCCAAAAGAAATACGTAGAATTAGCAGCATTTCTAGGCTTTTTCTCCCCTAGATGTTCAGCTGAAGGAAATGTGCAGAATAGCCACTCTTTCTAGAAGACTTCTTCTTCTTCCATTGACTTTTAGCAGGAGGAAATATGCAGAATCCCCACCCTTTCTGATCTGGAAGATTTTTTCCCCCTTTCCATCCACTTTCAGCTAAAGCAAATCTGCAGAATTATCACCCTTTCACAGCCAGGTGCTGATAATTTTCAGAAAGGTTTCTCTGCTCAGCCATCTGAGTGCAAAGTCAAGAGAGTTTTTAACAATATTTTTTTTTTGAAAAAAGGAACTAAACACACACTTTTTCTTGGGAAAGTCAGAACTTTTCCCGAAACGAAATGTGAGGACCTGCTCTATTAGCACCAAATGCCTCTGGAGAACCAGAGAAAAACTGAATCCTGTCCCCCGAGGCCAGTGAAATCGCTGTTTGGTCCCTTGTGTGTTTCTGCCTAATAACTTAACCGGGCAGCCTGGAGCTCCCTTGGAGCTTTTCTGCAAGAGGCCTCCCTCCCTTTGTTAAGATTGCTTATTAAAAATGATTTTATAATGAGGTTGCCTCAAATAGCAGCCCAGTTTCTTGCTTGTCCTTGAAAGACTGTTTGCCCTGGTAAAACAATCCTCGAGACAACTCGCGTAGAGCAATCTCTCCTCTCTATCCACTCCCTCTCCTGGTTTAAACTTTTCATTTTTTTAAAATAAACTCCTGGGTTTTACAACTGATGTTTTTCCACCCCTCGGATGGGAGGGAAGGAACACCTGCTCCTCGCCAGCTGTTTCAAAGAGTCCAAATTCCTCTTGCAGAATTTCGGTGACACGCGGCTATTTGTTTTCCTCCGATTAGCCGGCTATCACTCACCTTTTTCCCCTCCTTCCATCTTCAACACACAAGGTCAACTCCAATGATGTAGACTTGAGTCGTTTGCAAATCCCCACTTCTGAAAAAGGCTCCAGTTTTGCAAATGGGAAGTAATAATGTTGGACTCAAGTTGGACTTAAAAATGTTGGACTCAAGTTGGACTTAAGTTGCTTCAGTGACTCAACTCGGACTTGACTTGGGAAAAATGACACACTGGCTCGACTTGAGACTTGCATATTTTTAGCGACTGACTTGCTTCCCTCTGTTCAGTAACGTAACACATTCATCCAGAAACCGTACAATTTACTGGTCTCATGACAATCTGTCTCAAGCCCAAAGTGTGGACACATTTCTCAGAGGGAACAGCAAATGGGCCAGGCAGTGGAGTTGAGGTCTGCTTGGCTTGGCTATATGTCCCCGTTACATACATACATACATACATATATATATATATATATATATATATATGTCTCCATTACGTATAGGAGGAGCTTTCTAAAACTTTTCCTGAGAGCAGAAAGCAAGGTACATGCCCAGAGTGCAGAGTGGAACAGAAAATGTGTTAGGCAGTGGTCTTGAGGAGGAAGGATCCTTCCTTCTAAAGCTCTTGAAGCTTCAGTAGTGGGGAATAAGAAGGATCCCATTCCCCACTTCTGAAAAAGCCTCCAGCTTTGCAAATGGAAAATAAGAAGGATCTCATTCCCCACTTCTGAAAAAGCCTCCAGCTTTGCAAATGGGAAGTAATAATGTTGGACTCAAGTTGGACTTAAAAATGTTGGACTCAAGTTGGACTTAAGTTGCTTCAGTGACTCGACTCGGACTTGACTTGGCAAAAATGACACACTGACTCCACTCGAGACTTGCATATTTTTAGTGACCGACTTGCTTCCCTCTGTTCAGTAACGTAACACATTCATCCAGAAACCGTACAACTTACTGGTAACATGAAGATCTGTCTCAAGCCCAAAGTGTGGACACATTTCTCAGAGGGAAGAGCAAATGGGCCAGGCAGGGGGCTTGAGGTTGGGTTGAGGTCTGCTTGGCTCAGCTATATATGAGTATCCAGCTTGTTGGGGGCATGTATAGGAATACATGCTATTTGTAAGTTGTTCGCCACCTCGATCCATATGGAGAGGCGGGATACAAACAAGCAAACAAACAAACAAACAAACAAACAAACAAACAAACAAATAAAATGTCCCTGCTACATATAGGAGGAGTTTTCTAAAATGTTTCCTAAGAGCAGAAGGTAAGACTCACGTCCACCACATGCAAGGTGCGTATCTCAGAGGGGAACACCCAATGTGTTAGGCAGTGGTCTTGAGGAGGAGGGATCCTTCCTTCTAAAGCTCTTGAAATGTCAATAATAGGAAATAAGAAGGATCCCATTCCCCACTTCTGGAAAAGCCCCCAGCTTTGCAAATGGGAAGCAAGAAGGATCCTATTCCCCACTTCCAAAGCTGCAGATGGCAAAACCATAAAAGTAGAGGACCAACTTTACTTAAATGGTTAAAATTGACTTTATTTGACCGTGTCCAGAAATTCTGGAATACAGGCTGGGGTATAAAGTTGGCTCCCCGACTTGAGACTTGACTTGAAAGGATCTTGCAAGGACTTGAGACTCGACTTGAGACTTGAAGGCAGAGACTTGAGACTTGGCTTGAGACTTGGAGTAAAAGGCTTAACCCTGTTGGCTAATGGGCTTAAATCCTCACTCAACCACACAAACCCACTGGTTGACCTGGCATGAGTCTCACTTTCTCAGCCTCAACAGAAGATGATGGCAGATCTCTTCTGAAGAAGTCTTCCCATGGTAGGTTTCCATGGTGCAGCGAGCATTGAACTTTGAGCACTGGACTTCCTATATGGTTCAGGTCCAGGCTATTTGGCAGGCCCTATCTCCCTGTATAGCAGTGTGGTATAGTGGTTTGAGTGTTGAACGTGGGAAATGTTCAGTTCCCTAGTGAGACATGAAACTCACTGGGATGACCTTGGATCAGATACACTCTCACTCTGGCCTACTTCACAAGGTTGTTGTGTGGAGCAAATGGAGAGGTGGGAAGCCATGAAGACCATCTGGCCAGAAGAAGAAAAGGTTGTGAATCTAACCACTGAATTAGACAAGGAAGGTTCATATAACTCCCACACATTTCAGCGGGACGTGCACCAAAGAACTTTCCAGTAGCTTGTGCTCTGAATTAATTAGCATGTAATTGGAAGGGGGGTGATTTGGATTCCTGCTCTCAAATGCACATTGTTCCGAAGGAGATGATACGTTACACGAAATTGGGTTTCATAACTTTTAAAAACTCTTTTTTTTTTCTGAGTTGCATTTAAGACTGCCGCCGATCAAACCCTAAAATTACATCACCATAAAGAAAATACTTCACATGTCATAATATAAATTGCAACAGCAGCCTGGAATTGTTTTTGAAGGACAAGGTGCAACAACAAAGGATGTGTCCGATAGACGTGTTTGTACACAATGTTCTTCATGATGTGAATTCCAGCAGTATACGAATGTTCTCTGTGTCTGCTAAAAATAATGCCTTCTCCACATGCAAATGAATGCGGGAAGTTAATTCAGTCACAGCTGTAAAACTCCAGACCTACGTGACCATTTGGAAACATCCGTAAGGGCTTCATAACTTGTTGCATCTTGGTGAATAAAACGACTGAAGGGTTTGATTTTTAATCGTCAAAGAAAGTGGCAAAGCAGAGATACACACCGCTCAGCTCAATCCTCCAAGAAACAAGCTGGGATCCCCCCCCCTCTTTTTGCCATTGGATTCTGAGTCAAGGAACTTGTGATTTTTTCCCCTTTTTGTTCTCTTAACTGTTGCATGTGCCTGTGTGTGCATGCACAAGTGTTTAATTGCAATCTTGCTTTACAATGTTTTTGCTTTGTTTGAAGCTTTGCAGCTTTATATTACACAGGTTAACAAGTTTAATGCAACAACTTAGAATGCAAATCTCTCTCCAAAGATGCAAGTATAAAAAAACAACTATATGCCACCTTTCCATCACTCTAGCTCAGCCCTTCCCAAACCTAGTCATCCTGTTTGTTTTGGGCTTTAGCTCCCAGAAGCCTCAGCCAGCTTGGCCAATAGCTAGGAATGATGGGAGCTGAAGTCTAAAACACGTGGAGGACTCCCAACAGATAGCCATCCAGCTCTGCTTAAAAACTTTCAAAGAAGGAGACTTCATCACACTCCAAGGCAGCAGCGTTTTTCACTTTCAAACCACTCCTGTGCTCAGGAAGTTTTTCCTAATGTTTAGATGGAATCTCTTTTCCTGATGTTTGAAGCCATTACTCCATGTCCTAGTCTCTGGAGCAGCAGAAAATGAGCTAGCCCCGTCTTCCATACGACAGCCCTTCAGATGTTTAAATATAGCTGTCATGTCTCCTCTTAACCTTCTCTTCTCCAGGCTAAACATACCTAGCTCCTAAGTTACATTTTTACAAGGAGGCCAGAACCTTCCTTCCATTGCCAACATTGATTCAGCCCTCGCTTGCAGGAGATCCTGGAAAAGATTCATGTGCATTTATGTGCAAATGCACCCAGAAGTTGCAGATGTGCACTGGGGCCCCTCAACCCTCTCCACATATATTCTACAGACCTTTGGACTCATTACAAAATACTTACTGCAATAGTCACCATGTTTTTTCTCACCCCTGGCCTGCAGGTATGGAAAAATATTCAAAAATATTATTAGGAAAATGGTCAAAAAACATCTTATCTGGTGTCAGGAAATGCTGACAAGAAGACACCTGGACTGATCAGAATCTTCATGATCTGGGACTTATTTTGCACCAAATTCATGTATGGGGAGGTGCAGAAAACAGAATACTTTTTCTCTATGCAGAATACTTTTTTCCCTGTAGAAAGTGCTGTTTCTTGCATACAAAGTGCTGCTTTGTGTGCAAAAATGCAACATGTGAATTTTGTGCAGAATGAGTTCCAAATTGTGAAAATTCTGATCGGTCCAGGAGTCTTCTGATCAAGATTTCCCAACACCTGAGAAATATGTTTTGTTTTTATTTTTTTACCATTTTCCTGATATTTTCAAATATTCCTGCTATACCCACTGCAGCAAGTTGCGAGCCACAAAGAGTTTTTGAAAACTCCACACTTTTCAAAGACTTTCTCACAGCGGGGAGAAAATTGCTAAAATTACGCGTTGCTTCCTTTGAGAACAAAATTAGCAAAGACATCCATCCCTCTGCTCCGCGTTGCTTGATACCACCCTGTTGGCAGTGCAGAGTTTTTAGCGGCAGTCCTGCTCTGAGAAGAAGGGCTTCATGCAAAGGGAAGGAAGGGGACTGACAGGGATAATGAACCCGAGTCCTCACAGATGCTTTGGGACAAAAATATTTCCAGCAGGGAACTCAGGTGGTGTTTGCATAATCAAAGAACTCCCAAATTACAAAGCCCAGGCACAAGATTCAGCTGCAGCCACAAGAGGTACATACAGAATTTATTTATAGAATTTGATAGATAGATAGATAGATAGATAGATAGATAGATAGGGATCTAGGAGAGTCATAGAGTCATGGAATCATAAGAGTTGGAAGAGACCACAGAGGTCATCCAGTCCAGCTCCCGTTTGCCATGCAGGAATACGCCATCAAAGCACTCTCTTTGACAGGTGGACATCCAGCCTTCTTTTCAAAATCTCTGAAGGAGACTCCACCACATTTCCAGGTAGCAGATTCCACTGCCGGACAGCTCTGACCATTAGGAAGTTCTTCCTGAGGTTCAGGTGGAATCTCCTTTCCTGCAGCTTGAATCCATTGCTCCTTGTCCTTGTCTCTGGAGCAGTGGAAAACAAGCCCACTGCCTCCTCTACATGGCATCCCTTCAGATATTTAAACATGGCCATTGTGTCCCCTCTTAACCTTCTCTTCTGCAGACTAAACATCTCCAGCTCCCTAAGCCGCTCCTCATAGGGCTTCATGGCTTCCAGACCCTCCACCATTTTGGTCACCCTCCTCTGGACATGTTCCAGCTTGTCCATATCCTTCTTAAATTGAGGTGCCCAGAACTGGACACAGGATTCCAAATGAGGTCTAACCAAAGCAGAATAGAGTGGTACCATTACCTCTCTCGATCTAAACATCATACTCCTATTGATGCAACCAAGAATCGCATTGGTACAATGGTCTGAGCATGGGACTGTGATCCTGGAGACTGGTTTGTGATTCTCTGCTTGGCCATGCAAAACCCACTGGGTGATACTGGGCATGTCACATGCTCTCAGCCCCATAAAACCCCATGTTAGGTTCTCCTAGGGTTGTCATAAGTCAGAAACAACTTGAAGGCACACAACAATAAATTTTACTTGCTGAGAGCCATGTTTGAGATTTGGATGACGACCCTGGAGAACTAGGATGGATTTGTTGCTTAGCCATGGAAATCCACTGTATGAATTTGGGCACATCACACACTCTCAGCCCCAGAAAACCCCATGATAGGTTTGCCTTAGGGTCACCATAAGTCAGAAATGACTGGAAGGTACCAACAACTACTACAGTGTATTGCATTGTGTTACCTAGCCCTGTCTCTGCAGAGGCAATGCGCTCCTTGCCAGTTTCTGGTTTGGAGGACTCCAAAAGTCCTCTTCGCTGGAGAAGTCCTCTGACGGGACCGCAACAGTCTTCTGTGAGATATGCGGTCGCCTAATCTATCTTTGAGTTAAAGATGGCTCCTAGCAGCCTCATTTGCAACTTGCCATCCATTCTTTGCTCTCAGTCGGCGAGGCACTGACCAAGTCTGTGAGCAGAAGTGCTCAGATTCTCTTCAAGATAAAACCCTCCTGCTTTCGATGACCGACGTCTTTCTTTTTTTCTTTCTTTTCTGCGGCTTTCTGGAGAAGGGAGATTCTTTATCTCTCGTTGCTACTGTTATTAAACCAGCTATGTCAGTGGAAGGGGTTTGCTGGAGGAATTTCTTGCAATAGAAATGGATTTCCTGTCCCAACTTGTAACATCTTTCATTCTCTGGGCATTTCCATCTCTCTCTCTCTCTCTTCCTCTCTGCTTTGCCACATTAGAGACCAACTTAGTCTGTTTGCTCTTGATCCTTTTGTGCCTTAAAGCAGAAACAGCATGTTTTAAGATTGTTGTAACAAGATATCTTGAAGTGCAAAGGAGCCCAATAAGCCCTAGGGTCCGTGAGTGCTTGCATGTACATGCAGTAGTGTGCACATGAAACTATATTGCAGTGTTTCAGTTTTTTTTAAAAATGATATTCATGAGTTTCCTTTCCAATCCAAACTAAGGTGCATTTTTTAAAAAAGCAATAAAGAAGGTAAAATTTTAAAAAGTGACATTTATGAGTTGCTTTTCCAATCCAAACTAAGGTGCATTTTTAAAAATGCAATAAACATTTTGCTGCATCTTGCATCTCCCATTTGCATTTTCTTCATATGTTATTTTCCTGTCAGGTTGAGAGATTTGTCAATCAAGTCATGAATCCATCCTAGATTCCAACTTGAAAGGAGTTGTCCAGGGTGCCGAACCTATGTGGGGGAAGTAGAGTTCAGCACCTTGGATAGTACCTTTTGAAGTTCTGACTAAAATCTGGAGTGGATTCCAGCCCTCCGTGACATGGGAGCCCCCAGCCCCACCGCTGCTAGCAACAAGACATGGTGGGGAAGTTGTAGGGAGCAAACTGTCTGTCTTAATATTTCTCTCCCAGCTGTGCCAACCGTAGTTAATGACAGCCGTCCACCAGCTGACAAGTTTAATGGTCCATAAAAATCTCAGCCCTTGGGGTGTCACAGGGATATTTATTGTTCCACAAAGCAAAGGAGTGAATTTGTCACTTTCAGATTTAGGTGGCTCAGGCGGGCGTTTGAAAGTTGGGGGATGCGGGGGGAAAAAGGCGGCTGGCCCTCAATCACTTTCATTGCTTTGTGTTGTCTGTACGCCCAGATGTGAGCGCAAATTCTCTGGCTCCATGGAAAAGGTTATTTGTTTATGTGGTCTTGTTTTTTCCTCTGGTCCCTCCATCACCAGCATGCCCTGCATTTCTTCCATGAGCCATTTCTGCACTGGACTGTTATAGTGTTATTGTTCCACTTTCAACATCCTTTGGAATCCTGGGTTTTGCAGTTTAGGGAGGGGCCTCAAAGGTCACAAGGGCTGGGGCAACCTAGTACCCTGGAAATATTTTGGACAACTCCCATTTGCTCCAGAAGGCTCTCCAAAGGAGAGGACAGAAGTTGAAGGCCATTTCTGCACTAGACTGTTATAGTGCTATTATTCCACTTTCAACATCCTATGGAATCCTGGGGTTTGCAGTTCAAGGGAGGGACCTCAAAATGTACCAGCTCCTCAAAGACCCCTCTCTGAACTGCTAACCCCAGGATTCCACAGGATGTTGAAAGTGGAATAATAGCATTATAACACTCTAGTGTGGAAATGGCTCGTGGAGTCCGATTCTTCAGGGGCTGGGCCAGGCCTACAGACATCTCTCCGGGGACTGTGAAATTCACTTTTTTGGACTACATCTCCCAGAATGCTGTGCTGATTCTCAGAATCCCTTTTGAAATGAAAGAATACAAGTAGAACAATATAAAGGATTTAAAACAGCCCTGGATAAAACCAACAACCAAGGATGCACAACGGGGCACCAAGTGATACATCTGGTTGTACGACAGGGGCTCTTTTTGTGCTCTAACCCAGCAGCCGGCCCCTGTGGAAAAGATTCTTGAGAAGAGTTGCAAGAGACCCCTCCAACTTTGACTGCCATTGATAAGAAAATGTCAGATTTCTGCAGGGAAATTCCCGTTTTATCATTTGCATGTGAGCTGTTGCATTTCTCTCTCTCTCATCTTCCCTTCACTTTCTCTCAAGTCAGTCCCCCGCCCTCTCGCCCACAACTTGCCTAGCAGTTCCTCTGCCGATGATCTCAGAGCCCAGGCCACCTGGTACAAATTCAAATGCACCATGACCGCTGCCTTGCAGTTTCAGCAGCAGGCCCCATCTTGCCTACCTGGGGGAGGAGCAGGAGACGGGGTAGCTTGTGGCAAGAGTCCCCCTTCCTCCACTGAATGGAGTCCCAGGAGCAATGCCCTGCTCAGTCTAGGGCCAGCTCTGCCCCTTTTTGGCACCATTTCCTGTGGAATCCTCTTGGGACAGCTGTGCAAAATGAGAGTGGAAAGACTTGGAATCCTGTCGGTGGTCCAACCCATGTGCAAGTTCCCCAACTGAGGCAAACCACCATTTAAGCAACATTTGTGTTCAGTTCAAGGTTGCAGAAGTGGAGTTGCGCATGCAGTGCTGTTGGGCATCAAGGCATGGTTTCAGAGTCTCACAAATAAATGTGGGTTCTCAGACAATGATGACGTGCCTTTTTGAGGATGTTGCTAGCTGGGAGAGAACCACAGTGTGTGTGGATGAGCATCACATGTGCGTGTCAATGTGCAGAGTGCATGGAGCTGTGCAACATGGCAATTCCCTAGTGATGTGGCGTTGCACAACTGTCGCACAATGTAAGGGTTTGGGCCCTTGACTGAGTCTTTGCAGGAGTCTGCCTGCACAGATCTTGGCCCTGATTATAGTCTGCACAGAATCCTGTCTAGTACTTCAAGCCCAGCTGGCTGCTCAGATGGAGGGCAACTGGAGCGGCCAGGCGCCAGCTGTAGAAGGGCTGGGCTTTCTTTGCAGCCTTGGCTACAGCAACATGGTCTTCTGTGCTGCCTCTCTGGATGCTTCAGTGGTCCTCGCCTTGCTGACTTCTGACCCCTTCGACTCTGACCTTTGGTCTCTTCTTGGACCTGCCTCTTGCCTCTGGCTCCTTGGACTCCTGATACCAGGCCAGACCTCTGTTGCCTTGGACTCTTGCTGACCCCTGGCCTCCCAAGCCAGTGCCTGCATCTGATAATCCCTGCCCTGGACCCTGCCACACACCTGCTTGAGGCTGAGATCCTACACTGAGCAGGTGGAGCGTAACACTCTATCTGCCCAGTTCCTCCAGCCCAGCAGCTGTCAAACCTCCACCCATGTTCCTGTTTCTTAGTGGAGAGGGGAGACGATGCAGTCAATGGAGAAGCGCTGGTCTTGGCTCAGAGGGGGCCATGCTCACAAATGCAATGCACCCTCCTGTCCCCTTTCCCTTCTCCTTGGAGCCCAGATCGGCCACATACTCATGATCTGAATTGCCACCCCCATCCTTCCCCTCCCCACTGATAAGCCTGACAGCAACTGGAGCAGAAGTTTGATTTGGGGAGCAGAGGACTCTGTGGTTCTGTGATTCCATGATAAGACCGTAGACGAAAACGTTGCCTGCACATCAACCTGTCTCTGGTCGTGCTGAAAACCAAAGTGCTCATCATTTTGAAAAGGTAATAATGAGAGATAGTTATCTGGTCCCCAGAGTGAAATCTGACTTTGCGCTACATCCTTGGGGCAGAAACTGAGCAGCCAAGAGGCTAGAAAGCTCTGCGGGGAGCAAACATTTCCTGAACGTCAATGGGCAGCACCCTTTTTGCAAGAGTCTTTCCAGCCTGTCATTAAGACAGGTCTGTTTCATGGAGGATTGGGGCCAATTTGCACGTAGATTTCAACCTTCCTCCCTCAGGACTGTCAAGGCATCAGGTTGTGGAGGACAAGATGCTCCCAATTCCTCCTTCCCCTGTCCTTGAAAAAGATCTTGTGGTTCTCTCCCAGCCAGCAACACCCTCAAAAAAGTACGTCACCATTGTCTGAGAACCCACATTTATTTGTGAGACTCTGAAACCACCCTCGTGTGGAATTGTGGGGAATCTTCTTGGTCTCCCTGCCCTGCATTTGTGGTAGGCAATTTTTCCTGCTATATGGGAAGACCATGGCGAGAGCCATGCCTTTGATTGTTTTGCAGAACATCTGATTCTGTGCAACACTTGTTTATCCTTAGTTCTTTGCTTCCAGGATAAAGAACAGTAGTGTGTTCCTGGTTGTGGCCCTGGTGCATGAGTCTCAGCCCTGGAATGTTTGCTCTCTGCCCTACCGATACAGGGAGCTCATTTAGATTTACTCCAAACCTAAGTTCCACTGCATTGAAAAAAAAAAATCAGTTCATTATTAAGTAAAGGTGCTTGGAATAGTGGGCAGGCATCCTGTTCTATTGATTCCCATGCAACTTCCTTTGCAGTGTAGTGGTTTGTGTATTGGATTATGACCCTGGAAACCTGAGTTCGATTCCTCATTGGGCCATGGAAACTCTCTGGGTGACCTTGGGCATGTCACACACACTCTCAGCCCACAAAACCCCATGATAGCATCACCTTAGGGCTGTCATAAGTTGGAAATGACTTCAGAGTCATGTCAAAATCCACAATGTTGGCCCCAAAACCTGCCCGCGACTTATACATGAGGTTGACTTGTACGTGAGCATATGCAATAATATTGTGCAACCCCAGTGCCAGATCTTGGCCATTGCATGTGTCTCAGAGGAAGTTCCTTTGATAGTTCCCCATCTTTCACTCAAAGTAAATATGAAATACTGTCTGGGAAAATGATTAAATGAAGACCTCAGCAGGAGAAGGTATAGTTTTGGCGTCCACTTCCTCCATTTCTTGCAACTTTCAAGTAATCTTAATTGATTTTAATGGATTAAGAGAATGAGAACATCCTTGATCAGATGCCAGATATTGAACAAAAGGGCAGGTCTTTCCAGCGGACAGTTAACCAGATATTAACTGATTAGCAACTGCAGTTGTTAGCCACCGCTCTTTTTGTCTACAGTATGTGGTCAGCTCCTACAGAGTTAATTTGGTTCATAATACAGATTTGAAGAGGGAGTGAGAAGCCTTGAGTTTCAGTTGCCTGGTTGAATTTCCCCCTCCCCTTCCGGGCTATTTGATCTATATCTGGAAGAGTCATTTCCCAAAGGAATCGCAGTGTGGTTTTATCTCCCAGTTTTGTAATTTAATTGATGCTTGTTTACACAAGTGACCTTGCTGCGGAGTTTGCCAGTTAGGCATCCCCGTGTAGAAAACTTGAAACCGTAATTTAATCCTGTCCCATTGGAAAAGAACAGAGATTTCCTCTCCTCCCCGCCTGCCTCCTTTGGATCCATGTATCTGTTTTTGTTCGTGCAGTCTTAGCGATTTCACATCGGGTAGTCCAAGGGACACATCACAGTACATTGTTATAGCGCTATGATTCCGCTTTAACTGCCATGGCAACACCCCTTGTGGAATTCTGGGGTTTGTAGTTTAGGGAGGCCCAAGAACTCTCTGGCTGAGAATTCTAAATGTCCCCTCCCTAAACTGCAAATCCCAGGATTCCAGGGGATGGAGTTGCAACAGTTAGGGCCCATTCACACTAGACAGTTATGGTGCTATGATTCCACTTTTACTGCCATGGCAACCCCCTGTGGAGTTCTGGGGTTTGTAATTTGGTGCGGCCCAAGAGCTCTCTGGCTGGGAATTCTAAATGTCCCCTCCCTAAACTGCAAATCCCAGGATTCCAGGGGATGGAGTTGCAACAGTTAGGGCCCATTCACACTAGACAGTTATGGTGCTATGATTCCACTTTTACTGCCATGGCAACCCCCTGTGGAGTTCTGGGGTTTGTAATTTGGTGCGGCCCAGGAGCTCTCTGGCTGGGAATTCTAAATGTCCCCTCCCTAAACTGCAAATCCCAGGATTCCAGGGGATGGAGTTGCAACAGTTAAGGCCCATTCACACCAGACAGTTATGGTGCTATGATTCCACTTTTACTGCCATGGCAACCCCCTGTGGAGTTCTGGGGTTTGTAATTTGGTGCGGCCCAAGAGCTCTCTGGCTGGGAATTCTAAATGTCCCCTCCCTAAACTGCAAATCCCAGGATTCCAGGGGATGGAGTTGCAACAGTTAGGGCCCATTCACACTAGACAGTTATGGTGCTATGATTCCACTTTTACTGCCATGGCAACCCCCTGTGGAGTTCTGGGGTTTGTAATTTGGTGCGGCCCAAGAGCTCTCTGGCTGAGCATTCTAAAGGCTCTTCCCTAAACTGCAAATCCCAGGATTCCAGGGGATGGAGTTGCAACAGTTAAGGCCCATTCACACCAGACAGTTATAGCACTATGATTCCACTTTAACTGTCATGGCAACACACACTGTGGAATTCTGCCCTTTGCAGGTTGGGGAGGCACTAGTGGAGTCCCCCATGGACGGAAAGGACCCTCCTTTCTAAAACAAAACCAGAGATCTCAGGGGTCGTAACGAGAACAGGCCAGCAGAGCTGCAGGGATGCTGCAATCTGCAGGTAGAGAGCTGAAGCACGGGGCATCTCTTTTGGATGCAGAGATCATCTTCCTTTTGCGTCTTTGCTTTTGCTCTGACAAAGGCACGAGAGCCTTTATGACTCTGACTCTCTACTTTAAAGTAGACGTGGGCAGCAACGGCTCCTTAGAAGCTAGAAGAGTTGCTGAACAAGCTTTCCAGTGGTTTCCTGCAGTACCTTCTTCCTCCTAACTAGCAAAACCAGAACAAATTATGCAAAACAATAGAGGTTGTGCCATTTTTTCCCACCTTGTATGAAAAATACAAAGCCTCAGAATTTACATACGCATGCCTCAGAATGCCTGTGTGTGTGTGTGTGTGTGTGTGTGCGCATATACTCATGTACGCACTTATCTGTAATTTGCAGAGTTTTGCAAGAGCAGAGTTGTCACAAGCGTCACTTGATTCTTTGCACACTTAAACATGTATTGATAGCATTGTCTCATTCTCTGTTCCTTTTAATGCTACCCCTGTTATATCTGCTGATGATGGGCCCTGCCTGAAAGACACTGCTGAGCAGAAATGAGCAAAAACCACCATGGTTTCTCCACGGGCAATACCAGAGGTTGTTTGTAGATAACCATGTCTGAAGTCAGCTTAGTAGCTTTCCTTTCTGGATGGTACAAATGCAACTCCACACTGTCCTATAAGGTAGCATTTAGAAAGGGCCCTTCCACACTACACACTTATAGCTCTACGATTCCACTATAACCACCATGACAACTTCCTTGGGGTTCATCACTTCAGGAGGAGCACTTATGATTCTCTGCCAAAGAGCTCTAGTGCTTTCCCAAATTGCAACTCCCAAGATTCCCTAAGAAGCAGCTGCAGCAGCTAAAGTGGAATCAGAGTGCTATAATTGTGTAGTGTGGAAAGGCCCAAAGAGGTGCTTTTTGGGGGAGCCAGACTCCTGCAATCTCCTAGCTAACAAGGATAATGCTGTGGGCACCCAGCACCAAGCTGCCCTGTCCCCGTCCACACACAAAAGAGTGTTTCTGCCATAGTCTCTTCCTACACATGCTTGTTGTTGTGTGCTTCAAAGATGCTTCCAACTTATGGCAACAATAAGGCAAACCTGTCAAAGGGTTTTCTTGCCAAGACTTGTTCAGAGGGGGTTTGCCTTTGCCTTCCCCAGAGGCTGAGGGAGTATGGCTTGCCCAAGGTCACCCACTGTGTTTCCATGACTGAGCGGGCCTTTGAATTCAAAATCCTAGTTCAGTTCTCAAACCACCGGAGTGCAATTCTTTTAGAATCAGGGTTATACGGTCTCCAAAATCCACCAGCATACACAAGTGAAAACTAGGAGTGATGTGGCCAAACCACATCAGAGTGTAGCCAAAGTGGCAAAAATTATTAATGAGGATGAAAAAAATAGATGAAGCAAGGAGAGGTTGCAGCAGTTTGCTTTTCCCTCAGCCTTCTGGGAAGGGCCAAATTCCTTCCCCTCTTCTCCTCTCCCCTTCTCCCAGCTGAATTGATTGAATGCAAACAACTTTTGCACTTTAAACTCAGGTGGGAGCAATGGAAGTCAGCTGAGGATAAAGTGAAAAAGTGGAAAGAGGAAAGGGGATCCTGCACGTTTTAAAAGCAGCTGAAAAAGAGGGACACCAGGATCCCCCCTGCAGACACTTGGAGGGTATGGCCACCCTCCCTAAACTGCAAACCCCAGGATTCCATAGGATGTTGAAAGTGGAATAATAGTGCTATAACAGTCTAGTGCAGAAGTGGCCTTAGTTAGGCAAGTTGTTAGACAGACATTTCTTTCTTCTCCGTTCCCTCAAAGGTCCTTTCTTAGCTCCCAGTCTTCTCTGCTCAAAAACCTCTTGTGACAGTTTCAAGCATGGAACAAGACCTTGTCGGTGGGTATTTCTGGCCTCTCGGTTTTGGGACTCGAGATCTCGGGCAGAGATTGCCACTCTGGAAATTCTCTCAGGCTTTCTTGCATTTTGTGCCCTTAGCCGCCGGTGTCCGTTGGCGTTAAAACTGGCTAGCCCATAAAATACAAAGTAGAAGAAAGAGAAGTGGATACCTTTCAGGAACCAGCCATAAAATGCCGACATAAGTTTTTCCATCAATTGCATGCCGAGAAGGGCCAGACGAACCATTCTGCGAGTGAAAGGGGACACCTTGGAAAAGTTACTCCAGAAGGAAACCCAATCTGCTGTGCTGTTTCACCCACCCCAAAATAGACGCATTCGTTTATGTAAACTTGAGAAGATGTGTTCAGTAAACACGATCGGAGCTGACTCATGCCCGCTGCATGACGTGTTAACCACATACAAAACTGGAATCCTTGGTTTGCAAGACTTTTGGGGGGGGGGAAAGAACAACCTATGATTAAATATATATTGCATATTTGTCTGTTTCGTCATGCTACACCGCAGCAGTATAGAGTGCTGGTGTGCTGGGGGATAATTTCAGCAAGCTGAGTCCAAAATGAGAAATGCCACACGTCTGGGACTCTGGAAGCCAGGCGAGGATACCTGGAACAAAGTCTGGAGTGTGTCCGTCCACCGGCTGAGTATTTCTGGAGTCTCTTTCTTGAGCAAAAGACGGAGAGATGGAAAGGTCTGAGTTGCTGACCAAGCAAAGCTGGGAAGCCCTATTCCTTGTATGTCTATACCAGGCCTGGCTGCTCCAAAGTCCTCTCCTGGTGACAACAGGCATATAAATCTTTGTGAGTTTCATTCTCATGGGCAGGAACAACGGACCCCATCCCATTTTTCCTTCTTGCAAGAAATGTTCACTTCCTCCCAGGTTTCACATTCTTTCAGCAAGTTCTCAATACTTTTTTTCCCCAAGCGCTTTCATAGACTTTTCCAGGGCTATTTGGCCTTTTGAAAGAAAGAAACCCACCCATTTCTAGTGACACAAAATCTGTTTGCACAGCTCAGGTAAGCCTCAGTTAAAAACCTCAAAAGAAGAGGGAGCGCTAATGACTGAGACTTAACTCTCTGAAGTTTTCTGCCTCCAGCAAAGACAAAACTCCTTCACTGGAGTATAGTTGGCAAGTTTTACCAACACAGTACCTAAAAGCCAGTGAAGCTCTGAAGCTTGCATGATGTATTTTCTGCATTTTGGTGGTCTGATAAAGGCATTGTTCTTCTGTGGGTTTTGGGTTTTGTTGTATTTTGCTGGCTAGCCAACGTGGCTACCCCGGAATATGTTTCCGAACATGTCTAAATCACGTTCCTAAATGCCACACACACAACAGCCTTTTCCTGAATTCTCTTCCACTACGCAGCCAGGGGCTCAGCAGATGGTGTCATTGGTTCACATACGGCTACGCGGAATACCCAAGTGCTTCCCCATGTTCTCCACCAGCCATGGGATGGCCATTCAGGGGACCGAATGCAGCAAAACTGTGAGTTCCAGGGGAGGGACTTTGGTTTTTGCAGAGGATGGAGGAGAATATCAGCCTCCACAGCCTGAACAGCAAAAAACACAAGTCTATGAAATTCGAGGAATGTATAGCTTAAACTTTGAAATGAAGCCAGAATTTTATTTGTCGAACATGTTAGGGCAACAACGAGAGATAAGAGCTTATCAGAAAACACTGTTATATGTAATAACTGCTGCAAAAATGACATATGCACAATATTGGAAAGAAGGAAATTATATTGATATAAAAGAATGGAAATTAAAAGTTCTGGATATGGTAGAGATAGAAAAGTTAACTTTTTCACTTAAAAATAAACCAAACCAGAACTTTGAAAGAGAATGGAAAGAAGTTTTGAATTGGATAAGCAGTATACTGCCAATGGCACGGCAGGTCCGGCTAGGGCAGCTAACTGGCAGCTGGTCAAGGCAAACACCAGCCTTTTTATGCCACCTTGTCACCCTGAAACATGTGGGGTGACCCAATCAGTGCTGTGGCGTGTGGCCTTCCCTAATACACAAGACATAGCCATAGCAATCCTGCTGGCCTTGCACCTGGCTGTCTGGCCACACCGCCTCTCCCTCTGCCGTCCACTCAGAGGAAACTTTTGCCTGCCGGGCAACAACCTTGACATCTCCTTCCTTGGGTATGTTGGGGGGCATTGGGAGAGGGTTCGTGCTGAGAAATTGGGCTGTGAGCCATCCTGAGCTGCCCAGACAGGGGCTGGTGGAGGATGAGGAGGACCAGAGGTGGGTTTTTAAAGAGCTGCGTAGCCCAATCAGAGGGAATGTTCCCCTGGAAAAGAAGCATCTGAAGTGGGGGAGCAAGGGTTGGAGAAACTCACAACTAATCAAATCCATGAAAGTCAAACCCCCAAATGTGGAGAGCTGACTGCAATAATACCTTGCTGCGTTTTAAATTTTTGTAATCTCTCTTCAGCTTTAGAAGAGCCGGAACCTTTTCTCTCTATATATATTTAAAACCAGCAATATGCGATCTCTCATATTTGCTGTCGTCAGGATCTACTTCTTTCTAATGCCAAAAAGGAAACCACATCGTTGCGAAGGATCGGTTTGTGTCTTTGCATGCGCCGTCGTTTCAGATGTGCGGTTGACAGTCTTGTTTCCTGCTTCACTTTATTACTTCTTGCACTGCAAAGCTAACCAGAGAGGGTTTGGGGCGGCATCCACCTCTTGCCTCTGTGTGTGTGTCACTGATTTGTAGATTTATTTCGGCAGCTTTCACCACCAAGGACTTCCTGAAACTGTACTGGTGGTCTGGAACTGTGTCACCATAGGACACTAACGGTTCAGGGTTGCCAGGTCAAGAGCATCCCAGGACCTGAGGTTTCAGGGCCAAAATCTAAGACAAGTCCTGTCGAAGTCTCAGAGGGCAGGTCCTGGTGCTGTCACAAAGCATTGGCCTTTCCAAAAATCTGGTGGCCCAGTGCCAAGTCTTTCCACCCTGTGAGGCCAGGTTGGAGCATGCATGTGACAGGGCTTTCTCTGTAGTAGCACCCAGCTCCAAACACCCCTCCCAAGGGAAGTCAGGCTAGCTCCATCCTTTCCAAATTTCCAGCAGGAAGCTCAGACTGTGTTGCTTCCCAGAGGCTTCAGTTCTCAAAACCAAGGGTCTCTGGTCTGGCTGTTTTAAATTTCAAAGGCGCATTTGTTCTCTTGTGTTGTTCTGTGCCTTAAAGTCCTTTCCCACTTATGGTGACCTTAAGATGGCCCTATCATGGGGTTTTCTGGGGCTGAGAGTGTGTGATGCGCCCAAGGTCACCCCGTGGGTTTCCATGGCTGAGTAGGGATTTGAACCCTGGGTCGTAGTCCAACCCTGAAACCACTACATCACACTGGCTCAGAGCATTTGTAGTGCCTTTTTAAAAAGTTTGCATTTTTGCATTTCATGTTTTCAATGTCTTTATCCATTGCATGTCACCTCTGGAGCTGCTGGGTCAAAATGTGATACATAAATGCTATGGATGAATGGCATTTCTGGAAAACCAGAACAACATCTTGCTGTGATCAAAATACAGGTGCCACGGATTTGGGTTAGAGGCAGATTCACAGAAGAGATGCAAACTGGGAGTCGGACTCCGCGCTCTTCACATTCCTCCCTCTGCCACCTTTTCCTTTTTATCACTTCATCTGCATTGTCTGGTTTGAAAATGGTGTCCAGCCTTTGGAGGTGCCAAGCGCCTATCCTGCTCTGCATGGAACAGGCGTATTTATTGTCCTGGCTGCACATCAGTCTTAATAACACAGCTCCACCCTCGTAATTGGACAGGGACTTTGGAGGACGGACACACGCCCTGCTGGGAGGCATCCTCAGCCATCTCATTTAGTTATGTAACACAGCTGGATTCTCGGGCATTATTCAACATCATGAACCCCACCCACAGAGGTCTTGCTGCCACCTCCTCCTCGTATCCATTACACGAGAGGGGATTTTGACTGACCGTCAGGGGATGTCCTTGACAGTACGTAGGAGTGGTTTGGTTTTATGGCCATTTCCGCACTAGACTGTTATAGTGCCATTATTCCACTTCCAACATCCTATGGAATCCTGGGGTTTGCAGTTTAGGGAGGATTCCATAGGATGTTGAAAGTGGAATATTAGCACTATAACAGCCTAGTGCGGAAATGGCCATAAAGCCAATCGGGAACGTCTGAGGAGTTTGGACAGAGAGGTAACTGGTTCTTTCTAGATTACCTAGAGTCCTACAATTGGAGAAGTCCTAAAGGGCATTAAATCCAACCTCCTGCCATGCCGTGACACACAAGTCTGAAAGATGAAAGGTGGCCATCCAATCTCTGCTTGGGTCTATATGCGCCTTCAAGTTGCTGGTCAACTTAGGGCATCCCCATGAAGTTAATAGGGTTTTCCTAGGCAAGGAAGACTCAGAGGTGTTTTGCCAGTTCCTTTCTCTGAAATAGAGCCTACAGTACCTGGTATTTGTTGGTGGTCTCCCATCCAAGCACCAACCAGGGATAACTCTGCTTAGCTTCCAAAGTCAGATGAGATTTGGTGCTTTTAATGAATTTAGGGATTTACAGGCCTCCCAAAAGGTCTCTGGATACATGTTGCTGGAGCAGCAGAAAACAAGCATGCTCCATCTTCTGTCTGACACCCTTCAGATATTTTAAAGACTGCTGTCACATCACTCTTCAGTCTTCTCCAGCTCCCCAAGTCGTTCCTCTTAAGGCTTTGTTTACAGACCCTTGACCATCTTGGCTGCCCTTCTCTTGCCATCTTCCACCTTTTTGATATCCTTCTTGAACTGTGATGTCCAGAAGTGGACACAGTACTCCAGCTGAGACTGGTACTATGACTTCCCTCAGTCTAGACACTCTGCTACTGTTGATGCAGCCTAGAATTGCATTGGCCTTTTTGACTGCCACATCACACTGTTGGCTCATGTTTAGCTTGTAGTCTATTAAGACCCCTAGATCCACATGTGCTCCATTAAGCCAAGGATCACCTATCATTTTTCCTGCCTACATGCAATATCATATATTTATCCCTGTTGAAATTCATGTTGTTAGGTTTGGCCCAGCTCTCCCATCTTTGTCGATGTGGCTCCATGCAGCTAGTAGCATGTTTGAGCACACTTCTTTGGAATTGGTCACAGCCCCACTGCCGGAATGTGAATCCATAGTCTGGCCTGGGACCCTTTACCCTGATCTCTCCATGGACCTGAACCCCGAGAGAGCGAGAGAGAGCGAGAGAGGCTTCATTATATCGAAGCATCTTCCACGACTCCCTCCTTTTCAATCTGACCCTTATCTTTCGTGGCATGGAAAGTGATGTGGAGCAAGGATGTCATAATGTTTCTCTCTTCTCTGACAAGCCTTTGAGTAGCCCTGTCAGGAATGATTGTAAACGGAACTGAAATAATCAAGAACGAAGTGTCTGCGTGACACAGAACTTGGGAAGGATTCTCACCAGTAATGGAAGGGCAATGCTAACAAGTTCTCAGCAGAGATGTGTATGTGTGTGCATAGTTTTTATGTGTATATATATTATTTTTGATATTATTCTTATATTATTTTTGATATTTTATTATATATATATATGTATGTATGTATGTATGTATGTATATGTATATGTATATATATATATATATAATCAAAAACAAACTATTTATGAGGTTACCATTCCTCCACACTCACATGCCTGAAGAGCATGGGTGATCTGGGCATGTCAACGGTGTGGCAATTATTTCAGTCTCTTTGGTCGACACATCAGCTGTGTATTGATCTGTATGACCAGATTTGGTAGCAATTGATTTTAGGAACAGTAGTTAATGTGTAGCAAATATATGGATCAGTAAAGGTGTGTGTGTGTGTGGTGGCAATTGTTGTTGTTGTTGTTAAATTTATTTAAATCTTCCCATCCTCCCCCCAGTTAAGGACTCAAAAGGAGCATACAACGGCAGCAGAAATAAAAACTCAGCTCTTGCAAAAGTTTAAAATGTAATTAAACTATCCGGGAAATTAAAACCAGTTAAAAATATTGGACATTATAAAACCAGTTAAAAAATATAGGCATAGTGGTTTGAGCATTGGACTATGAGTCTGGAGGGAGAGTTTAAAGAAACTTGCAAATAATCAAATCCATGAAAGTCAAACCTGCAAGTGTTGGGGGCTAACTGGTTTGTTTCTTTTTCTCTTGTTTTCCCCCCCCCTGAAGTTGTGGATTAGTTTGTTTGGCTCTCCTACTAAAATGAATAAATATCAAATCTAGAAGAAAAAAAAGAGGGTGTGGAAAGACTGCCAAATTTAAAAAGTCTTCACCTGGTTTGCAAAAAAGATGGTACGGAGGGTGCTCGTCTGACCTGTCCCAGAAGGGGCTTCCAGAGCCTGGGGGCGGCCACCGAAAAGGCCCTCTCCACCAGATTCCCACCAAATGAAGCTGTGAGGGTGGTCATGGGGAGTGGGACTTGCCCAGGGTCAGCCAGTGGGCTCCCAGGGCCGAGCAGGGATTCGAACCCTGGATCCTCAGAGTCATACTCCAGCACTCTAACCACAGCCTTCCTCTTTTCCTACTGCCTTCTACCTTGCTGTGCATCGTTGTCTTTTCTAATGAGTCATGTCTTCTCATCTCTGGCTGGTGGCCAACAGGAGAATTTCTAGCTGGTGGCTAACAGGAGAAATCTTTTGCAGCCTTTGCTGGGAGGTAGAAGCTGCAGAATCCCACCTACACAGTAGAATATTTGCACAGAGCATTGCCTAGCATCCTGAATCCCATCTTGGGACAGCAACCTCTCTCTGGGGCCACTTTGATCCCAGGGATGGTGGGGAAAAGAGGGGCTAAATGTAATTAATGACCAAGAGCAGAGATTGTACTGTTCCCTTAAGAATCTGGTGGCTCTCCTGTTTTGCAACAAAGGTTGGTTTGTGGTGTGGACCTTTGTGTGTGTGTGTGTGTCAAAGACTTCCTGCCACACAACCGTCCACCCCATCAGATGTCATTCCCGATTACCAGCTTCTCTTCATCTGCGCTGGGAAGCAAATACAGATCAGTAATAATTTACAGTTCCGTACCTTGAGGTTAAATGTCTGACAATCAGGCAAAACTTAATGGAGTGTGACATTGTTCAAACCGTCAGCCTGACACGACTTGCTGTGTCGTAAGGAGAGGCGAACGGTGATCGAACCCAGCATTAACAATGCATTAAGCCCTCTTTCTGGGCTGGAAGTTAGTTGTCTTGGTGCATCTGGGTTGTTGTTGTTTTTTTAGGAAGCAGCAATGCCAAGTTATTAGGAGTAGAAAAATAATCACAGGCCCATAGCAATGGAGAAGGCTTTAAACAGAATCTTGTTCGCTCTCCAAAATGTAGCCGTGCAAATTTGTCCTTATTGCCTTGGTCTTGGACAGATGACCGTTCTGACTCAGCTTCCAGGGTAGAATTTAATGATTTTACATAGCCATGTTTAAATATTTGAAGGGATGCCACGTAGAGGAGGGAGAGGGCCTGTTCTCTGCCACTCCAGAGACCAGGACAAGGAGCAATGGATTCAAGCTGCAGGAAAGGAGATTCCACTTGAACCTCAGGAAGAACTTCCTGACGGTCAGGGTTGTCCGGCAGTGGAATCTGCTGCCTCGGAGTGTAGTGGAGTCTCTTTCTTTGGAGGTTTTTAAGCAGAGGCTGGATGGCCATCTGTCGGGAGTGCTTTGAGGGTGTTCCTGCATGGCAGGGGGTTGGACTGGATGGCCCCTGTGTGGTCTCTTCCAACTCTACATTTCTATGATTCTATGATTCTATGATTCTACCAATCTAGACAAGCCCACTCACTCATATTTGGATAGCAAGAGTGGGGACAGGCAGCCCTGGCCAAAAAGTTGTTTAAAAAATTGTTTTTTCTTCTGGTTATGTGTCTTCAAGCTGATTTCATCTTCTAGAAAAACGTGTCCAAGAATTTTATGGGCAAGATTTCTTCAGAGGGGGTTTGCGATTGCCTCCCTCTAAGGCTGAGAGATTGTGAACCTCAGGAAGAACTTCTTGGCAGTCAGAGCTGTCCAGCAGTGAAAGATGCTACCTTGGAATGTGGTGGAGTCTCCTCCTTCTTTGGAGGTGTTTAAGCAGAGGCTGGGTGGCCATCTGTTGGGGATGCTTTGATGGGTGTTCCTGCATGGCAGAAGGGGGTTGGACTGGATGGCCCCTGGGGTCTCTTCCAACTCTAGGATTCTATGTTTCACTATGTTTCACTATTCACATAAGAATTGTATCCATCACCTTGATAGTGAAAGACCAGGCAAAGCAAGCAGGGTGATGGTCAGTTAGGATGAAATACAGCAAAAAGAAAGCAGAAGAATACATACGCAACCACACGAGATAAAAATAACCCCACATCTTTGAAATGTTGCTGAATGGAGGAGCAGGGGCAAGGGGGAGAGAGAGAGAGACGTTCTGCTATATCTTTTAAGGCTGCTTATGGGAAGATACAGTAATCCTGCCTTAGCATGGTAAGAGCAACAGTATTATCCCCAAACATATCTCTTCAGATATTATACCTTCTAACATACTGCTCTCCCGTCCTTCCATCTGCCTCTTGTTAATGGGTGTCTAATTATAGGCTCTTTGTGCGCTTAAAGTGTCACTGAGCCACATAAAAAAGATTTCAGGTGATGGCGTTTTGGGGCTGCGCCGTTTCATCTTGCCAGGGCCTCTTGTCTCCCCAGTGCCGGGGTGAGGTTAAGCAAAAGACCGTCCCCTTCTGCAGATTATTATTAATTGGTTTTGATTTTGAGGTGTCTCTAAAGACTCCAGTACTCTCCTAAAGAGCTGGACGAGGAGGAGAAATGCCTCCTTGGTAGAAAACCGGATCCTTCCAATCTGACCAGTTTGCTTCAGTCTCTCACCTCTTAACCACCCAACACTTCAGGCCAACTACACAGAGTCAAGGCAGGTTATAGAGAAGGTAAATGAAGGGGAAGGGAAATGGCACAGAAGGCAGAAGATGTCTGGAGCCAGATTTTCATCCAAATTATTAGAGCTAGCCAAGGTGCTGAACTGTATCCCTTCGCCCCATGGGTTTATTACCTTGGAGAGGTCATTTAAAGTTTGGGCTAAAGGCCAAAATTAATTCCCCAATCCACTGATATGAGAGCCACTGGCAGCTCCAATGCGACTCTTCCCCGCCCCCCTGGGCAAAAACCAAAATGGGAGTCTGTGATTCTACAGGTGTTGTTTGAATGTCACTCCCACCTTTGCCTCACCTTTGCTGGCAAAAGGCTGCAAGGAATTGCAGGCTAGGAACATCTGGAGGACGTTCCTCACCTTTGCTGGCAAAAGGCTGCAAGGAATTGCAGGCTAGGAACATCTGGAGGACCATAGGGTTCCCCAAATTAAGACTAGGGGAGCACTGTTCAAGATACAGTTTGCCAGCCTCTTTGTACAAGCCTTTTCCTCCTAGAAACAGGGTGAAAGCTTTGATCTGTCACCACCTTCATCATGCAAGAGAAGGAAAATGTCATTTTTGCTCAGAGAGAGACAGCTTAGCGCTGCTCTCTCTCTCCCCCTCTTTCTCTTTTTCTCCTTTCCTCCGCTTTTCATTTTTGCGTCATTATGTAAACACTTGCCAAAACACTAAAATACAGTTTCTGGGTCCAGAACATCTGCTGTTCATTCAGCCTAAATGTAATAATTATTGCTTTTGTCTCTTGCGCTGCAAGGAAAAAACACAAAAAAAACACAATAATGAAATACTATGAAAATGCCTTTCATGAAAGGGTTTGGGGTCCCTTTAGTGTAAGAAACGCCCCTTGACTTGGCTTCCTGTCTTCCTGATGGCAGGAACTGTGCTTACATAACTGTGATAGACAGGCACTCTGCACATTCCCAGAAGTAGCCTTTCTCCTAGCCCGTTGGCGGGTAAAGATGGGGCTGGCTCTGCACCAGTCTGTCCTCAAATGAACCCACAGGTCAGGGTAGGAAACATGCCCAGCAAATGAGGAGCAAGGAACTTCTTTCAGTCCGTGAGTGGTAGTGTCATTCAAAGCAATTAAAGCCAGTTCTGTCTATGCTTTTTGATTACATAGAATTACATACAGAGCTGGAAGAGATCCCCAAGGGCCATCCTGTCCAGCCCTATTCTGCCGTGCAGAAATACACAATCAAAACTCTCCTGAGAGTTGGCCATCCAGCCTCTCTTTAAAAGCCTCCCAAGAAGGAGCAGACTCCACCACATTCCACTGGGGCAACAGCGCATTCCACTGTCCGACTGATCATACCTTGAGGAAGTTCTTCCTAATGTTTAGGTGGAATCTCTTTTCCTGCAGTTTGAAGCCATTGCTCCACTGTGTCCTGGCCTCTGGAGCAGCAGAATGCAGGCTTGCTCCACCCTCCATATGACATCCTTTCAAATATTTAAACATGGCTAGCCTGTCCCCTCCTCACCTTCTCTTCTCCAGGCTAAACATACCCCACTCCCTAAGCCACTCCTCAGAGGGCCTTGTGGTTTCCTGGCCTTCTAAGACTGGATTAGTCAAAAGCTTAAAGGAACGGCTGAAGTTGCTGAATGTTCTCCCTATAATGGTTTCAGCATCTTGGATACCTCCGTTAAAATTTGGACTAAAACATGGAGCAGGTCAGCACACCATTGGTGGGGAAGCCTTCAGCTGCCATTGCCTGCATGGCTCAGGTCTAGGATCCCATTCTTCCCCATGAGCCTGCCCATACATTGCGACCCTCTGGTGAGGCCCTTCTCTTTGTGCTACACCTTCACAGGTACATCTGGTGACAGCACAGGAGAAGGCATTCTCGGTGGCCGCTCCCAGACTTTGGAACTCCCTAACTAGAGAGGCCAAACTAGTCCCCTTCCTGCTATCCTTTCTAAGGCAGATGGTTTCAGCAGGTCTTTTGAGGGCTTACTGCTTGGGAGCCAGGAGAAGGACCTCTCATAATGTGCTATATTGTTTTTTTTTTTTAATGGTCATGCTTTTAGTTCTATTGGTTGTTGATGTTTTAAGTCTTTGCATGATATAAATGTTTAGCTGCATGTAACTTTTGGAAGCTGCCTGGAGTCCTAGACTGGGCAAAACTGATGATTGAGGATGGTGGATCTTATAGAGGTGTGAGATGGGATGGGATACCAAGTAGTATCTCCAGCGTCATGCGTGGAGTGTGGGAGGCACCGCCAGGGAGAATGAGCAGGTGGGAGGCTGTCTGGTACATCCCCACTCCAGTTTTGAACTGCCTTCCATTCTAGTGATAAGCTTGATTCTGTGTGCATGATGTACATTTTAAGCTGGATCTGTTTTAAAGTTTGTAAGTCATCTTGAGTCCCAGAGTGGGAGAGAGATGGGGAAAAAACAGCAGCAACCACCACAAGGTGTGTGCCAAGCGGTGTGTTGTTCATGGGCTCCACTCAGTCCCATTGACTTTGTATTTCACCCCGTTCAACCTCTGCTCTCCAGTCTTCTGGGGGTAAATAAAGGGTGAGAACTCTTCCACAGGGGCTGGAAAAGTTGTGTTTTGGGCCACAAGGAAACTTCAGAAAGTTCATTTTGGACTTTGTTCCTGTGTCCCCTCACATCCTTTCTGAGTTAATGGCGACCCTAAATGGTATCACAGGGTTTTCTCGGTAAGAGTGGCTCAGAGAGAGTTTGCCTCTTTTTTTGTGTGTGCCTTCCTCTGAGGCTGAGAGAGTGTGACTCGCCCAAGGCCGCCCCGTGGGTTTCCGTGGCCCAGCTAGGATCCAGATTCTGGTCCCCAGAGGGCAACGCTCACGCCGCCACACCACGATGGCGCTCAGTTTGGGGAAGGGGGGCTTTCAGGATCCAAATTCTCCCAGGTTCTGGGAGCTGAAGTCCATTAAAAAAACCCAACAAACCTAACCTGGGGATCCCAACGCTTCTGCCGAGGTGAGAAGCGTTGCTTTTGTGGATTGCGGTCCCTAGAACCTTGCGATGCCCCCTCCGCGTCCAAACCGCAAAGCAGAGCCCCACGGAACCTTCAGGGGGGTCCTTGGAAGTCCCCCTCCCCAAACTCCCCGGGGGCCTCGCTCCACAGTCCAACTTCCAAGGGGCTCCGCGAATCCTTGGTTCCGTGTCGAGCCCCCGCGGAGGCGAAGAGCGACTCGGGGAGAAGCCGGGGCAAGGCGAGGCTGGGTGCCGTCCGTGCGCCTAGGCGGGCTCGCCCCCTTCCCGGCTTCGCAGGGGCCGGGGCCCGAGGCGGGGGACGAAGGGGAGGCCGGGGGACGGGGCGGCCAGGCGGGGGCCCCCCGGGTCCCTTCCTCCCGGGTGGAGGAGGGCGAAGAAGAAGAAGCGGCGGCCACGTCGGCCAGGCGCCCAAGAGGGCGGCGGCGGCGGCGGCGGCGGCGGTCTCTCTCTCTCCCTCTTTTCCTCCTCCTCCTCCTCCTCCTCCGGCGGCCGGGGCGGTGCGTGGAGAGCGGCGTGGGGGCAGCCGGGGAAGCGGCGGCGGCGGAGCTCCCGCGGGTCACATGGAGCCTCAGCTGGGCCGGGAGGAGGAGGAGGAGGAGGAAGAGGCGGCGAAGGAGGCGGAGGCTGCCGCCGCCGCCGCCGCTGCTGCTGCTGTTGTTGCAGCTGGAAGCGCCCGGGCCGGCCGGAGCCGCGGCTGCCGACGAGGAGCAGGCGGGAGAGAGCGGGTGGGAAGCCCCGGGAGAGCCGCCAGAGAGAGCCGGAGACGCGGGAGGAGGAGGAGGAGGAGGCGGCGGCGGCAGAGAAGCAAGCGCCCCGCGCCCTGCCGGGAACGCACGGCCAGGCGCGGCGCGGCGCCCTGGGCAGCTCTCGGGAGCCCGCCCGCCCGCCCGCCTGCCCTCCTCCTGCCTTCCTGCCTGCCTGCCTTCCCTCCAGTCCGCTCCGCTCCGCCGCCGCCGCCACCCCCCACCCCCGACGAATGATGTGTTTGGTGGTCGCAGCGATGAAAGGTGAGTGGGGGCCACGGGGCGCGCCGTCGGGCTCCCCTCTTCGGCGTCACGGGGATGCCCTCCTCGGGGCCCCTGGGTCCGCGCCCCCTTCCGCGCCCCGCTCCCCCCCGCCGCCGCCACCCCGGATGACAAAGCCCATGTGTCGCTTCCTCCCCCCCCCCGCAAGCGCGCCCGGGCCGGCTGTCAGGCGGATCTCCCTCCGCGCGCGTCCCCCTCGCCGTTGCTTCTCGCCTCTCGGCTCTGACTCTGGAGTAAAAGTGGGTAAGGAAGGGGCTTTGCAAGGCGGCCGGTGCTGGTTCCGTGGGAGCCGAGCGTCTCCCCTCCTCCCCGCTGCGGGGCTGGAGGAAGCCCTTCCTTCGGCGGGGAATCGGGCTCAGGGCGCTCGGGGGCCTCCGGAGCCCTTGGGGAGGGGGCGCGCGGGCCAGGGGCTCTCCAACCATGTGTTGATCGATGCAATTAATGGAACGAATTTCACGCGGAGCGCCGCACCACGTTGCCAAGTTGCCGGTTGGGACTGGAGCTCCCAGGACCCCCCAGTGGGGGCTGAACGTCCCCACCGCCGACACCGAAAGAAGCCACTTTCCCAGGCGCGGGGTTTTGTCTGCGATCGGGAAGGAACGCTCTGAAGGGCTCCGCATGGCCTTCAAGGCTGGGGAGAGCTCTGCCCTTTGGCTAGTCTGGTTTGGGGTCTGGACCAAGGGCTGGGGGAAAAACAACCCCATACTGTACTCTTTTAATTGGCCTTTCCCAAGTTACCGGCCCTCAGCGAGGCCAGGCTTCCCCGTGGCGCTGGACCTTGGCCCTTCTCCCCGCGGCACCCTTTGGCGGGGACGGTTTGCGCGTGTCCCGCTAACCCAGTTGTGGGCTGGAGGCAGCCCAGCGCTGGACTTTACACAGCGGACCTTTGCAAACATTGAATTCCAGCCTCCTTCACCCCACCCCCAGCCCCCATTCCTGGCCACAGGCCGGGCATGACCATTGCATTTGACAGGAGAAGTGCCTCCTTTGCGTCGGTTGTGCTTAGGTGAGCGGCATCTGGAAGTGGCATAAAGAGGATTAAAGGAAATGTTTAATTAGTCAGATGTGCAGATTTGAGAGCATAAAGAACACCCTCCTCTTTAAGGCTATTCTTTTTGAGAATAAAAAGATTGGACCATGCATGGTGCCGAGGAGAGAGAGGGAGGCAGGCATGTCTCTGTGCATTAAGGGCATGCCCCCTTTTCTCAGCCCTGGTTCATCGCCTTCGACTGAACATGTATTCCCATCCTTGGTAATGATCTTTCTTTGATTTACAAAGCAGTTCCAGGACCCAAAAACCCATGCAGTAGATCTCTTAGGGGGCTCAGTAGCAGAGCCGAAAGCAGCAGGCTTTGGAGATGACACTGAACTCTTGGCTAAGCAAAAGTTAGACGTGTTGGTGTGTTGCACTGAAAGTAAAAGTCGCCTTTGTGAGATGACTTTGGGACGCATCCGGGCCCCCAGTGAAGGAGTCTTGTTAATAACCATTCTCAGCAGTGTCGACACAATTACAACGGCATCTCTGAAAATGCAGAATTCTCTGTGCTGTGGCAATAGTTGTGTATCACTAACTATCCTATTTCCACAACATCCCTCCCCAGCCTTAAGGGTGGATACAATTTTTGTTTTGCCTTTGTTTTCCTGTATATAAAATGTTCTTACACTATGTTATTCTTGGGTTCTCTCTCAGTCAAGCCACCTGTCCAAAGTTGGTAGGATTAGAAAGCAATGCCTGCTTTTCTGGCCAAAGAGGGCTTCTTTTACTGTATAGTATATTTCAGGGAAACACTGATGGATGTTGCAGAGAGTCCACGGAGCGGACAGTTACTGTCCAAACCTTGGAAACGTAATTCCTTCCGTCTGGCAAAGGGCTCGTAAAAAGTCTAGGTTACTGGGCTAGAGAAAGCAGCGAGAGTCCAAAATGGCTAGGTTCCCTGATATATCCTTTTCTGAAGAGGAGCAAAAGAGGGCACTGAACCGGCTTTGGTGGAATCATGGAAAATCAGACGTTTTCACATCCTCCCTGATGCCTGTCCTTAATAGCCTTGGTTTCAAAGGGGAAAAAACCAAGGGGAAGTTTTGCATTTTTGTGTGTGTGTGTGTGTGTGTGTCTGAGAGAGAAATCCAAAACTTTTCTGCGGAATGTTTTCAATTAGCCTCTTTTTTTGCCGCATGGTGAAGTCATTTTGCAAATTCATACGCGGAGTTTAAAAACAACAAAAAACAGTGGAGTAGCTGGATATTGGGCCATGATAGCAAATTGTGTAGATAGATGTGTTTTTCTTACCATGACATTGTGTTCTGTTTGCATGATGTTGTGTCTTTGCTGAAATACGCAGTTTGCATTTTGCACTGTGACCAGGAGTCTTAAAGATAAGGAACTGGGTGGAAGTGTTTTTAAAGAACGGAGCACTTAAAAAAAAACATGCTTATGTGTATACGTTGATTGTTTCTAAAGGTGCAAAGAGTTAAATGAACTTTGCATTCTGCTAGATTTCCTTTGTCTCTGCATATTCTTTTTGTTGTCTAGGAGTGGTGCCATTAGCTTAAAGAGAGGGAAAGGTTTCATTACTGATCTTCTGCATCCATGAAGAGCCTTTTAAGCATCCACTGGTACGAGGCACTTTCCACAGAGGGTTAAAGCTGCTCTGCTGGGAATTGCTTTCCCAAAGAAGTTGTGGTTCAGGACTGTGGCTTTTGCCCACTCGGTGTGTGAGATGGAGCATAGCGATGCGATCTGGGGGCTTGTGAGGTTGCGCCAGCTCCACGAAATGGAATGCAGTGCTCATCCTGCCTTGCGCCATGGTGAGGAGGCCTGTTTGCTCTGTTTATCGAGGGATACGGGCTAAGTCTGGGCATGATCCGCCGGGAAGTGCTCCTGGTCAGGATCCATTGTGATGAGTGGTGGGATGGCTGGGCATTTGGTTTGAATGGGAGTTCTCTCTGTGCATGGTCCTCTAGGTTGTCAATGAAAAGGGATGCCGTTTGGGGCTTTATGAATGGGACTGGATCCAGAGGAAAAGGAAAAAGAGAAGAGAGAGAGATTGGCGTGGGAGAAGGACTTGGATTTGACTGGCCAGCTCTGGAATGGAGATGGGGAAGGCAGTTGGTGCCACTTGTGTGGTTGTGAAGGCCCCCCAAAGAGGCTTTGGGGTGGATGCGGTTCTTCGACTGGCTGTTTTAGGCTTGTTAACGCTACTCTTTAAGTCTAGGTCTACAGCCTTAAGGTCTCTGTAAGTTGGAAATGACTCGAAGGCACCCAGCAGCAACAGTATTCTCTCTGCAGTGATGTGCAATGGGAGAAACCCATCTCTGGACAGGACTGCAAACGCCGCTGTTAGATTATCTGCCTTTTGACTCACAGCACTTGAGTGTTTTCATTTCAGATGTTGCAGGAAGAAAGCTTGTTAGCAGTGCTTATCTCTTGATTTTATTTATTTATTTAGCATTGTGGTGCTCAGCTGCCCATGCGTTTTTTTCCCCTTGCGGGGGTCTCCCTAACAAATAGATGTCTGGAAAGCGTGACTTTCTTCCTCACCCCATTGCATTCACTCTCAAATCCCGTACCTCTTGTCTTGCACTGACCTCTGGCTGCTGGAAAATAGTCGCAGGTCTTCTGTTGAGATGTTCGGAGAGAACCAGACCAGAAGCAAGGAGAGGGGAAAATGGATTTTCAAAATTCTAAGCCGAAATGCACAAGGGAGTTGCAGAAGTACGTCTAGGTGGTTGGAATATTTTATTTATTGTTGACGCTGTTTTTGAGGGGATGTAATTATTTATAGCTGCTCTGAAGATGAAGGCAAAGAACAGAGGTGTGTATAGACTTTCGTACTCCTTTTAAAAGAAAATAGAGAGGCAGGAACACATTAACTCTTTGAAATTAGCTGTGTAAATTAGGGGTTGCCTGCAAGCCACAAGGCTTATGTCAAAAATACCACTGCCTGGCTTCCAAAAGGATAAACTGCCCCGTCATATATTTGGGGCAAAGAAGAAAACACCACATCCCCATCAATGAGGGATTACTTGTTCACAGGCTGCACTCAAGGTACACTTTGGAGAAACAAATCAGTTGTTGTGTGTCTTCAAGTTGTTTCCACTTCTGGTAATGCTAAGGCAAACCTATCGTGGGTTTTTTGGGGCTGAGAGTGTGTGACATGCCCAAGGTCACCCAGTGGGTTTCCACGGCCGAGTGGGGAACCGAATCTGGGTCTCTAGGATTGTAGTATGTATAATATGCTGGCTCTCCAAAAAGAAACCTTTGGAAGAAAATTGTTTCTATTTTGTAGGCTTAAACGCTCGAGGATGTGGAATCTTTCCCCTTTCAGAACGGATAGCTATCTTGAAGTCCTAATCTCTTTTATAGTTAACTAATCAGAGCCCATATGTAAATAGTGGATGATGATAGTATGATGATGATGATGATAGTTATTTGTTTCCCACCTTTCTGCCAAAATTTGGACTCCAGGTGGCTTACAGTTTAAAAGAACAACGCAGCTAAAAACATGCAAACAAGTGGACATTAAGCCACAGTTAAACTTTTAGCTATATAGAAATGATTTGCAACAGCACCTAAAAGGATAAAATACCATTAGAAGATTAAAAGCTATTAAAACAATTCAGTCTAAAACAATACCCCAGCCCATTAAATGTTTAAGATGTACTTTTTAGACTGTGCAGTTTCCTTCGAAAGGTGTCAATAGTATTAACAACATCCCTGTAAGGTAGGTCTGTTGCTGTTAAGAAAATAAGAAGATATTATAAGTACTGTTTGTAAACTGATTTTTGTTGGGGCAAAAGTGATAGAAATATAAATGAAAAGGTGGCTTTGTATACCTTTGTAAACCAGTTTTTTTTCCTACCACTATGTGCATTAGATTGTTCACTGCTCTCTAATTTATCAAATTAGAGATTTAATTTATCTAATTTAATCTGATTAACTTAATTTTTATCAAATTGCCATGAGGCATCATATGAACAAGTCTGTATATGATATCCATACAGAAAAACAAGAAAAAGAAAATGCATTCCCAAACCTGAACCCCTGTTATTTTTTAAAATTATTTATATTTTATACTGGCATTTTAGTATGTCTCCGGCTTGTGGCCATTTAGGTAAATTTACTGACTGACCTAGCTGTAGCCTCAGTATTATACCCATTGAACAGATAGGGAAGACTGAGGGGTGAAAGAGGCATACCTGTGTTCACCTGGAGGTTAGCTATCCCAAGAGCCCTGAGTATTATATAAATACTAATTAGTGTTGTTGTTCCAATACTGGATGAGGATGCAAAATACTGAGAAGGGTGTGTGCCCAGAAGTATCTATTGCATCTGTACACACAAGTCCTTTGTGGTTTTATTTCACTTAGCATATTGCACTCCTGATTGTAAAGGGTCAGCTATTTAGAGAACCAGAAGGGAATAAAGGGCAGTTCCCTGGAAGCTTGTTGCCATTGTGTGTATCAAAACTGCATGGAAAGATGCCCAACCATCCAGTGATGACAGAAAAAAAGATTTTGGGCTACAGAATGTAGATGTGCTTGGAAGTAAGAACCAAACATGTTGTATTGGGTGGGATTTAACCACCAAGTAAGCATACTTATAGTGAGCTGCTTTGGGTGTCACAGTAAACCATGGCTTGTTGCAAGAGGAGCTAGCTTGGACACACTCTGGGTAAGGGAGGAAGGCCAAAATAAGGCTTAGCACCCCCAAATAAGAATTCTGCACATGCACACAGCTGCACACATCCCCTGAAATTTTCCTTCAGTCACCAAATTTCTCACACTGCTTAAAATAGCAGGGCAATGTTTAGAAATGGAGTTTAGCCTTCCAAAGAAAGCGGGCAGGCAAAGTGACCCAGAGAATGTGAACAGGGCGAATAGAAGAGCTTCAGGCATGGACAGTTTTCGGTGTCTCGCTCTTGACAATGCAAGCTACACCCCCTGCTGCAGTGGTGTCACTCGGGGTGTGTGTGTTTGTGCAAACCACACCTGGTGACACCATCAGAGGGGAGGGACACCAAAATGGCTATGCTTGCCCCTTCCCCCCCCCTCCACAAGAGCCCATATAGGTCATAGAGTGACCTCCCCTTTTTCCATATGGCTGGACAAGACCCCCAGTGCCTTTGCACACACAGAACCAGGTGGGATGCCCAGAGAGACCAGAAACCCCCAAATTCCAGCTCCTTGGTGGAAGAGGTCCCATGGGGCTGATGCCAACCTTAGTGATGCCACTGCCCTGCTCGTACCGGTTCAGAGAAGCAGGAAACGTTCACTTCCATTTTGATTAACTGCCTGTTTCATCTGAAAGTGGGAAACCGGTTAGTTGTATCAATGGCTTGTTTAAAACAATGAGCCCTGCTTGAAACCGTGGTATAGGAAGCTGTCGGCTTTCAAGCACCCAATGGTTAGTTAAGGTTAACCAGGAGTGTCAGATTTGCATGTCATGCAAAGCCGTGGTTAATGGGCCTGTATGTTTCTCATTTCTTGTAAAAGTGTTAATGATTAATGATGGTTTCCGTGTTCCGTAAGCGGCACTGCGCAACTCATTTTTGGATACGCGTTTCTGAAATGTTACCTACTACTAATGGCAACAACAACTCAATAATGCAAAATGATGCAATAAAAGGAAGGGAGGAATGTGCGATCCTGAAACTCAAGGCTTTCCTGTTGCAACCAAAACCAAGTGTGAGGACTCTGTGGAATTCCAGAGGTTGATGGACTCCAAATCCCCTGAGCCCCATGGTCACTGGCCAGAGATGATGAGAGTTGTGGTCCTAAGATGTTATGAATATGATTTATAATAAGGTCTGAAGTGGTGTTTAGGGGAGCAGTGGGAATCCAAGTGTAGTGCTCAGTGTGAAATGGTGGCTGCTTCTTAATTTGTGAGCTCCTCTATAGTGCTGTATCTTATGTGTCTGCCAATACAGGTATTCCAAAATCCAGCCCCTCCAAAATCCATAGTACAAAAGACTTCTAGAATCTTAGAGCTGGAAGAGACCCCACGGGGCCATCCAGTCCAATCTCCTTTCTGCCACCCAGCCCTTCCTTTACAGATGGCCACCCAGCCCCTTTTTAAAAACCTCCAAAGAAGGAGTTTTTTCTTCCCTAAGAACACTTCTCTATGAAGCTCTAGGTCCTCCTGTGTGATTCTGTAGTCAATTCCTTGCAGAAGTGGACTGTAGAGTCATGCTTGAGGACCTAGCAATGCTAAGAGAAGTAGGAATCTCTAGGTCCTCCAGCATAACTCTGTGGCCCACTTCCAGCCAAACATTAGGAAGAACTTATTGATGGGGAGAGTCATTTGGCAGTGGACTACTTTGCCTGGGATTGTGGTGGAGACCTGTAAAAGGAAGGGCTTTAACTGTGTCTTCCTGCCTGGCAGAAGGGAGTTGGACTGGAAGGCTGCTGGGGGTCTCTCTTCCAGCTCAGCACTGCCATACAGTCCCCACTGTCTGTGCTAATGTTGGCTGGCCCCTGTGGGTCAGTCCCATTCAATCAGTTGTTGAATGGGGAGTCAAGACATAGATGAATGCCATTGATTTAAATATTTGAAAGGATGTCAAATCGAAGAGGGAGCGGGCTTCTTTTCCACTGCTGCGGAAACTAGGACAAGGAGCAATGGATTCAAACTCCAGGAGAAGAGATTCCGTCTGAACCTCAGGAAGAACTTTGTGATGGTCAGAGCTTTCCGGCAGTGGAATCTGTTGCTCCGTCCGTGGAGTGTGGTGGAGTCTCTTTCTTCTTGGGAGGTTTTTAAGCAGAGGCTGGACGGCCATCTGTCAAAAGGAGGGCTTGGATTGTGTGGCAGAAGGGTTTGGACTGGTGTCTTCCTGCATGGCAGAAGAGGCTTCGGCTGGAGGGCCCCTTGGGGTCTCTTCCAACTCTGTGATTCTATGATTCAATGGGTCTGCCTGAGACTATCAACAAGATTTAGGCCACGGATTTCCACTGCTTTTGAAGAACTCCCTGGAACAGAGAGGGGTTTCCGGGTGAAGTCACCGCTCTGCTTGGCAGCATTACCTCCCCGGGATGAAACACGGTTACCTGCAGCCGTTTTCTTCCCCTGGCCTGTCTTAACTTGCGCTGCTGCAACATGGAGGGAGAGAAAACAAGATATCCTGAAATATATGTCAACGGTAGGCACTCCACCCACGGAAGCTTGACTGACGTCAATGAGAGTTCTGCATGTGCGTAATGCCGCGGGATCAGGCCCTCGGCGGAGGGGTGTGTGGTGCGCAGTTGCTCTTTTTGTTTCACGGTGCATTAATGAGGACACCTGTCTGGAAATACCTGCCGTTCGGATGAAGGTTTGATAATGACAGTGCAGGATTTGGGGAAGCAGATGGGGTTGTCTTGGGAGAGTGACGGTGGCAGGAATTCTTTTCCCTGGTGTTCTGCACATTCTGTTCTCTGCCTCCCAAAACGCAGCCCTTTGCTGCTGCTTGGGAGTTCCCAGCCTGCTGGACAAACAAAACCGAGAACAGATACCGAAAAGCATGCATTATAATCCAAAGGAGGAGGCAAGTCTCCACGTCCATATAGATGGTCTATATTTCAGTTCTTCCAAAAGGCATCAAGTTCCATTCATGCAAAATAACCTGAGAAATCACATCACGCAGTCGGCCTTCCATATTTACTAGGGTTAGGGGAGTGGGAACCTTGCAAAAGTGGAGAAAATCACAAATATCAAAATGGGAGTGCGTCTCTGAAGCATGGTGGGGAGAACGGGCACCCAAGGTCCAAACTAGGGAAAGGGGGTGGGTTGAGATGGTGGCCCTGTACTTCCTCTCTTGCACCTGTCTCCTCCCTTGGTATCTGGAGGGTATCTGGAGAGGGTTTGTGGTGCTGAGAAATTGGGCTGTGATCCATCCTTAGTTGGCCAAGCAGCAGCTGGTGCAAATTCCCACCTGGCCACGGAAACCTACTGGGTGTACTTGGGCGAGTCCCACTTTCTCAGAGGAAAGCATTGGGGGTTGCAGACCCCCCACAGAATAGATCCGGCCCTAGGATAGGGTTGCCGTAAATCAGAATTGACTTGAAGGCCCTTCGGTTTAGCTTATTTTGGAGTACAGCTTGCAAATAAACTTGCACCCTTTATCCAGACACTGGCTACGTGTTGAACAAGGAGGAGAGGAGCAGCGGCCAAGTTTGGGAAAGTTACTTCTTGAACTAAAGCTCCCACAGTCCTCCAACCACCATGGTTGTTAGGGAGTTGTAGTCTCCAAAAAAGTAGCTTTCTAGGCTGCTGGAAGTCAAAAGCAGGCTGTTGGATCCTCCTTCCACCTAGGCCTACCAGAGTTTAGGTCATGCGGAGATCCATCTCGTTTTAGCAGCTTCTCATCTGCAGCAATTCTCGGAGGCTTCCTTCTATTCCTTCTCCTCCACCGTCCTCCTACTGGGTATTTTCTGAGGATGGTATAAATAGAACATTATCTTTGCAGAGTTAGAAAGTCTTGGCTTCTGAATGTTCCTTTCCTTGACACAGTTTGGAGATAAGCACACATTGTTCGGCTGCCCGCATGCATCAGGGAGACTCTTGCAAATAGTCTGTTAAATTATTATAAAATCTGCCGATCAGAATGATTTTTGGAGCCTCTCTTCTTCTCCCCCCGCCATCAATTTGGCAGCAGGAACATAACTTTTAAAGCCGCAGAGATGGCATTTATCTCCCAAAGTGTAATTGGCCATTACAACCGATAACTTGAAAAGATCAAGTGAACAGCTCATTCTCTGCTTTCAGCAATGTGCTTCTTTGCATGAAGATTTATGGCCAAGGGCTGTCCCGCTTACAGGCTGATTCTGCAGCTGTTTCAGAGACCTTTGCTACCGTCTGGAATCGCTTCTCCTCTCTCAAGTCTGTTGTGGTTGATGGAAGAGGTTTGACTTTTGCAGTTGTACGGGATGGAAAATAAATTGTTCTGAAAATACCCCTTTTCTCTTGCAACACTTAAGCATAAACATTACCCTTATCTATATGGAGTTAACTCTGGTGCAAGCCAGGTTTTGTGGAAGTGCCTCAAACCCTAGGCCATGTCCGCACTAGAGTGTTATAGCGCTATTATTCCACTTTCAACATCCTATGGAATCCTGGGGTTGACAGTTTAGGGAAGGGCCTTTTAGCCTTTGCAAACCCCAAGATTCCATAGCATGTTGAAAGTGGAATAATAGTGCTATAACACTCTAGTGCAGAAATGGTCCTAATTTCAGTTTTGGCTGATGCAAGCCATGATTTGCAAAACAACCTCAAACCATTGTTTAACGATCTGATTTAGGGATCAGAGTTAATCAGAGTTTAGGTCTTCCAATGTAATATTTAGAGCAGGGTTGAGCAAAGTGTGGCTTCTCATCATCATCATCATCATCATCATTTATATCCTGCTTTTCTTGCTGTAATGGGACTCAAAGCGACTCATATCATATTTTAAAACAGTACAGATGAAAACTGTATGGAAGGTTCAATAAAAGCGTCAATGTAATAATTTAAAAAGCAATAAAACAATGCATAAAGCTAATACAGTAAACGTTAAAAACTGTAAAATTCATTAAAAGACGATGCACTGCACACCATTAAAAAGCTCATCCGAGACAGTTCTGTTAGGGTGCTGGAGTGTGACTCTAGAGACTTGGGTGCGAATGTTGCCTTGGTCGTGAAAATCCGCTGGGTGACCTTGGACAATATTAAAGGGACGGGAGCCCTCTCCAATTTTCACAGGCGATAGTCCAGGGATCAATGGAAATCTCACCTGTAAGGCTTTGAGGTGACAAGATTCAGGTACGAAAAGGAAAGTCCGTTGCACCCCTCTTCTGGCAGGAACCTCCATAGTTCCCTCGGCGCTACCGATGAAAAGGACAACCCAGGATAAATCTACATGCTAGATTGTTTGTTTGGCAGGTTTGTGAGCTCCAGGGTGGAGGAGAATAAATACAGAGCTTTGCAAGCCTCTAGGGATTTCAGGTGGCTGCTGAGCATCCATGTGGCATTCCTTTTTTTAAAGGACTGAAGCCTCCCTTTTTCCAAAGTCGCTTCTTTGCTCTGTACGCGTCCTTCGTTTGCATTCTGTCTTCTATTAGGCAAGACTCGGCCCCAAATATGTCTGGCTTCTGTGCCACAAAAGTCCACACAGGCTGACTTATTTTTCCCCTGTTTTGCTGTATGGAAAGTCAGCTGTGCTTGTCTCTCTCTCTGTCTTTGCTGACTCAGTCTTTTAAAGTACGGTATATATTTTAACCAGAAATACAGATTTCCTGTGCTGGTTGTGAAATTAATAAGCAAGTGTCTGGGACCGTTTTGATTTTTTTTAAAAAGTATCCGTCTGCATGACCTGTGATGTACCAAGCTGAATGGGTCTTGCCAACAAGGATGCCCTCCTATCCAATTTTTTTAAAATTTCTTTCGCAATTACCAGGCAGGTAGCAATATTATGGGCTAGTTTACCTGTGTAATAAGAGCTGCACCCTATTTGGCCAAATACAAATTGCACAGGTTCCTTCAGTCCCCAGTCCACCAGTAAGCTATCTTGCTAAAATACCCAAGAAATGGGCAAGTGGTAGGTGAATGTTTAGCCTTTCTCTGAATATCCTCAATAGGGGCATAGTGTCTAGTTTGAACGAAGTAATAGTGAGGCTCTGTTTTGCTTTGGTCAGACTTCACCTGGAATATTGTGTACAGTTCTGGGCACCCCAGTTCAGGAAGGATATTAACAAGATGGAATGTGTCCAGGGATGGGGAACCAAAATGGCAAAAGGCCTGGAAACGATGAAGCCCTCCGAAGAACAGCTTAGGGAGCTGGAGAGGTTCAGCCTGGAGAAGAGAAGGTTAAGAGCCGACGTGATAGCCACGCTTAAGTATTTGAAAGGATATCATATGGAAGATGGAGCAAGCTTGTTTTCTGCTGCTCCAGAGACTAGGACATGGAGCAATGGTTTCAAACTACAGGAAAAGAGACTCCACCTAAACCTTAGGAAGAACTTCCAGATGGTAAGAGCAGTTTGACAATGGTGTGTGTTGCCTGGGAGTGTGGTGGCATCTCCTTCTTGGGAGGTTTTTAAAGAGCGGCTGGATGGCCGTCCTCTTGAGAAAGCTTTGACTGTGTCTTCCTGCATGGCAGAACAGAGCTGGAATGGTTGGCCTTTGGAGTCTCTTCCAACTCTAGGGTTCTGTTGTCAGAACCAAGGACTTCTGGGTCATCCCCGCCCAGCCTTGCAGCCAGTGTGCCACAACAACTTTCAGGAATTATGCAACAGAAGCTTTATCTGCTCTCATCAGGCATTTGAGACCAAGGTGAAGGAACGCCCAATCTCTGGGTGGGGCTATTGTTCCACCACCTACCAAGCAAGGCTGAGGAGCATTGAGTTCTCTGAACTTGGGGTGGTGCGTGGGCATGGACTGTGTGCTTGTGTTTATGCCTTCCCAGGTCCACTCCTGGGTACATCAGCAGGCATGGTTGCATCAGCAGCTGGTAAAAGTGGCGTTCAGCACAATGTCTTTGAGGTGGACTCTGGTGTGCTAATTTCCACTGTGGAGTAGAAGAGGGAGCAGGCTTGTTCTCTACCAGTCCAGAGACCAGGACAAGGAGCAATGGATTCAAGCTGCAGGAAAGGAGATTCCACCTGAACCTCAGGAAGAACTTCCTGACGGTCAGGGCTGTCCGGCAGTGGAATAGGCTGCCTCCATGGAGTGTGGTGGAGTCCCCTCCTTCTTTGGAGATTTTCAAGCAGAGACTGGATGGCCATCTGTTGAGAATGCTTTGAGGGTGTTCCTGCATGGCAGAAGGGGGTTGGACTGGATGGCCTCTGGGGTCTCTTCCAACTCTACATTTCTATGATTTTATGTGACACTTCAGAGCCCTCAGACAACTTTTGGAGAGGTAGCCTCTGAAGGGTACCAGCTCAGCTGTGGGGCAGAGCTGGAGGAACTGCTTCAGTCTTTCTGGCTTGCTTGAGAAGTTGGCTTGACCGAACGCTCCAGGCCTTTGCGTGGTGTTGCTCTTTGAAGCTACAGCGTTGCTCCACATGGCTCCCATGTGCTCGCAGCAGGGTAGCTGGAACACTTGCCTTCTTCCAGATTTACTCTCCTTTGTTCCTCCCCATGTGCCATTCTAGATGCTCTGGATTCTTCTGGTCTATGCTTTCTAGTTTTCCCTACTCCCTTAACCTCACGTCTTCTAACAAAAAGGTTGCAAGTACATAAGAACATAAGGAGGCCTGTACCAGATCAGATCAAAGTCTTCTCTTCTCTTCTGTAGTGATTGCTGCTAACTTTATTTATATCCTTTTTTTCCTCTCCAACCCTGGGACTCTAGACAACTTCCACATTAAAAAGATTGCAATTAAAAACATGCAAAAACTCAGCATTAAAACTGAATTGAATTATCAACCCTATTAAAAGCATACACTCACAAAAGATTTTAAAAGTGGTGCGTGTGTGTGCACATGTGTGTGTTCAGCTATCTTCAAATTGCCTGTTGAATTTATGGTAACTCCATAAATTTCCTAGGGTTTTCTTAGGCAAGGAATACCCAGAAGTGGTTTTGCCAGTTCTTTCCTCTGAAATAGACCCGACCGCAGCTGGTATTTGTTGGATGTCTCCCATCCGAGGATTAACCAGAGTTGACCCTGCTTAGTTTCCAAGATCGGACAAGATCTGGTGCTTTTAGGGCCTTTTAGCCATGTGTATATGTGCCTTCAGGTACCCCCATGAATTTCCTAGGGTTTTCTTAGGTAAGGAATACTCAGAGATGGTTTTGCCAGTTCCTTCCTTTGAAAAATAGCCCAGAATACCTGGCATTCATTGGTGGTCGCTCGTCCAAGTACTAACCAGAGCTGACCCTGCTTAGCTTCCACAATCATACAGACTCTGATGCCTTTAGGATATTTACGCCCTCTCCCATCCTGCATCCTGCAAGCCCTAGGATTCCATAGGATGTTGAAAGTGGAATAACAGCACTATAATAGTCTAGTGCAGAAACGACCAAGGTGTATTTTTCCCCTCGAAAGTGATTCAGTGCATCAAACATGCTAATTTCAGAACGACGTGAAATTAGGGAATAATTAGTGCCACCCTAATTGTAGGCATCGAAGAACAGTGCTGCAAGTTTCGAAGGCCCACTTTGTGTTAGATTAAGCGCTTCAAAAATGTGGGTCAAGCCTTCTTTTTTTTAAAAAAAAAAAAGATATTTCGGTGGAAGAAAGAAAAGTTTTAGCAAATTTGTTTACTCCATCTCTTTCTCTCTCTTTTGGCAAGAATCTGGCAAGTCTTGTTATTTAAATCTTGGAAACGCCAACTCTTGGAAAGAATAGCATTGAATTCTTCAAATCCTCTTCCCGAAGTCCCTTTCTGTTTAGCATACAAATTGAATCCACTCGATTAGCCTTCTCAAAAAATTTAAAGCTTCCCGTTTCAACTGCATTCCATCCCAGCAAAACAGGCCAAGACCTCGGGCGTTTTTCTGGGGAAAACCTGTTCTTATTTGGAGACGTCATCCCGAAGCAGAACAATTTTGTTTTTAATGTTGAGATTGATGTAACCAATCCCTTTTTTCGGATGGGGGAGCCTTTTGCCAAGTGTTTAATTCTGCGGCTTTGCATTCTCCGTTCATTATGGTACGATGTGGGAGTTAGAGGAACGGAAGTGGGGCGGCTTTGCTCCTTGACCGGCCGGGCTTCTAATATTTGCATCCCTTTTCTTTGTGCAAGATTTGTAAGTTTCTCCAGTATCTGGTGTCATGGGTTGGCTTTGGGAGTTGTGAGCCAAGAAGTTCACATTTTCCCTTGGCTACAGACATACCTTCTGGCCTTGGAGGAGCTGTTCAAAAGCTCAGTCGTTATTGCTGTTACTTGCCAATGGGTGACAGCAGCATCCTACCTTGCAGGGGTCTTGTGAAGGATTGCTTGATGGATCACGAATTGCAGAATTTTTTTTAATAGAGTTACAATTTGGGAAGGGCGGAAGCAAAAAGACGGTGAAAATGACAAAAATAGTGAACAAATAGCAAGACCAGAACGGCCGCAGAAATGAGGAAAAAGTTCGTAGGAACCCAATGGCCTTCTTTCAAATCCAAGATTTTCACAACCAAGCCGTGTTCTAGTCTGAAAAGCAGGTAGTTTGAAATGTTACACAATGCAGGTGTGTATGTGTATGGCCATTTCCGCACGAGACTGTTATAGCGCTATGATTCCACTTGCAACATCCTATGGAATCCTGGGATTTGCAGTTTCAGGAGGGGCTGGCCGGCCCCTCCCGAAACTTCAAACCCCAGGATTCCATAGGATGTTGAAAGTGGAATCGTAGCAGTACAACAGTCTCATGTGGAAATGGCCTGTGTCTTCTTCTTGTTGTGTGCTTTGGAGTCTTTTCTGACTTGGAGCAACCCTAAGGTAAACCCAGTGTGGGGTTTTCTTGCCCAGATTTCTTCAGAGGGGGCTCGACCTCGCCTTCCCCGGAGGCTGAGAGAGTGTGACTTGCCCAAGTTCACCCGGTGGGTATCCCCAGCCAAGCAGGGATTTGAAACCTGGTTTCTCAGAGGTCCAAGATTCAAACCTTTAGACCATGCCGGCTTTCTGGAGACATTTTACGCCGGAGTCAGAAAAAGCAAGATGGGGGCCTCCCTTCTGCAAACCCCAGGACTCCATAGGATGTTGAAAGTGGAATAATAGCACTGTAACCGTCTAGTGCAGAAATGGCCTCTGTGTGTGTGCAGGTGAGGTAGTGAGTGTGAACTTAGCGGGCCAACCGGCACACAACTCTTCCCCGCGACCCCTTGTGATCCTCTCCCAGCATCTTCCTCATTGCTCTGCCCAATGGTAGGGCCGGCTCTCACGGATGGTTTGCCAGGTGCAATGCAACGTGCCTGCTAAATATAGCAGTCCAGGGAGGGAGGGATAAAACTTTCTAGTTTTAGTGCCTTCTTGGAATTGTAAATGTGGCACAGGGCAGGAGATGTCAAGGAAGTATTTGACAAGTCATAATGCGCAGCCCGTGGGTTGTGTCCTGCTTGACCCGTCACGCCAGGCAGGCTTGAAGGGTGTCAGGCCTTCAGTTCTTGCTGTAGAGGTGCTCTTTTTATGGCTTTCTTTATTACAGGAATAAAAGCATGAGATAAGGGATGAATGATATGTAGACATATCTCAGTTAACAAAGATCTGCCTCTTTGGTGCAGCAGCTAAAAAAGCCGATATGATTCTGCGCTGCGTCAAGAGGACTATGGTGTCTAAGTCGAGGGAAGTGATAGTCCCACTCTATTCTGCTTTGGTTAGACCCCACCTGGAATACTGTGTCCAGTTCTGGGCACCACAATTCACAAAGGATATTGACAAGTTGGAATGTGTCCAGAGGAGGGTGACCAAAACGGCCAAAGGCCTGGAAACCATGATGCCCTCTGAGGAGTGGCTTAGGGAGCTGGGGATGTTTAGCCTGGAGAAGAGAAGGTTAAGAGGGGACAGGATAGCCATGTTTAAATATTTGAAGGGATGTCATGTGGAGGATGGAACAAGCTTGTTTTCCTCTGCTCCAGAGACGAGGGCAAGGAGCAATGGCTTCAAACTACGATTCCACCTAAACGTGAGGAAGAACTTCTGGGTGATAAGAGCAGTTTGACAGTGGAATACATAGTTGTCTGGTTAAGTCTCCTTCTTTGGAGGTTTTTTAAGCAGAGGCTGGATGGCCATCTGTTGGGAGTGCTTTGATTGTGTATTCCTGTATGGCTGAAGGGAGTTGGATTGGATGGCCTTTGGGGTCTCTTCCAACTCTAAGATTCCATGATTCTAAAGCTGCTGACCAAGAAGCTCCTTTTTCGCAAGGTCGTTTTATGCCTGCCCAGCCCCCTTTTTCCTCCTTATCCTCTGTCTAGCTGGAAGTTTTTTTTAGCAGCTTCAGCATGAAGAAGAAGGTGAACGAGGGTGACAGAAAAACAGATTTTCTGCATAAGTCTGCAACAGTGTTTCTGCAGAAAATACAGATACCTTAGTGAGCATATTCAAAGTGCAAAACAGAGAGAAAAGAGAAAAGAAAATATACCTGCCTGGATGGGTGGATGGATGGATGGATGATGGATGGACGGGCAGATAGATTGATCCAGGAGGGAAGAGGAGGGATAATTAACTTAGCCATGGGGTCCAAGAGCTGCCCTTGAGGCCAAGCAAAGCCCCTTCTCTATCCAGATCCCGGGGTCTTCTCTCTAAAGGGCAGTGATGTCATTTTAAGGGAGATCCCTATAAAAAAGCGCCTTGTCTCCAGGCCTTTTCAGCACTTTTGCTGGCTTGGCCCTATTTTTTTTCTTTTTTCTTTTTAAATTTTAAGTAGAAATGTACTCCACAAAAATCTTTCAGGGAAAGAAAAGAAGTGTGAACATGGATCTCTCCAGCAGGGCAGCAACAGCCACATCTTAAAAAGAGTGATTTTCTTTTTGTGATGGCTAAGCTCCTTAAAATGTTTGAGAAAAAAAAAAAAATTGCTGGTCCAAATGCTGAATACGTCGTTTGAAGCCAAAAAAAGCTTTTCTTTAGGAATAAGAACAGAAATAGTTTCTGGCAGAAGGTCAATCAAATTTCTGCTTTTGTTCACAGGCCACCAGATAATTTGATAATGATCACAGTTGGCAGGCACGGGGCCGAAGTGTTCTGTGTGTGCTAAACGCATTTGTTTTGGGTACGTCCCTCGTCTTCTGCGACACACAGCTATTAGCAAGAGGATGCTTCTCTTGACATGGAGACAAGCAATGGGAAAAGTTTTCACTGGTTAATCTCTGCTCTTAAGGGCACAGGAGCCGGGGAGGAAATGGCAGGCGGTAACTCTGCCCATCCGCACAGAACTGACTTCTGCTGAGGATAATCACTCATATTATGCAGCATTTTCCACATATATCCCAGCTGTGCTGTTACATTTTGTGCATTCAACAGCCTTTCCAAAAAGAACACTGACCAGTCCTGTTTCTCAGAGAAGGTTGCTTGCAGAAACAGGGCATGAACCCGGGTGAACCAGTGGATTCAAATTACAGTCAGCCGCCCTCATTTGCTGGGGTTCGGGGCTCAGGACCCAGGCAGAAGGGGAGAAAATTGCAAATATCAAAGTGTGCATGTGTGCCTCTATGGGAAGGGGACTGAGGCTTGGTGGGGAGAATCAGGTCAGGGAAGGGAGAGGGAAAGGGGGCGAGTTGGCATGGAGGCTGCCTCTCTCTTGCCCATCTGCTTCCTTGGGTGTGGGGAGGAGGGTTTGGAGAGGGTTTGGGGTGCTGAGAAATCCTTAGCTGGCCAGGCAGGAGCTGGTGGAGAAGGAGGAGAAAGACCAGAGGTGGGTTTTTTAAAGGGCTGCACAGCCTGATTGGAGCTACCAAGGGGGAAAGTTACCCCAGAAAAGAAGTGCCTGAGTGGGTGCAAGGCCTGAAGAAATGTGCAAATAATCAAACCTATGGAAGTCAAACCTGCAAGTGTGGAGGGCTAGCTGTACAAGAAAAAAGACTCACCTAAACTTTAGGAAAAAGTTCTTGACTGTAACATATATTTGACAATTGAGTAGCTTGCCTTGGATGTTGGTAAACTCTCCTGCTTTGGAGATCCTTAAATAGAGGTTGGATGGACATCTTTCAGAGGTGCTTTGGTTGTGTCTTCCTGCATGGCAGAATTGGGTTGGACTGGATGGCCCCTGGGGTCTCTTCCAAGTCTGGGATTCTATGACTGTGAATTTCAAGAACCGAAGTCCACCAAGTGCTGTGCTTTAACTCCAATCTCTATGTCAAAAGTAGAACCTGGATTAATCCTGCAATGCTGTCTTTGCTGAGTTTAAGAGGCCTGGGAGGTTCAAGCCCAGACATTGTATGTCTTGATTTGGGTCAAAAGGGAAGCCGGTTCTGAATGAGATGCCCTCATGGTGCACTATTTTCAAATGAGACCCTTGGCTATTTTTAGAGACTTGCTGCTAGCCAAAGTAGATGGCCAATCTTTTAGGTCAGCCAAAGGAGAAAAAGAATTGTTGAGATGCACAAGGTGTGCACTATAGTTTCCAGGGCTTGGAAGAGTTACTTTTTAGTGGGGACAGCGGCTCATGGCAGCTGAGGAACCTGGAAGTTCCAAACCCAAGAAAATAACTTTTGTTCAAGCTGCCATTATACCTAACTGCTTTCCTTCCACTTTCAATTGCTTGTATTCTTCTCACGCAATGGATCTCCTTAGATCTCCTGTTCAGGACTGCCTGGATGTTGTGAATTCTCTCGAAGTCCAGGAGGAAAAGAAACACAGAATGTGGTATTGGCTGAAAGAAGTCAGTTTGTGAAGAATTTCTTTTCTTCTCCTTTCTTTCTTTGCAACTTTCTGCTTTAATTTTGTGGTGGCATAGAGATATGTTTGCAGATGTGCGGGCAATGCCAGGAGTAATCTCGGAAGCTGGAAAGAAATGAACAAACAAAAGATTCTCAGTGTCAGCAGGTGATGCATTATACTTTGATTCTTCTGCCCTTCCTCTGCAGTCACTTCCCTCTCCCTGCTGAAGCGGAGTGAACTATGCAGAATAAGAGAAACCACAACCTGCGTGGTGTAAACTGACTGCAGAATCCAGCTTGACTCCAAATTCCAACCTTGCGGTTTTCTGGGCTGTGTCTCTTTGACCCGCACCTGCTTGGTTGTCTTGCACGGTTGCAATGCTAAGCCGTCTAGCAAGGGCTGGGTGATCCAATGGGTGCACGTGAATTTGGAAGTTTTCACGAAGGAGTCTTCAGTGCCTGTTCTTCCGGTCCTCCAAACTGTGTTGTGCGGAAAGGCTGGTCTAAAGTAGAATAAGAGTCCTCTTGCAGAAATTGTCCGGGGAGACACAGAAAGGTAAATGCAATGAGGTGTGGTTTCTGAAACTGTTAACCAGGCCATCATTCTCCTGGTCTAAATTGTGCCGCTCAAGAGAACATACAGAACAGGCAAGATGATTCCTATGTTGGTTGTTGCTGTACACTTTCAAGTCATTTCTGACTTATGGAGACCCTACGGAAACGAGGAAGACAGCATTACCATCCAGGAGGCCACAGCTGCCCCAATTTGCAAGACCCAAACAGGGCTGCTGGAAAAGGATAGCTTGTTGGTCTCGTGTTCATTTGTTGCTGTCTGCCTTCAGGTTGTTTCTGACTTATGGCATAAAGGCGACCCTATCACGAAGTTTCCTTGGCAAGATTTGTTTGGGGGGGGGGGTGTCTTTGAGGCTGAGTGAATGGGACCTTGCCCAAGAGCACCCAGTGGGTTTCCATGGCTGAATGGAACTAGGGTCTCCAGAGTCCTAGCTTAGTGCTCAGACTTCTACACCATGCTGGCTCAGCTATTCCTGGAATAAGCCAGTGAAATTCCTGTGCAGTCACCCAAGTTTTAGTTCCTTCCTTCCTTCCTTCTCCAGCTGGGCGTCTGTTACATAACTGAGCATTGCAAAACCGCTTCCCTCTCGCCTTGCGCAAGAAAGGGATTTTGAACTTTTCAGGTGGGAAGTATTTTTGGCGTGCCTGCTACGATCTTTTTAAAGACACAGGTGGGTTGAAAGAATGGGAGGTGTCGGTGGTCCTTGGCACAAGGCCTGGCAGAGAGGGTTTCCCAGGAAGCACCATCCACATTTTTGTTTGTACCCCTCTTGTCCCCCTAGATTGGAACTCAAGACAGCTTAAAAAATTAAATTGATTTGCAATGGAGTTAAAACCTAGAAGAGGGCAATGCTAAACTAGAATCAGACTATTAATAATATTAGAACACTTTAAAACACAACAATTTAAAGCACACACTTGAAAAGAGTGAGAAGCAACTGAAAGTAGTACAGTTGAATGTAATACTGTACCCTCTTAGGAGGCTGTTCACACTACACAATTGTAGCACTATTATTCCACTTTAACTGCCCTGGTTCCACCCTATGGAATCCTGGCTTTTGTAGTCTGCATTTCTGCAATCCCCTTAAATTTAAAATTGCAGTGTTAGCTTCCAATAATTACGTTTTGAGAGAGGAATAGAATTGCTTTTCAGTGCAAAGCCTGGTAGCCACTGTTTTATTTCAGAATATTTTGAAGGGCCTAATTTTATAGGATTGAAATTATGTAAAACATATTGCAAGATTTTTGCAGCTAAGGTTACTTAGGTTACCTTTCCAAACTGTTAATTACTTTGCATATTTACAGTCTTGTTGTTTTGTTTACTGATTTACAACATGTGTTATTACACCACAAGCTATGCTTAGTGATTTGGAGTCTTAATAAGATTCCTGGTTCCTTTCAAAGGTGGAGTTCAAGAAGAGATCCCCCTGTGCAGGTGTCTCAGTTTGGCACTGAGATTCCTAATATAAGCCTGTATTTTCTTTCCATGACCTCCAGCTTTTACCCTTCTTGAGAGTCATTTTCTCCCCATTCTGTCTCCAGTCCTCCTCCGGTAGTCCATGCCATGTTCAGCTCAGGAACTCTCAAGGAAGTTAAATCATCCCAATTTAGCATTTAAAAAGAGAGTGAGGAAAAAAATCAATGTACTGCAGAGCTGACTAATTGGCTCCAGTTTCTAATTTCTGGAATTTTGTTTGCAGAATTAAGTTCGTAAGTCTTTAAGGCATCACAAGACTCTGCAATGTTTTCGCAGCAACAGGCAAACATGGTTACCCCCCTGGAGATCTAATTATATTTGCCTAGTGGAAAATAGATTCATCTGTTCTAAATCTGCTCCTAAAATCTTGGGGAATGCAGCTAGATAGTACTGTCTGTGGATCTTGCTAGTGTATCTTCAACAAGCATAGAATCAGAGGCCATTTCCACACTAGATTGTTATAGTGCTATTATTCCACTTTCAACATTCTGTGGTATCCTGGGGTTTGCGGTTTAGGGAGGGACCTTTGAGGATGGCCTTTGAGATCCCTCCCTAAACTGCAAACCCCAGGATTCCATAGGATGTTGAAAGTGGAATAATAGCACTATAACAGGCTAGTGTGGAACAACCATAGTGTTGGAAGGGGCCTCTTTTTCAAGATATCCAGAGAAGAAGACCCCACTACCTTTCTAGGCAACTGGTTCCATTGGCAAACTGCTGTTACTGCCAATACATTCATGGTTGGCGGGGATGTCCTGATTTATGGTCTCTTTATCCCCATCCCTTCATCTCCAGATGTTGCTACATCCTTTCAAGTCAGCTCCAACTTCTGCAGACTCCGTCCTAGCTAGGATTTCCTTGGCAAGATTTCTTCAGAGGACTTTTGCCCTCACCTTCTTCTGAGGCTGAGAGTATGTGTGTCTTGCCCAAGGTCACCCAGTGGATATCCATGGCCAAGTGGGGATTCAAACCCTGGCCTCCCTCCAGGGTTGTAGTCCCAACACTCAAATCACTGGACCATGCCGGTTCTCCAAATCCAGGAGCCAACAGGATTGGCCTTGTGTGCTGGAGATGATGCCCTGAAGGTGAACCTATCACATGGTTTTCTTGGCAAGATTTAGTCAGAGGAGGTTTTCCCTTGCCTTTCTTTGAGGCTGAGAGAGTGTGGCTCATCCAAGGGCTGGTTTCCGGGGCTAAGCCGGGACTCGAACCTTCATCTCCATAGTCTGAGTCTCAACGCTGAAAATGCTGCCCCGTCCCAACTCTCCAAGCCATCTATTGTTCTTGTGTGCCTTCAAGTCATTTCCAACTTACAGTGACCCTAAGGCAAACCTATTGTGGAGTTTTCTGGGGCGGAGAGTATGTGGTGGACCCAGGGTCCCCCAGTGGGTTTCCATGGCCAAATGGGGAATTGAACCTTGCTCTCTGGGGCACTAGTACAATGCACTATGCCATGCTGGCTCTCCTTTTCAAACATGATGTCCCCACTTTTCTCCAAGAGAAAAGGTTATAGTGTGGTATCATAATACAATTGACCAGAGCAGGGTAATATACGCATATTTTTTGAAAATTTCCCCAGGTGTTCAGTGCATCTTTGCATGCAACTTCCTCTTTGTTGAATGAATTTTGATTTTAAATTTTGATTCTTTTTTAAATGATAAAACACACATTGAAATTAACCACTGTTAAGTGCATTCTCCCATTTTAACGTTCCCAAAGGGGCCTGACAGCAGAGGCAGCTTCAGCGCAGCGCATGAAATGTTCTGTGCCTGGTACCTTCCCATTGAAAAGCGTCATGGCACTCTTTGGGAAGAGGAGAGGACGTGGGCTTCCGTGTCTGCCGTTGCAGGGGCAGCACTTTTTCCAAAGGCAAAGAACCGAGGCACAGGGGCTTTTTTCCCTCCCCAAGCTTTGAGAGCGCTGCCGCTTATATCTGCTTTCCACCCTGTGATTGCTGTTGGCCTCTTGTAAGACGTGTCCTCGTTTGCCCTCCATGCTCAGATAGCTGCAGAACAGAGGAAGGATTATGTTCCCGCTCGGATACTTGATACAGGGCAGGCAAGTTCATTCTCTCCACGCGCACCCCGCATGGCTCCTTGCCAGCGCGGCATTGTCCGGCTACTATATTTGCTGGGAGAAAGCTGCCTTCATATGGAAATGTGGTTTGCCCAGCGAGGAAAGAGGATGTTGCAGGAAGCTACCAGCCAGCCAGGCAGAGGAGTTCTGAACAACATGTCAAGTTCTTTCGGTTTTCCCTTCTTGTTTGTCGCTCTCCCCGCTTGTGCAACTTCGGCATGGCATCATTATGCTTGGAATTACCTATTCTGACTAATGTGGTGTCTGACTGACAGGCGAGGCTTTTGAAAACATTGTCAACTAAAGTTATTTTTGTTTTTTTAAACAAGTTTTCGAGAGAAACAAATCCCTCCTGCGTTTATATAAATAACACCTTAGTTAGGTTTGCCGAGGAATAGATAAATTGGCCTCAGAAATAAGATACTTTCTGCACAGCAGCTTCCCACTTCGTCCCTCTAGGCTTGACAGTGACCGGAAGAACAACAATGCACATCTACTTGCGTGCTTTTATATATATATAAATAATAATGTTTATGGCTCTTGCAGCATCTTTGCCTTCCGTTGTTGACGCATAAAAGAGCATGCTCAGAGGCTGAGTTGGAAAAATGGATAGCCCCTGTTCTCCACGCATTTTGCCAGTGTGTTTCCCAGGGGTGTTGGGTTAGAATCACCCAACGCCTCTGGGAAGAGACCCCAGGGGCCATCCAGTCCAACCCCATTCTGCCATGCAGGAACCCACATCAAAGCACTACTTGGGCTGATGGCCATCCAGCCTCTGTTTAAAAACCTCCAAAGAAGGAGACTCCACCGCACTCCGAGGCAGCAGATTCCACTGCCGAACAACTCAGACCATCAGGAAGTTCTTCCTCCCGTTTAAGTGGAATCTCTTTTCCTGTAGTTTGAATCCATTGCTCCATGTCCTAGTCTCTGGAGTGGCAGAAAAAAAGCTTGCTCCATCTTCAGCATGACATCCCTTGAAATATTTAAACATGGCTATCATGTCCCCTCTTAACCTTCTCTTCTGCAGGCTAAACATCCCCAGCTCCCTTAGCCACTCCTCATAGGCCTTCATGGTTTCTAGACCCTTCACCATTTTGGTTGCCCTCCTGTGGACACGCTCCAGCTTGTCAAGATCCTTCTTGAATTGATGTGCCCAGAACTGGACACCGTATTCCAGATGAGGTCTAACCAAAGCAGAGTAGAGTGGTACCATTACCTCCCTTGATCTAGACACCATACTCCTGTTGATGCAACCAAGAATTGTGTTGGCTTTCTTGGCTGCTGCATCACACTGCTGGCTCATATCCAGCTTGTGGTCCACCAAGGCTCCTAGATCCCTTTCATATGTAATGTTATCCAGCCACGTGATCCCCATCCTAGATTTAGGTAGGCCAAAGGTTTAGGTAGGACTCCAGGCTGGATCCAATGGGGATTTGCTTATGGTTTTACGGGAGGCTGGGTGGAATCCTGCCCCCACTCATGGATGGAGGATAGGGAAGGATGAGTCACTAGGTAAATGAAGGCTAATTGAAACCCCCAAAAGGGAGCTGGCCAATTTCTCAAGGCCTGTCTGTGGATCCCTGCCAGAAAATCAGGGGGCTGGATGGTTCTTGTGGTCTCTTCCAACTCTACGATTCTGAGACTGGGTGCCCCCACTCCGCCTGCATATTCCAGCCATAATAGCGTCTCAGAGGCACTCCTATAATGTCCCTGCATTAGAACCCCCAGCTTATCTTTTTAAGCAGCGTTGCCCTGGGAAGACGGGACCCGAAGGAAATGCTTCTCACGCTCTTTCATGTGTCAACAATGGAAGGCAACGATGCTGCGAGAGTCATAAACGTCGGACAGCTATTAAAAGCACACAAGCAGATGGTTTTTTTTCTCTTCTGGTCATTGTCAAGCCTGGAGGGACGACGCAGGAAGCTGCGCAGAAAATATATATATTTCTGAGGCTCGTTTATCTCTTCCTAGGCAAACTTAACTGAAGTGTTGTTGGTGTTTATTGTTCTGTGCCTTCCAAGTCGACTCTGACTTACGGCAACCTTTTCTGAGGGTTTTCTTGGCCATATTTCTTCAGAGAACGCTTGCCATTACCTTCCTCTGAGGCAGAGACAGTGTGACTTGCCAATGCTCAATCCACGATGGCATGCCCGTTTTCTTCAGAATCATCTCTGATTCACGGTGATCTCATTTCAGGGGTTTTCTTGGCAATTTTTGTTCCGAGGGGTTTTGACTTTGCCTTCCTCTGAGGATGACCTTGGGCGGGTCTCACACTCTCTCAGCCCCAGAAACCCCCATGGTAGGGTCACCCTAAGTCAGATATGACTCAAAGGCACACAACAGCCACAACAATCCAGAACTGCCGTAAGGAAGATGGGAAGTAATTTTTTTCCTTCTTTCTTGGATGCATTTTCTCTTCCTATTCTTCTTTTCTTTCTTGCTCTTTTCTTTTTGCATTTGTAGTTTTTGGAGTGTCTGGAATAATGGCTAAAAAAAAATTTGCACAACAAAAAAGAAGGTATAAAATGGAGAAGTGGAGAAATGAAGGAATCCAGCAGTACCTTTCAGACCAAATGGTTTCTTATAGCATGAGTTTCTGTGTCTGAGTGCCTGTTTCAGAGACACCGATGGACTCATTTAAGGCGGCAAAGCAAAACTTCCTTGGTAGCCAGAGATGGAGGGTTGGTCCACACACGATGTCCATTACAGGTGATGAAGAGGCTCTTTACGGGGAAGGGGGCCGTTGCTATTTGAGCCCCTCTGAACAATTCCTCGTACGCCTCTGGCAAGGTCCGTGTTGGGCTCTGAGAACCAGTGTCCTATATTAATTTTGCATCATCCTATCAGGGCAGGGGCTAATTAGGGTTGTGCTAATCCTGGCTTAATTGCATGTGGTCAGACTTGGATGGAATGCTCGCCTCCCTTGCACACAATACGTGGAAGCGATGTTGTGCCAAATGGCCTTTTGTCCCCATTCGCTGGGCATCCCAGGCCGGTTGGTAGCCGTGGCGCAAGGACTTTTTACGTAATTCAAAGGATGGGACTGTCATATCTCATGAGCTGGACTGCTGCTGGGAACCAGTTGTTCAAAGGCTGATGGGCGTCCACCCACCAATTACGAGGGTGGCATCCCATAATTGCTTGGAACCAGGTAACTTATGACAGCCTCTTATATAACAGGCCAAAGCAATCCAGAGCAAACAATTGTATCTTCTTGGATGTGCCCAGATTCCACCCAGCCTGTTCCTTTTTATAGTTGGTGACAAGCAATATATACTGCTTAACTCATATTCTGATTTCTTGTTTTATTACCCTTCTTACATAACACTTCCACTGCTGTAAAAAAAATAAGAAGAAGCCAAAAAGTCATCCTCCCTGTGGCTTTCCTTTTCCTTGGAAACCTGGATAATGATGTCATGTTCTGGTAATGTCTTTTCAGCTGCAATGGGGCCCAAAACACGGAGACTTAAAAAAAAGGGGGAGAGAATGTTTCCGTCTGGTGCACACCATACATGCAATAAGGATTAAGTCTGTTTTCAAAAATAGCAGAAATGGAAAAAGTTCTTTCCTGTAGCAACTAGTGATTCCAATGAAGCTTGTGGATTGTTGCCAGTTGGGCCGACTGCTTGTGGATTCTGCAGCTGTATCTCCTTCCTTGATCATTTTTCTTTTTCTTTTTTGGGGGAGCATGAAGTTTTTGCAAAGCCACAACTCCCACCATGAGAGCACAGGAATCTGACTCAGTTTTAAAATGATCTGCAGAGGCCCAAACTACCTGCTCTGCACACACCAGGGAGTGAGAAACAGGGACTTTTTGGTGATGGTGCCATGAATGTGGAACTTCCTCCCACTGAGGATTCGCTCTGCGCCCTCTCTCATTGTATTTTCTTTTATTTCACAGGCTTATTTTATAGGCTACATACACAAACGCGCCCCATTAAAAGCCCTGTCTGTTGCAACATATAAAAACCAAATGCCTCCTTAAATATCTGCTGAGAGAAAGCGCTCTCTGTCTCTCTCTCTGGCCATTTCCGTATTACACTGTTATAGTGCTATTATTCCACTTTCAACCTCCTATGGAATCCTGGGGTTTGCAGTTTAGGGAGGGGCCTTTAGACTTTTTAGCCAAAGAGGTCTTTGGCCTCAGGAAACTACAAACCCCAGAATTCCACAGGATGTTGAAAGGGGAATAATAGCACTTTAACAGCGTGGTGCGGAAACGGCCTCTGTCTCACACGCACCATTTTAGATTTTGTTTGCAAGTTTTGGCAAGGTCACCTTTCCCACTGTTTTAAGAGCTGCAGCTTTGTCGCTTTACTTTTTTAATTGTTGCAATGTCCTGCTTAACTCCTATTTGTTTTGTTGTTTTCTGTGGTCTGTCTTTCCATAAGCCACTTTAAATACCATGCCATGGGAAAGCTGAGCATGAAAAATAAGATAAATTAAAAGAAAATTCAGGGGATTTTTCTTCTTCTCCCAAGCCCTTCTTGCCCCCTGCCCCCTGGCATTGCAATGGTATTCTGGAATGACCTTCTTTTTTAGCCCTGACCAGAGATGGCTGCTTTGAAGTCAGTCTTTGTCCAGAGTTGGCCTCCTCCATCGTAGCCTTAGTAGGTCAAACCAGATGTTAGGAGAATGCAGATTCCCTACAATTAACCCATTTTATCTCCCACAAGGGGATTTCCATGGAGATGTTTGTCTGAGCAGTTGAACTTGCAGACTAACCATATGTTTCGCTTGTTGCATGCCTTCAAGTCATTTCCAACTTATGGTGACCTAAGGGTTATCATAGGGTTTTCTGGGGCTTAGAGGGTGTGATGTGCCCAAGATCACCCAATGGGTTTCCATGGCTGAGCAGGGAATCCATCCCTGGTCTCCAGAGCCCATAGTCCAATGCTCAAACCATGCTGGCTCCATAGGTTTAGCTACCAATTGCAAAACAAAGCATGCAAGATGCAGAGGTGAGGGCAACCACATGCTCTGACAGACATCTTTGACCACTTGGAAGTGCACTTCCTTTGCACACATGGTGAAGGGTATTGTCTGCTCTGATCTAAAGACATCTCACTGACTGTGTCTGTAATTTATAATAGTCCAAAGAGAGAACGTCAAAAAATGGGTCATTGAAAAGCAAGGGGACTCCTGTAGCTGGAAGCTGAAGGATGAAACTGACCATTTCCTACAGTATGGCTTTCTTGGCGATTTAACGAGAGGGAGACTTTTTGTCTTCTCTCTTAGGGATGCACACTTTTGTCTGAGCAGAAGCTAATACAGAACAGATTTTAACACCACGGCTAATTTCTTTCAAGCTGAACTAGCATTGGCCATTATGAAATGGGCTAGCCATTGGCAAGCGCTTAAGCGGTTAATTGCAGGTTTCCTAAATCAACAGAGTATACATAATTACAGGCTTGGAAGTATTGTTGTGAGCTGCAATTTATGCCGAAATTTTAATCTCGGTCTTTTGAAGCTATAAAGTACAAATCTTTTCAGGGGTTGTGTAAATATATGTAGATTTGGAGGGGGTGCATCTTCTGGATAACACACATAGGAGGCACAACGGAATGGCCCATCATACCCATTCTCTCCCCGGCCGGCCCCTCCCGAAACGGCAAACCCCAGGATTCCATAGGATGTTGCAAGTGGAATAATAGCGCTATAACAGTCTAGTGCGGAGAGGAATTTACACAACACAAGTAGGGAATGAACGAGACGTGAGGCCATTCCGAAAAGATAAAATACGGAACACTTCTGGTTCTGCAAGTTTTGGCTAAGGGAAGCTCAACCTGTGTTTATTCATACCTGTGAATTGGAAAGTCTAATGCAATCTCCTCTGGCTTCATCAGGAGCAGTGTAAGAACTGGCCTTGCTTGTCTTATAAATAATCCTTCGTCTAGGTTTTCGTTTTGTTTTTGTGAGTCAGGCCAGCCTCTCGGGAAGGCTTTTGCACATTGGAACAGAAGCCAGGTCTCCGTGTGTTGCCTTCCAGGTCATCAATGCGCCTGAAAGGACTAATCTAGGCTAGTGAAGGCGGATGGGATGCTGACTTTTTTTTCAGATGGAGGAAATATTAGTAATTTGCACACTGTGTGGATACGTGCTTGTATGTGTGTGTGTGTGAGAGAGAGGAATCATCTTGAGGTCAGCAAATGAAAAAACTGCAATATCGGATAGGCCAGCTTCCAAGAAGATTTCTAATGTGGCTGGAAAACAACTTTTCTCTGAGAAGAGAATAGGACTCTGTTCACATAACTCTGGAAGGGTCTGGAAGCCATGAAGCCCTATAAGGAGAGGCTTAGGGAGCTGGGTATGTTTAGCCTGACGAAAAGAAGGTTAAGAGGAGACAGGATAGCTGTGTTTAAATCTTTGAAGGGATGTCATGTTGAAGATGGAGCAAGCTTATTTTCTGCTGCTCCAGAAGCTAGGACATGGAGCAATGGATTCAAACGAGAGGGAAAGAGATTCTACCTAAACATTAGGAAGAACTTCCTAACAGTCAGCGCCATTCAACAGTGGAATGGGCTGCCTGGGAGTGTGGCGGAGTTTCCTTCTTCGGAGATTTTTAAGCAGAGTCTGGATGGCCATTTGCTGAAGGTGCTTTGAGTGTTTGTTCCTGCATGGCTGGGGGTTGGACTGGATGGCCATAGTGGTCTCTTCCAACTCTATCATTGTATGATTCAATGATTCTAACTCACTCCTTGAGGTGCTTTGCGCATGGGATGCCAAGGCTTTTGAAGAGAACATATGATACTTATACCTAAGGATTTTCCATCTTTCCATTGCAAATGCAACCTCCATACCTGGAAGAGTGAAACTGAGCCTTGGCTGTTTTAGGCAAAGTAGCTAATTGAGTTGCAAGCTACACACTTAAAATGTCCCAGCAGGGAATCTCACTCTCCTGGTCTTTTTGGCATCGTTGTGACTGTTCGCTAAATATTAATGTCCGCGTCTCTTTCACTTAACCAATAAGCCGTTGATAGTTGCTTTCCTCTTGCAGTTGATAACTTCTTACTATCCAAATGTTAATCTATCCCCCTCAACTAAAGTAGGATTTATTGCTTTCAGCCTCCAGCCTGCCCTTCCCAAGAGGACAAGGAGGCTGATAAAATAAATTGAAACCACACACAAGTAGGATCCTGATAGGCTGCTCCTTTCCCCCCATTATCTCTTTCAACTCGGTGTGCTCAACATCAACCCAAAGAGGAAAGTCTTAGAACTTTTGGAGGAAGAATTCAAAGTCTGGCTTCCACAGATCTCTAAGGAAAGCAATTCTCCTTAGGTGAGGCAACCGGCAAAAACTCTTCCCATCTCCAAAGCAGCTTTGTGCACGGATGATACAGCCAGCAAGGCAGAAAACATTAGATCTCAACTTCCTTGATGGTGCACAGCGGTCAAGGAGAGAGGACGTTAATTATCCTTGATAAAACGGTTGCAGCTCTATATTCCATTTCAACTACGGGGATTCCGTTCCTCTTATCCATGGTCTTGCTTTGTACAGTCTTGCTATGTGATATTTGGTGGTACGAAGCCTCTCCATGGTCCCCGAGGAACGTGAGGGCTACTTTTGGTGATGGTACCGGGTTCAATATTATTTGTGGCTTCAGGTGTCCATGGAGAGTCTTGGATAGGGTTGGGGTTCTTCAAAGTTGGGGGACACATCCTCTGCTGTTGTTTTTTTCTAAACTGGCTAGCATTACAAGTAGGGTTGCCAGGTCTCAGGCCTTGACCATCTTTTCTGTCCTTAGAGAGGAATCTCAGGGCAAAAGCGCTGCCTTGAAAATTATGGCTCTAGCCATTTTCCCCATTTTTTAGGCACAGTGGTTGTTTATTTGATTTTTAATTGGCATTGTTGCTATGTGCCTTCAAGTCATTTCCAACTTATGGCAACTTTGAGGTGAACCTTTCATGGGGTTTTCTGGGGGCTGAGAGTATGTGATGTGCCCAAGGGTTTCCATGGGTTGGGTTGGGTTCCATTGGGTTTCCATGGCTGAGCAGGGAATCGAACCCTGGTCTCTCCAGGGTCACAGTGCAACGTTCAAACCACAACACCACACTGGCATACTCTATGCAAACCTGGTTGATGCCAAATATACTCATTTTTTATGGAGGTATTTTTATTAAGTTTAAAAAGATGCAAGATAGAATAGAATAGCAAAAGAGAAAAAGAGTAAAATTAAGTTTAAAAACATATAAGATGTAATAGAATAGTGAAAGAGAAAAAGAATAAATGACATGATCTTGAACTAAAATGACAAAGTATCTTCCAGTGAGGAAATAAATAAAGAAAAAAAAGTTCCAATCTGTGTGTCAGTAGTTATATATAGCAATCTTATCTCAGCCTTTCTAATTTCCCTACTACCAGTTCCTTCTATTATCACGGAATTACTGATCATCAAATCACCTTATCTTTCCTCAAAAAGTCCGTAAGGTTTTTCCAGTCTCCAAGGAGCCCATCTTGAATTTTAAAAAGCCACTTTCTCCATCTCGGCTGCATCCATCGCTCTTGTCTTGTCTGTGGTTGCTGTTGCCAAATCTTTCCCTTTCTGAGCATATATCATTCCTATGATTATATATTATATATATATTTCAGTGATTATATATTGCAATCATCTTCTGTGATCTTTTCTTAACTGCATGTCTCCAAGTCCCCAAAGCAAAAACTCAGGCTTCGTTTGGAGATTTCTTTTCAAAACCTTCTGCTTAATGTATCTGTCTTAATGATGCCAATATTCACTTCTCTGGGCCCCTAGACAATAAAACTCATCTTAATATTTTGATATTTGTGGTTTTCCCCCCACTTTTGGGGCAATCCTGTACCCCTAACCCTAGCCAATGGGTAGGGCCGATTGCATCTCCTACTGGCCCTCTTTATTACAAAATAAACCGAAATTATTTGAGCTGGAACTTTTCTTCTCTCCATGCCTGTTGCAATAGTTTCTTCCTTCCTTCAGGCAATGTTAAAAACTAGTTTCTTTTCTCCCTAAGCCTCTTCTCCATGAATATTTACCCTTAATGGAAGTTACTTATGCTTTTCTTTTTTTTTGCTGCCGCTTTTACATGGGAGGATTTTGTTTGTATTCTTTCTTGGGTGATAAATATTCTGCTAACTTTTTTTTTCTCCCCCTGCTCCGTGTTTTTGTTAAATTTGGCTGAAGGCAAAAAAAAAACGGTTAAGGAAACAAAAGGAGTTCTCTTTTACAAACGTCGAGTTTGGTCCAATCTCAACCGGGCTTCTGTGCAAAGGGGTTTTTTAGCAACGTTAAATTGGATTTTGAAGAGTCAGCTGATTCTAATAGCCTTTGCACACAAATAAAAAAATAAAAATAAAGAGTTGATCTGATTATTGTTTCGGTGCTTGGCGATGGGCTTATGTAATCGCTAATCTTGGCACTTCTTTATCTAAAGCAGATTACAAGACCACTGTCATTTTGGAGACAGGCATTAAACAGATTTAGTTAGTATTAAATAAGTTAACTTTAGCTTCCTTGGAAAGGGATGCAACGTGGGTTTACATCTCCAACTCTTGCTGTTAATAATAGTTGTTTAGGCATTGCAGGAATATGTCCGTACAATTCCCTTGCAAAGTTTTTATTTAATCTCTCTCCAAACTGATTTATCAGTTCAACTAATTGTTGCAATATATTTGCATACTAAGAAGGCATCAAAATAAGTATCTTTCTGTGTTGTTGAAGTGTGACAACTGGAATTTATTCTGGATTCACTTTTGCTGCTCTTTAAAGTGGATTTTTCTATGTTTTTCTTTTTTTTCTCTGGTATTGTGAGTCGTATTAAAGCAAAAGCAGGGGAAATAATTTGACAATTAGAAAATAGATAAAAGCTGCTATATCGTCTTGCAGTAACAAACCAAACACACAGACTTAAATCATGTTGCATGCCTCAAGTTGTTTCCAAATAATAATAATGCTTCTCCCTCATCTACATTTTCATCATATTTATTACCCACCTCTCCCCAAGGCTCAAAGTGGGATGCAACTTAGATTAAAATTCAACTAAAAACACATAAAAACATTTAAAATACGTCCATTTAAAATTCATAGTTAAAAATTGACTGGGTAGGCCTGCCAGAAGAGATGGGTCTTTATTCCTTTTTAAAATTCAGGTAGTGTCTTTAGGTATTAAATCTCTTCCGGAAGGTCATTCTGCAATCTAGGGATGGCTGATGGAAACATCCTTACGGCAAACTTAAGGCAAACCTATCATGGGGTTTTCTTGGCAAGATTTGTTCAGTGTGGGTTTGCCTTTGATGTCCTCTGAGGCTGAGATAGTGTGACTTTCCTAAGGTCGCCCAGTGAGTTTCCGTGCTTGGTCAGGGATTCGAATCCTGCTGTCCAGAGTTGTGGTCCAATGCTCACACCACTACAACCACTGAATTTAGGCAGAAGAAAATACCACTGCAACTAATTTTGAGTAGCTGTCCATTATATGTTATAGGTGCATAAGTTTAGGCCATCCTCAAAGGCCATCCTCAAAGGCCCTTCCTAAACTGCAAGCCCCAGGATTCCATAGGATGTTGAAAGTGGAATCATAGCGCTATAACACTCTAGTGCGGAAGCAGCCTAAGTGTGTAGTGGGATGGCAAAGTTATGTCCTGGATGGGGCATTTCCCATCTATAATTACAATAGAGTTGTTGTTGTATGCCTTCAAGGTGTTTCCAACTTATGGCAACCCTATCACACGATTTTCTGGGGCTGAGAGCATGTGATGCACCCAAGGTCACCCATGGTGAGTTTCCATGGCCAAGCAGGGAACGAAACCCTGGTCTCCAGGGTTGGAATCCAACTTAGGTTCCCTTAGGGTCGCCCTATCACCAGGTTTTCCCTGGTCTCCAGGGTTAGAATCCAATATAGTATTGCCATATCACCAGGTTTTCTGGGGCTGAGAGTGTGTGATGCACCCAAGGTTGCTCGGTGAGTTTCCATGACCAAAGTCCTGGTTTCCAGGGTTGTAGTCCAGTGCTCAAACCACTACACTGCACTGTCTCTAGAGAGCTACCATCACACACACACACATGCACATCTTCTCCAGCGTGTTCATTTTTTAGGAGCTGCTCCTGCTTTGCTTCATTGGTGGAAGTTCATGGTTCATTAGAGTTCATCTTTGCAACTTGACTCTCTCAGTCTTTTGCGCTTCCACTTAAGAGTTGATCCAATTGAAGATGTCATCTCAGCTTCCTCTGATTGACCATTCCCGTCAATTTTAATGGCTGAAGCTTAACTTTGCAAGCTGCAACCTGCAGTTAGCTGAGGAATGAAAAAAAAAATCGCCTTTGGTGGTTTTAACGGCTGTGTGTGAAGGACGCAGAGCAAGAGGGCGAGAGGAGGAAGAAGCTAATCGGAAAGCAGCCGAGGTCTTTGAGAAATGATCATGGACGCATTTACCCTCGTCCAGCCCTTATAATATTGCCGGCTCCTGGCTTTAGAACATTACGGGTGATCAACTTGAACAATATTATTTCCGGTCCTGCTTCTATGCAACCTTGTTTGAGCATTAATATGTTCAGGAATTCCCAAAGCCTTAAGGCACTCTTCTTCTTCTTGAGATTTAAATTTTTGCTTGAAGAGCTTTTGGCTTTGAGCGACGGAGGGATGATTCATTGAGTGTTTTGAGTTATTGGATGGAGGAAGCACCTGGGGATGGAAGTGGCTTCTTGTAGAACCAAAGGGGTGGGAAGGGAAGCAAGAGAGGGGAGCAAAGGAGGTCTTACACCAGCATGGAGGAGCAGGAATGGAGCTGCCCTGTGGTCCTCTTCTTTTTCCAAAGCTGCCCTTAGTGTATGTGTAGGCTTCGGCATGCTGGATCTCACAAGAAGAGTTGCTTGTTCAAAATATGGACTGGAGTTCTGATAAGAAGGGTCTTGACAAGCTGGAAGGTCTCCAGAGGAGGGCGACCAAAATGGTAAAAGGCCTGGAAACCATGAAGCCAATGACTTAGGGAGCTGGGGATGTTTAGCCTGGAGAAGAGAAGGTTAAGAGGGGACAGGATAGCCATGTTTACATATTTGGTCAGACCCCGCTTAACATAAGGAAGAACTTCCTGGTGCTTGGAGCCATTTGGCAGATAGCCATGTTTAAATATTTGGAATCCTATCATATGAAAGACGGAGCAAGCTTGTTTTCTGCTGCTCCAGAGACCAGGCCATGGAGCAGTGGATTCAGACTACAAGAAAAAAAGACTCCACCTGAAGATTAGGAAGAACTTCCTGATGGTAAGAGCAGTTTGAGGGTGGAATCTGCTGCCTCCATGGAGTGTGGTGGAGTCTTCTCCTTCTTTGGAGGTTTTGGAACCAAGGCTGGACAGCCATCTGTCAAAGGAAGGGCTTGGATGGTATCGTCCTGCAGGACAGAAGGGGGTTGGACTGGATGACCCCTGGGGGTCTCTTTTAACTCTATGACTCTATAATTTTAGGTGCTCCAAGGGACACAAGTTCATCTGCATCCTCCCTCTTTGCTTCTCTAGCTAGCTGCTTATTTCTCTAGCCATGCTGGTTGTAATATTGGAGAACATAGGTAGCTAGCCTTCTGTTGGTAGCTGAGGACATTTTTTTTTTTATTCCAACCCAATTTTAGAACTAAAGTTTTGCTGTTGTTGTATTTTTAAAGGAAGGGCCTTTTAAGATGATCCTGTACTCTTTTAAATTACACTGTACTGTTTTAAATTATACTGTTTTCAACTGCTTTGCAAGTGTATGTTTCAAATTGTTTTAATATGGTTAACAGCATGATTCTATTTTAATGTTGACATTTTGTAAGTCTTTAACTATATCGTTGTCATTTCAGTTTGTTGGTTTATATAATTTTTATTAGCATTTTTTTCCCCAAATACACTAAAAACTGCAAATACAAAGAATAAGCGAGAAAGAAGAATAGACAGAAAATACGTAGAAATACAGGGGGAAAAAGGGAAAGCAAGAAAAAAAAATGAAAGGTGACTTTTGTGGACATCAACCCATTTCTTCAGATGCAGCAGAGAGTGATTTTGAAGCCTCAGGTCTAAAACATATTTATACAGTTGTGGGAGTGGGGCTATTTATTTATTCATTTAATTGGAGTATTTACACTCCACCCTTCAGCCAAAAAGGCTGAGAAAGCAGATTGCAAATTGTTAATTTGACAGTTCCCTACCCTAAGGCTTACGATCTAAATGAAAGGTATGGAAAAGGGAATTACGGTGGGGAAAGAGAATATATCCGGCAGTTTCTGCCTCTTCTCTTCTCCACGGCCAGGGCAGTTGCATGGAATTTAACGGGACCCAGAAAGCTGCAAATTTTGTCCCTTGCCCTAATTTTTCAATAAAAATTAGGCTACATAAAATGATAACAGGTCTTTTCAATTGCAATAGATATGTGAGAGCAATAAATCTGTTTTGTTCTTGTGTGCCTTCGAGTCATTTCTGACTTATGGCAACCCTCAAGAGAACCTATCATGGGGTTTTCTAGGGGCTGAGAGAGTGTGACACACCCAAGGTCAGTCAGGGTCAGGATATGTAGCCCCTGCCGTGGGAAATGAGCAAGTTTGTTGGATGTGTATTGAACCGATATATTTAACCATTGTAGCAGTAGTTATGTATCCCTGTTAAGCTTTGCTATCATTGCTACGAAGTAGTGGTAATTGGTTATTGCAACAATATATCTGTGCTTGGGCTTGTTGCAAAGTATCTCTTGCTAATTGCTTTGTTGCCTATTGCTAAAATATATCAACTGAAAGAGAGGAAGAATGGATACGAAAGTCTAGCCTGGAAAGGTTCGCTGTTTTGAGAACCTGGTGTTTGCAAGATAGGGAGCAGGAAATATGTGCACAGGTCAAACCGGTCAAGGATGGAGGGAGGTTTGACACAGGCACATGTCTGGGAGGTGGTGTGATGCATAGATTTATAACACTCACCAATGAGTCTGTGCGCCTAGATTTTGGAATGGTTACTTATAAAAGATATAAGCAACGTGCATACTTTAGTCTCTGCAACTGCGGTGGAAGAGTACTGTCTTGCTCATAACTATACAAATAAAGTATTGCCAACCTGAACTTTGTGGAGTGTGGGTTATACAGTACATGACACCCAGTGGGTGGGGGGGCATTGAACCCGGGCCTCCATAATTGTGATCCAATGCTCAAACTGCTAGAACACACTGGCTCTAATAAATCGGCTTTCCAAAAGTCAGTTTTCCCCTTTAGTGTCTGCTCTCTGTTGGCTGCAGTGACATCTAACGGCCACGGCTAGAATTTGCCAGCCCTCCTTCCTGATTCAGGGGGAAATCTCTGTGGCATTTTCATTCTGCGTTCTTGACAATGTGAGATAGTTATCGCTCCGCTAGTACATACCTATCTCGTCCTCTGAATAAGCTGTCCAACACCTGCATTAGTTCTGGAAAGATTAGATCCCGTGACCGGTAATATTGAAGATGGGCTGTGATGGAGCTCTTACAGTATCAGCTGAAAACGATCTGAAAAGCATCTTGCTGGCTGTGAGCGGATTGGCGCTTTGGAGAACCTGCCAGGAAAAATCGGAAAAGGCCCTTTTTGTCCTCTTGAAAGTCCTAAATCGCACACCCTGGGGGTTTCTATTGAAGTCAGAACCTTTCTATGGATGTCGAGGGGATAGAAGCTGCCCAGAGACTTGGGGCCTTTCTGCACTACACTGTTATAGTGCTATTATTCCACTTTCAACATCCTAGAGAATCCTGGGATTTGCAGTTTAGGAAGGGGCATTTCTCAGCCAGATTGCTCTTTGGCCGCATTAAACTACAAACCCCAGAATTCCATAGGAGGTTAAAAGTGGAATAATAGCACTATAACAGTCTAGTGTGGAAAGCCCCAAGGACACAATGGCTTCAGATGACAGGAAAAGAGATTCTGCCTGAATTTTAGGAAGAGCTTCCTGAGGGTAAGAGCAATTCAATGATAGTGGTGGATTTGGCAGCAACAGCAGCAGCTGGAAGTTTTGATGGATTTGTATCTGTTTGTGTGGATATTTCCCTGGGTGCTTGTGTTCTGTCCACCTTGTTCTTTTGGACGAGCTGATTATTGCATCTCCAGTGAAAGCCCCTTGATACGGCGTGCCTTTCAAGCAAGGAACGCCACTGTTTTGAAAGGAACCGGCTACGGCACAAGCTGAGTTGTCCCGTCCTTGTAAAAACCGAAATGTCATCTCTCCCAGCAATCAGAAGTCCCAGCCAGCACGGCCAACGGTCAGAGATTATGGAAGCTGAAGCCCGAAACATCTGGAGGGCCAAAGGTCTTGAACCGGCCGTCTAAATAAAGCAGCAAATAAGCAAGTAATTAGTGCTGGTGCGCTCCCTCCCTTCTGGAAGGAACATCTGTCATTTTCAAATCACCCCTGCCACATTTCCGGATGTGTTCCCGCTGAGTGAGGTTCTAACTCTTTCCAAAGTTTATACTTCACCCTTTGAAATGCATTTCTTTCACCTTGCATGAATGGCAAATGGCCAGGGGGAAAAAAATTGCCATCATTAATACGGGTGTTTCTGACGGGGGACTTCGTCTTTCAAAAGCTGTTTGAACAGATGTTTGCCTCCACTGCCGGAGAACAATGGCTCTGTGAAAATATCTTGCAAGGCCAGAAGTTGATGCACTGCCAGCCACATTATTTCCTCTTGGGAAGACAACCTTGCCACGAGGGAAGAGGTTCCCTTCCTGCCAGTATTCCTCTGTGTCACAGTTGGCGAGAGAGGATTATTTATTAAGTACCTGATATTGCACTTTGTGCTTTGCGAAGAAGTCCTGCCTGCTCATGGCTCGCTTTGCAATGTAATCCCGTCAAAATATGGCTGTCGACGTGGGGCTGTATGCTTTTTAGCAGCGCTGCTCCAAAATGGGCTCTGTGGGTTGGTGCCGATCCGTCAGCTCTCAGCTGTTGGTTTGCAGCAAGTTTCTAGGAAAGGAACGGCGGTACAGGAAGCCTCTCCACTTCAATGCCCCTCTATCCGACAACTCGCTCTTTGGAAGCTTCCAAATTAAGGACAGGTTCCATTAATTCAGTGGAGGTTCTGTTTTTTCACCAGATCTTCTTGCCTACAGAGGCTCACTTGGAACTGTTTGCATTCATGTTCTGCTTGCAAAGCAAGCTGGGAGGGAGAAAAAGAGGCGCTGGTTGGACTGCAAGCCTGGAGACCAGAGTTCAAGTCTCTGCTTGGCGGTGGAAAGTCACTGGGTGACCTTGGACACATCACACTCTCTCAGCCCCAGAAACACCCGTGATAGGTTTTCCTTAGGGTCACCATAAGTTGAAAAAAACTTGAAGGCACACAACAGCAACAATAATCTTTTCTTGCACATCATGGCGTTTCATGATATGTCCAAAAGTACGACAGCTTCAGTTTGGTCATTTTGGCTTCTGGCGAGAATTTGGGCTTCATTTACTCTGCGACCCATTTGTTTGTCTTTTGGGTAGTCTGTAGAACTCTCTTCCAACCCAATCAAATGAGTTTTATTCTCTGTCTGTCAGCTTTCTTCAGTGTTCAGCATTCACGGCTGCACATGGAAACTGAACCTTGCAGCCTGCTAAACTTCCACAATATTTATGCATGGATGGAAGATGGTTGCACTGGAAATGGCTTGCATCTTTGTAGGGATTCCCTCTCCCCCCGCCACACGCACACTTGGAGAAATGGGTGTCTAGGAGCTTCTCGGGACCTAAATGTTGTTGTGTGCTTCGGATGATTTAGGCTCATCATCCTGAGTTATTTTAGGGTGCCTCAGAAAGCAAATTATTTAGATAATGGAGCTGAAAATGCATTGGAATTATAATGTCATACAGGCATTGCATAACTCCTTGCTTCGTTCAGCCGGGTTGCATTGCTTCCAATATGTGCCGTTGTTGTTTGTCCTGCTACATATGTATGAGTGTCACTGACTATGTATGGCTGCATGTTTAATCAATGGACCTAGAAGGAGCGACAGCAGCCGTCTCCAGCACAAATTATTGACTTTTTCTTTTTAAGCGTAACACTTTCTGCTTTTCACGGGGAGAGAGTTTATCTTGCTGACCCATCCGAGACTTATACAAGTGTTGTTTTCAAGCAAATGAGCACAGAGGCTTTTTTTAATTGTAGAAGCTGCTGTTTTTTTGGCTGGCCGGACCGATACTTTTTCAAAGGGTTGCCAAATTTATCTCGTGCCGTACTTGTTGCTACCAGCTCTGTTCTCACGAGTGACCCTTTCTGGTTAGATGTCCTGAGCTATCCAGTTTTCTCTTTCCTGGGCTGTAGTGTTGGATTAGGTCTCGGGGAGACCAGGGTTTGAATCCCCTGCTCAACCATGGAAAGCCATGGGGTGAGCCTGGGGGAGTCACACCGTCTCAGCCCCAGGGGAAGGCAGTTGCAAACCATCTCTGCATTCTCAGGAAAATTCTGGGATGGGGTTGCCATGAGTCCAGAGTGTGCTTGGAGAGGAGAGACAGGGTGGTGTAGCAGTTTGAATGCTGAATTAGAACTATGTGAAACCAGATTCTGAGTCCCTGAAATTCAGCAATCCACACCTTCTTGGCCTTTGAGTAGATCTTGGCAAGAATATCCTATCGTAGAGTTGCCGTGAGTTGGAATTGACTTGCAGATAGATAACCAACAACTACAACAAAAATTGCAGTCCAGCCTAAATCCTTGCAACAGTGTGGTGGTTTTTCCTCAAATCTTTTTTATTAAAAATTATTAAAACATACAAAAAGGAAAAAAAAAATTAAAGTGAAAAGGGGGAAAGATAAGTATAATGTAATGTCAAGTTCAACTTTTGTAATCTGTTTTATATATATATACACACACACACACACACACACACACCTATATACTTTACATCATAACTTGATATATTATAATAATAATAATAATAACAACAACAACAACAACAACTATTATTATTATTATTTCTATCCCGCCTCTCCCCATGGATCGAGGCGGCGAACAACAATAATACATTAAATTACATTAAAAAACATACCCAATCCTCCCCACCCACCAACCCACCTAAAACCAACCCCCTAAAACACACAACAATTAACAATTAACAACAATCAACTGACTATTAAAAGAACAGCGAGACGGTTGGTGGGAGGCGGTGGAAGAACTAGTCTGGGAATAATGCATTGATGATATTCAAGTCAAATACGTGTGTTAAAGAATTTTCTAAAGAAGTGAATTAGAGAAGAGGAAAAACCCTCTCCAACAACTTCCCACTTGCAGGTTTTTTATGGTGGGTTTTTCATATAGAATCAGGCTTGAGCAGCTGTGACCTCCCAGATGTTTTGGTGCTGCAACTCCCATCGTCCTTGCCAGCAAAGCCCATGGCGAAGCACCCTGCAAGCTGGAGGAGGAAAACATTGGGAAGGCCTGGGTACAGCTGGTGCTGCGCACTGGTATTTGGTTCCTCATTCCACCGTCCTCGCTTTCTGACGTGGCCGGTGGGTCTTACATAACCACCCGCCCTACTGCCTCCATTTAAGCATATGATTAGCTGAAAGCGTAAATAAAATTAGGTGCATAGTTGAAGTGCGTGATTAAGTGCTTTCCAGGAGTGGAGCCAAATCTGGCAGCATTTTTTTTTTTTTTTATGAGACGCTCTTTTGTTCCGTGCTGGCCGGCTGGCCGGAGTTGCTAGGCATGCGCCGGTAAGGCATCGCGGTTGTGCACCGGCAGGAAAGAAAGAAGAAGAAGAAAAAGGCCCAAATCCTCTCAAAAGGTAGCCTGGATTTTGCACTGAAGGATGCTGAACCCTCTGCAGCTGTCGAGTGCATTTACCTGGTCTCGTAACTCCCATGTTAAAACAGATCCGCCAACGACCGGTCCATTTCTCGGCACAATTCAAAGTGCTGGTCCTGACCTATAAAGCCCCATATGGCTGAGGTCTGGACTATTTGAAAGACTGTGGCCCTTTCCACACTAGAGGCCCCTCCCTAAACTGCAGACCCCAGGATTCCATAGGAGGTTGAAAGTGGAATGGTATGAAATGGCCCATATCTCCCCAAACAAACTTTCCAAAGTTTTAGGTCCTGTAGGAGAATGTTTCTCTTGGTCCCCCACAAACTCTTTTGGTGAGGATTGGGAGACAGGGCCTTTTCCATGGCTGCTCCCACCCTCTGGAGCTCCCTTCCATGGGAAGCCAGGCGGCCCCCTTCCCTGCTTTCCTTTTGCTCTCTTGTTTTAGCAGAAGTTTAATGGGTAAAGCGGGAACTCTCATTGCGGCTAATTCTAGATCAAAACCCGATTATTGTCCTGTTACCCATAATTTGGAAAATGTAACTGTTAGAATGACAACAAGTGAAATGATTCAGCCGTGCTCTTCTGCAAGCTCAGCCGGATAGACTGGGTGCTCTGACTCTACCCAAGCATAATGAAACAAAAGCTGGAAATCTGTGTGTGGTGATCTATGCTGTGCTTTTTCTTTTTCTTTCCCCCCAGCAGACAATGAAGTTCTCACTGCGCCTTGTTTGCATATGAGCAAGTGCTTATTTGCAAGCCAAAGATGAAAGCAATCAGTCGGGGAACACTCTGAGTTCCCGCGCCTGGGAATGAGCATACTTTGCAAACAAGCAGTTTTGCATTCCTCAGACCCACCAATTGTATTTGCCCCAATGAAGCAAAGGGAAAGTGCTGGTGGGGGCCAGATATTTTAATTAGAGGACTTGCACCCATGGGGAGACTAGAATTGGGTGGGATGGGGGAAGAACCCCACCAAACCTGCTTTGGAAGAAAGGCCCCAACTTTACAAGTTGCAAGCAGCAAGGCCAGGTTTCTGTACATGACCACCCGCATGCTGTCAGAAATGCACCGTTGATTTTGGATTGCTGGATAAGCTTGGGAAGGTGGAAGACTGGCATTGCAAATAGAAGCTCAGGAGAGCATCTTCTCTCTCATTGATCCTGAGCTGAGGAACTCCCTGCTGCAGGAAATCTTGGTGGGTCTCCTCCCTGCTCTCTTTCCACCAGCAGGTGAAGACATTTTTATTTAGGTAGGCTTTTGAATTTTAGTTATGGAGAGGTAAGAGAGGCGGTGTAGTATAGTGGTTTGAGCGATGGGTTCAATTCCCCTCTTGGCCGTGGAAACCCACCGGGTGGTCTTGGGCATGTCACACCCTCTCAGCCCCAGAAAAATCCATGATAGATTCTCTTTAGGGTTGCCAGAAGTCAGAAGTGCCTTGAAGGCACACAACAACAACAAAGCGTGGAGTGCTGTTTTATCCTTTTTATCTTTTATTGAAACTGTGTTTTAAATATTTTAAGTGTTTTTACTGTCTTTAAGCATGACTTAATAATAGTGATATTTAATTCCTTTATAACTTTTTGTGAGTTAATGTTTTAACAGTGTCTTTCTAAAATATCATAGGCCTCCCATTTGGGAGAAAGGCAGGATACAAATGGAACAAACAAACAAATAAATAATAAAATATTGTGCCGGCTGCCAGCAAACAGCTGGGGGCGTGGGGACAATTCTGGGGCTTGAGATGGTCCATCCTGTGGTCCTTTGCCCTGAGATGCCTCAAGGGATGGGAGGGCATCGCTCTGTTCTCCTCTCAGCAAAAGATTCTGCCTGATTCCGCCTTCCCAGCGAGAATGAACGTTTTGGGGTCTTTCCGCACTACACTGGCCATTTCTGCACTACACTCTTAAAGCGCGATGATTCCACTTTCAACATCCTATGGAATCCTGGGGTTTGCAGCTTCGGGAGGGGCCGGCCGGCCCCTCCCGAAACTGCAAACCCCAGAATTCCATAGGAGGTTGAAAGTGGAATCATCGCGCTATAAGCGTGTAGTGCGGAAATGGCCACTGTTATGGTGCATTTATTCCACTTTCAACCTCCTGTGGAATTCTGGGGTTTGTAGTTTCCTGAGGTCAAAGAGCTCCCTGGCTGAGGATTCTAAATGCTGCTCCCTGAACTGCAAATCCCGGGATTCCATTGGAGTTTGAAAGTGGAATAATAGCACTATAACCATGTAGTGCGGAAATGGTGATGTCAGCAAAGGAGAGCCAAGCGGAGATGCTCGAGGCACAAGATGGGTTAATGGAATAATATCGACTTAGAGACAAGAAGACGAGGAAAACAAGATAAGATAATTCAATATATATAATCATATTAGGAAATCTATGTATTTTACGGATGTAACGTTAATTATATATTTATTGCATCTTGTGTAATTGGTACGATATTGACAAGATATTGGTAATGCATAGACTGGAGTGGTCTATTCTGTAAAATTCCTTTTGGAAGAAAAAGAGAGAGACTGTTGTGGGGAAGGCAAAAGTCCTGCAGCCAACACAATTAACTGTGACCAAACTTTGTCTTTTCCAAATTTAATATTTTGAAAGAGAAATAGGACCGCTGTGTCTCTGCTGCTTCCACTTCATCCACTAGATTTGTGCCTTCAGGTTGTTTCTGACTTAGGGAAACCCAAAGGGTGGGCCTGTCGTGGAGTTTTCTTGGTAAGCTTTGTTCAGAGGGGTTTTTGCTATTGCCTGCCTCTGAGGCTGAGAGAGTGTGACCGGCCCAAGGTCACCCAATGGGTTTCCACACCTGGATCGGGATGCAGACCTTGGTCTGCAGGCTCATCGCCTAGTGCTCAAATCACGACACCATTTCGGCACTAAATTTACCACCTGTTTTATTCCAACGAGCGCTGGGTGGATTCGATCTCACCCCAGAAAACAGGTGTGCCATTCTGTGGCAAAACAGGCGATGGTGCACACTTGTGGTGGCTTGCAAACCAAAGCTATGGTGGAGAAGATACTGGTATGCGCCGTGCTGAGCATCAGCATTTTGCTTTGTTGGGATGGTATTTGGGCCTCTTCTTATTTTTCTGGTCATGCTTTTAGGAAGCTATTTTACCGAGATGGGGCAGGATAGTATTTTTCCTGGTTTTTTTAATGAGCTACCTCTGATATTTTGGGTTTTCTGCTATCCGCATCGTCTTGAACTATGGCTTTTCTCCCACCTTTGGCCATCGTGGGCACTCTTGGGTCCAACACCTCTTGGTTTTGAAACGCTACATCTGACAACGTTGTGAGTTTTTTTTTTAAAACACCTTCTCAAATGACCCATTTTAATAACCTGAAAGCTATTATATAACAAGCAGCCATAAATTAGTACAAGGCCCTGGGGGAACCCTCACAGTTCAGCAATGAATAGTTAATGCGGTAGAGTGTTGAGCAGGTTATTAGTTTTCGCCGTACAAATGCTGATCGGGGAATGCTTTTTAAAAAAAAAATTATAAGGTGTTTAAAAGAAAATATAATTAACTGGTTGTGTGCTTCTGTTGCAGCTCAAATTGAAATTATTCCATGCAAGATCTGTGGAGACAAATCATCAGGAATCCATTATGGTGTCATTACCTGTGAGGGCTGCAAGGTAAGCTTTTTAAAACCTATATATGCACAATGTATTCCCCCCCCCAAAACACACACACACACAGACACATATTGTTGGGGAAAGGGTGTCTCTTCCAGATGCAAAAATAGATTTTGCACCCAGTTAAGATGGATAAATGCAATAGGTACCATCACCCAGTTTTAAAATATAAGATTGCATTTTCTCCCTTGAATGATGTTTGTCCAAATTTGTACTTGTTCTTAAATCTGAACCCATGCACTCAACTCCCCTGAATAGTACCTGTTTAATTGCATGGATACCAGGGTTGCCAAGTTGAATTGCAATAGGGCTCCTGTATCTTTAGTTAACAGATTCTGCAGGAGGAAGACATAGCATAAAGTTCTACCAAGTGGAACTATGCAACATCTCCTTCGTCTCCTCCAAACCCATCTTTGAGCTGCAACATCCCCACAACACAACCAGCTGGTGGAGAGCAGGTGTGTGTTTGTGGGCATTTCCGCATTAGACTGTTGTTGCGCTATTATTCCACTTTCAACCTCCTCTGGAATCCTGGGGTTTGCAGTTGAGAATTCTCATCCAGAGAGGAAACTACAAACCCACTAAACACTAGCTCACCAAATCAATAACTTACTAATTAAGCACAAACTTATTAAAAACACAAAAGGGTTCTGACCCCCCTGCCCCAGAACAAACCGTAATGAAAGAGAGAAGACAGAATGCTGGAAAATATGTTTTTCTATCATTGCAAATCCAACCACACTACCTTCTAGTAATTGCATTGTTCGATTTCTTATTGCTCGGAAAGTGCACAAACAGTTCCCAAACTTTTGGGGGGAAAAACCACAACTTTCTCATCATTTAAGACACATATTAATTTGGCCATTTTGGATAAGTCAGCAACCTTAACAATCAAATCTTCTGTTATTGGTCACTTCCAGGTTTGAGCAAGACGTATTATTTTCCAAGAATTTTCATGCATGATTGGTGGGTCTCTTTCCAGAAGAAAAGTGGGGGTATACATTACATAAATAAAATGGCTTTTTAAAATTGCTTTGCTTTTTCCTAGTTTCATACGACACAATTTGCCCTTTTTTGCATGGAGTACTGCTGAGCCATGTATCCTCCATCCTATATCTGTGCATTTATTTTGGGGGGGCCTAAATGTAGAGTTTTGCATTTTGTTTTATTGGATTTCATTTTATTATTTTCTGCCCAGTTTCCTAGTTTATCTGGTCATTTTGAATTTTCTTCCCATCTTATGACCTGTTAGCCACCCCTCCCAGTTTTGTATCATCGGCAAACTTGATAAGGATTCCCTCCATCCCATCACCTAAGTCACTGAAAAAAGAGTTGCAGAGGGAGGTAGAGAAAACTTAAAAAAAGAAAAAGAAAGCCAGGAGTTCTGTTCATCCCAAAAATGAAAGCCAAGAGAGGCCAGTTCCATCACATTCCCAGGTCTTGTGTTCCACCGAGCTCCCACCTTGGAATTTGCTACCCTCCACGGCACGCCTCGAATTCCTTTGTGCGGACACATTTTATTGCAGCCGTTCTGGTTCCAAATGTGACCCGAGCCAACAGAAATCACTAATGCTTTAACATGCTTATTCACTCCCAGAAGCAAAACTAGGCTTGCAATTTGTTTGAACCCAGAATTGCTTTGGTAATTTTTGAAAATGTTTGTCCCTTTTTGCAAATACTGGGATGTTCTTCCCTTGCAACTGAGTCTATTAAAGAGACCGGTGTGACAGAAAATAACGGCGCTTTCTTCAGGTCTGGAATTATTGCAGTGGTGGGATATGTTTACTTTCCACCTTCTGTTTGGATTAAAGCGTTGCATGCTATGTGTATTTCAGGTGCTGGTGCCTGAGTTTCAAAACAGTCCTTCCAACACACCCTCGGAACTTATTTGTAGCACAATAACGACCCACAGTCCCTGAGTTACTTTTAGACCTACATGTTCTCTGGGGATGTGGCATCTTTTTAATAGAGATTTAAAGTAGCAAAATGGGTTCTGGAAATGCAGGAATGAAAATCATCTGGACCTCTGGCTGTTGTTGGACAGGAAGTCCCAGCGGTCTTAGCCGATGGTGAGGAGTGATGGATACTGAGGTTCAGTAACATCATATGCAAAGCAATGCAAAAAAAAAAAAAATGGGTCTGGGGGATTTGGGGTTTTTGGGGGCAGGCTAAACTTTGAGCATCCCGAAACTAAAGGCTTTCTCTCTGTACTTTCCTAAAGTTCTTCTCCGGTCCCCCATTTCTCCAGGAGTTTTGCTACCTTTTCTAGGTGCTCTTCCGAACGGGAGTGTTGCAAGGGCAGCTGATGGCTCCCATATCAAAGAGGCGGTGAATCCATTCTGGGGTTCAGCCCATTATTTCATTTTATTAAGAATCATTTTTATTGCATATGTAAAAATAAAAACTGAATAACGTAACAAAGAAGAAACTACAAACAAAGAAAAAGTAAACACAAAAACCTACCACATTCCGCCACACTCCTCCCAAATGCTACCTGTACACATAACAAAAACTACAATTAACAAAATAGGAAAAGGGGGGGAAAAACCCTTTTCTGCAGATATATTTTAACTTCATCTGTATTTTTGACTCATATTAATTGAGGAAAAAAAGGAACAGCATTGTCAAATCACTCATATGTTTCAAAAAGTCAGTGAGGGCTTTCCAGTACTTCAGCAACATGATTAGTGATTTTTCTTTAATCAAAATAGTTAATGCATCCGTATCCACGAAAACAGCGATTCCTAATCTGATGCACACATACTTCCAGAGATATGAAACAGGACATTTAGGGATGTGCAGGAAAAAAGATTGAATAATGGCAGAAGAAAGCACATACATTGTGCAAGACAAGCTACAACGCAGATTAACTGGATCTTATGATGAGTGGCGGAGTGGGTTTGCTTTGATTGTTTTTTAATTTGGGAAAAAGTCCCATTCCCTCGCTTTGTTATTTTGGTGAACGGTGGGGAGTCCCTCCCTAAACAATGTGTTGCAAACGTGCCGCATGGTGGTTGTTGTTGCAAACACACAAAAGCGCCTCTTGCAGACTCAGCTTTCACTCTCCTCTGAGCCTGAACATTCATTGTTTTGACTGTGAATATATATGCATTCTCTCTTCACCTTCTTATTTCCATGGCTTTTTATTTCATTATTGGCCTATTTACTTTCAGTCACCACGTGTACATTTGAAACAACAGCAGCTGTGCTAATGACAAGTATTTTGCTAATAGGAAGGGCACAATTTACGGAAAGGGGCTGCAAAAAGATATGTACACAAGTGGGGGGAAAGGGGTTGGGAACCCCCTACAGCAAGCCATTAACTTTTAGGGTTGGTGGGTGGGGAGCATGGGGTACATTTTAATGTTTTAATGTATTTATATATTCCTGTAATGCCGCCTCGATCCACTGGGAGAGACGGGATAAAAATAAATATTATTATTATTATTATTATTATTATTATTATTATTATTATTATTATTATTAAACAACCAGTCTTCTTAGTAGTAAGTCGTTCTCCCATTTCTGAGCCGGTTTCAGCCCATCCTTTCAAAGAGCTCTCCAAGGTGCTGATCCCACCCTGCAGACCTTGGAGAGCTCCTTCAAAATTTGGATAGAGATCCAGAGCCAATTTACCGCCCCGCTGAGTCCACTCCCAACCCCATTTGGGTGTCCAGGAATAAGAGCCGAGCCCTTTCTCCCACTCCACGGGGAGACGCTTCCACTAGCCTTTCCGCCAGTGCGAAAATCCACTCTTTTTGACTTAAGTAGCCTTGCTGGTTGTGGAATTTGGGGAGTTATACAGGTTGATGCTATCTTATCCAAAATACCTGGGGTCGCAAGCATTCTGTATTTTGGATTATTTCAGATTTTGGAATACAGGACCTTTTTGGAATAGCCTCACATCTCATTTGTCCACTCCTTGTGTATGAGACACGAGGGTGGAGAGAGACTGAGGATCTGTGGAACGGTAGCCGTCCAAGCGGAGGGCTCAGATGGGACGTGTCCGTGCCTCCTCCCTCTCTCACCATAAGTCGGAGATGACTCGACGGCACGCAACAACAAAGACAGTTTTAAAAAGCCACCATGGTTTAGAGCATGCTTGGCCATGGAAAATGACTGAGTGACCTTGGGCAACTCATACTCTCTCAGCCTCAGAAAAAAGGCAAAGCCAGACTCTCTCCCATCAATCTTGCCAAGAAAACCCAGGGATGCGTTTGCTTTGGGGTCAACCATAAGTTGGAAACGGCTAGCAGTGCCTATTTTGTTGCTCATTTTTAGTAAGTGGTAAAAAAACTGGACCACAAAGATTTCTAAAGCAGCAGCCAGCGAGCTGTGGCTTTGCTGTCGGGCTGCAACTCCTATTATCCCCCATCGTTGGGTATGCTGGAGGGAGATGCAGTCTAGTGGCGCAGTGGTTAAATGCCTGTACTGCAAGCCACAAGGTTGTGAGTTCGATCCTGCCGGGCTCCAAGGTTGACTCAGCCTTCCATCCTTCCGCAGGTCGGTAAAATAAGTACTCAGCTTGTTGGGGGCATGTATAGAAATGTATAGAAATATGTGCTATTTGTAAGTTGTTCACCGCCTCGATCCATATGGAGAGGCGGGATACAAATAAATAATAATAATAATGATAATGATAATGATAATAAAAATAATAATAATAACACTGGAGGGCAACCCCACCCTTGCTGTGAAGGAAGGCTGAAATGGTTGATAATTGTTAAGCAATTCTAAACCGGGATTCTGACTTTGTAAATGTTAAATGGTTAAAAGGACTGAAGCAGAAATAGCAAGAGAGTGCAAAATTCAGGCTGCATATTATTCTTCTGGGATTCACACCAGGAGAGAGTCACAGAGTGAGACAGAGTCAGGAATTATTTAGCAAATGCTGCAGAATTCCTTGCTCTGCAATCCCAAGTTTGTATGAATGTCTCCAGCCCAAACACTGGTTTTTCTGTGCTTTGTTTCCTTGCTTGTTTTAAAAGCTAAATTCAGAGAATTTAAGAAAACGCCGAAGAAGGAGGGTTGGAGGGGGGAGAGCACCACTCTCCAATTCCTAATTGGCAATTACTAGAATATTGCAAAACGTAATGATACGTGGAAATGTGTAAGTGTTAGCCATAAATCATAGGATTATGAATAAGTCTTTGTTGTCACAGGCTGGTGTGCCTCCTTTTCCGCGTCTCTGCCATTAGGATGCAACAAGGCAGCTGTCAGCTGTTTTCTTGTAATTAAACAGCCAATGAGCAGCTAATTAAGACATATGTGTATACAGAAGTGGAAGTGGGCATGTTAATGAGCTGTAGGAATCAATTCATTAAATGGAAATTGTCAAAAGGCCCAATACGGGTTGAGCTGTTCATGTCTCCGCCCGGCGAGAAAAGCCACCGGGAGTGGAGAGAGAAGATCAATCCGTCAGTTCTCACCGGCCACAAAACATGCGCGGGCGTTTTCCCCGCTTCCTTTGGCAAACCAAATGAGTTCATTTATTATGGGAAACCGCCAATGGTGGTTTTGCCAGTTCCTTCCTCTAAAATCTAGCCTACAGCACCTTGGGTTTGTTGGCGGTCTCCCATCCGAGTACTAACCAGGCCTGACCCTGCTTAGCTTCCAAGACCACCTGGGATCTGGTGCCTTTAGAGAGTATTTAGGCCCATAGAGTGTGTGTGTGTGTGTGTGTGTCTTAGAGTCACCTGTTGACTCATGGCAACCCCGTTAATTTCCTAGGGTTTTCTTAAGCAAGGAATACTTAGAGTTGATTTTGCCAGTTCCTTTCTCTGAGTCTCCAGCACCTTGTACTTGTTGGTGGTCTCCCATCCAAGTACTAACCAGGCCTGACCCTGCTTAGCTTCCAAGACCAGATGGGATCTGGTGCCTTTAGAGAGTATTTAGGCCCATTGTGTGTGTGTGTGTCTTAAAGTCACCTGTCAATTCATGGCAACCCCGTTAGTTTCCTAGGGTTTTCTTAAGCAAGGAATACTTAGAGTTGGTTTTGCCATTTCGTTTCTCTGAATCTCCAGCACCTTGTGTTTGTTGGTGGTCTCCCATCCGAGTACTAACCAGGCCTGACCCTGCTTAGCTTCCAAGACCACCTGGGATCTGGTGCTATTAGGGCATTTAGGTTTCCAATAAACCCAAACATTTACCAGTATAGCGTTAGGGGTCTTATCGGCATATTATGAACCTGTATTTTTTCACCAAGGGCAGCTGGAGGTCCTCTCTCTGATGCACTTCATCCTGAGTAAGTGGATGAAAGTGGTGCTTCCTGTCAGGGACGTGCATATCTTTTTGCGCCCTGTCTGTATTAATTTGGGCCGGCCAGCTCAGACTCTCACGTCTGGAAGGTGAAGCGCACCCTTGGCTCCTTCTCATAAGTAAAGGAAGAGATGCTGAGCGGTTCAGGTCACAGACTTACTGCGTTACGTATATTTGGCTTTGAGTTTATGAAGGAAAGAAATAGATGGTTATTTTTTTCCCCCCTTGGAAAGTAGAATCATAGAATCACAGAGTTGGAAGAGACCACAAAGGTCATCTAGTCCAACCCAAAAGCATGATGAGGACTAGCCTCTTAAGCACTGGACCAACCTTGCAGCTGAAGATAGATTGGAAAGGAAAAGGCTGCACTATTTATGGTGTTCTGTGTCCACCTGTTTGGCAGGGAAAAAAATGCTTTTTCCCCATCAACGGTTGTTATGTGCCTTCAAGTCGTTTTCAACCTGTGGCAACCCTACGGCAAAACCATCACAGGGTTTTCTGGGGCTGAGAGCATGTGGCTGTGCCCATGGAAGCCAGTGGGTTTCCATTGCTGGGTGGGGAATTGAATCCTGTAGTTTAAAAATCCCACAAAACCTGTTTGAACAGTAGTAAAAATGGGACGCTTCTGGGTATATCACCAGGACCGATGTTCAGCCTTGCAAAGATATTGTCAGTTTGAACATACAGATGTTCACTTCTGAATGCAGCTGTAAAGCAGATAGCTTCTCTGATTGGGATGGGTCTAAAATTTGCAAACAACTATTTGTCCAGGTGGAACGACGTATGAATACTTTCATTATATATAACTTTGTCTATTCTGCAATAAAATTTATTAAAAGTATAAATGCATGCTTTTACTTAGACAAATGTTTATTTGTATGTTCTGTTCCATGCATATATATATAGTATCTGCATATTTTATACAGTTTGAGCATCCCTTATCTGGAAATCTGAAATACTCCAGAATATGAAATTGTCCATAAATGGGTGGCTGAGATGGTGACACCTTTGCTTTCTAATGGTTCAGTGTATGCAAACTTGGTTTCAGAAGCAAAATTATTAAAAATATTGTATAACATTATCTTCAGGCTATGTGTAGAAGGGGTATGTGAAACAAAAATGAATTTTGTGTTTAGACTTGGGTCCCATCTCCCAGATACCTCGTTATATACATATAAGTTAATGCAGACATCTAATAATAGTAATAATAATAATAATAATAATAATAATAATAATAATAATAATAATAGAAGATCTGGAATCCAAAACATTTCTGATCCCAAGCAGTTCAGATAAGGGGTGCACAACCTCTGATAAGATTTATTTTAGAAAAATAATGACTCCTCAATGGTATATTTTCCTCTGAGGATATTTTTTGCATTTATTTAAGCATGATGTCCATTTCAGATAGTGCATGGCCAGCGTGGAATAGTGGTCTGAACCTTGCACTATGACCCTGGAAATGAGGGTTCAGTTCCCCACCTGGCCATGCAAGCGCCTTGGGCATGTCACACACTCTCAGCCCCAGAAAACCTTGCAACGGGTCCACCTTGAAACAACTCGGAGGCACACAACAGCGATAACCGCAGTGGTTGCTTTGGAACCGTCCGCTGATGAGTCTTCCTCTTGCGTTTTGTCCTTGCGCTGCAGGGTTTCTTCAGGAGGAGCCAGCAAAGCAACGCCACGTACTCCTGTCCCCGTCAGAAGAACTGTTTGATCGATCGAACGAGTAGAAACCGCTGCCAACACTGTCGGTTGCAGAAATGCCTTGCCGTGGGGATGTCTCGAGACGGTGAGCTTTGCAGGTTCAGGTCAGCTGTCTTGTATGTGCAACCCTTCTTGGCTTTGGGCCCGTTCGCCCCGTTCTTAAAATATTAGCCTTGAAATGCTCTGCGCCCCATAAGTCATTGGATTTACTTTGGACTGACCCGCCTCAAACACAGGCACCGACCACATTCCCCGCACAATGTCATGCAATGAATAAATACCTCTTTGCTGTTTTTTCCAAAAAGGGGTTTCCCTTATTGCAGCAACCGTGTGGCTTCATCCAGCATAACCGATGTCCTGTATTTTTTCTTTCTGTCCACCCACCTTCATATATCCACATCCTTCCTCCCTTGCAGCCCTCAATCTTGCTAAAGTGGTTGTCGAATCCTGGTAGGAAAAGATACTGACATTCCCAGCAGAAGGACTCAAAATCGCTCCTCTCTCAGATGGTGCCCCAGCTGTGGATGCTCTTAATTCAAAGAAATCCAGCATATTTTGCACCCAGGAAACGCAGTTTTGGAATTCAGCTGTGCAAATTAAATATGCTCCTCCTTCATTTCATGTCACTGAAATTCCACTTTTTCTAAAGACTCTTCTTAATAGTGGCATTTTGATGACTATTCCTGTGATCAGCTGCCTTCTCAAATGCTTCTGTTTTCCTCAAATGCACAATATCTGATTTTACTAAAGCTAACCAAAGAGAAAGACACCTGTCCTCTGATATTTTTAAATATAGAGTCAGCCCTGAATCACTGAAAATCGCTGTGCATACCAATGTTATGGCAGAATTGAAGAAATCAAAGAAAGAGGTAGAAAGAACTGTTGGGCAGAAATAAATTTAAATGTAAAGAAAGTTTATGTTAACTCCAGCAAAGGGTGAGAAGTAATAAAGAATGGTCAATTTCCTTATGGATTAAAAAGAAAAAAGGGGTTTTTTTAGAGCAGAGGTTGAAAATGGATCGATCAGCTTTGGCAAACCTATGAAGTTATTGCTTGCTTTTGGTAATATTTTTAATTTAGAGTATCTGTGTAAAATTCAAAGATTAATTAAATTCAATCTGGTTGAAAAAGAATACAGTCAGTCTTCCACTTCCATGGGTTCACCATTCATGGAACTGATTACTCTCAGGATGTTATGTTTATTTTATTTCATTTTATCTTGTCTTATTCTATTTTATTTTAAAATTCTTACTGTATTTGCCCCTGCCATGGGGAAAAAAAAATATATTCTCTCTAGGAATCTCTAGGTCCTCCAGAACAATTCTATGGTCCAATTCTGCCAGGAGTGGACCGCAGAGTTTCGCTGGAGAGCCTAGAGATTCCGAGGGAGAGCAGTTCTCTAGGCATTGCCGGATCCTCCATTGCAATTCTGTGTTCCACTTCTGCTGGAAGATGACCATGGAATTGCAATAGAGGACCTAGAGATTCCTAGAAAAACATTTTTTTAAAAAATAGCGTTCATGATTTTTGTTTTTATTCATAATTTTTCCACTTTCCCGGGGGTCTTGTGCCCCACGAAATCCCCACGAAAGTGGAGGGCTGACAGTATCTGTCTTCACTTGAAGGATCAAGCGAAAGTGTGTTGCAATGTTGTTGTGCGCAGCCTTAAAAGCTCCCTTACTTAGGGGGTCGTGCATTATGTGTCTCTTCCTAACATAGCATTTTGGTAATGGTGGAGGAAGGTTTAGCCTCTGATCCATCTAGGTTGGTGGAGCCTGGTGATGATGGACAGTAATAAAGTATCTTGCCTATGGGTGCATTTCAGCTGTAAAGTTTGGCCGGATGTCGAAAAAGCAGAGGGACAGCTTGTATGCAGAGGTGCAGAAGCACCGGCTGCAGCAGCAACAGCGGGATCACCAACAACAGCCCGGCGAGGCGGAGCCCTTGACGCCGACGTACAGCATCACCACCAACGGGCTGACGGAGCTTCACGAAGACCTCAGTAATTACATCGACGGGCACACCCCGGACGGGAGCAAAGCCGACTCCGCCGTTAGCAGTTTCTACTTGGACATACAGCCTTCCCCCGACCAGTCGGGACTGGACATTAATGGAATCAAACCAGAACCAATCTGTGACTACACCCCGGCGTCGGGCTTCTTTCCGTACTGCTCTTTTACGAACGGAGAGACGTCCCCCACGGTGTCCATGGCAGAATTAGGTAACCCTCAAAGGCAGGGAAGGGGGCTGGGGGTCCACATAATTTATGCCAGCGGTTCTTAACCTGTGGTCCACAGACCCACCTGCCCCAGGGGGGGGGATTGCAATGTTTTTGCAGGGGTTCATGAAATGTCCATTTTATTTCATGCGCCAGGATGAGCATCAGTGTAGTCGGGATCCCCAATATAAGGCAGAATTGTCACGCAAGTCGGGCTTTATAGCCACGTTCAAGTGAATGTGGTTGCATTTTTCTGATCCATCAGAAGCCTGCAGGCAAGGGTGTGGAGATGGCTGTGCGTGTCCCCGTTCCCTTTCATGGATACATTTAGCAAACTCCTGAAAGGAGATTTTCAGTCCTTGGTGCTTCTAGAGTCTGGTTGCAGAAGCTTAAAGGGAGCAAACCTAACCTAGCATCCACAATACTGAGCTAGATGGATCGGTCCTTGCACTCAGAATCAACAGATCCATAAATTTGTTTGTTGAAACTGAAAGATACTGGATAATCCAAGGCCACTTGCAAAGCGTCCAGACCCAAATCCAGTAACTGCTCACTCAGGGACTTTCCGCACTAGACTGTTATAGTGCAATTATTCCACTTTCAACCTCCTATGGAATCCTGGGGTTTGCAGTGAGAGGGGTATTTAGAATTCTCAACCAGAGAGCTCTTTGGCCGTAGTAAACCACAAACCCCAGAATTCCACAGGAGGTTGAAAGTGGAATAATAGCACTATAACAGCATAGTGCGGAAAGGCCCCAGCACTTGGTGAGCCTCCATCATTCCCTTGTGTTCTGTATAGGAACAAAGCAAGAGAAGAACTGATAAAAGGGCAGACCCCAAGAATGAGATACGTCTGTAATTTGCCAGAGCTGAAAGAGTGGAACATTGGAAAATGAGTTGTCAGAAAGCAGGGATAACTAAGGCCATTTCCGCACTAGCCTGTTATAGCGCGATGATTCCACTTTCAACATCCCCTGGAGTCCTGGGGTTTGCAGTTTCGGGAGGGGCTGGCCGGCAAACCCCGGGATTCCAGAGGAGGTTGAAAGTGGAATCATCGCGCTACAACAGGCTAGTGCGGAAATGGCCTAAGCTGGGAAATAAGTAGAAATGGATGTTAGAGCCAAATTTTAATACTGTGCAGATTGACTGCTGCAGAAACATCTGTAGTTTAATGGTTGGCTAGACAGAACATGTGCAAAAGTAGCTGGTGGTAACCCTTTCCCCCCTTTTTTTTTAAATGCATGCCACTTCTTGTTTGTTCTCTCTTGCAGAACATCTTGCACAGAACATTTCTAAGTCACACATGGAAACCTGCCAGTACCTGAGGGAGGATCTGCAGCAGATAACATGGCAAACTTTTCTACAGGAAGAAATTGAGAACTACCAGAGCAAGGTATTTGGATAAAATGCTAAAATATACCAAGCATCGAGTTCCCATTGATGCAGTCGGTCTACCCGAAGGAGATGAAGAAACCCTGCTCCCATCCCGCAGCTTATGTCATTTTAAAAATAACAGTCACAGTAATAAATACAATAAAATGTAATAAAAAGAGACTTTAAAGAAACAGCAGGGACAACAAATCAAACCACAGCAGGAGAGAGGCAATGGATGTAAACCAAAATACCTAGCGAAAACAGGAATGTCTTCGCTGCTTGCCGAGATTATTTTTTTTTGAAATGCAAGCCACAAGTTATTTTATGTGCGTTTGCATAAAATAATCTTCGGCGTTGTGTTGTTTTTAATCAGAGTCCAAACGCTCCAAGTGACAGGTGACTCGTCACAGCCATGCCTTTGGCTCCCTCTGCCTGTCAGAGAGTTGCAGTAAATATAAAATGTGCTGCATTTTACCTGGAAGAGCTGCTATGATTTGATACGGTGGAGCAATGCGAGAGTCCGTGTTTTGCTTCCCATTCAAATGAATTATGAGTTCCACTTGGGCATAGGAGCTCAAAGTTTGCATATTTTATTTATTTTTATTATGCAATTTGTACCCCTACTTTTCTCCCAAATGGGGTATTAAGAACCATTTCCTGGAGCTTGCCCACATATTTGAATTAAAGAAGATCCCATTATTTTAGAGGACATTGTGTTATTCGTCTTTGATGTCACTACAGGATGAGCATCCCTTATCCAAAAGCCAAAAGCCTCCAAAAGTCTAAACTTTTTGCTTTGAAAGTGTAGTGCTTAGCACAAAGCAGCACCTTTGGCACCCTGCCCGTTCATCTGTGGGCTTCCCAGATATCTGATTTATAGTACAGGATTCCCACCCCCTTATCGAACAGGTTAAGGACTGGAGCAGAAAACTGAATTGGATTAAAAGCGGAACCCATAGATTGTACCTTAGGGAGCATGAAGGACTTATGGAGGTTCACTTGGGACCGGCCGTGCACATGCTGCTTGCAAAGTCTCTCAGCTGGCATGGTGCCTTTTCTCCCCTCCTCAGCCCACTTTGCAAGCAGCATGTGCAAGCAATTCCAGGCGAGCCTCCATAGCCAAGGAGAACTGATGGAAGAGCAGAATTCCCTATCAGATTAATGGAACTTGTCCTTAACTTGGATGCACTGAAAGAGTTAGTCATGGGGTGTCAAAAGGTGGGGACTTCTTGTACTGTGTTTCATGTCTATGCAAATACCAGTATTCCAAAATCCAAAACAATGAATTGGGAAACATTGCTGGTTCCAGGCATTTTGGAAGAGGGATACCCAACCTGTACTATATGGTATTGTTGGGGCGGGGGGAGACACAAAGAAAATGGGACCCTATGATGAGCTTCTTGCGTTCTTGCACCAATATACCAACTGAACACAGACTGAAATGCAACATGGAACGCAACTATGGCCTCTCTCTCTCAAAGCTGGCATAATTTGGCTAAAGGCGTAACCAGCTTATCCTGGTCCCTGCCTCTGGACCGTCCGGTGCATGCGCAAACGGGTGAGGCCCTCGTTTTGCGTCATAATTTCTTCTTCCAAGAAGGCCTTTGTAAGCCTGGAATAGCATCCTGTCCTTTTTCTCTCCTAACAGCAGAGGGAAGTTATGTGGCAGTTATGTGCAGTGAAAATAACAGAAGCGATACAGTACGTTGTGGAGTTTGCCAAACGCATCGATGGCTTTATGGAGCTGTGTCAAAATGATCAAATCGTGCTTTTAAAAGCAGGTACGTGGGTGTTTGGAGAGATTTCCTGGTTAACCAGTTCTGGATGTCGGAAAGGTTATGGGTTACAAATATGAAGTTTTGTGTTGGTTTCAACGACAGCCATTTCCTTGCATTTCATCCTGTGGAAACCCAGTCTCCCGCTCTTTGACTACAGCCATGCAATCTGTTATTTTGCTATATTTGTGTTGGATCGTTTGCTGCTAAAACTGGAAATATGGACTGCTAAAGTGGCAAAACTGAATACTTTAAAATAAATGCCAGGCTAAAAGTAGAAAAATCTGTTCACTATAAATGGGGACATTTCCAAAAGCTATGGTTAGCTTTAGCCTGTTTAATGCTTTGTTCTATAATCATATGGCCAACGTAGCATGTAGTGGACATAAAATCACCTCCTGGTGTTGGACAATGTGGAGGAACCCAGATGATCTTCTTAGATGAATGGAAGTCACATACAGATTTATCAGTGAAGTTAATTCCAGAATTACTTTCATAGAACTAATGCTGATGAGGCCTAGCAGCAAGGAGGAGGACAGTGTATTCCTTCAGGAACCCAACCTCTGTACGTTAACAAGTCTGAATACAGATTGGATTGGGGAATATGGGGGAAAGTTACAGGTACTGGAGGAGACAGTTTGGTGAGTTCTTAAGAGGAAAATAAAATCCCGGGCAACACCGGGTAAATACACTAGCTTATTATTAAAAATAATAATATTTTTAAATATTCCAAAAGAAAAAATTCCAAAAAGCAATCTTTGATTTTGCCATCTTATATAAGAGATGCCATTTTATTGAACCATTGTACATAATGGGACTTACACATCCACAAATTTTGGTGTTTGGGGTGGGACACCAGGGGTACCCTAGTGGATACCGAGAACCCACTGTGTAAACTGTGGGTACCCTGGACAAAGGGATTACTTAGGTCCCAAGCAGGACACATGAGATTTTTAATCATACTACTCAGAACAATATGCAATTCAAAACTTATCAATTGCTCATTTCTGCAAATGTTCCATTTAATATTTTTGGCCCACAGTTGATTACAGGTTGCCAAAATCACAAGAAAGCAAAATTGCAGGTAAGGGGAGGACTCTTATATAGCATTCCTTTTTCTCAATTGCTAAGCCTTTTCTTCTTTTTTACATAGGGTCTTTAGAGGTTGTATTTATCAGAATGTGCCGTGCCTTTGACTCCCAGAACAACACAGTGTACTTCGATGGCAAATATGCTAGCCCGGATGTATTCAAGTCATTAGGTAAGGCAATGAAGTACTTAATTAGAAAATATGCTTTGAAAATAGCTATTTACTCAAAATTAATTTCTTAGAAGAAACGGATTCTGGATAAATCACCCAATGGATTTTTCACGAAATACACTGAATTAACTCTGTGATCTAAAGAGATTTAAGTATGTCACACCCTACATGTATGTCGGTAATGCAATTTCAGTCCTTTATAAGGTCAAAGGCAGGGCTGGCCTAGATCATTTTATCCTTCTTAATTGAGGTTCGGTAATTATTGCTGGGGAAACACTTTGGTATTCAAGCTGAGAAATTCAGCATCTGTTCTAGCAAAAAATGCCAACCAAATATCAGCATGCAAACTACAAAACAGCAATTGGAGTAACGTTTTCCTGTATTAGTATAATAAAAAAGAACAAATGCTCTCCAAAAAGATAACTACAGTCATACTGGCGCCTTAAATTATATAACTGTTCTAATTATAGATAAATAGTTTGCAAATAACACTGAGCTGCGGTTATAACCTAACAATGAACTCTTAGCATGAACAGACAACCTCTGGCCATGCCTTTTCCCTGGGTGATGCTTCTTTTTCCTTTGGCAGGTTGTGAAGACTTCATTAGTTTTGTTTTTGAATTTGGAAAGAGTTTATGTTCTATGCACCTTACCGAAGATGAGATCGCATTGTTTTCAGCTTTTGTTTTACTATCTGCAGGTAAAGTATACAGTATAAAATGCTGAAACGTTTGCTCTGTATTAGGGAGTTTAAGAGTATGCTTTGCTGTGGTAGAACTCCTTTATGATGTTGTACAAATGGGGCGTAAGGATCCTGAAATAAATAGGGAAATCTGCCTACGTATCTGTGTGCAGACATACCCTTATTATTGTTTATTGTTTAATATTGCACTCTTGGTTATAGCCATGATTTGATAAAGAAAGAAGGTGCCGGCCAGATTTGGCCATGGTGTGCAGTTTGGTACGTTAGATTTTCAGCATAGATCATAAAATCAGCACCAGCTGTGATCGACACTTTAAATATGGCATTAACTGTAGGGTTTCATCTTCAGCAACTGAAGAAAGCAGAAGTCGAAATGTTTTGCCATAATTTTAGGTTCTGTTTCTCAATCACTTTTCTCTGTCTGTCTGTCTGTCCATCCGTCCATCCATCCATCCATGCTTCCATCCATCCATCTGTCTATCTACCCCATCCATCCATCCATCCATCCATCCATCTGTTCGTCTACTCATCCATCCATCCATCCATCCATCCATCCATCCATCCATCCATCCATCTACCCCATCCATCCATCCGTCTATCTACTTATCTACCCGTCCGTCCATCCGTCCATCCATCCACTCATCCATCCATCCATCCATCCATCCATCCATCTACCTATCCATCCATCCATCCATCCATCCATCCATCCATCCATCCATCTGTCTATCTACCCATCCGTCCGTCCATCCATCCATCCACCCCATCCATCCATCCACCCACCCACCCACCCACCCACCCACTCATCCATCCATCTACCCATCCGTCCATCTACCCGTCCATCCATCCATCCATCCATCCATCCATCCATCCATCCACTCATCCATCCATCCATCCATCCATCCATCCATCCATCCATCCACCTATCTACCTGTCCGTCCATCCATCCACTCATCCATCCATCCACTCATCCATCCATCCATCTGTCTATCTAGCTACCTGCCCACCCGCCCGCCCACCCGCCCACCCACCCATCCACCCGCCCATCCGCCCGCCCATCCATCCATCCATCCATCCATCCATCCATCCATCCATCCGTCTTTCTACCTATCTACCCGTCCATCCATCCACTCATCCATCTCTCTCTCTCTCTCTCTGTCTTCCCCTCTCCCTCTCTCTCTCTCTCACACACACAGACACACACAGACACACAGACACACAGACACTATCTTAAGTTATGAACTGCATCGTTCTGGGATCCAGGACAAACTTGTGAGAAGTTCTTTTAGTTTGCTTTTTAAACACCTGGGATTAGCTCTATGGGATACCGAGATCCATACTGCTGAACCAAAGAGCAAGACCAACATTGTCCTCTTCCTCCTTTTAGACCGATCCTGGCTTCAGGAAAAGGTAAAAATAGAAAAGCTGCAGCAGAAGATACAGTTAGCACTCCAGCACGTCTTGCAGAAGAACCACCGAGAAGATGGAATCTTAACAAAGGTAAAAACTGTGGCCATCAGCTCTTGAATGCAAAAGTCCCTTTTGCTAGGTTTAGAGTTAGGAACTTTGATTAAGGCATGTTTTTTGAAGTTTACTTAAGATCTTGTCTAACCGACCGCAGACATTTTTAGTAAGACTGAATTACCATTTATAATAAAGTTGTTTTTGCTGTCAGCAAGTGAAAGCATGTCTGTTTCGACAGACTTTCTCAGAATTAGCTGTGTTTGCCTATTAATGGTGTACTAATAATAATAAATAATAATAAAATTTATTTTTATCCCACTTCTCCCAGTGTCTTTATGGTACAGCGTTCTGCTCATGTTTATCTTTTGCCTTTTAATGGACCTCTTTTAAAGGGTTTTAATTCTTGGAGTTGTGTAATTGTGTGATAAAGAATAACATTTTAAGGATTCTTACCTCTCTTTTCTTGATAATCATATTTTAATTGTATTTTGTTAAATGTAATTGTATAGACGGGGGAAGCCTGGACCTCAAAGTATAAAATTAAATGCAAAATAGAAGGGTGCTCTTGGAAATATGATTGATATTGTGGTTCTTTTCTCCTTTCCCTTTCTCCTACAGCTAATATGCAAAGTGTCTACATTAAGAGCACTGTGTGGACGACATACGGAAAAGCTTATGGCGTTTAGAGCAATATACCCGGACATTGTGCGACTTCATTTCCCTCCCTTGTACAAGGAGTTATTTACTTCGGAGTTCGAGCCAGCAATGCAAATGGATGGGTAAATGTCGGATCCCGGAAGCACTTCTATAGAATGTCTGAAGTACCAAACTTTAAAAAATGGGAAGGAAAAAAGGAGAAAAAATATATATATTAAAAGAAACCGAGACACTTTATACGGCCCGGCGCAGACCTAGGGAGCCGACACACTGCACGTCTTCTGGTGATCGGAGTCAGGCAAGAAAATTGGGGGGCAAAAAGCAAAGAAACAAGAGTTGGAGTTGTTTCCTTGCGCGTTCTGATTTCCGCCAAGCCTACCGACACGGACCCCTTTTTCCCCTCTCTTGGCTGCTCCGTCTTTGACCTCTGTTTACACAGAATGAGGGTACTAAAAATAATAATAATAATCAGGCGGTTTCCTTTCCGTTCTCACTCACTGCCCGCGGACTTTTGTAGAACGACGTTATTTTTGGTTTGGTCAGCGCGGACCGGCGCCGTCTCCAGCCCCGAAAGCGGCCACCGGTGCGCGTCGCGAGAGGCGGCATCCAGGTTCCCGCGGCTCGCTCGTTTGCGTCACGAAGGACGATTTCTTTTCCTCCCCACCCGTCGACGGCCAGGAGGCGGAACGGCACGTGGAGTGCCCATAGCAATAGCGACAACAATAACATTATAATCTATTACAGGGTAAATGGGCATGAAGTCTATATATAGCAAAAGAGATATTGTTTATATATTTGTTTTAATTAATATAAAAAAATTGTAGTTACTGGTATAGCTTTTATCGTTGAATTGATAAGGCACTTTCATTTTGCACCTTTTTATTATTATTATTATTATGTTTTTTTTTCCCTTTTTAAATTATATGCTAGCGTGTTCATTGTCGTACTGCATGTACACCAGAAATTCAAGTTTTAACTGAGGGAGGTTCGGGAAGTCTAGGGACACTTGCCAAGTGTTTATGCTGCTGTTTTCCACATTTATTATTATTATTTTTAAAGAGAGGCTGGTCAGATCCCGAAATAACCTTCGGCAGTTTTTTGTTGGTTTTTTTTTGCTTCACGGGGCCGGGAAGGAGTGGGAAGACGCAATCCTAATTATTTTTGGTTTTGTGTTTTTTTTTAAAAAAAATGGTCCCCTTGGAGAAAGAAAAAATGACAACCAAATCCCTGTGCTGAATTAGCGCCAATGCAAAGGCACTGGGATGACGAACTTTTTTAGTGTTTAATCACTTAATGGGATGAGTTGATTATTCAGTAGCACCTTTTAAAGTCAGCCCGTTTACTTAGGTGAGTAAACACGGATACAGACAAACCAAATTCAGACACCTGTATTTTGGAAATATTGGTCCTAATAACTTTTGTTTACATTTTGTGTGTGTGTGTGTGTGTGAGTGTCCATGCCATTAATCATATGTTAAAAGAGACAGGAATATTATCCAGCAGGGAATTATCTCCTGCAGTCCCTGTTTGGAAATGAAATGGAGGTTTGCAAACCGTGTGTGTTTTCCGGTGCATTGTGCCCATGGGCTAACATGCATTGCACAGTTAGGAGTGCCCAAATCTTTTCCATATTTAATCTGGAGTTGGTGTTTTTTTTTTTTTTTTTGGAGTGTGGTACTGTTTTTGTCATGGGCTGACCGGTGGCTTCCTCCTGCACAAAAACCAAACAATGCAGTTTAAGCAGGTTCTCTCTCTGTTTGAAATCAAAGCGGCCCAGATGGGCACGGCGCTGCAAAGCATCATAAAAATTCCATCCTCAGTTGAAGGTCTGTGTAGCTAAAATCGTGCCCCAGAAGCTATGCAGGATGGCTGGTTGTGCAAAACCCTTCAAATGAGAAATCTAGCCCTAAAGCAAAATGAATTTCATGATGCTCCCCAATTGCGTTAGGCTTTTCCCTTTCAAAATTCCATTCTTTTCCAAGGAAGAAGACAGGCTCGCTTCGCATTAAGCTGGCAATATCATTGTCACCTCCAAGCCCCCCATTTGGTGCCTTGGCCCCATTTTAGCCATGGGAAGAACAGCAGCAAGCCATTTTATTAGACCAGTTTAAAGGGGCTCATGCAATGTGACTGTATTTTTCTGTAAGTGGCCTCTCACACCATTTATTGCCACATCGTTTGTCGTTTTTGTGGCAGTGAGACACCCAACGTGACTTCCCACATAGCCTAATTCAACGTCATGTTGCGGGTCCTCACTGCCTCGGGTGTGTCACACACTCTCAGCCCCAGAGACCCCATGATAGGTTCACTTTAGGGTTGCCATAAGTTAATAATATCCTACATGTGGCATTCAGTTTTCCAAGCTGTTGAAATCAATGGCTGTAATGGACAAATTATAGCATCATTTGACGTGCAATGTTTCCAGTAAGTCACATTTCTTTTAAGAAATCATTCTCCTCCATGGAGGAGAAATAGAAAATAACCCAAGGACACACACAGGAGTTCTGGAGTGCTGTACTTACTGTCTTTTTTTTTTTTTCTCTCCAAAAAATCTTTGGGGGTTTTATATTAGGATAAGAATGGAACTTTTTCCCGGGAGCATTTCCACCGTCTCCTGAAGCTTGCCTTTAAAATCTAGCAATTCCAATTCGCTCCAATTGCATTCAGCCTGGCTTTATATCCTTATTTATTATTGATCCCTTTTGCTCTCGGATCGTTTTGTGTTTTGCAGTGAGTCCAACTCCTGAAAGTTGGAGACGCTGTGTGTTTAATTTGTTGACAGTGAAGAACTTTTAATTATTCTGAGGATCGCTTTCAGCTCCGCGTCCCAACTTCCCCTTTGATGGAGACGCTTCAAAGGCTGAAGCGATTAAAAGGTTCATTTCAGGACAGCTAGCGATGCAAGCAGGCACTTCAAGTTACACCTCTGTTATCCAAGTGACACTTTTTAAAATGCATATTATAATGTAACCACCTTCAGCATCTTGATGAGTTAATTCTAAATCATACATATGGATAGGCGTTTCTTCTCGTCATGAAGCCTAAGATTTTGTTTTTTTTTCATCTAAAAACAAACTGATCAAGCTGTCTAGACGTAGCAGTTTCGGGCTTATAAAATTCCGAAAAATATTTTGCATCAGCTATTGCACAGTATTATTGTCAAAGGGTTTTTTTTGTTTGGTATTTGTTTACAGCGCCCGATACCTGAGAAAGTAATAATTATTTTTTAACTAGTTGCAGTGTGATGCACCCATAATCCCCATGTTTAGCACTGTATGGATCTATTGTTTAGGAAGCTTAGGATGAAATATTGTTGTTTAGGAAGTTCAGGGTGAAATATTGTTGTTTAGCATCTCATGCAATCTCATAGTCTTCATCAGCTTTCTATAAAAAGTCTACTGCCAATGGTGGAAGAGACAAGTGTTAGCCTTTTCTTGCAATGCTTTAGTACTATATAGCCAGTTTGGTCCAGTAGGAAAGATAGTTATGGCTGGAAAATTCTTATCTCTTTTATTCCCTTACTATCCTAGGGCAGAATTAGTCAGGATTAAGGCCCTTTTCGCTCACAGTTTCTCTTGCGAGAGGGCCCCTTGAGTGTCATGTGAGTGGGAACGTCGATCCGTACGATGCACTCCCATTCCCGCGATGCTCACGAGCCTAAAGCGGGACATGCATGCATTTTATTTTTTTCAGCCGGGAGCCAAAACTACTGTGCCATCGCGCAATGCTCCTGGGGCCCTCGCGCACTTACCTGCCCTGCGGTGCGTCGGACGAGCTGGGCTGGTTGCGCTTCCTCCCCCAGCGCAGCCTACACCTCCCAGGCTGCACTGCGGAAAGAAGGGACGGGGCGCTCGTGCAACGGTCGCGCGACCAGGAAGCCAGCTGCAGGAGAACAGAGGAGCGAGGCGGGTGCCTTGCGCAAGAGGCTGCTTGCGTGAACGGCACCCCCCACCTCCACGAGCAGGTAATGTGCGGAAAGATCATTAGTACAGTGGCAGGGAAATTAGTTTCCCGTTATTTCTGAAAAGATCTCATGCACAAAGAAATGTTAACATGGTGTAGAATCCCAGCTGGGACTGGAATCAGCACTCAATTAGATGCCCAAATTTACCCTTTTTTCCAAATGTTCTTTGAGTCCCTCAAAGGCCCCCTCCTAAACTGCAAGCACCCCAGGATTTCATAGGATGTTGAAAGTGGAATCATAGCGCTGTAACTGTCTAGTGCGGAAATGGCCTTGGTTTTGAAGGGATGCCACGTAGAGGAGGGAGAGGGCTTGTTTTCTGCTGCTCCAGAGACCAGGACAAGGAGCAACGGATTCAAGCTGCAGGAAAGGAGATCCCACCTGAACCTCAGGAAGAACTTCCTGACAGTCAGGGCAGTCCGGCAGTGGAATATGCTGCCTGGGAGTGTGGTGGAGTCTCCTTCCTTGGAGGTTTGTAAGCAGAGGCTGGATGGCCATCTGTCGGGAGTGCTTTGAGGGTATTCCTGGATGGCAGAAGGGGGTTGGACTGGATGGCCCCTGGGGTCTCTTCCAACTCTACATTTCTATGATTCTATGATTCATGCACAAAATTATTTAAAATATGGTATAAAATTACCTGTAGGCTAGGTGGATAAGGTGGATATGGAACAGAAATGAATTCTGTTTTAGACTTGGTCCCATTTCCAGGATACCTTATTTATGTGCAGATATGCAAATATAGGTATTGCAAAATCTGGGGGGGGGAATCTGAAATGCAAAACACTTCTGCTCCCAAGCATTTAGGATAAGCGATACTCAATCTATGTATATATAAAAATAGAAAAGGCCACATATAGAGAGGCCATGAGGATGCCGAGGCTGGAATACTTCCCACGAATGGAATTCTGAAAGGGTCCCAAATGTCATCTTTCCATCCCAGGATGTGTGATTCCCCAATTAGAATCTGTTTCCAAAAAAAAGAAAAGAAAAAATCGCGCCCATGGTGCAAATACTCCTTCCCCCAAGTTTTTGTTTGTTTTATTGGTAGCAAATATCAGCTTTGTTCTTTTTCTGTGGATATCGTCTTTTAGCTGTTTAGCAAACGAGTATTTTCTGAATGTGACCATCCTCAAGTGCTACGCTTGTTAAAGTCCGACTGAACTGGAACGCCGGTATCTGTGAGCCGATGCCAAATTTTTGCCATTTACTAGAGACCAAAAGTATAAAACGGAGAAGGACAAACACGACTTGCTCGCTGTCATCGATGGGATGGCATCAATTCTCAGCCGTGCCTTCCAGTGTTGTTACTAAAGAGTTTGTGATCAAACACCCACACATATTTATCGGATTTCTTCTCGTTTGCTGCATTGTTCCCAGTTATGCCCTTAAAAGAAGAAGGCCATTTCCGCACGACACTCTTATAACGCGATGATTCCACTTTCAACCTCCTATGGAATCCTGGGGTTTGCAGTTCCGGGAGGGGCCGGCTGGATGTCCTTTGAGGTCTCTTCCAACTCCATAGAGGCCGGCCCCTCCCGGAACTGCAAACCCCAGGATTCCATAGGAGGTTGAAAGTGGAATCATCCCGCTATAAGAACGTTGTGCGGAAATGGCCAGCTCAAGTTCTGTCTTGAAAGCCAAGCACTTTATGTCTAAAAGTTAGACACACCGTTTATCTTAAGTAAAAGGAATGGAGGCTGCTAGTTGCTTGTAACGTCCTTGAAACCCAAAAATTTGCAGAAAAAACAGAAATTTCTGTGTAAACTAGCATGCACAAAGGAGGTTTTTCTCATCTCAGTTATTTGCAAATTACTGCTATTGGGTAAAACAGTTGGAACCGTTGCATTCGAAGAGAGGAGAGGCAGGGGGTTTAAAAGTGTGCCCACCAAAAAAATTAGCCCTCAGAGCAGGATGGAAGCCTACCTGAGTTAAAAATAAAAGCTAAGAATAAGTTCTAAATTCTGAAGGTGGCTAGTGTAGTATATTCAGGCCTGAAATCCTTCAGGTTGCAGACTGAAGGCAGGTATATAAGCTGGGTAATTCTTAGGCCCTTTCCGCACTAGGCTGTTATAGTGCTATTATTCCACTTTCGACATCCTGTGGAATCCTGGGGTTTGCAATTAGGGAGAGGCCTTGGCAGCCCCTCCCTAAACTCTGAGGCCTTTGAAGCCCCTCCCTAAACTGCAAACCCCGGGATTCCATACGATGTTGAAAGTGGAATAATAGCACTATAACCGTCTAGTGTGGAAATGGCCCTTAGCCAAGGCGGTGTGGTGGTTTGAGCCTTGGACTACGGACCCTGGAGACAGGGTTCGATTTCTCGCTCAGCTGTGGAAACCCACTGAGTGACCTTAGGCAAGTCACACACTCTCAGCCCCCAGAAAACCCCATGATAGGTTCTCCTTGGGGTCTCCATAAGTCAGAAACAACTCTTAATATGAGAGCCAGTGTAGGATCATGGCTTGAGCATTGGACAGGGACCCCACAGACCAGAGTTCGATTGCCCGCTTGGTCATGGAAGCCCACTGGGTGACCTTGGGTGTGGGTCACACTCTCTCAGCCCCCAGAAAACCCCATGATAGGTTCTCCTTGGGGTCTCCATAAGTCAGAAACAACTCTTACTATGAGAGCCAGCGTAGGACCATGGCTTGAGCATTGGACAGGGACCCCGCAGACCAGAGTCCGATTGCCCCCTTGGCCACGGAAGCCCACTGGGTGACCTTGGGTGTGTGTCACACTCTCTCAGCTCCCAGAAAACCCCATGATAGGTTCTCCTTGGGGTCTCCATAAGTCAGAAACAGCTCTTACTATGAGAGCCAGTGTAGGATCATGGTTTGAGCATTGGACAGGGACCCCGCAGACCAGAGTCCGATTGCCCCCTTGGCCATGGAAGCCCACTGGGTGACCTTGGGTGTGTGTCACACTCTCTCAGCCCCCAAAAAACCCCATGATAGGTTCTCCTTGGGGTCTCCATAAGTCAGAAACAGCTCTTACTATGAGAGCCAGTGTAGGATCATGGCTTGAGCATTGGACAGTGACCCAGCAGACCAGAGTCCAATTGCCCGCTTGGCCACGGAAGCCCACTGGGTGACCTTGGGTGTGGGTCACACTCTCTCAGCCCCCAGAAAACCCCATGATAGGTTCTCCTTGGGGTCTCCATAAGTCAGAAACAACTCTTACTATGAGAGCCAGCGTAGGATCATGGCTTGAGCATTGGACAGGGACCCCGCAGACCAGAGTCCGATTTCCCCCTTGGCCACGGAAGCCCACTGGGTGACCTTGGGTGTGTGTCACACTCTCTCAGCCCCAGATAAACCCATAATAGGGTTAACCTTGAGTGAGAAACGACCTGAAGGCACACATGGACAGTATGGCACTGATGGCATCTTCCAAGCTTCCCAAAGGAGATCTCTAGCTCTCCAACACAGCGCTGTACTTTTGTGTCTCTAGTATGTTCTTTTTCAAAAAATATATATATATGAAATAGTATGAGATACTGTTTTCAGCTTGGTGGTTCTTTTACAAAGCCTTTACACCACCATCTTCATCATCATCATCATCTGGATACTAAGTCTGAAT